>CM060923.1:618833706-620083706 GCA_030737875.1 Allium sativum
ATTGAGTTGTGATGTAAACCTGCCCGGACCCGCCCGGCTGTCCAGTGATCACAACAATACCTATCCAATGTGGGAGGTTAAGGCATTCAGCCCGATAAAGGCCCGAGGTTAGACTGAGTTGTGGCGTAAGACTGCCCGGAACCAACCGGCATACCGGCAGCCACAACAATACATGTCTAATGTGAGTGGCTGGTGCTTTAATAAGACAATTAAAGTTAAGCTAGAATGGGAGGGTTAAGTCCATAAGAACACTTAACCAACTTAACACAATTAAGTTAGAACGATAGGGTTAAGTTAACCAGAACACTTAACCAACTTAACATGGTAACAAGACAAGATTTGTAGGGGTTAAGTAACTAAGAAAAACACTTAGCCAATTTAATATGTTAACCAGACTAGAAAGTGGGGGTTAAGTAAATTCAATACACTTAGCCAATTTAACATGTTAACTAGACTAGAGGTTAGGGATAAGTAAAGTTAATACACTTAGCCAATTTAACATGCTAACTAGACTAGAGGTTGGGGTTAAGTAAATTTAATACACTTAGCCAATTTAATATGTTAGCTGGACTAGACCGTAGGGTTAAGTAAGCTTGAACACTTAACCATCAGAGTGTGATAAATGAATAGGGTTAAGTTAAAAACATGAAGGGACAATACTTAACCATTAGAACATGTTAATCAAACCAATGTTAGGGTTAAGTTAACTAAGGGAACACTTAACCGTTATAACATGTTAGTTAAAACAGATAGGCAAGGTTAAGTTAAAAAGGAACAATTAACCAATACAAGATGAATGGGTAGGGTTAAGTAAATACTTAACCAATATAACTTGATGCTGGTAGGGTTAAGTCAACGTGAATTACTGGTAACACTTAACCAGTTTAACATGACAAATGAATAGGTTAAGTTAACTTGTATCGACTAATGACACTTAACTAATCCAACTTGACGAGAAAGAGAACTAAGTAGTAAACCTTAGTTAAAAGGACTAAGTGGTAAACCTTAATTAAGAAAACGACGATTCAGGAAACCAAGCAGTAAACCTTAGTTAGGAAAACTAAGTAGTAATCCTTAGTATAACACGAGGAGGAGCGAACGATCTTAAAGAAGGCTCCAACGAATTGGGTTACGAAGCCCGAGGCTTCGAGGAGACGTGAGGGTACTCTTGGTATCCCTCTGTGAGGTGGCAGATGATCCTCCTGGGCTCACAGAGGTTAAGGTCTGCGTTAGGAGAACCAAGGGTATGCCTTGGTTGCAATATAAGGCAAGCTAAAGACTAGGATGGACCAGCGTGATTCGGCGGGACAAATGGCCCTGTGATAGCGACCCGTCGTCTAACTGCCTTCTTGAGTCAATCGAGATACGGAAAGGCGGCGAACTCCAAAAGACCATATACTTGCTATCTAGTTATGGTTGCGGATGGCCATAGGTTAGTGGGGCATAGGGGGGCCTGCGTATAGTTCTCATTTTTCAAGGTGTGCCTTTCAATAGTTGAGGGAGGGGTCAAGTGGGACCATAGCCACTGGATAAAAACAGACCTTAGCATCTGCATCGGCAGATAACTTAAAACTCCCGACCGAGTTCCGTGTTTCTTGATTTGCCCTGCCACGGGACTCGGGTCGCACATATAGAGGACATGTGCATCTAGACAGCGATAACGATTCACGACACATACGTGGGGAAAGTCTAGGAACATATACCGCTCTAGGTAGTGTGTCCTAGACTAGGGGCATTGTTCGACAGGTAGCGTAATTCCTAGTTGGACCTAGGTGGCATAAACCCTGAATCTGTGAAGCATTAGATAAGCCGCGTAAACCCGAGTGGAATCTAGGAAGTACTTTGATATAAAACCCTAGATTAGATCTAGGTAATAAATAATAAATGTACGCCTAAAGGCAACCACAATTACTGGGATTGGGATCGCACTATCATTTTAGACAGATTACTAGTTGGGACACTAGATAGGTGGTGCAGAGACATAGAAACCATAATAACAGGTTAATAGCGAAGCGGAGAAAGTATTAAAGCATATCCAGTTTATCTTGTCTTAGCATATCTTGTGTTAATCTTATCCTATCTTGTTGGCCCTATCATCATGGTATTGCCTTGTATTCAGTTAATTCATGTCGTTTTATTTTTCCTTGTTCACATGCTAGAAGTAACTGAACTTACCAGACTTTATGTCTGACCCAGTTTTCTTTCGTCTTCTTTTCTTCCGTTTCCCCCCCCGGTAGTTAAGGTGGGAATAGTATAGCTCAGGTTAGATTGGACCGTCACTCTTCCCAAGCTCGAAGATTCTTTGACAAAGTGCTTTGGACTCTCTTTTTCTGCTGCTATGGCTGGCTTATGCTACATTGGGGAATATAAATGTTATTTTATGCTTCTTTATTTTGTAAGACAGAAGATACTCTGATATTGGAAAACAATTGTTGTACAAACTATTTTATCAATAAAGTAAAGTTTTATTTTCCGCTGTTTTAATTTTGTCTGTCTTGTAATTTATCTGCATCTTTTACCCTAAATGCTCCACAGAACTTAGTGCATTCCCTTTGTGAGAGACACTAAAGGATGTGGGGTGTTACACCTTCTGCTTCGAGTGCTCGTGAGCAAGTTTCATCCATTCCTATCTGGACATACTGCTCATATATCCCTTCTGTCCTTCAGCCCCTGATTGGTCTGAATTGGCTAGCATGTCATATCGGTAAACTTAGATGTTTTGATGAGAGCACGGCTGCTCGTGAAAAATTAGTCTATGCGAAAGCCCTTATTGATGTTACACCATCAAAAGCACTACCATCCACTATCAAGGTTCAGATTACCCCAGGCACTGTGGCTAAGGTTCGTGTTCTCTATGGGTGGGCTCCTGAGATTTGTTCCACTTGTCGATCATTTGGCCACATTGTCTCCTCCTGTAGGCTCCCGCCTTATGCCCCTTCACCTATGAAAATCCCATTGCCAAAGCCTCCCTCTTGCCATTGGGTACCCAAGGCTAAAACTGTTGCTGCCCCTATTGATCCGCCTTCCTCTGAAACTATTCTCATCCCGTCTTTAGTTTTTAAGGCTACCTCTGACACCAATGTTGATCCTGAGCCTGCTTTCCATGAAACCTTAATCATCCCCCTGATCTCATCCCTCCGGCTGATAAGATTTCCCTTTTTTTACCGGTTCCTGCTGAAGCAACCTGGATTCATACTCCTTCAGACATGAGATATGACACTAAAAATGAAAATTTCTACCACTTCGTAGAAGATGATAATGATGACCTTCAATTCTTATATTAACTCGCTTTGGATAATGAGCTTTATCTTACTATTGATGGGCCGTATGGTGAGCTTAATAGGAATGTATTTAACGACGATTCTTGGGATAGATCCTATATATTCTCCAGTGAGTCAGCCTTCTATGTTCCTGGTCTTCCCAAATTGTTTATGGATTTTCCTGCTCTGGCAGATCCATTTGAAGTTGATGAGCATTCTGCTGCTTAGGTATGCTGCTTCATTCCTTCTTGAGGGTAGTTTTTTGTTGTTGCATGACACTATCGTATGGTAGTGATAGCTTTTCATTTGTTTTGTAACTGTTCAGTGTGTTGGCACTTCAAACTAGCTTGAGACTCTGTGCCTGTGCAGGGTCTCTTTCTAATCTTTCTTTCTAATAAACAGTGGCTGGTCCACTTTGAAAACCAGTCGGCCATGCCAAAAAAAAACATAGGCGAAAACTATCGTATAGCTCACAATGTAGAGATAAAATATAATAGAACATATATAACAAGAATTAATAGTGAAGCATAATTTAGCATAATGTTAAAACTTTCATATCAACTCGCAAGAATATCCATACATCATAGGATTACAACATAAGAGTCTGTACAGAATGCCTCACTACAAGTCACTCAGAGAACACACAACAAGCACAACAGTGGAAACAACAAAGTATGTATAGTAGCAAATGGTACGTAAGCCTCCATCTTGTCATCGACCTGCAATATCGACCCCACTAAGATCTTTTGCCTGTTACCTGCTACTCAGTCTGCCCATCTACAACACAATGGATGAACAACCCAAGGTAATAAGAGGAAACATAAAACCTTGAGTCAGACAACAGTCTTAATGAGCTATAAAACAACTATCTAACATCATCAATAAAGTATGTGAGAAAGAGGTAGATCAATCAACTAATCTACCAACTCAACAACAGAGAAGAACCCAAACCCGTCCCCTCCATATCAGATAGTGATAAACTTTACAAAAGTCAGAAAGAAAACATAACAGACATAACAACTAGTTATCCAGCGTAGACCATCCTAACCGAGATTAACATTCCCCAAGTACAAGCCCTGAAGGCCTAAACCAACATCAGACAAGCACCCAAGAGATGTCTCCTTCGACGTTGAACAAACTATGCAAGATGATACAAACAAATTAATCAACATCCATGACTCTGCCTATCACCGCCTACCCTGCTTTGAAACCATGGTTAATCTTATGATTGACCTAACTTGTCGTCCGTCAAGGGCTAATGGCAACCCCGGTTCTTCTTTTTCTGACCATCCTTCGTCTGGTTCTGCTTCCTCTTATTCTGGGAATTATTCTTGCCTCCACCGCTTGCCTGCAGCTTTGGTTCCTCTACAGATGTAACAGTAACCTTGGTATTTGACTTAGGGTAAAGGCTCTCTGATCTCATGGCCTTTCCATAATAGATTCGAATGTCTCATCGATGTGGTTTATAAGTCTTTCCCCCAAGTACTCATCTAAGCCAGTTTTGAACCTCTCATTCTTCTTTTCGGTAGTATCGATAAGAGATAATCCATACTTCAATAAGGTATCAAACTCAGCAATATACTCCGAGACTGCCTTACAAAGCTGCTTAAGCTCCAAAAATTTCCTAAATCGTTTTGATTTCTGAGCAGCTGGAATAAACTTGTCACTGACGCTCTTAAACTGATTCGAAGTAACTTGATCCTCGGGAGTAGCTTCTTTAATAACATTCCATCCATTCATAGCCCGTCCTTGAAGTCGACGCGATGCTATCTTTCTCTTCATTGCATCATCGATCCCTAATTCCTCGAAGATGCGCTTACAACTATCAAGCCAATTTTGAACCTCCGTAGCTGATTCCATTCCATGGAACGACTTCCCACCAAGGCTAGTATAATCGTTGTTAAGCTTGGTGAAATCGACTCTAGGCGCCTGCTCTACTGCACCATCACCATTAGCAACATTAGGAACTACTCCCTGAGCATCCCTAAGCATCTCTCGCATGAAGGTAGTAAACATTACCCTTATATCAGGGACATTCCTATTGTTGGCCCCTGAACCCGCACTCCTCGTATTTCAGCTCATCATCCAATCTGTAAAGAGGAAACGATTAACCATCTCCTTAGTGGTGCCAGTGCAGTGCGCCTTCTTCCTTAGATATGCTAATAGTATATATATATAGCTTTTGAAAACCAAAATATCACAAATACGCACTCTCATATACATATACTATCTCTCCCTGATGTCTTCCCCTAGGTTAACTACGTAACCTAGGCTCTAATATCAAGTGTGACGGTCCGCGACGCACCAGCCGACATTCCTACGAAATGCACTATGCCATTGTCCAACTAGTACGGGACGCTCGTCAAAAGAAAGGGATTTGAAATAATGAATCATCAAGAACCTGTAGTATATATCACAATGCATGGAATAAAATATAATAATAACATAACTTGACATAAAACAGGCGAGACAGTGCATAAGCTGAAAACCAAACCATCATAACAGCGGAATCCAAAATACAGCTTATGATCCAAACCATTACTACAACTTCAAAATACTATCTCTAAAGCAAAATAGAAAAGGTACACTAATAATGCCCAAAGCAGTGACCAATAACGATACAGGGAGAATATATGTAAATAGTACATGGAAGCCTCCTGCTTGTCTCCGGACAGCTACTCATGCATAACCACCTAACCTGTCTCTAGTCTGCTCGTTTATGAGCACCCAGAGTAATAAGAAGAGACATAAAACTCTAGGTCAGACAAAACTCTAGTATGAATGATAGCAGCAAAATAAAGAAATAATAGATATAAGTAAATCATACCTGAACCTGGACCTGCAACCAAAGAGTCAGTACAACAAGATGTACAACACTCTAAGGTAGCACTAACATATAGTGTAAAAATGGGAGTGGGCGTGTCATGGTGATAAAAAAACATCAAAACATAGAAATCATCCTCACATCTCTCACTTAGTGCGTAAAACATATGATATCCACAGCTTTGTTCACCAGAACCGTTGGGGCCATGACGGAGCCCAACTCCGTACAACTATCACTACGACCACTTTGCCATTTGGGACCCTGATGGAGTCAACTCTCCATACAACCTCTGATCCCACTACACTGGTCCATAGTCAGTACCCCCTCTCTCAATAGTGAATCAAAGTTATAGATATCGATAACCCCTTTGCACATGTCCTGCAGCAAAGCCCAACTCATGAAGTTAACTCGTTGGTTCCCATCTAGATCCTGAGCTACAACTTCTCATTTGGACTTCCTTTGCATCTCGGGTTTTGGTCTTTTCTGATTCGGTTCGAATTTAGCTCCTTGGTTCGGTTCGGAGATTCAAACTTCCATTCGGTTCGGTTTGTCACATCCGGTTCGTCATAGTGCTCTGGTTTGGGTCGTGGTGCTCCATTCGTGACCAACTAGGCGGGTCGTGATCCTCTATAGAGGTCGGGTCGTGATCCTCCATAGGGGTCGGGTCGTGACCCTCCATAGGGTCGGGTTGTGACCTTGCTTCACACTCATGACCTTCCACTCGTGATCTCTGGTTCGTGACCTTTCCATTCGTGACCTTCCACTTGTGCAAGCCATCGACTTGTGATGAGGGAACCATGTAACGACCCCCATTCTACGTATCGGGGGATCGTAGAATATTTATTTCTTTTTCGAATGAAGTCGTGTAACTTTAGGAAACGACTATTGGGGTCATTTCCCATTTCATGATTTTCGCCGAATTTTAAATGACCATTTTACCCCTAGCAAATCTTGTTTCGCCTATAACTTTTGATCGGTAAGGAGTTTTGACCTGAAACCACTTCCATTGGATTCAAATCTTGGTTTACCTTTCATAGAGTGGTTACATTAATAAAACGGACTTACCATTTGTGAGATATGGCTGAAATAAGGTTTGAAGATGGAAAAACAGCTTAAACGGACTTAATAGGGTAATTAGCAGCTAGGCCCGTTAGATATTTCGGGATTAGGGTTATATAAGGGCTGATAGGGGCTAGAGAAATCCTCCTTTGTCATTTTTCAGCCGCCACAAACTTTCACTTCAACCCTAACAATGGTTTCCCTTCAAAACTATCTCTAATCACTTTCTAATCAAGGATTAAGCTAATCGACATCAAATCAAGTCAAAATAGCACCAAAACATAGTTGAAGCTGCTGTGTTGCATAGGAATTCGACCCAAATCAGTAGAGACTTCAGATCTATAAGTTATTTGTGGCTAAGGTGAGTGATTATCACGTTCGTTCACTAATTGCGGCTAATTAGGGGTGATTAGTGATAATTAGCGAAATTATAACTCAAAAAAATATGGAAAAATATGTAGAAATTCATAAATATTATTTTATGCCTCTACTATAAATTTAGGTTAATTTGGACATGTTTTGCTAATCGTATGGTTAAATCATGATTAAGGGGATTAAGGGGAAAACATGAGTTTTGAATATATTTGATCCATACTAATATGTCATATTGTTGTTTTGGCATTTATGGTTGATTATACATGTTGCTATTACTATTTGGAATGCTTTGTGATTGCATAGCAAAGTCAGAATGGTCGAAAACGCCATCGTATGGCGTAAATAGCTCGCTGGAAAAGTTGTAGGAAATTGGTCAGATTCCCGTTTGTGAAGCACCCATGCGAGCCGACCCCCACTCGTGATGCACCTAGCAACCCGATCCCATTCGTCCTCACCCACGAGCCACTCCAACACCACCATGACGAGCCGCTCCACCTCGAGGACCGAGGAGAACCACGAACTCGATCCGAGTCTTGATCACGAGTCGCGAATGGAGGATCACGACCCAGATGGAGTCCATGAGAAGACCATGAACTGGAATAACGAGCTGGAGCAGGGACTCACGAGCCGCTCCTACGAACCGGACCTAGGAGGTTCACTACGAGCAGACCATGGTGTCACGAGCCGCGAGCTGGAGGAGGGTTCCACGACCCGAATGTGGTCTACGAGCCGACCACGAGTCACAAACCGGAGCATCTACGAACGACGAGCCAAGCTGAGGACATGAGTATCGAACCAAGACATGATGAAGGGTATGAGTTGAACTAAATGGAAAATTGGAGCTACGAATCGAACCAGGATGATGACCAAAACCCGAGATGCAAAGGTAGTACAAATGAGAAGTTAGAACCTAGGATATAGATGAGAACCAACAGGTTAACTTCATGATTGGGCATTGCTGCGAGACATGTGCAAAGGGGTTATCAATATCCATAATTTTGGTTCACCACTTAGAGAAGGATTAGTAGCTATGGATCAGTGCAATGGGGTCATTGTGACACCTAAGGGCAAAGTGATCGTAGCAAAGAATTGGGTGATCGAAGTGGTGGATATGTATGCTTTACACACTGAGTGAGAGACGTGAGGATGATTGCTATTTTTGATGGTTGTTATCACCATGTCATGCACACTCCCATATTATCTTTACACTTTATGTTTGTGTTACCTTAGAATCCTTTTGTGCTAACTCTTTGGTTGCAGGTCCAGGTTCAGGTATGAATTCTTATACCTGTTATTTTTTCATCTTAGAGATGTATACGTGCTACCACTCATACCAGACTGTTGTCTGACCCAGAGTTTTATGTTTCTTCTTATTACTCTGGTGCTCACACGAGTAGACTAGAGACAGGTTAGGTGGTTGCACGAGTAGCTGTATTGGAGATGAGCATGAGGCTTCCACGTATGATATATATATATTCTCCCTGTGCTATAGCCGGTCACTACTTTTGGCATTAGTAGTGTACCTTTTCTATTTTGCTTTAGAGATAGTATTTCGAAGTTGTAATAATGGTATTGGATCATAAGCAGTATCTTAGATTCTGCTGCCATGATGGTTTAGTTTTCAGCTTATGCACTGTCTCGCCTGTTTTATGTCAAGTTATGTTATTATTATATTTTATTCCATGTGCTGTGAGATGTACTATAGGTTCTTTGATAGTTCTTCATCTTGCTTATTTTCTTTTGACGACCGTCCCGTGCTGGTCGGGCATTGACACAACGCATTTCGGAGAAATGTCGGCTGGTCCGGGCCGGGCCGTCACATTTGGTATCAGAGCCAGGTTGTGTAGTTAACCTAGGGGATGACCCCAGGGAGAGATAGTATATGTATATGAGAGCGCGTATTTGTGATTTTTTGGTTTTCAAAAGCTCTCTCTCTATATATATACTATTAGTATATGTAAGAAGTCGCACTGCACGGGCAACACTAAGGGGATGGTTAATCGTTTTCTCTTTACAGATTGAACAATGAGCTGATATACAAGGAGTACAGGTTCAGGAGAAAACCATAGGGATGTTTCTAATATGAGGGCGATGTTTACCACCTTCATGATAGAGATTCTTAGGGATGTTCAGGGAGCAGTTCCTAATGCTGCAAACGGTGGTGGTGCAGTAGTGCAGGCGCCTAGAGCCAATTTTGCCAAGCTATACAAGGATTATACTAATCTTGGTGGGAAGCCGTTCCACGGGATGGAATCGGCAACAGAGGTTCAAGATTGGCTTGATTGTTGTGAGCGCATCTTCGAGGATTTGGGAATTAAAGATGCAATGAAGAGAAAACTAGCATCCCCTCAAATTCAAGGACGAGCAATGAATTGGTGGAATGCTATTAAAGTAGTTACTCCCGAGGATCAAGTTACTTGGAATCAGTTTTGGGCTTGCTTCAGTGATAAATTTATTTAAGTTGCTCAGAAATCAGAATTATTTAGGAAGTTTTTGGAACTTAAGTAGAGTGGTAGGGCAGTCTCGGAATATATTGCTGAGTTTGATACTTTATCGAAATATGGATTATCTCTTATTGATACTGCCGAGAAGAAGAACGAGAAGTTCATAACTGGATTAGATGGGTACTTGGGAGATAGACTTATAAACCACATTGATGAGACTTTCGAATCCATTGTGGGGAAAGCATTGAGATCAGAGAGCCTTTACTCTAAGTCAAAGACCGAGGTTGCTATTACATCTGCAGAGGAGCCAAAGCCGTAGGCAGGCGGTGGAGGCAAGAATAGTTCCCAGAATAAGAGGAAACAAGACCAAACCAAAGATGGTTAGAAAAAGAAGAATAAGAAAGATGGCGAGTGCTTTAGCTGTGGCAAGAAGGGCCACTATGCTAGAGATTGTCAGGAAAATCCTAGGGAAAGGAAGTGCTTCAATTGCGGCTAAGTGGGACATCACAAGGATAGATGTCAGCAACCCCATAAAGAGAAGCGGATCGTGAAAGCTTATGCTATCAATGCTGTTCCTTCTTCGTCGAATGCCCCAACTGCGGCGAAGAAAGGAAAAAGTTTCTTCACTCAAGGTATGCTTTCTATTTATGATGTTCCTGTTCGAGTATTGTTTGATACCGGGGCTTCCCATTCCTTCATATCTAGTGACCTGGTAGATAGGTTGGGATTGGAACCTGAGATTGTCGATAGATCTGTTGTAGTGATGAACCCAATTGGTGGTTCAACCAGCCTTTGCATGATTTGTCGTAGTTTGGTATTGTCTGGTCATGGATGCATGTTTTCTTGTGATTGCTTTGTTTTGGGCTTTGCTGGGTTTGGCATTATTTTGGAAGTCAATTGGCTCCAAAGGTATAATGTGGTATTGGGTACCTACCTAGTGATGGCGATGATAGCTGGAGTTAGGGAGGCTGAGTGATATAAGTAGTTGTTGTGACTTCTATTGGATGATATCTTAGTTTACTTGAGGAGTATGTGCAGCCGTGACAAGAAAACACTGTTTGATGATATGGACTGCCCCAAGTGGGTCTCGGTAGGGCTATGAGGTGACTCGAGTTGGACTCGTGAAGGATGCAAGAAAATGGATTGAATTGGGTGGGAGTCGAGTTGAACATGGAATTTTGGATAGCTCTTAAGATGGAGTTGCAAGGAATCGTCAATAGTTTGGAGTGTTCTAAGCGGACTCGGAGCAGGGTATCTGGGGGTGCCCGTTTACCTGGGATCCATTGGACGTGATCGAGTTATCCTTAGAGGATAAACGTACGATGGACGTACGGTAGTCCATTTGGAGGCAGGGATTCCATTAGCCCTTGAGATTGGTTAGACGTATTCATGGTTTTGGCAGGTGGTAGATAGGACTTATTCAATGAATGCTATGGATTGTTTAGGACCTTATGTTGATGTTCTCTTTGATTCAAGAATGGTAATAACTTCGGAGGGAACTCAATGGGGAAGTCTCGAAGTGATAAGAGGGGTTCGTTGGTCGTGGAGATGCAACGAAGGTTAGGACGATTCAAGTTGGACTTGAACTCGTAAATAATGGTTATTCGTTGATCTTGGAGATGCAACGAGTAGGAAAACGACTCATATTGGACTTGAGTTGGTGGGTAATGGAAACTCAAGACTAGGTCTGATTTTATGGATAGTCGCCGGCGATGCTGGCCAGAGTTATGAAGGGATTATCGTTGTCGTAAGTTCTAACGGGCTCAAAGCAAGGGTACAATAGGGGCTTGGCAAGTTGGAATAGTCGAATACCCTGGACCTTTTAGATGGGCATAGTCGTCTCTGGGAGGCAAATGTACTTTGGACGTGCAGTAGCCTGATTAGAACTAGGGCCATCATTAGCCCTTGACGGATGGTATGGTGACATAGCCAGTCATATGATTAACGATGGTTTCAAAGCAGGATTCACAGTGATGGCCAAAGTCAGTTATGAGTGATTGGTTTCTTTGTTGAACCGTCCCACGTGGGTTGTTTAATGTCGAAGAAGACGTTTCTTAGGTGCTTGTCTAATATTGGTTTAGGCCTCTAGGGCTTGTACTTGAGGTATGTTGAATTCGGTTAGGATGGTTCATGTGAGATGTATAAACTGGACGTAATGAGTGCTGTTGTTTGATTGCTTTTGATTGCTAGGGTTGAATAGGTCATTCTGGTTTTATCTTGATGTGAGGTTGAAATGTTTTGTTATAAAGGCTGTCAATGTCAAATGTGGGGAGTTGGGCTTGGAGTTTTTCTGTAGTAATGTGATTGGTAGATTGATGGTTAATCTGCCTATTCTCGTATACTTTATTGATAATGTTAGTTAGCTGTTTTATCGCTCACTAAGACTGGTTGTACCCAATGTTAATGGATTGAGAGTGTGAGTCGTGTATTCGAGGATCTCTAGAGAGCTTGTATGTTGGATTTTGGAGGGTCTGGGGATGACCATTTGCATCTAGTTGAGTTCGTATATAACAATAGTTATCAGTCCAGTATTGGTATGACTCCATTTGAAGCTTTGTATGGAATGCCGTACAACTCACCATCATGTTGATTGGAAACCGATGAGAAAGTTTGTGCTTGGATCAGAAGTAGTAAGAGAAACTACAAATAAGATCAACGTTTTTCAACAGCAAATGAAAGGGTGCCCAAGATAGGCAGAAGAGTTATGCTGATAAAAGACGAAGAGATTTGGAATTCTTTGTTAACGACTTAGTATTTATCAAGATCTCAACGTTGAAGAATATGATTCATTTTGGTAGGAGGGGTACGTTAGTACTAAGTTTTGCAGGTCCATTTCCCGTTCTCGAGTTGGGGATTTGGCGTATGAAGTTGGATTGCGTGATAAGATAGCGAGAGTTCACAACGTATTTCTTGTTTCCCAGCTAAGGAAGTTTGTGCATGACCCTGATGTGACTACTTCACCAGATCAGTTAGACGAGATCGAGGTAGAACCCGAGGTGGTTGGGAACCACAGACCGATTCGTATTGTCGGATACGATACGTAGCAACTTCAAAGGGTAGTTAAAGTCTAGTGGGGTGATAACGAGAATGACTGTACTTGGGAAACAGAGGAGAACATGTCTGATTGTTTGTAAATGATTGATAGGCATGCAGGAACCTTTGTATGTTTTGGTTTAGAAATTTCGGGGGCGAAATTTTTAAGAGGGGGAGAATGTAACGACCCGCATTCTATGTATCAGGGGATCATAGAATATTTATTTCTTTTTCGAACAAAGTCGTATGGTCGTGTAAATTTGGAAAACGACTATTAGGGTCATTTCCCATATTCACGATTTTTGCCGAATTTTAAATGACCGTTTTACCCCTAGCAATTATTTTTTCACCTATAACTTTTGATTAGTAAGGATTTTTGATCTGAAACCACTTCCATTGGATTCAGATGATGGTTTACCTTTCCATAAAGTGGTCACATTAATCAAACAGACTTACCTTTGGGAGATATGGCTGAAATAAGGTTTGAAGATGGAAAAACTGCTTAAACTGGCTTAATAGGGTAATTAGCAGCTACGCCCATTAGGTATTTCGGGATTAGGGTTATATAAGGCAGATAGGGGCTGATGAAACCCTTCTTTGTCATTTTTCAGCCGCCACAAACTTTCTCTTCAACCCTAACTAATTTTTCCAGCTTCTAAACCATCTCTAATCACTTTCTAAATAAGGGTAAGCTAATCGACATCAAATCAAGTCAAAATAGCATCAAAACAGAGTTGTAGCTGCTGTGTCACATAGGAATTCGACCCAAATCAGTGGAGACTTCAGATCTATAAATTATTTGGGGCTAAGGTGAGTGATTAGCATGTTTCTTCACTAATTACGGCTATTTAGGGGTGATTAGTGATAAATAGCGAAATTATGACTCAGAAAAATATGTAGAAATTCATAAATATTATTTTATGCCTCTGTTAGAAATTTGGGTTAATTTGGACATGTTTTGCTAATCGTATGGTTAAATCATGATTAAGGGGATTAAGGGGAAAACATGGGTTTTGAGTATGTTTGACTCATATAAACATGTCATATTGTTGATTTGGCATTTATGGTTGATTATACATGTTGCTATTACTGTTTGGAATGCTTTGTGATTGCATAGGAAAGCTAGAATGGTCGAAAACGTTGTAGTATAGCGTAAATAACTCGCTGGAAAAGTTGCAGGAAATTGGTCAGTTTCCTGTTCGTGAAGCACCCATGTGAGCCGACCCCCACTCATGATGCACCTAGCGACCCGATCCCACTCGTGCTCACCCACGAGCCACTCCAGCACCACCATGAAGAGCCGCTCCACCTCGAGGACCGAGGAGAACCACGAACCTGATCCGAGTCTTGACCACGAGTCGCGAATGGAGGATCATGACCCAGATGGAGTCCACGAGCAGATCACGAACCGGAATGACGAGCTGGAACAGGGACTCACGAGCTGCTCCTACGAACCGGACCTGGGAGGATCACCACGAGTAGACCATGGTGTCATGAGCCACGAGCTGGAGGAGGGTTCCTATAACACCACACGTCCATTAATGTCACTCACAAAGGGAATGCATTAACTTTTATGAAGCGTTTTAAGTGTGTATAGAAGAGAAACTTAACAACAAGACATATATAAATAGTACTTAAAAATTTAAAACGTTATTCATTGTAGCGGTAAACACATAGGTTTGATTACATCATCAAAAACCAGAGTCAAAGTACATAATATCCATCTTGACTAAAACAGAGTACATAAATTGAAAGACATAACCCCAACACAAAATAGCCATAAATAAGATAGGCTGAACTTTTACTTCAGCGATCCAAGCAACTTCTAAAAGAAAGAGATACAGCTGTCCAAAATCAAGCTCCATAGGTGCTAGTTCCACCCTGAGCACCTGGGGGGGGGGGGGGGAGGAAGAAAAGAGGTGGAAACAAAGGGAGTCAGACATAAAGTCTGGCGAGTGCGATAACTTTAACAATATAATTATCAAAATATCTAGGCTAAGGCATAAGTTGGAAAATAAGGAAATGACTATGAACAATTGGGTATAGCAGAGTAAACAAGGAAATAAGATGAACAAAGATAACGTTAAAAGCGCACCTAAACCATTATAAGATAATTACTATACTGCACCACCACTAGTCACCCTAAAAGTTGATCCCGCCTACAAGACTTTAATAATGATAATGGTAGTTTCGTGTACCCCTAGTTGCCTTCATAGGTGCCTCCTGCCCCTATCTCCACTAGGTATACCCACTACCCCCATGTGATCGGCTCCCTAACTCGTAGATACCCGTGCTGGTCCCACAGTGGGGTGTATCACTCCCCAAAGTGGCAACCCGATACCACCAACAATGCACGACTTATACCTACACGATGCAACAACGTCTTACCTACCAGCCCGGGCCCACACATGCACATGAACCTGTTGGACTAGCGTTGCCAGCGCTAACCCGTTTTGGCCTCTTACAGTCAAGCCCAGTATGCGTGTCATGTCCTCGACTTGGGTCGAGCCCACAAAGATACTTATGGGTTACTGGTTGAAACAGACCCCGATTACTTGACACAAGCTATCCACCTGAGCTTGGTCCCCTCTAGTATATCCCACTTAGCCCTCTTCTTATTCATATTCACTTACATGTTTCAATTTTGGCTAAGTGTTTCTAATCGTATTTCACAAGCCACCCAAGGCACCCACTTAACCCCATGTCCCACCACATGTTTATCCGTTTAAGTGTTTCTTAATTCATTAACACCGTAACCTTGTAAAGACCTCCCATATTAGACTGACATTTGTGGCAGCTGGATTTGCCAGGCAGGTCCGGGTAGTCTTACACCACAAACGAGCCTAACCTCGTGTCTTTACAACTGTTACGCATTTAATTTATGCCTAAGACCTCCCACATTAGACTGGCATTTGTGGCAGCCGGATTTGCCGGGCGGGTCCGCGCAGTCTTACACCACAAAAGAGCCTAACCTCGTGTCTTAGGCGATTAATTACACATAATTAATTATTCCTCAATTTGAATTAATTTCCCTATTCAAATTATCAATCAATTCCAAATTTAACTATGTCCATAATTGACTCAATTATGTCCATCTATTTATGGTATGTAAAATTATACCAATTATCATCACAAATTAATTTTATGCCATTTAAGGCATTTAGGCCAATTATCCATATTAAATATTTTAATATTATCCCATTACCCCACGTTGTACGTTCGTTCGTTTAACGTAAAATATACGTTAGACTCGGATAGTCTAACTTATGAAATAAAGAGAAAACATCACAACATACATATAAATAAAACTAAATCTAAGCATAAGGGGTTAACTTGCATGTGTGAATGAGGTTCTTCATCTAAATACTTGCATATGCCAAAGTCACAAACTTGCATAAAACTACATATGTCATAGATCTAAATCTAAAGGTGTAAACTTGTTTAGGTAACAGTCACAAACTTGCATAAACCATGTATGTCATAGATCTAATCATAAGGTGTAAACTTGCATAGGCAATAATCACAAACTTACATTACATGATTTATACTCCATATATATATATATATATATATATATATATATATATATATATATATATATATATACTTGCATATGTGATTTATGCAACATAAAATATGGTGTAAACTTACATCTAAACATATAAACTAGCATATAGAATTTTGTATACTAGCATATAACTCACACATGTCATAGCCTAACTTTAGATCCAATTTACACAAAAAATAGATGTCATGAAATATGTATGGTTATATATGATCCTCACTAACTTGCATATGATTGATATCTAAATCAACATCTAAACTTGCATACATACATATGATTTATCATATGAATTAGTTCCAACAACATAACCAAACTAGCATATGAAATATCATTACGAATTGATTATACATAAGCCAATCATAGAATTACAACATAGATGATAACATCAGAACTTTACAACATAGATGATAACATCATAGAATTTACATCATAGATAATAACATACGGTCAATAATTCACAACATAACCATATAATCCACATCATAGCTCAATCCAATTAAATTGTTAATTATTTTATTAAAGAAATCAAACTCACAACTCAAAGAAGGTCTTGAGTTCTAAAATTGATTTAGCTTTCCTTTGAAGAAGACAATTTGTTGCGGTTTAGATTAGAATTGAATTTGATTAGCTTTTCTTCCTCTCTAATTGGTGGCGGCTATTCTAGATTACAAGGTGACGGCATGGAGACCATGATTCTAATTTTTATTTGATTTTAGGGTTTGAGTCTACATGGGTTTTTATAGAGTTTAGGATTAATTTAAGCCGTCCGATCAACCCAGAATTAACCCCAACCATTCAGACCCGATCAGAAACCCTAATGATTCAGCATACAGTCATAAAAAGGTCATCAAACAAATCTGCCTGAGGGGGGGGGGGGGGGGGAGGTCGACCCCCAGGTCGACCTGGCCCTGGCGGGAAATTTCCCGCCTAGCCCAATCTGACTCTGAAATTTGAATTTTGGAAATCTGTTTAAATTTTTCTGAAACTTCCGATGGCCATAACTTCTTCATACGAAGTTTAATTCACGCAAACTCGGACTCTATCTCAACTAGAATTCCGAGACGAACACAATGGCGAAACCCATTTCCCTTAGTTCTCACATCCGAGATTAGTTATTCTTTAGTTTGTGAACATTAATATTGAAAATTACGGGGTGTTACATTCTCCCCTCCTTAAAGGATTTCGCCCCCGAAATCTTCAAGTTAAGGAGAATGCATATCCTAACATCCAAACAACCATCTACTCAACCATCAAACACAGGCATCCATTGCCCTTATAAAATTCCTAATGCTGTATGAACATATGCAAGAAATGTGTGTATATGTTCTTTATCTAATGCAAAATCAGGCGGTCTACTGATTCAGTTGACCTCCTTAATGCAAATCATGATAGTGCCATGCGTCCATTATGTATGCGAAAGAATCCTATCGATACATATTATTTCTACATGTGGGAACAACCATTCACCAAAATGCAGCATCCATAAGATAGCACAACCATTATACATCCATTAACTTAAATATGTACACACATTTATATGCAATATGCAGTATGAAGTGACTGAGCCGATCTAGTGCCTAAAGTGTGTGTATATGTATCCACGAGCAACCACTAGAAACCACTTGCATCCACATGCATCCATCATACATAACATGTCTCAAACACATGTTTCAACCACAGGACTACCCTTTCTAAAGGTCAAAGATACTAGCGAGAGGACATACTAAAGATAAAACAAGTACAACCTAAGCGATAAAGGAGAAATTAAAAGACATACCCTCGAAAATAAAAGGGTACAATGAACGCATCTTCTCTTCCGTCTCTCAAGTAGCGTTGCTCTCATCATCTCCCCATTGCACTTTGACTAGCTTGACCTCTCGATTCCTCAACTTCTTAATCTCAGACCCAAGAATGCACGTAGGAGCTCGTCGAATCGTCGCATCACGCTCTATCTCCACCTCTCTAAGCAAGCTCGGCTCTACCACTTCCGCGGTCTCATGCAAGCACTTCCTCAAATGTGATACATGGAATACATCGTGTACACTACTAAGTCTCTCGGGCAACTCCACTCTATACGCCATCTGTCCAATCCTCTCCTTAATAGCGAACGACCCTATGAACCTTGGTGCTAACTTCCCAACGAACCCAAAGCAAACGACATTCCGTAATGGAGACACCTTGACAAAGACCATGTCCCCAACATCAAACTCAAGATCTGTCCTCCTCTTGTCCGCATAAGATTTCTGCCTATCTTGCACCATCTTCATCCTCCTTCGAATCAAATCAATCTTTTCCAAAGTCTCTCTAATCATATCGGGCCCAAGAAAGATTTTATCTGTAGATTCCCACCAACAAGTAGGCGAACGACACGACCGTCCATAAAGAGCCTCGAACGGTGCCATGCCAATGCTAGACTAAAAGCTATTATTATATGCGAACTCCACCACAAGAAGATGTTCTTCCCATGTACCTGTGAAGTCTAAAACACATAGCCTCATTAGGTCCTCTAGAATACGATTCACCCTCTCGGTCTGGCCGTCTGTATGAGGAAGATATGCGGTGCTCAAACATAACTGAGTCCCTACCGCCTCTTGCAAGCTCTTCCAAAACTCGCTAATATAGATAGGATCGCGGTCGCTCACTATGCTAGAAGGAACACCGTGCAAACGAACTATCTCTCAAATGTATACGGAGGCTAACCATGGAGCAGTCCTCTTACTCTTCACGGGAATGAAATGGGCGCTCTTAGTAAGTCTATCTACCACGATCCAAATCCCCGTATTAGCCTTCCTCGATCTCGGTAACCCATCAACAAAGTCCATCGAGACACTCTCCCACTTCCATTGTGGGACCTCCAATGGGTGAAGCAACCCACCAGGCTTCTTTTGCTCTGCTTTTACTTGTTGGCATACCAAGCATATAGCGACAAACTCGGCTACATCCTTCTTCATACCGGCCTAAAAGTAAACTCATCTCATGTCCATGTACATCTTGTCCTCGCCGGGATGGATGGTCATCTTCGAACGATGTGCATCATCAAGAATGGTCTTCCTCAAATTCTCGTCCCGTGTTACACAAAGTCTACCGTCCCTACGTAACCAACCCTTATCATCTAGGGTATACCTACTGAGATGGCTCGATGACTCCCCCCTTTTGAGCTTTTCTACTAACTCAACCAACTGTGGGTCATCTCGCTGTGCCTCACCAATCCGTCCCAAAAGGGTAGGTCTGACCTCTAAGGATGCTAGCAAACCGGGTACAAAGTCAATGGAAGGTCTAAAGTCCAACGTAAAGATGAACTCTAAGCTTCGCCGCTCAACAAACAACGGACTCAAGGACAACCTTTTCCTACTTAAGGCGTCTGCTACCACGTTACCCTTGCCAGGGGTGTATGCTGTCTGGAAATCGTAGGACGCTAAGAATTCCATACACCTTTGCTGCCTTAAGTTCAAGTCCTTCTGAGAGAACAAGTATTTTAGCGATTTGTGGTCAGTGAACAATTCGAATTTCTCGCCAAGAAGATAATGGCGCCAAGACTTAAGCGCGAAAACAATAGCGGCCAACTCTAGATCATGTGTAGGGTAATTTCTCTCATGAACTCTCAACTGCCTTCCTCCATAGGCTATTACCCTTCACTCTTGCATTAAGACTGCGCCAAGTCCTATCCCACAAGCATCGGTATAAACGGTAAATGGCTTACTCCCATCTGGAAACACTAAGACTGGGGCTGTGGTCAAAGATCTCTTTAAACATTGGAACGCATCATCACAATCTATGTCCCATGTGAAAACTAAGTTCTTCTTCGTCAAGCGTGTTAATGGGGCTGATATTTTTGCGAAGTCTTTGATAAACTTCCTATAGTAGCCAGCCAACCCTAAGAAACTCCTAACCTCGGTAGCATTTTAGGGACCTTCCAATCTTGGATGGCCACTACCTTTGCGGGATCCACAGCTATCACTTCTTTGGAAACCACGTGCCCTAAGAATCTCACTTCCTTCCTCCAAAAGTGACATTTAGAAAATTTAGCTTTAAGGCTATGCACTCGAAGGGTCTCCAACACTTCCTTAAGATGTAGGGCATGCTCTTCCTCGCTCTTAGAAAAGATCAAGATGTCGTCCACAAAGACTACCACGAATTTATTAAGGTACTCCCTAAACACCCTACTCATCAAGTCAACAAGATATGCGGGGGCGTTTGTCAAACCGAAGGGCATCACAAGCCACTCGAAGAAGCTATCTGGAGTCCTAAAGGCAGTCTTGTCTATGCTATCCTCAACCACTCTCAACTGATGGAAACCAGTGGCTAATTCCAACTGCGAAAACACTGAGGCGCCGACTAACTGATCGAAGAGATCGTCAATCCTCGGCAGTGGGTGCCTATTCTTCTTAGTAAGCTTATTAAGTTCTCTATAGTCCACACAAAGTCTAAGGGACCCATCTGCCTTCGTGGCAAATACTACTGGAGCACCCCACTCCGATATACTATGTCTTATGAACCCCTTCTCAAGCAATTCTTTCACTTGCTTACTGAGTTCTCTTCTCTCCCTTGGAGCCATGTGGCGCACTAACAATGCAACTGGCTTTGCATTATCTACTAGATATATTCTAAAGTCTATCTCATGTTTTGGGGGTAGACCCCTCACCTCATCGAAGACATCAACATATTCACGGACTATACGAACAGATTGTAAATCATCATTGGATGCATCAAGGGATTCTAGGTAGCTAAGCATTACTGGACCTCTAGAGTCACAAGAAATATCAAGGGTCTTTCCACAACGATTCAACAATCTAACTACCCTTCTTTCACAATCTAGGATGGCCCCGTATCTAGTTAGCCAATCCATACCTAGAATCAAGCCGTAGCCCATGAAGCCAAGAACAAAGGCGTTGCATTCAAACCAACACCCAAGTTAAACACTCTCAAATCCCGACAAATCATAGAAAGATGAGATGAACCACTAATAGGATTTGAGACTACTATGGGATCTGTAACTAAACTAGTATTTAGGTGCAGTGTTTTAACTAATGATGTAGAGATAAACGAATGTGATGCGCCAGAATCGAATAAAGTACGGACAAGATGATCAAACATAAAAACTAAACTTTCAACGGAAATCGTTCTACCTCGTTCTTGCAGCGGTGGGACCACGAGAGCCTGAAATTGCCCCCTTGCCTGCCCTGGTGCCATAAGAGCCTGCACCTGTCCTCCCGAGGTAGATCCTGCCCTTTGTCCTTTCCTTGGGCAGTCTTTAATCAGATGTCCCACTTCGCCATAGTGGGAACAACCAGTCTTCTTTTTCTTCCTACAATCTGTGCTTATATGGCCTGGTGTCCCACAGTTAAAGCATCTTTTCTTTCCCTTACCATTGTTTCCTTTACCACCTTTCTTGTTCTGTTGTTGTTGTTGTTGCGGTTTCTTTTGATCCCTTTCTTCTCAGGTGCCTTATTAGCATTGGCACCCTTCTCTTCTTCATGCATAAGCGCCATGCCAACTAGTCTCTCAAAGGTAGCCCCCATAGGGATGTGGGTCATAGCTGACCCATGAAGCGACTCGTTCAAACCCTTAACAAACCTCAGGGCCTTCTTTTCTGGTGTATTCACCAAGTCCAAGCCAAATCTCACCAACTGATTGAATTTGTTAACGTATTCTTTCACTGATAGATTCCCTTGCTTCAACGCCAAAAATCTTTCCATATATAGATTCTCTTCAGCTCGTGAGAGAAACTTTGCCTCAAACCTACGCCTGAAATCTGGCCATGTATTAACTGGATGCTCTCCATTAGTGACCTCGCACCAAAACGAGGCCTCATCCTTCATTAGCCAGGCAGCTAACTGGACCTTTCTTCCATCTTCCACTTCAAAGATCCCAAACAGTTCTTCCACCTCCTTTAGCCAATTTCGAGCTTTAACAATTGTCTCTGTCCCGTGAAAAGGTTTTCCACCCATTGCCCAAAAGTCCTTACATATCTTTGCAAAAGTATCAACACGAGGAGGAGGAGGAGGAGGGGGAGGAGGAGCATTTGCTGGACCTGCGGTGGTGGCCCTAGTCTCCAAATACCTCCTAAACCATCCTGGTATCGGTATTCCCTCGGGTATCTCGGGAATTGCAAACATGCTGAAACGAAAAAGGAAAGATTCAATACAAAAGAACCGAGGGAAAGATATATGGCTCTTGGGGTTATGCTTTCTAAAATAAGCTTTTCTCTTGAAAATACTTCCCTTAAAACATACTTTTGAAGGTACTTCTTTATAAAAGTGTTTTTGAAAAACAGTTTTTCAAAATTCATATTTGTTCTGGTAACCTTCAGCTCTGATACCACATGTAACACCCCACGTCCATTAATGTCACTCACAAAGGGAATGCATTCACATATATGGAGCGTTTTAAGTGCGTATAGAACAGAAACTTAACAACAAGACAAATATAAACAGTACTAAAAAATTTAAAACTTTATTCATTGCAACGGTAAACACATAGGTTTGATTACATCATCAAAAACCAGAGTCAAAGTACATAATATCCATCTTGACTAAAACAGAGTACATAAATTGAAAGACATAATCCCAACACAAAATAGCCATAAATAAGATAGGCTGAACTTTTACTTCAGCAATCCAAGCAACTTCTAAAAGCAGGAGATACAGCTGTCCAAAATCAATCTCCACTGGTGCTAGTTCCACCCTGAGCACCTGGGGGGGGGGGGGTGGGAAGGAATTAAAGAGGTGGAAACAAAGGGGGTCAGACATAAAGTCTGGCGAGTGCGATAACTTTAACAATATAATTATCAAAATAACTAGGCTAAGGCATAAGTTGGAAAATAAGGAAATGACTGTGAACAATTGGGTATAGCAGAGTAAACAAGGAAATAAGATAAACAAAGATAACGTTAAAAGCGCACCTAAACCAATATAAGATAATTACTATACTACACCACCACTAGTCACCCTAAAAGTTGATTCCGCCTACAGGACTTTAATAATGATAATGGTAGTTTCGTGTACCCCTGGTTGCCTTCATAGGTGCCGCCTGCCCCTATCTCCACTAGTTATACCCACTACCCACATGCGATCGGCTCCCTAACTTGTAGATACCTGTGTTGGTCCCACAGTGGGGTGTATCACTCCCCAAAGTGGCAACCCGATACCACCAACAATGCATGACTTATACCTACATGATGCAACAACGTCTTACCTACCAGCCCGGTCCCACACACGCACATGAACCAGTTGGACTTGCGTTGCCACCGCTAACCCGTTTTGGCCTCTTACAGTCAAGCCCAGTATGCGTGTCCCGTCCTCGACTTGGGTCGAGCCCACAAAGATACTTATGGGTTACTGGTTGAAACGGGCCCCCATTACTTTACACAAGCTATCCACCTAAGCTTGGTCCTCTTTAGTACATCCCACTCAACCCTCTTATTATTCATGTTCACTTACATGTTTCAATTTTGGTTAAGTGTTTCTAATCGTATTTCACAAGCCACCCACCTAACCCCCATGTCCCACCACATGTTTATCTGGTTAGGCGTTTCTTAATTCATTAACACCGTAACCTGGTAAAGACCTCCAACATTAGACTAGCATTTATGGCAGCTGGATTTGCCGGGCGGGTCCGGGCAGTCTTACACCACAAACGAGTCTAACATCGTGTCTTTACAACTGTTACGCATTTAATTTATGCCCAAGACCTCCCATAATAGACTGTCATTTGTGGCAGCTGGATTTGTTTGGCGGGTCCGCGCAGTCTTACACCACAAAAGAGCCTAACCTCGTGTCTTAGGCGATTAATTACACATAATAAATTATTCCCCAATTTGAATTAATTTCCCTATTCAAATTATCAATCAATTCCAAACTTAACTATGTCAATAATTGACTCAATTATGTCCATCTATTTATGGTATGTAAAATTATACCAACTATCATCACAAATTAATTTTATGCCATTTAAGGCATTTATGCTAATTCTCCATATTATATATTTTAATATTATCCCATTACCCCACGTTGTACGTTCGTTCGTTTAACGTAAAATATATGTTAGACTCGAATAGTCTAACTTATGGAATAAAGAGAAAACATCACAACATACATAGAAATAAAACTAGATCTAAACATAAGGGGTGAACTTGCATGTGTGAATGAGGTTCTTCATCTAAAAACTTGCATAAGCCAAAGTCACAAACTTGCATAAAACTACATATGTCATAGATCTAAATATAAATGTGTAAACTTGTTTAGGTAACAGTCACAAACTTGCATAAACCATGTATGTCATAGATCTAGTCATAAGGTGTAAACTTGCATAGGCAATAATAACAAACTTACATTACATGATTTATACTCCAAACATATATATATATATATATATATATATATATATATATATATATACACACTTGCATATGTGATTTATGCAACATAAACGATGGTGTAAACTTACATCTAAACATGTAAACTAGCATATAGAATTTTGTATACTAGCATATAACTCACACATGTCATAGCCTAACTTTAGATCCAATTTACACATAAAATAGATGTCATGAAACATGTAAGGTTATATATGATCCTCACTAACTTGCATATGATTGATATCTAAATCAACATCTAAACTTGCATACATACATATGATTTATCATATGAATTAGTTCCAACAACATAACCAAACTAGCATATGAAACATCATTACGAATTGATTATACATAAGCCAATCATAGAATTACAAAATAGATGATAACATCACAACTTTACAACATAGATGATAACATCATAGAATTTACAGCATAGATAATAACATACGGTCAATAATTCACAACATAACCATATAATCCACATCATAGCTCAATCTAATTAAATTGTTAATTATTTTATTAAAGAAATCGAACTCACAACTCAAAGAAGGTCTTGAGTTCTGAAATTGATTTATCTTTCCTTTGAAGAAGACAATTTGTTACGGTTTAGATTAGAATTCAATTTGATTAGCTTTTCTTCCTCTCTAATTGGTGGTGGCTATTCTAGGTTGCAAGGTGGCGGCATGGAGGCCATGATTATAATTTTTATTTGATTTTAGGGTTTGAGTCTACATGTGTTTTTATAGAGTTTAGGATTAATTTAAGCCATCCGATCAACCCAGAATTAACCCCAGCCATTCAGACCAGATCAGAAACCCTAATGACTCAGCATCCAGTCATAAAAAGGTCATCAAACAAATCTGCCCGGGGGTGGGGGGGGGGGGTGGGGGGTGGGAGGGCAGGTCGACCCCTAGGTCGACCTGTGTGGGTAGGTCGACCAGGCCCTGGCGGGAGATTTCCCGCCTAGCCCAATTTGACTCTGAGATTTGAATTTTTGAAATCTGTTTAAATTTTTCTGAAACTACCGATGGCCATAACTTCTTCATACAAAGTCCAATTCACGCAAACTCGGACTCTATCTCAACCAGAATTCCGAGACGAACACAATGGCGTAACCTGTTTCCCATAATTCTCACATATGGGTTTAGTTATTCTTTAATTTGTGAACATTAACATTGATAATTACAGGGTATTACAATTCCACAACCCGAATGTGGTCCACGAGCCGACCACGAGTCACAAACCGGGGAATCTACGAACCGCGAGCCGAGCTGAGGACTTGAGTATTTGAACCGAGACATGATGAAGGGTATAAGCTGAACTGAATGGAAACTTGGAGCTACGAATCGAACTGGGATGATAACCAAAACCCGAGGTGCAAAGGTAGTCCAAATTAGAAGTTAGAACCCAGGATCTAGATGGGAACCAACGGGTTAACTTCATAATTAGGCTTTGCTGCGGGACGTGTGCAAAGGGGTTATTGATATCCATAATTTCGGTTCACCACTGAGAGAAGTATTAGTAGCTATGGATCAGTGCAATGGGGTCATTGTGACACCTAAGGGCAAAGTGATCGTAGCAAAGAATTGGGTGATCGAAGTGGTGGATATCGTATGCTTTACGCACTGAGTGAGAGATGTGAGGATGATTGCTATTTTTAATGGTTGCTATCACCATGTGATGCACACTCCCGTATTATCTTTACACTTTTTGTTAGTGTTACTACTGTAAATCCTATTGTGCTAACTCTTTGGTTGCAGGTGCAGGTTCAGGTATGATTTCTTATACCTGTTATTTGTTCATCATAGAGATGTATACTTGCTACCACTCATACCAGACTGTTGTTTGACCTAGAGTTTTATGTTTCTTCTTATTACTCTGGGTGCTCACACGAGTAGACTAGAGACAGGTTAGGTGGTTGCACGAGTAGCTGTATTGGAGACGAGCAGGAGGCTTCCACGTATGATATATATATAAATATTCTCCCTGTGCTGTAGCAGGTCACTACTTTTGGCATTAGTAGTGTACCTTTTCTATTTTTCTTTAGAGATAGTATTTTGAAGTTGTAATAATGGTATTGGATCATAAGTTGTATCTTAGATTCCGCTGCTGTGATGGTTTAGTTTTCAGCTTATGCACTGTCTCGCCTGTTTTATGTCAAGTTATGTAATTATTATATTTTATTCCAAGCGCTGTGAGATATACTACAGGTTCTTTGATAGTTCTTCATCTTGCTTATTTTCTTTTGAGGACCGTCCCGTGCTGGTCGGGCATCGGCACAGCACATTTCAGAGAAATGTCGGCTGGTCCGGGCAGGCCGTCACAAACTAGCTCGTGAACTAGAGGCGGTACATGAAGGTGGAGTCCACTCACGATCAGGGTTGGGGCAGGGGGGGGGGGGGGGTTTCTAGCCAATTTCCTGCAACATTTCCAATGAGCTATTTACGCCATATGACGGCGTTTTCGACCATTCTAACTTTCCTATGTAATCAGAAATCATACCAAACAGTAATAACAACATATAGAATCAACCATAAACCTCAAAACAATGAATAATCATGTAAATATGGATCAAACATACCCAAAACCCATGTTTTCCCCTTCATCCCCTTAAGCATGTTTTAACTATAGGATTAGCAAACTTAATCCAAATTAACCCAAATTTTCACCAGTGACATAAAATAATATTTCAGAATTTATGCATATTTTTCCAGATTTTCCTGATGTGTAATCTCACTAATTATCACTAATCACCCCTAATTAGCCGTAATTAGTGTAAAAACAAGCTAATCACTCACCTTAGCCACAAATAAATCTCAGATCTGAAAATATCTCTAATTTGGTTCGAATCCCAATGCAACACATCAACTCTACCTCCAATTTGATGTTAATTTGCCTTGATTTGATGTTGATTAACTTAATATTGGATTAAAATGTGATTAGGAGGTAGTTTAGAAGGTGGAGGCCATTACTAGGTTTGAAGAAATGAAAGTGGCGACTGAGAAAATGAAATGAGATGGTTTCCAAACTCATTTCAGCCTCCCCATGACCTTAATCCCGAAATGGGTTATGGACCCATCTACTAATTACCCTATTAAGCCCGCTTGAGCAGTTTTTCACCTTCCAAACTTTGTTTCAGCCATATCTCCCAAACGGTTAGTCTGTTTGATTAATGTGACCACTCTACGGAATGGCAAACCATCATCTGAATCCAATGGAAGTAGTTTCAAGTTAAAATTCCTTACTAGTCAAAATTTATAGGCAAAACAAGATTCTCCAAGGGCAAAACGATCATATAAAATTCGGCAAAAATCTGAATATGGGAAATGACCCCAATAGTCGTTCCCCAAAGCTACACGAGCATATGACTTTGCATGAAAATAAAACAAGTATTCTACGATCCTCGGATACGTAGAATGCGGGTCACTACAAAAAATATATATATCTGCTGCTTTGGCTTGTTCACAAGTAATATATATGCAACAAACTCTAAAAGATTTTGGATTAAATATAAATATATCACCAATATGTTGTGATAATACAATAAATATATCTAAAAACCCAACTCATCATTTGAGAACTAAACATATAAATATAAGACATCATTTCCTACGAGATAACGTAAGTAAAGAGAAAATTTCACTAGAATTCATGAAAACAGAAAAATAAATAGCTGATATATTAACCAAACCTTTAAACAAAGCAACATTTACTAAATTTAAAAGAGAATTAAGCATTTATTCTTTAAGTGAAATATAATAACTAAATACATTAATATATATAATATACTATAAAATATAATAAGTTAGAAAAAAATACACATATGTCGACATACATGTTTATACATGTCGACATATAATTGCCAGATTTTCAAGAATTAATTCCCACCAAAAGGTATTTACAACTTATATTTAAACTCATTATTTCGAAATTCCTTCTTTATCTTTTCATTTTCTCTTTGGAAAAATTCTGAAACAAAATTAACAATAGCCTTCTCTAATAATATCAACCAAAACAACCCTGTTTCGTTTCCGGGACCATCCAAAGGTCCATTTTCAACGAACTACACTTGCGAGAGTTATGAATTTGGAGGAATCAATGAAGGATGTACTGTAAATGGTGACTGAAATTCAAGTCTTACAAATAAGGATGAATAAAAAGCAAGAGAAGCAAGGGAAAATTATGAGAAATTTGCAAAAGTTTGCAATGGATAATCAAACCAATCCAATCATTATCGAAGATGATAATCAAATAGATAAAGAGGAAGAGGAATAAGAAGAGAAGAAGAAATGGAAGAAGAAGAGGCGCTAAACGAAAATATAGACAAGGACGATAGCGTTATTTGCATAGGCAAAGTGTGCTTTGACAAGGATGAGAATATAACTGAATGAAATGGGGAATTTTGTATTCATTATCCCCATTGTCCAATTCACAAATACCCGATTGTTAAGAAACACTAAAATGATTCCGTATTTTGTGTTTTTATAATGTATGTAAATACGAATTGCTGTTGTGTGATGTGCTTGTAAATATGTTTTGGATTGACTGATTGAATTGTTTATATGAATTATTTATACTCTTGTTTATATAGAACTTCATTAGTCATTAATTTAGAGGAGGTTATAAAACTTTAGATTTAGTATTATAGCCTTAGGGAAGTTATATATATATATATATAGAGTGAGTTATTAGGATCATTTATAATATAAATTTAGAGGGATTATAGTTTAGTATAATTTTTTTTTTGATGACAAAGAGGGAAAAATTATAAAATAAGGTATAATTATGATAAGCATAGTTTAAGGGGAAGTCAGAAGGAATTCATGGTGAAAGCGGGAGAAATCAAGGAATCAGATCAACATGTAATATCTGGTATGAATATTTTATAAACCAAGGTTGTCATCATAAAATAAGAGGAGATTGTTGGGAATGGAATTTTGATGACAACAACCTTGTTAATGTTGTTGCTTATAAAATATATACTAACATCTCTATCCATATATATATATATATATGTATATACAAGATTTATATGCAGGAAGTAAATACTGAAGACTGTACAATTAAGAATTTTAGAGATTCAAGATTTCAAAGAAGATTCAAGAATCATAAGTATTAAGATATCAAGAGTCCATATTATCAAAGTAACAAAGTTTAGTTAGTATATAAAACTTTGGTTAGCACTCTTAAAACTTTGTTCTTAAGTTATCTTTTTTAAATTAATTTCAAATTATTTCAAACTTATTTCATAATGATTTTAAATCACTTAAGGGTTTTTACTTATGATTTAAAATATATAAGTTTCTTATATAGTTTATATATATTATAAAGTTAGACAATTATATTATATATGTTTATAATTATATAGTTTTATATCATATATATATATATATATGGTTTCCATACTATATGTTTAAATAATAGTTTATATGATTTTATACTTAAGAAATTATATTTTAAACAACTAGTTTTGATTTAGGAATTTTCATAATATATATATTGATTTAAATGTTTTAAAACATGATTTAAAAGTTGAAAGCCTAGCATATATCAGCATACAAGTTCTTACATGTCGACATATAACTGTCACTTTTTTTAATTCAAAATGAAGTGTCTTTTCATATTTTAAAACATTTCAGAACTGTTGTGATCTTTGGAACACTATATAAAGGCCTCATTTTTGAATTTTTAACTAATTAATCTTCTCCTTCTTCATCCTTTCTCTTACCACCATTATTCTACTTTAAATTCTTGAATTCTACACTTATACTTTTCCGTTTTCGATACAAATTATATCATTCGCTTTCTACCCTCAATCTCTATCAAATAACCTTTGTTTGGTAGTGCTATTCAAGAGTTCTAGGGCTATTTGTAATTGTTAAGGAAAGGGTGTGTTTCTTGTAGCCCGTAAATCAAGGAAATGGAGTGGTGTTAACCTTGTAGCCGTGAAATCAAGGGTGTTGAGTCGGTGTTAACCTTGTAGCCGTAAAATCAAGGGTGTTGAATCAGTGTTAACCTTGTAGCCATGAAATCAAGGGGATTGTAATTGGATTCTGATATAAATAAAACTCTACGCAATCCAGCGTTGTGTGGGACTGTATGTAAGAGTAATTCGAACGGTATAAAATCCAGTGTGTTCTTTCCTTTTCTACATTTTATTTCTGTTTATATCTACATCTGTGATTGTTTCTATTGTGATATTCATTCTGTGATTCATATAGTTGTTTTGAGACGACCCGATTTCCCGTTCTCACGGAAACAAGGTTATCTTTGGAATATAACACAGAAACATATAATAGCAGAACAGAATTAAATAAATACACCAGAATGAACAACAAAATATACTGGATAAAGTAATCATCAGAGTTACACAGTATACAGGATCTTACTTAGTACAAATACAGTTCAGCTATACATAAATGTCTACAGCGGAAATAAACAAAATATGTACAATAGGAGCTGAACAGCATAAAAAGAAATAAATGATAGAATCCATCTTCAGTTCCAGCTATCCAGAAAGAACCAGCTAAACCTGAATACAAGGCTGCCCATGTAGAAAAAGGGGCACCCGAGTTTGAGAGTGAAACAAACTACGAGTCAGTCATGGGACTGGTATGAGAAATCCACTCAACACATATATAATTGGCTAATCACAGGACCACGCCACTTTCGTGGAACGGGTTTACTCCATTGGATTGCCAGTGCTCTAAAACAAATCTTTCTTTTAAACATCGCTATGCTTTTTATAAAAATGAAGCCATTATAAGACTCAGTTCCCATCACACAATGCAACGCAAACCGGAGGATAGAGTTTTACCTTATAATGGCCAAAATATGTTTGATACGAATAAAACAAAGGCATTTGATATTATTGCTAGTGTTTATATGTTTTGAAAACAATTTCAAATCATAACTATCAATCATAGACGGCATTAATGCCCCATACCACTATGTCGCCATATATAGGTATACAATCGAAACCGCATCGTCACGTATTTGGAAATTGGATTTCCGTCATGAACCAAGGCAAAAGATAGTCCTTACCGAATTCGAGACGCTCTAGCCCGCCCCTCAGGCAAGTACTCAGTCAAGCCTTTGGATCGTCAGGGCCGGTCCACCGATGTGGATTAAAATTCCTGAACACTGCGTTTCCCCACCCTTTGGGGTGTAAATGAGCCAACGAATGACTCCATCGGACCCGGATCGTCCGATCAAACCGAGGCGCCTCGCAACAGCAACAACCACATAGGTGAAAAGTATATAAATGTCAGGGCTGGTAGGTCACTGACACCACCCTAGCTAGAAAGAAACGCAGGCCCTCCCTGATGTCCTCTCCCGTTTTAGGTTCATACCGGGGTGTGAGGCTCGCGAATTTACGTTATACACAAAGCTACGCCACACAGGCGGTGCTTTGATCATCACCACAAGACTTTGCTTTTCAACAGAAGCCCTGATCACTGCATCTTAGCATGCCACACAGAATAAATCCTATGTCAGACACACAGTCCATTTACAAGTCCGTTCTGGGTCTGAACGAAACCGGAGGCACTAAATACCTCGCAAACCCATCGATCACCACGTACGTCTGGACGATCACCACTCATTATCCATATTTCGGGATGCCTCCCAATCAGGACCTCAGTTACCATCCAAACGAGGTGAAGATCTCCGGTCTTCGACCATCGTCTTCATCTTCGACTTTCAATCGTCGATCAATTATTTGAAATGAGAATTAACTCGGCTTTTTCAAATAATTCACGTATATTTAGAATTTCAAATCAATTTATTTCAATGGTTAAATTATTCGACAACACCAATTTCGTTCTTTAATGTAATTTTCACACCAAACACATTCAACCATCAAAAGCCACATAAATCAAGCAAATTCAGTTTATTTCCATTCCATATCGCTTACGATATTTTATAACTATTTATCGCTATTTTTATTTATTTTAAAATAGCCATTTTATTCAAAACGACGCTTCGGGCCATAAGACGGCCGTGGCGCTGTTTTTCTTCAGATTTGATTTACACATATCTAAAAATCTAACCGTTGGATCTTCACAAAATTTACATCATTAGAAAGGTCTTTTCAAAACGAATCCAACGGTTCCAGTTTCGGGAAAATCCGACGGTCGGATCTCCCGGTACAATCGTTTGAAGTTTCAATTTCAAAATACGAACTGCAGCGTCGTTATTCGATTAAATATATAATTATATTTATATATATAAATATAATCGCTTCTGGCGCTGTTTTTCTTCAGCTTTGAATTAAGCATTCCAGACAATCCAACCGTTGGATTTTAACAAGGTTGGTGCCGTTGGAAAGATTATTCCAAGGCGAACCCGACGGTTGAGGTTTCGGGAAAATCCAATGGTCGGATTTCCCGCACTAGTCGTTTGAAATCACGGTTTCAAAATACGAACTGCACGGCTTCGTTTCGTTTTAATTTTATTTATATTTATATATTTATATAAATATAGTTCATACAATGCTTTCTATATCGTTTTCACTTCAAAAATTTTTCTAACGCCTTAAATTTTGGAAAAATTTCGCCATAACCTCCCCTGCACCGGGAGCATCGGGAAATCGCAAATAGCGTCCCGGTCCTTCTAATCTCAAAAAGAAAAAGAAAAAGCCAAGCGGCTAGCCAACAGGCTCAAAATCATCACCCAAACAAATCAGTAAATGTGTACCTATTTGTCGGGCACAAAATTTTATTCCTCTTCTCTAGCCCCTTTGCTATAACCTGTTCAATGAATATTGCATGTACATATATATACAGTTCTTATCATTTATCAATTCCTATTTGACTTCATATTTGATTTCTATTTGGTTTAAAAACTCCATTCATTCTAATGTTACATAAATAGGTGCAAATCATTTCATTAGCTAATTAATGAATATTTCATCTCATATATGTTTATTTTGAACAAGTGGCTATTTTTAACACTTCACATTTCAACGATTTCTGCATACAATAAAAATGTGATTTTTATTGTAAAACGATTCATTTCAAAACACTATTTTTCTATATAGTTCATATAGTCGATAAAAGGTGATTTTTATTATCGAACAATTTATTTCAAAATATGAATACCATTCAACACATGAATTTCTAAACAACGAATGAATATCAATTCAACACATGAATGTTTTCTATAGTTTCTATATATAGATAAAAATGTGATTTTTATTATCAAACAGTTTATTTCAAAATATGAATACCATTCAACACATGAATTTCTAAACAACGAATGAATATCAATTCAACACATGAATGTTTTCTATAGTTTCTATATATAGATAAAAATGTGATTTTTATTATCAAACAGTTTATTTCAAAATATGAATACCATTCAACACATGAATTTCTAAACAACGAATGAATATCAATTCAACACATGAATGTTTTCTATAGTTTCTATATATAGATAAAAATGTGATTTTTATTATCAAACAGTTTATTTCAAAATATGAATACCATTCAACACATGAATTTCTAAACAACGAATGAATATCAATTCAACACATGAATGTTTTCTTTACAATGAATAAATATAGTTTAAGCATATGAAAATAATTCAAACACACAAATATTATTCAAAATTTCGGCAGCATAACGGCAGGGTAGTTACACCGGCACCGTCCCTAGTACGGCTCCTCGCTCTACCTTAAAACCTCGCGGTTTTTGACAATGGGGATCATGCATCTAGTTCGCACGCAGGCGGCATGTATATATTTATTTCATTTCCACAAACTAATCCTAAGTGAATTCAACCAAATATTTCACAACCACAAACGGGTATTTTTCAACCTCAATCAACCAATATCAATCACAAACAATCCCAAACAATCAATCGCTATCAACCAATTATCACAACCATTTCAATCAATAAATATCGTCCATGGTTTGTGGACGAGGGGCGTATATATATATATATATATATTTATATATAGCAATTCACTTTTACTTCACACATATATATATAAATTTTAAATCAGAAATCTCACCAATAGCTATCCAACTACGATTCTTCCTTTAGAGAAATCTTCGCCTTTTTTTTCGCTTTCGCCCGTATTCTCTACATATGTAAAAATTGAATTTTTACGATGTTATTCAATATATAAAAATCGAATTTTGACTTCGCTATTCAATAAATAAAAATATGATTTTTTACTTCGACTTTCAATATATAAAAATATGATTTTTCTTTTTAAAGTTCATTCTAAAGCTCAAACCCTTTTCTCTTTGAAGTTTAAACCTTTTCCAAAAATCAGGCTTTTTATTTATTTAACAAAATCAGTTTTTATCTATTTAACAAAATCAGTTTTTATCTATTTAACAAAATCAGTTTTTAATATGCTAAAATAAAATCAGTTTTTTTTTCTGTTTTAAAATTCAGGTTTTTATTTCTTTTAAGAATATCGGTTTTTCTTCTTTTAAAAATTTCAGTTTTATTCTTTTTAAATTAAACAGTTTTATTCTTTTTAAAATAAACAGTTTTATTCTTTAACAAAATCAGTTTAAAATTCTTTTAAAAAAAATCAGTTTTTATTTCTTTCTAAAATCAGTTTCAATTATTTTAAAACATCAATTTTTAAATCTATTAAAAACAAAATCTTCAGATGAAAATAAAAAAACTATTTACCTGCGAAGAAGGGGGGGGGGGGGGGGGGAATGACGGCCAGGCTCGGCGGTAGGAGGCGGAGCAGTGGTGCGGTCGGCGGTGGCGTCGAGGCTTCAGGGGGGCTCGGTCTTCGTCGATTTAGGTGTGGAAGGAGGACTGAGGCGAAGGGCGAGGGGGAGGGTCAGAGTGTGGTGGCGTCGGCTGTGGCAAAGGAGAGGGGGTGGCGATGGCGAACGGTGGCGCGATTTAGACTTAGGGTTTTTGTTTTTTTTCTTTCTTTTCCGTTTGAAATTATAATGAAGGGGGGGGGGGGGCAAGCAGAACGAAAAAGGGGGAGAAAGAATATATATTTTTTTTTTTAATTATTCAAAAAGGTTGACTTTTACATACGACCTCGAAACGAGGCCCACCGCCTGTCGTCCATAGCGTTTTACCCCCATTCTGAACACAATGGGATATGTATCGTAAGCTGGTTTGATCGTTACAATCAGTTTCCGTTTGAATTTTCATTTAAATCTCTATATTGAATTTTAAACGCACATTTCAAATTACCGGGGTCACATACTAACTAGAAAAATTCCAGAAAAATATTTTCTAGCTTCGTATTGACAATACGGTCCTAACAAAACTAGTTTCGTCGAATTCTGAGACCGTTTGAAAAATGGCCAATTTCCAGTCGATTAAAATCAACAGAAACTGGTCAAACGCGTTTTCTTTTGCCACGCTCACATATTGATTCGAAAAATTATGAAATTTGAAACCTAGCAATAACTTGACACTGCGGACCCAACAAAAGTGGTTTCGTCGAAATCCGAGGTCATCTGCAAAATGTCCATTTTTAAGGGCCTGAATTCCATAGCGACTATTCAGAATTTTCAACTGGACATATCTTTTGATTCCCGCTACCAAATTTCGATTGGTCAGATTCGTTAGAAAGATATTCACTAACAGATTTAAATATTTTTGGTTTCACTAAAATCCGGATTGTTTTGCACCCGGTATTTTCAATTGAAGTTTGAAATCGAATTATCGAACTACCGCGCCAATTTCAATTCTATATATAATTATAATTAATTATATTCGTTTTCAAATGTCGATTCAACTCAGTTTTCATCGCCATTATTTAAAATATTTATTTTAAATATTTAAAATCCATTATTTTAGCCAATTTAAAAATTTTAAATTGGTTCAAATTTTCTGGGTCGTTACAATCTCCCCCACTTAAAACTTTTCGTCCCCGAAAAGGAATAAAGTCGAATGTGGTTTGATAAATCTAGAATCACACAACACAACAACCAATTTGTTTTTAATATTCAGAGTATAGAATAAATAGCGCACATCCATGGGAAGAAAAATAGCAACAGAATAGAGAATTGAATGGTAGTGCAAAGTAGGGTAAATGTACCTTGCACCGGAGTCAATCAGAGATATCTACTCGGCATCTAGGATAAGCTTTCTGAATGCTCTCCTCAGTTTCCCAAGTACAATCTCGCGGATCTCCACTCCATTGCACTTTGACTAAGCGAACCTTCTTGTTCCTCAGCTCTTTGGTTTCTTTGCCTATTATCTTTAGCGGCTCTCGCCTCACAGCTAATTCTGGAGTAATTTCAATATCCTGCTGAGCTGCTTCTTCCACGATCAAGTCTGGATCATGAACGTGTTTTCGAAGTTGAGATATGTGAAATACATCATGAACTCCAGGCAACCAGTCAGGCAGTTTGACCCTATAAGCGAGAGTCCCTATCCGTTCTAGAATAGGAAACGGACCAATGAATTTGGGTGCCAATTTTCCAGTTTTACCGAACCTGATAACTCCTCTCATCGGCGATACTTTCAAATATACATACTCGCCAACTTCGAAGGATATATCTCTTCTTCTTTTATCGGCATAGCTCTTTTGTCGGCTTTGAGCGGCGAGCAATCGTTTCTTAATAAAATCGACTTTGTCGGCCGCTTCTCGAATCATATCGGGACCCAACACAAGTCTATTCCCAGGCTCGACCCAACAAGCAGGAGATCGGCACGGTCTACCATATAATGCTTCGAATGGCGACATTGTCAGGCTCGCCTGGTAGCTGTTGTTATAAGAGAATTCAGCCAAATGCAGATGATCTTCCCATGATCCACCGAAGTCTAGAATACAAGCCCGCAATAGATCTTCTAAAATGCGATTCACCCTCTCAGTCTGACCGTCTGTCTGAGGATGATAAGCGGTGCTCATGTTTAACTTCGTTCCCAGCTCGACTTGAAATGCTTCCCAGAATTTACTAGTGAATATCGTATCTCTATCACTTACTATGCTGAGCGGCACTCCATGTAGTCTAACTATTTCCCTGAAGTATATCTGCGCCGGACTCTGAGCAGTTTTGTTTGATCTGACAGGTATAAAATGGGCGGTCTTCGTGAAACGATCTACGATCACCCAAATACTGTCATTTCCTTTTCTGGTTCTGGGCAAACCATCAATGAAATCCATAGAAATATGCTCCCACTTCCAGCCAGGAACTTCCAATGGTTGTAATAATCCAGCCAATTTCTGTTGGTCACTTTTGACTAGCTGGCAAGTAGGGCATCTACTCACATATATTGAGATGTCTCTTTTTAACGACTTCCACCAGAATGTGCGTTTGATATCGTTATACATTTTATTCACACCCGGATGGATACTGAGCTTAGATTTGTGACATTCATCAAGCACCTCTCTTCTTAATTCAGGAATATCTGGAACGCAAATCCGCCCTTCTAACCTCAGAATCCCTTCGCGGTCTAACTGGAAATCCGAAGCATTGCCTTCACGAATTCGCCGACTTATTCCTTTGATAAATTGGTCATCTTCTTGGAGAGCCGATATCTTATCAATCAACGAAGTCGCAATGATGAAACTGGCGATCATTTCATTCTTCCGACTCAGCGCATCGGCCACGACATTGGCTTTCCCTGGAGTATATATAATTTCAAAGTCATATGCTGCAAGAAACTCCAGCCAATGCTGCTGCCTCAAATTTAAGTCCTTCTGAGTAAACAGATACTTTAACGACTGGTGATCTGTAAACAGTTCGAATCTCTCGCCCAGAAGATAGTGTCTCCAGATTTTCAAAGAGAATATGATAGCCAATAACTCAAGATCATGAGTTACATAGTTTTTCTCGTGCGGCTTCAGTTGACGGCTAGCGTAAGCAATCACTTGACCTCTTTGCATTAACACTGCGCCAAGGCCTTCTCTAGAAGCATCAGTCCATACTTTTAAATCTTGGTTGCCCTCGATGATGGTTAACACTGGAGCAGTCGTTAATCTCAACTTCAGCTCTTCGAAAGCCTCCTCACTTTCTGAAGTCCATTTGAATTTAGAATGCTTCTTTGTAAGCTTTGTTAAGTGACCAGATATCTTCGAAAAGTCTTTAACGAACTTCCGGTAATAGCTAGCCAATCCGAGAAAACTGCGGACTTCAGTGGGAGTACTGGGCTGTTTCCAATTCTGAATAGCTGTGATTTTGCTTGGATCCACAGCGATTCCATCTTTCGATACGACATGGCCCAGAAATTTCACTTCATCTTGCCAGAATATACATTTGGAAAACTTGGCTTTTAATACATTCCGTCTGAGAATTTCTAACACTTGTTCCAGATGTTTTTCATGTTCGGCCTTTGATTTAGAGAAGATTAGAATATCATCAATAAAAAACAGAACAAATTTATTCAATACTCCTCTGAATACTCGGTTCATCAGATCGACGAAATAAGCTGGAGCGTTACCTAAGCCGAACGGCATTACTAACCACTCGTAGAATAAGTCGGGGCCTCTGAACGCTGTCATTGGAACACACTCTTCGGCAATTCGAAGTTGATGGAAACCTGTAGCTAGGTCCATTCGTGAAAATACTTGTGCTCCATTTAATCGGTCCAACAAATCATTTATTCGCGGCAATGGATATTTGTTCTTTATGGTCTGCTTGTTCAAATCACGATAATCCACACATAGACGTAGAGTACCATCAGATTTTGGGACAAACACCACTGCTGCACCCCAATCAGAGAAACTAGGCCTGATCAGACCTTTCCATACTAGCTGTCTTGTTTGATTGTCTAATTCCTCCTTCTCTTTCAAGGACATTCTTCGAATAGCGTGAACTACTGGCCTTGCATTGGGAATTAAAGCAATCTTGAAATCTATTTCTCTCTGCGGAGGTAAGCGAACGACTTCCTCAAACACATCCGCATAATCCTTGACGACAGGAATATCTTTAATGAGGTCAGGAATATTCTCAGTGATTTCAGGGATATTTTCTATTTGGGCTGGAGAAACATCGAGAGCTGACCAGAAATCTTTTCTATTTGAAGTCGGGCCTTCACATGGTATGGTTATATAATTCCCCGATTGGGCCTTTGCTTTAACCACTCTCTCGGCGCATTTAACTTCAGCTTCATATTTGGTTAACCAATCCAATCCCAAAATAAGATCGAATTCATCAAAATTCATGACGACAGAGATAATAGGGAATTTATAGCAAGAAAAAGAGACGGGTACTGCACAAACCCAACTGAGATTGATGGAACCTCCAACTGGATTCTGAACAGTCATGGGCTCTTTGAGCTTTTTCAAATTCAAATCCAACTTCTTGACTGCACTCTTTGCAATAAAGCTTCGCGACGCGCCAGTGTCAAACAGTACTTCAACTGGAATATTTTTGACATTGAGCGTGCCTTCTAAAACATCAGATCTTTCCTGAGCAGACGAGGATACAGGTACTTCGGCCACTTCATTTACCCGAGCCTCTTTGGTCTTTCTTAACAGCCAGCAATCCCGTTTTATATGACCGGCCTGATGACAAAGATTGCACTCTCGAGTCACAGGAAACTTGCTCTTGGATTTAGACCCACCCTCCCTTCGCTTCTTCGAGGTTCTACACTTCCTAGTCAGATGCCCCTGTTTATTGCAGTTAGAGCATGTGGCAGTCGTGACAGGTTCTTTTTCAGATCTAGCCCTTTTTCGATTGACTTTGGGCTCCTTACTGACCTCAGACCTCGTACTGCCTTCAGGGATATCAGTTTCCGACTCTGTTTTGTCACTAGAACAGACTTCTTCTTCGTCTCGCAACATTCCTTTCTTATGGAGATCTTCATACTGATAGGCCATATAAATCATTTCTGAAAAAGGAAGCTTCACATGCCCCAATACTTTATTCTGGTATTTCCTTTGAAGCCCGTGAATAAATCTCATATTTTTCCTCTTCGGATTTTGAATTAGATGAGGGGCAAAGTGAGAAAGTTCATTGAATTTCTTATGATATTCGGGAATTGTCATGTCTCCTTGTATTAGATAAGAAAATTCATCACATAATCGCTCAGTTGCTTCGGGAGGAGTAAATCTTTCTAAGAAAATCACTTTGAATCTGTCCCAGGTGATATCACCTTCTGGATTATTCTTAACAACAGAATCCCACCAGAACAAAGCTTCATCTTCAAGTGCCCAGGAGGCCAGTAATCTTTTCTGGTCATCCCTAAGCTTTAATGCTTCGAATATTTTCTCAACCGAGCAAATCCAAGCTTGGGTTCTCATAATAGATTCTTCGCCCGAGAACGACTTTCCACCCAGATTTCTATACTTCATGAATAGAGCTTCTATATCCGGGTCAGTATTACTTATTCTGTTTCTGGCACTCATTTTCTAGTTCTTCTGCAAATAGCAGATCAAGTGTCAGGTCAACAGAAAAGATATTTCAAAATATAGAGACAAATACTTGAATGTAAATGTGTCTATCGAGGTGTAATTTCATTCTGCTACTCATACTAGGATATTGCTGATCCTATCTGTATAGAGTTACCCGTCCTAGAACACTACTGGTTCTATTTCTGACGAGTTCGTTCAAATGTTATATTCCAGAACTAAGCTTAACCAAAGCTCTGATACCACGTTGAGACGACCCGATTTCCCGTTCTCACGGAAACAAGGTTATCTTTGGAATATAACACAGAAACATATAATAGCAGAACAGAATTAAATAAATACACCAGAATGAACAACAAATTATACTGGATAAAGTAATCATCAGAGTTACACAGTATACAGGATCTTACTTAGTACAAATACAGTTCAGCTATACATAAATGTCTACAGCGGAAATAAACAAAATATGTACAATAGGAGCTGAACAGCATAAAAAGAAATAAATGATAGAATCCATCTTCATCTCCAGCTATCCAGAAAGAACCAGCTAAACCTGAATACAAGGCTGCCCGTGTAGAAAAAGGGGCACCCGAGTTTGAGAGTGAAACAAACTACGAGTCAGTCATGGGACTGGTATGAGAAATCCACTCAACACATATATAATTGGCTAATCACAGGACCACGCCACTTTCGTGGAACGGGTTTACTCCATTGGATTGCCAGTGCTCTAAAACAAATCTTTCTTTTAAACATCGCTATGCTATTTATAAAAATGAAGCCATTATAAGACTCAGTTCCCATCACACAATGCAACGCAAACCGGAGGATAGAGTTTTACCTTATAATGGCCAGAATATGTTTGATACGAATAAAACAAAGGCATTTGATATTATTGCTAGTGTTTATATGTTTTGAAAACAATTTCAAATCATAACTATCAATCATAGACGGCATTAATGCCCCATACCACTATGTCGCCATATATAGGTATACAATCGAAACCGCATCGTCACGTATTTGGAAATTGGATTTCCGTCATGAACCAAGGCAAAAGATAGTCCTTACCGAATTCGAGACGCTCTAGCCCGCCCCTCAGGCAAGTACTCAGTCAAGCCTTTGGATCGTCAGGGCCGGTCCACCGATGTGGATTAAAATTCCTGAACACTGCGTTTCCCCACCCTTTGGGGTGTAAATGAGCCAACGAATGACTCCATCGGACCCGGATCGTCCGATCAAACCGAGGCGCCTCGCAACAGCAACAACCACATAGGTGAAAAGTATATAAATGTCAGGGCTGGTAGGTCACTGACACCACCCTAGCTAGAAAGAAACGCAGGCCCTCCCTGATGTCCTCTCCCGTTTTAGGTTCATACCGGGGTGTGAGGCTCGCGAATTTACGTTATACACAAAGCTACGCCACACAGGCGGTGCTTTGATCATCACCACAAGACTTTGCTTTTCAACAGAAGCCCTGATCACTGCATCTTAGCATGCCACACAGAATAAATCCTATGTCAGACACACAGTCCATTTACAAGTCCGTTCTGGGTCTGAACGAAACCGGAGGCACTAAATACCTCGCAAACCCATCGATCACCACGTACGTCTGGACGATCACCACTCATTATCCATATTTCGGGATGCCTCCCAATCAGGACCTCGGTTACCATCCAAACGAGGTGAAGATCTCCGGTCTTCGACCATCGTCTTCATCTTCGACTTTCAATCGTCGATCAATTATTTGAAATGAGAATTAACTCGGCTTTTTCAAATAATTCACGTATATTTAGAATTTCAAATCAATTTATTTCAATGGTTAAATAATTCGACAACACCAATTTCGTTCTTTAATGTAATTTTCACACCAAACACATTCAACCATCAAAAGCCACATAAATCAAGCAAATTCAGTTTATTTCCATTCCATATCGCTTACGATATTTTATAACTATTTATCGCTATTTTTATTTATTTTAAAATAGCCATTTTATTCAAAACGACGCTTCGGGCCATAAGACGGCCGTGGCGCTGTTTTTCTTCAGATTTGATTTACACATATCTAAAAATCTAACCATTGGATCTTCACAAAATTTACATCATTAGAAAGGTCTTTTCAAAACGAATCCAACGGTTCCAGTTTCGGGAAAATCCGACGGTCGGATCTCCCGGTACAATCGTTTGAAGTTTCAATTTCAAAATACGAACTACAGCGTCGTTATTCGATTAAATATATAATTATATTTATATATATAAATATAATCGCTTCTGGCACTGTTTTTCTTCAGCTTTGAATTAAACATTCCAGACAATCCAACCGTTGGATTTTAACAAGGTTGGTGCCGTTGGAAAGATTATTCCAAGGCGAACCCGACGGTTGAGGTTTCGGGAAAATCCAATGGTCGGATTTCCCGCACTAGTCGTTTGAAATCACGGTTTCAAAATACGAACTGCACGGCTTCGTTTCGTTTTAATTTTATTTATATTTATATATTTATATAAATATAGTTCATACAATGCTTTCTATATCGTTTTCACTTCAAAAATTTTTCTAACGCCTTAAATTTTGGAAAAATTTCGCCATAACCTCCCCTGCACCGGGAGCATCGGGAAATCGCAAATAGCGTCCCGGTCCTTCTAATCTCAAAAAGAAAAAGAAAAAGCCAAGCGGCTAGCCAACAGGCTCAAAATCATCACCCAATCAAATCAGTAAATGTGTACCTATTTGTTGGGCACAAAATTTTATTCCTCTTCTCTAGCCCCTTTGCTATAACCTGTTCAATGAATATTGCATGTACATATATATACAGTTCTTATCATTTATCAATTCCTATTTGACTTCATATTTGATTTCTATTTGGTTTAAAAACTCCATTCATTCTAATGTTACATAAATAGGTGCAAATCATTTCATTAGCTAATTATTGAATATTTCATCTCATATATGTTTATTTTGAACAAGTGGCTATTTTTAACACTTCACATTTCAACGATTTCTGCATACAATAAAAATGTGATTTTTATTGTAAAACGATTCATTTCAAAACACTATTTTTCTATATAGTTCATATAGTCGATAAAAGGTGATTTTTATTATCGAACAATTTATTTCAAAATATGAATACCATTCAACACATGAATTTCTAAACAACGAATGAATATCAATTCAACACATGAATGTTTTCTATAGTTTCTATATATAGATAAAAATGTGATTTTTATTATCAAACAGTTTATTTCAAAATATACCATTCAACACATGAATTTCTAAACAACGAATGAATATCAATTCAACACATGAATGTTTTCTATAGTTTCTATATATAGATAAAAATGTGATTTTTATTATCAAACAGTTTATTTCAAAATATGAATACCATTCAACACATGAATTTCTAAACAACGAATGAATATCAATTCAACACATGAATGTTTTCTATAGTTTCTATATATAGATAAAAATGTGATTTTTATTATCAAACAGTTTATTTCAAAATATGAATACCATTCAACACATGAATTTCTAAACAACGAATGAATATCAATTCAACACATGAATGTTTTCTTTACAATGAATAAATATAGTTTAAGCATATGAAAATAATTCAAACACACAAATATTATTCAAAATTTCGGCAGCATAACGGCAGGGTAGTTACACCGGCACCGTCCCTAGTACGGCTCCTCGCTCTACCTTAAAACCTCGTGGTTTTTGACAATGGGGATCATGCATCTAGTTCGCACGCAGGCGGCATGTATATATTTATTTCATTTCCACAAACTAATCCTAAGTGGTTTCAACCAAATATTTCACAACCACAAACGGGTATTTTTCAACCTCAATCAACCAATATCAATCACAAACAATCCCAAACAATCAATCGCTATCAACCAATTATCACAACCATTTCAATCAATAAATATCGTCCATGGTTTGTGGACGAGGGGCGTATATATATATATATTTATATATAGCAATTCACTTTTACTTCACACATATATATATAAATTTTAAATCAGAAATCTCACCAATAGCTATCCAACTACGATTCTTCCTTTAGAGAAATCTTCGCTTTTTTTTTCGCTTTCGCCCGTATTCTCTACATATGTAAAAATCGAATTTTTACGATGTTATTCAATATATAAAAATCGAATTTTGACTTCGCTATTCAATAAATAAAAATATGATTTTTTACTTCGACTTTCAATACATAAAAATATGATTTTTCTTTTTAAAGTTCATTCTAAAGCTCAAACCCTTTTCTCTTTGAAGTTTAAACCTTTTCCAAAAATCAGGTTTTTTATTCATTTAACAAAATCAGTTTTTATCTATTTAACAAAATCAGTTTTTATCTATTTAACAAAATCAGTTTTTAATAAGCTAAAATAAAATCAGTTTTTTTTTCTGTTTTAAAATTCAGGTTTTTATTTCTTTTAAGAATATCGGTTTCTCTTCTTTTAAAAATTTCAGTTTTATTCTTTTTAAATTAAACAGTTTTATTCTTTTTAAAATAAACAGTTTTATTCTTTAACAAAATCAGTTTAAAATTCTTTTAAAAAAAATCAGTTTTTATTTCTTTCTAAAATCAGTTTCAATTATTTTAAAACATCAATTTTTAAATCTATTAAAAACGAAATCTTCAGATGAAAATAAAAAAACTATTTACCTGCGAAGAAGGGGGGGGGGGGATGACGGCCAGGCTCGGCGGCAGGAGGCGGAGCAGTGGTGCGGTCGGCGGTGGCGTCGAGGCTTCTGGGGGGCTCGGTCTTCGTCGATTTAGGTGTGGAAGGAGGACTGAGGCGAAGGGCGAGGGGGAGGGTCGGAGTGTGGTGGCGTCAGCTGTGGCAAAGGAGAGGGGGTGGCGATGGCGAACGGTGGCGCGATTTAGACTTAGGGTTTTTGTTTTTTTTTCTTTCTTTTCCGTTTGAAATTATAATAAACGGGGGGGGGGGGGGCAAGCAGAACGAAAAAGGGGGAGAAAGAATATATTTTTTTTTAATTATTTAATTATTCAAAAAGGTTGACTTTTACATACGACCTCGAAACGAGGCCCACCGCCTGTCGTCCATAGCGTTTTACCCCCATTCTGAACACAATGGGATATGTATCGTAAGCTGGTTTGATCGTTACAATCAGTTTCCGTTTGAATTTTCATTTAAATCTCTATATTGAATTTTAAACGCACATTTCAAATTACCGGGGTCACATACTAACTAGAAAAATTCCAGAAAAATATTTTCTAGCTTCGTATTGACAATACGGTCCTAACAAAACTAGTTTCGTCGAATTCTGAGACCGTTTGAAAAATGGCCAATTTCCAGTCGATTAAAATCAACAGAAACTGGTCAAACACGTTTTCTTTTGCCACGCTCACATATTGATTCGAAAAATTATGAAATTTGAAACCTAGCAATAACTTGACACTGCGGACCCAACAAAAGTGGTTTCGTCGAAATCCGAGGTCATCTGCAAAATGTCCATTTTTAAGGGCCTGAATTCCATAGCGACTATTCAGAATTTTCAACTGGACATATCTTTTGATTCCCGCTACCAAATTTCGATTGGTCGGATTCGTTAGAAAGATATTCACTAACAGATTTAAATATTTTTGGTTTCACTAAAATCCGGATTGTTTTGCACCCGGTATTTTCAATTGAAGTTTGAAATCGAATTATCGAACTACCGCGCCAATTTCAATTCTATATATAATTATAATTAATTATATTCGTTTTCAAATGTCGATTCAACTCAGTTTTCATCGCCATTATTTAAAATATTTATTTTAAATATTTAAAATCCATTATTTTAACCAATTTAAAAATTTTAAATTGGTTCAAATTTTCTGGGTCGTTACATGTTTGAATAATCGTTAGTTGTTTAAGTTTTCCATAATCTCTTTAAAACACTATTCAATCCCCTCTCGTGTTATTTTTGCCTTAAGATCCATTATTCTCATCCCTAACAGTCTGCCCGGAACCGCCCGACATATCCAACATCTACAAGTATACAGTTAAATGTGAGAGCACTGCTACAAATCTTCATATTTCCAATGTGCATTTGGTGTTGCCATGGCATCACTAAAATTTTTAACGACACCATAATGATGCAAAATGTGAGTTAGAAAAATAGGCATCACTAAATTATTAAGCGTCGCTATGGCGACACGAAATTGATGTCACTATGGCATCGCTAAACTTCAGCGATGTCATTGTGACATATGTTTGTATCATAAAAATAGTGTCAAAATGGCATCACTAATTTTACTGACGCCATTGTGGCTCCGAGGCTCTTAAGTTGAAAATTCATCTTCGCGTCACTAAACTATAATTGCAAATAAAATAGAACTATAATTTAGTATCAAAACATATATACCAAACATGCCATATAATCAAAATATATAATCACAGAAAAACATATATATGATAAATTAATATATGTTTAACCAACAAAGTATGATAATCAAATACAATTTAAGTCACGGACGAAGTACCATTACAACCCAATATGTCTAAATAACACTTATTAACATAAATACATATAAGATACACAAATCATGTTGTGATTATGCTTCATCCTATTAGCAAATGAATTTACTACTATTGTGCTGAGATTTGATTTTTGTGTCTCTCCACTGTCATCTTCATGTCTTTAACCAAATGAGCTAACTGGAGATCTCTTTCTACCTTTTTTTATGCTTTTGACTTGCTAATTCTCTCATTTCCAACTTCTCTGACATGTGAAAGAGATCAGACTTTGGAAATACCACCAGCATCAACGGTCCTTCTTCCCTTTCTCATGCAAACCTTTACTTTGTAAAACAAATTGAATATATATGAATACAGGACATAACCATATCTAAATAAAATCCAAACTTGCAGATCTAGATTTCTTAAAACCCAGTGACATCAATCACCAAAAAATCGATATTAAATAGCAGTGAACCTGAAAAACCAATTACAAACTATGGTGTTTTTACTGGAACAAGTAGATGGGTAAATCAATTTTATATTCATCTCTTTCTTGGCTTATTCAATTAGTACAATAGTAGTAAAGTGTGAATGATGTCCACTATAGTGAAGTGTGAATGGAAGGGAAGGAGCATCAAAAAGGGTGAAAAGTATAGTAGGTTTCGGCAAATTCAATTAGTACCGACGTGGGGTTTTTCTTGGCTTATGAAGGCCACATGGCAAAGCGGGGTAAGTTCAAAGTGGTCCACAGTAGTAAGGTGGCTGGTGTAGTCACATGTGTAAATGAAAATGGGATAGTAGCAGGTCTCAGCTCCTTAATCTGGGTGTGGTTTCATCTTTGCGGTTTCTATTGAACACGTGGACATGCAAGGGAAAAGGGGTGCGACCTTAGGAGTGTGGGCTTTTGAAATTTTTGGGCCACACATAAAATCACTAAATTAACAAGAGTAGAAAATATGGCCGTAGCTTTTATGTTCGGACGGTAAAATGAAAATATAGAAGTAACATTTGCTATTGAAAATTTAAACCATGATTTTTGTTGTAAACAACCAGTTCATTTATTTTGTAATTCTAGTAAACCTATCAAAATGAAGTAAGGGATATTCACTTATATTTGGATATAAAATCATAGTTGTTTTGTATCATGAACTTCAAATTATTTCTTCAAATAAACAATTAAGTAAAGATTTTGTTCAATTATGTTCCAACTAAAGAATTGATAAATATTTGAAAATTGTTTTACCATAGCTATCGAAAGTTGGTTAGCAATAAGTTAAAATGTAATTTCATGATAAAGATGAAATAAATAATTTATCGCATCAAAACTAGAAGGTGGTAAACCATAATTAAATAATGGAATTATTTTTATAAACATTTGTGTTTATTTTAAATCAAATTAAGTCAATGATCGTTTAGAATGAAAAGATGATTTCAAACTTGCAAATAAATACTGGAACTCATTTTTGAATAAAATAGTCTGTCGTATTTAAATATCACCTATCCCGAAAAAAATATTAATGCTGAACGTTTCGAAGAGACCAAAATTTTTATTCCACTTCGATCTGGTTTTTAAGCCGCTAGTCAAGGATTATCAAAGACAATAGAAGACAGAGTTATGCAAGGGCTACTCTTGAATAGTGCCTTCGGTTTGTTCTTCCCCAGAACAACTTGTATGGACGAATGTCTGATGGAGTAATTCTAACTGATCACATACATTGATCTCTCCAAACGTATTTATACGGTGTTAGAGGAATTCGTTTCTCTTACTTTATACCTATAATATATTTTTGGGGAAGTCAATTAGTGATTAGCGAGTTTTGACGATGTGGCATTCAAAGCAAATATACCGGTGGTGATAAAAGGTAAGTCTAGCCTCAGGCCTCACATCCAGGAAATGACAAAGATTGGCCAGGCAGCATGGCTATGTGGATCTCTCCCATTAGGGTGTAGCATCACCTATCTAGAGAAATTCCTTTTGTTTCTTATTCTATCGATTCTGACCTGTTCAAGAAATGGTTTCCGTACACAACCATTGGTGACGTACATTCGATACACTCAAGAGAAATGAGTGGTCGGTCATGTGTGGGCCGGGTTGCAAGACGTTTCTTATTGAACCCAGTGTGTTCGCCTCTAGAAATACCCTATCGGAAGGTGGTTCCATACCTTGTCATAGTCCGAAATCCATTATCCATAAGCGCCAAGCGGTTTTGTTTGTATACTATATAGAAGAATCTGAGATGCAAGCACTCTTCTAGATTCTAAATTATTTATGAAAAACTCTAGACACTATGATAATATTTGGTTTAAAGTATACAAATTGTTTTATTCTCATAAGCTAAAAACCTGTTCCGTATTTACGGCGTGGTCTTATGAGATATTTTTTTATTTCTTTAACTTGTTTAAAATCATTTACTCATACCAGTCCCTTGACTGACCAGGACTTTATTTGTCTGTGTTTTTCTTAAACCTTGGGTACTCATAACACTTGTTATGAGTAGACAAGAGAATCAGGTTATAACTTAACTGGAATAGCTGGATGGACTTTCTGCATGCTGATTTACCTATCATATCTATGTATAATTAAAGTCTGCAAGTTTGGTTATCTATGATGTTATGTATAATTAAAGTTGTACTATGGAATGGCATGTATCCCTAGACCTAATATGCTATGATGTACTGTGTTCTGATGTATAATATTATGTAGTATCATCTTTTGTAAAAAATTCCACTGTGAGATTCTGATATTTTCTTAAGTTCTATCTCTATCTATTTCTTATTCTTATATAATGACACGACTTCCGCTTTGTTCAAAAGTTGGGTCGTTACAGTTGATATCAGAGCTTAGGTTACTAATTACCTAGGCTTTGGGTGAGTATGAGAGAGCGTATTTTTATAAAGATAGATATAAAATATATATGAGGATTAACTTGAGTAGTATACAAAAGTTAGTTTTATCCATTCAAGTCTTGACTATCGACCTGTTATATTCAGGTGATTAAGTATGAGTAATCACGTACGAAGAGGTCGCGCTAGTGGGACTACCACAACTAATGGTCGTAATGCTGCCTCCCAAGATCAAGTAGAAACTGTGGATGAATTTACACCAGTTCGGCATGACAAAAGCTTTGCAACTATCTGTCAGGAGTATACCACTCTGGAAGGGAAGGTATTTAAAGGGACGGAATCTGTCATTGAAGTTCAACCATGGTTGAGGTCCTGTGAGAGGATTTTCAAAGGGCTGAAATTGAATGATGACCAGAAATGTCTTTTAGCTTCATGGCAACTCCAAGGAGCTACTGCAATCTGGTAGGACGCTAAAATGGCGAATGTTCCTAAAGAAGATTTCTCTTGGGACAAATTCAAGGAGGCATTCAAAGCACAATTTCTTCCTGCCGCTGGCAAAATTAGAATGTATCGGGATTTTATTGATCTCAAACAAAGGAGCATGAAAATATCTGAGTATGAAAATAAGTTCAGTGCACTCTCCTACTTTAGGCTAGAACTAATCAGCACCCCACTCAAGAACAGTGAAATGTTTATAGCGGGATTAAAGGATAGCTTGCAAGTTAAAATGATTGGGCATATTAAGATTCCATTTGTTGATCTAGTAGACATAGCAGTTCGGTATGAGGCACTTGAGGAAAAGAAGCTAGTTGAAAAGGCACAGACAGGAGAACCCAGTGGTGAAAATCCCAATAAAAAGAAATTTAACCTGAATTGGAACAACAAAGGACAACCAAAAATGGGGGAAAAGGCCAAGGAGCGATTTAAAAATACAGAATTCTACAACTGCCATTAGAAGGGTCATATTGCTCGGTTCTGCAAAAATCCAGCAGCGAAAAAGACACAACAACCTCAGCAACAACAACGACCTCAACAGCAACAGCAGAAACAACAGCAAGGACCTGGTAATGCAATGGTCATGAAGACTCTCTACTTCAATTGCCATCAGCCTGGACACATGGTTAAATACTGTCCGCTCATGAAAAAGGCACAGTAACCAAAGGTCTACGCTATTAAGAATGAACCTTCAACTTCTCAGGACGTGAAAGGAAAAGGAGTTTTAAAAGGTACCTTTGATTTAAATGGAATTGATGTTCATGTTTTATTTGATACCGGCGCCTCGCATAGTTTCATTTCTTCTGGAACGGTAGGAAAATTCCATTTTATTCCAAAAATTTCCCCAAATCCAATTTGCGTGTCTAATCCCATTGGCGGAAAAACTGAATTAAAAACGTATTGCCATAATGTGGCCCTCTCGTACCTGTCACATTCCTTCCTTTTCGATGTTTTGGACTTTAAAGGGTTTAATTTCATACTCGGGTTAGATTGGTTAAGTAAATTTCAAGATAAGATTAAATGCGACAAAGAATTCGTAACTCTAATAACCAATATTGGAAGCAAAGCTCGGATATCGTGTGGAAAACCCGGTATTTATATGTGAAGTTTCTTGTATGCCTTGGAAGCGCCATAAGAAAATTTGGAGACGCTAGAAATAGTTAGAGATTTCTATGAAGTATTTGAAGAAGTAAAAAAGCTTACCCCCACATCGAGAGATATAGTTTCAAATTGATCTAATTCGAGAAGCAAGACCGCTAGTTCAACCTAAAAGACGAATGACACCAACAGAAGTCATGGAACTTGAAAAGCAAACTCAAGATTTATTGGCTAAAGGGTTGATAAGGCCAAGTTTTTCAAGCTGGAAATCAACAGTAGTTTTTGTGGTTAAGTCTGATGGATCACAAAGATTATGCGTTGACTATAGAGAGTTAAATAATGTGACCATCAAAAATAAGTATCCTTTACCTTGAATTGACGATCTTTTTGACCAATTGAATGGAGCCACAATATTTTATCAAATGGACCTAGCAACAGGTTTCCATTAGTTAAGGATTGCCGAAGATAGTATTTCTTTAACCGCTTTTAGAGGCCCAGATTTCTTTTATGAATGGTTAGTTACGCCATTCGAATTAACTAACGCACCCACATATTTTGTTGACCTGATAAATCGTGTCTTTAGGAAGATTCTAAACAAGTTTTTCCTAGTTTTTATTGAGGATATCTTAATCTTTTCAAAGACAGAAGAAGAGCACCGATATCTTCTTAAAGTGGTATTAGAGACTCTAAGGAAGAATGTATTGAAGGCGAAATTTTATAAATGTCATTTCTGGCAATCTGAAGTTAGATTCTTGGGGCACATTGTGAATGGAGATGGTATTTCTGTGGACCCAATCAAAGTTGAAGCAGTGCAACAATGGAAGCAACCCCAAACGTCGACAGAAGTCTGTAGTTTCTTAGGATTGGCAGGATACTACGAGAGATTTATCCAAGATTATTCTAAGATATCTTCTCATCTAGCTAAGCTAACTAAGAAGGGTGAGAAATTTATATGGACTCCAAAATGTGAAGAAGCTTTCAAGGAATTAAAGAAGAGGTGTAACGACCCGGATTTTGAGCGACTTTGGTTATCGACATAAGCTCGATGTCGATAACCAAAACATCAAAAAATCACGGTAATTAATGAAAGAAATTAGAGGGTGAGAATAGATAAGATAGAAACTTATAATAGAAGAAGAAGAACACAACATCAGAGTAACACGATCCTCACAGCGGAACGAATAACATATAATAGATAACATAACTTTGAAATATAACAGTTATGTATACAATAGCACTTATCAGAGTACAACACTTACAACACAGCGGAATTAAACTATAGCTATATGATCTTGAAGCCTCCTGCTCCAAGCTCTCCAAGTATATCTGTAAAATCCTGACTACTTGACTGCCCGTACAAAATTGGGCACCCAAGAGTTTAGGGAAAACAACAAAGTAAACTCCGGGTCAGTCATGGGACTGGTATGAGTAAAACAGTTTAAAAACAGTTGAATAAGTAAACGATATTTCATAAGACCACGCCGCATAATGGAACGGGTTTTTCCCTTATGAGAATCCAAAATATCTTTATATCAAAAACCTTTTGATATTATAATAATGTCTATCAACCACAATATAATAATCATCTAGCAGAAACGCTTTCATCTCATGTTCTACATTTATGGTATACAATCAAAACCGCAAGCACGTATTGGGTAACGGATTTCCAACTATGACAAGGTATGGAACCACCTTCCGATCAGTGTACTCTAGGAACGATACACCGGAGTTCAACAAGAACATCTTGCAACTCAGCCACACATGACCGACCACTCATTTCGCTTGAGTGAATCGAATGTACATCACCAACGGTTGGGATCAACAACCGTTCTCGTATATATATGGAACAACATTGATAGATTAAAGAAGCAAATGAATATTCTCTAGATAGGTGATTGTACACCCTACTTCGGTGCAACCGACTTAGCCATGCTGCCTGCCCGATTTCTGTCATTTACCGGTTGATGAGGCTAGAAGCTACGCTTTATCATCACATCAGATTCACTTCGAATGCCACATTGTCAGATCCATCGAAAATCACTAATTGACGTCTACAACAGTACATTACGTGTTAGCTAAAGAAGTTTCCTTCTCCGCTTCCACTCTTGGTACGGTTGAAGAAATCAAAGTACGTGACCTTTCTGGAAATACTCTGTCAGACATTCATCCACACAAGTCATCCTCATTCACTTAGAATGTCACATTGTCATACCCGCCAAATCACAAATTGATTTATCCAAAAATAACTCGGGTATACAGCTTAGAGAAACGAATTCCTCCGCCACCAAACATGAATACGTTTGAACAGATCAACTTACGCGATCCATTGGATATACTCTGTCAGACCTTCGTCCATACAATTTGTCCTGGGACTGGACAAACCGAAGGCACTATTCAGTATATCCATCTTAGTCACTGTTATCTAAGACTTATACAACAACCCTTGCATTTTACTCCGTCTTCAATTTTCTTTGGCATATATGATTCGCAACGCTTATGCCAATACAGAGTGGTTCTTTGGATAATAATCCAACCGGACTCTCCATATTAACAACGTTAAAATGGTCAAAACTTCGATAGTCTGTGAATTAACTATCAAAGAAAAACAAGTGTGCAGACAACGATATTATTTTCAGATGGAAATTATATCGAACAAACATCATTTAACATTAATCTCTTTAGTTCATTTTCATCTCCTGTTTCCCTATATTCAATATTTCTTATTTTCTAAATTTAGAAAATATATGTTATTAACATTGGGGAAATTTCCATTTTTTGTTTTCTATATTAGAAAACATTTCTGGTTCTTATTGGAAAACATTTCCAAAACTCGTACATTGGAATTAGGCGGATGTTTAAACAAACCATCGCGATGCCAACTCAAATCATTACACTTATTAACTATATTCACTTAACCATCACTTACTATCAAACCTTAGTCATTTCTTAGTTAAAAACGAAGTCAATCAAGTTGGGGTATAATTACCTCTCAGACCTTAACTGAACAACGGTTTAATCTTCGGGATAGACAAGGTTTATCCTTTAAAACTTAAACAAACTTCCTTACTAATTTCTCTTTCGAATAATCTCTATTCGATTACTCCTCCATTCGAATAACTACATTTGATAATCTTTCTTTCGAATAACTATATTCGATTAACTCCTTTTGGTTAACTCTATTTGCTTAACTCTATTTGATTAACCCTATTCACTTAACTCCTATCGAATAAACCATATTCGATAACTCCCCTAACTCTATTCGAATAAAATATATTCGATTAACTCCTCTAATTCTATTCGAATACTCCTATTTAGTTAACTTAACTCGATTGCTTAATCTTGATAACTCAACTTGATAACCTAACTTGATTATCTTAACTTGATAACTTAATCTTGATAACTCAACTTGATAACCTAACTTGATTATCTTAACTTGATAACTTCATTTTGATTAACTTAACGTGGTAACTCAATTTGAATAACTTAACTTGATTATCTTAACTTGATAACTCAAATTGACTGATTCGACTTGGCTAACCATTTGATTAACTCGACTTGGCAAACCCACTTTGTTAACTCATTTGACTAGGTTCGACTAACTCTTTTACTATGGTTCGACTAACTCATTTGATTAGGTCCGACTAACTCTTTTGACTTGGTTTGACTAACCCATTTGATTAGGTTCGACTAACTCATTTGATTAGGTTCGACTAACTCTTTTGATTAGGTTCGACTAACTCTTTTAACTTGGTTTGACTAACTCTACTCATTTAACTCGACTAACTTTCGAATACCATATTCGATTTACTAACTTTCGAATACCATATTCGATTTATTCGTTTTGAATAACTAAATTCGATTAACTCCTTCGAATACTAAATTCGATTAACTCCACTTCGAATAATAATTCGATTATCTCCTTTCGAATAACACTATCCGATTAACCCCCTTTGATTTAACTCTTATTCAAATAACTTATATTCGAATAACTCTATTCGATTTGACTCTAGTCGAATGACCCAAATCGATTTAACTCTATTTGTTTAACTCTTTCTTTTATTAACTCCTGTCAAATTTTCCTCTTTATAACCTTATTTATTTTTTTCCAAATGAATATTCCTTTATTCTATTTATCTACTAAATAAATATTCCTTTATCCTATTTATTTTCTAAATAAATATTTCTCTTTTATAATATCCTTCTGATATTATAAATACTTTAAATCTCAAACTATTTCCTTTTATAAAATCGATTGATTTTATAAAATTCCTTTATTCTATTTATTCACTAAATAAATATTCCTTTGATTAAATCATATTTATTTAACAAATAAATATTCCTTTATTATATTTATTCACTAAATAAATATCTCCTTTTAATTCTATTTATTCTAACAAATAAATATTTCCATTATTCTATTTGAAAATATTTCCACAAATATTTCTTTTGATTTCCTATTTGTAAATGTCTTACAAATATTCCTCCTCCTATTTGTTTTACAAATAATTTCCTTTATATTTGTTTAACAAATATATTTCCTTTTAATTTGATAATCAAATATAATTCTTTTATCAAAATCCTTTTTCTTATATATAAAATCCAGTGATTTTATATAAATAAATCATTTTCAACATATACTTTTGAAAATCTCCTTTCTACATTCTGGTATTTTCTTATGGTATTTAACACACCATATAACAACGATAACTATCGTCCAAACACACATAATCAAATCATCAGATTATACATCACATTATATATCACAATATATATAAATCACAGTAAAATAGATATTGAGGAATCCAGTTGGATTCCTCCAACCTGTTTCCTTGCATCACAGATGTTAGACAATATAACTAACATCGATTTCACTTTACTGTGAAATATTCTGATAAACAGAATCGACGTATAAATGTTTAATGGTTTTTATATATATATATATATAATTTCTACTAACTGACTAGCAGTTCAATCAAACAACCAACACACAGTCAAACAGACAATTTTTAATAGTTCTAAGAATACACTGTAAAAATAGAAATATTCAGAGTTGGTGAGTTTTACTCACAGTTGCGCGTTAACCGTTGAATAACGGTTTGCGTTATTTGACTCAGTCGGACAATTTATTTCGCCATAAATTGTAACTAGCTCGGATTCACTCCCAGTCAGTTCCATTGTGGAGCTCTCGTCCATACGATCCTAATGGAACCAACCGTTCGAGATTCTGATACATTATGATCGAGATATTGAATTTACAACTTATATAATTATTAAATTAAAATAAAACTTAATAAATTGTCACTTGGGCTTAATTTAGTTTGACCGGCCCATTACCACTTCAAAGACCAAACCCGCACTTCATCTCCTCCCTCCAGATTTCCATCCCGAACCTCCTGACGCATTGGCCATTTCGCACAACCTTAAATCCCCTTTTCTCCATCGTCTCATCACTAACTTCCACACTACAAGTACCAAACCTCATCTCTTCGAATGCTCTTCTCGTCAGTACCACTCAACCTCACTTCGATTTCCATATACAAAACCCGTCGAAACCCTTTTGTCGCCCATCCCTGTAATCGCTCGAACCAAATTCTCACCGAACCCCCTCAATCTTTCCAAGCAGTTGCTAAACGATCTCAGGAACTCCACGGTGTACTCAGAAATGGAAATCAAACACCACAACGAAGTCTACGGGTTCTCGCGTTGAACTTCCGAACAGAGATCGAGTTCGGTAAAACCCATACGATATTGAAGAGAAACACTCGTAGAATCCATATATATATATAATAGGATTTATATGATTTTTCTGGATTTGATTTTGATTTTTCTTTGCTTTGAATCTCATTGTATTTGTTTTATGGAAGAACAAAAAAAATGTGGCGGCTTCTTCATTGCTGTGGGATGATAAAATTAGGTTTAGGAAAATATAGTGTGGTATTTATAGGGTGAACAAATATCTAGATATTTTATAGAAGGAATATTCCCGGTATATTCTCCATCGTTAGTTCGTTATTGCCTTCTAAAAATCCGTGTGATCATACACGATATTCAAAAATCACGAAACTGGACATGTACCTTCAGTTCTGCATTATGGTCCCAACGAAACTGGTTTCGTCGTATTCCGACTGCGTATGCTCACACAGCGTATTTTTAACTGTCAGAATACTGGCTGTTTTTCACTCTAAAAATCCGTACGACCATACAGTGACTCTAAAAATCACAAAACTGGAAATCTAACAACCATTTGACAATGCGGATCCAACAAAATTAGTTTCATCGAATTCCGACTTCGTTCGCAAAAGTGGCTATTTTTAAAGCTCTAAATAACCCTTTTAAATATATAAATATATTTAAAATAATTAAATTAAATATTTATAAATAAATATTATCGTGTATATATTCACCTGGAATATAATACAACTCCAATCAGATTTATACTCGATATTCAAAATCCCGGTTTGAATCGATATTCAACTTATTATGAAATTCCATTTATAAATATAACTAATTCCTTTATAAATTATAAAGGAATTCTATAGCTACTTTTCTAAAATTTGATTTGGACATAAATCAAAATCTGCACGATGAAATCCCGATTTCTCTCTTCCACTAGAAAGATATACTCCACCAGCTCCACACGTTTCTTGTTTCACAGAAATCCGATTTAAAACGAATCCTGTATATTCAGTTGAAGTTCAAATCGCCAAATAGCGAACTGCCGCGCCATTTCGAGCTCTATTTTAATTATATTATAATTATACATTCAAACTGACGTCGATTGAATATATTCGTTATTCAAATTCAATTCCAAGCTGAATTATATATCACAGATGGTCTGGTTCACACCATATCGTCATTTCAGCTAATTTTGATTATTTCAAAATTAAATATATTATTTAATTTATTATTTTAATTAAATATTCATCATTATTTAATTAACCGACCATTAAATTCTCTAATTCACTATTTAAATAATTAAATAAATTAATTATAATACCTCTGACAATGCGGGTCATTATATTCTTCCCCACTTAAAATAATTTCGTCCTCGAAATTGCTAAGTTAGAGGACGACCCTATCTATTGGAATTCCTAAGATTTGTTTACCCTTTATTTCTGATTTCAACTGAACCAATTAATATCGACTAAAATATTTATTCATTCCGACTAACTAAAATTTTCAAAAATTCTGAAAATTTTCTAACACTTTAAATTTTCGGAAAATTTCGCCATAACCTCCTTTGTACAGCCCTATTGGTAAACGACAGCTCGCCTCTCTAGGCCATCTCCAACCCAAAAGAAAATTAAATAGCCAAGCGACTTGCCAAATCGGCTCATAAATTCCAAACTCATATAAAATATAAACTTGTACCTTTTTGTCGAGCATATCAACTCTATCACTTTCACCTGCTGTCAATTCAGCATATACCAATGTATTTCTAATCAAACTCCAATCAATTCTTATCGACAAATTCAACCATTCGCTTATACCTAAGCCAATTATCATTTCAAACTCTTAACTCATCAGTACAAGACCATTTCAGATTATTCTCTTATCACCCCAGTTTTTACTTAACTTAACAAGTTAAATTTAAATTCTAGAATTTAAATTCCTGGGCTTTTATTTCAAGTCCATTTGAAATCATAACACCAATTCAAAACATTTGAATTCTTAAACAACTTGTTTTCGCAAAACAAATTTTAAAATAAAATCTTGGGTAGTAATCCGTCACTTACAACCCGAAAATCACACTGATGATGTGTACACCATCATCAGAATTATTTTCCAGCGACCAAAGTGAGTACAATACTATATTCCTTTTCAAAACTCCAATTTAAACACTTCCATCTTGAATCAGTTCAAAATATCCTTATTAAAACAAATTTAAAACCTCCCAGGATTTTAAAATTCACATATATCCAAACCAGATTCAATTACAGACACTTATCTGAACTTCCAATTGTTAATTTCAATTCTGACTTTAATTTCAGATTTAATTCACTTTATTTCATATATTATACTTATATGAATTCTGATTGATTATTTACATAACCATTATATTTATAATCTTACTCGATTATAATAACAACCAATATATCTCATATATTATAAATTCAATATATATCAAATATACTTTGGGTAAAATTATTTCATTTACCCTCTTTTCAAAACATACCATGACGGTTCATCGTATTCGAGTATTTAGAAACCCCTACCAATACAGTGGATCAAACTGATCGACCAGAGTTCATAACTACTCACCCAATGAATCTCCACAATATAAAACCATTTTTGTATCAAATACAAATACGCACGTGTATATATACACTCAAACTCAATCTAGGGTATTACTAACCCTATCTCTACCGAGTCACGCCACAGAGCCAAGGTAATTCTTAACATAAGCTCTGATACCAACTGTAACGACCCGGATTTTGAGCGACTTTGGTTATCGACATAAGCTCGATGTCGATAACCAAAACATCGAAAAATCCCGGTAATTAATGAAAGAAATTAGAGGGTGAGAATAGATAAGATAGAAACTTAGAATAGAAGAAGAAGAAGAACACAACATCAGAGTAACATGAACCTCACAGCGGAACGAATAACATATAATAGATAACATAACTTTGAAATATAACAGTTATGTATACAATAGCACTTATCAGAGTACAGCACTTACAACACAGCGGAATTATACTATAGCTATACGATCTTGAAGCCTCCTGCTCCAAGCTCTCCAAGTATATCTGTAAAATCCTGACTACTTGACTGCCCGTACAAAATTGGGCACCCAAGAGTTTAGGGAAAACAACAAAGTAAACTCCGTATCAGTCATGGGACTGGTATGAGTAAAACAGTTTAAAAACAGTTGAACAAGTAAACGATATCTCATAAGACCACGCCGTATAACGGAACGAGTTTTTCCCTTATGAGAATCCAAAATATCTTTATATCAAAAACCTTTTGATATTATAATAATGTCTATCAACCACAATATAATAATCATCTAGCAGAAACGCTTTCATCTCACATTCTACATATATGGTATACAATCAAAACCGCAAGCACGTACTGGGTAATGGATTTCCAACTATGACAAGGTATGGAACCACCTTCCGATCAGTGTACTCTAGGAACGATACACCGGAGTTCAACAAGAACATCTTGCAACTCAGCCACACATGACCGACCACTCATTTCGCTTGAGTGTATCGAATGTACATCACCAACGGTTGGGATCAGCAACCGTTCTCGTATATATATGGAACAACATTGATAGATTAAAGAAGCAAATGAATATTCTCTAGATAGGTGATTATACACCCTACTTCGGTGCGACCGACTTAGCCATGCTGCCTGCCCGATTTCTGTCATTTACCGGTTGATGAGGCTAGAAGCTACGCTTTATCATCACATCAGATTCACTTCGAATGCCACATTGTCAGATCTATCGAAAATCACTAATTGACGTCTACAACAGTACATTACGTGTTAGCTAAAGAAGTTTCCTTCTCCGCTTCCACTCTTGGTACGGTTGAAGAAATCAAAGTACGTGGTCTTTCTGGAAATACTCTGTCAGACATTCATCCACACAAGTCATCCTCATTCACTTAGAATGTCACATCGTCATACCCGCCAAATCACAAATTGATTTATCCAAAAATAACTCGGGTATATAGCTTAGAGAAACGAATTCCTCCGCCACCAAACGTGAATATGTTTGAACAGATCAACTTACGCGATCCATTGGATATACTCTGTCAGACCTTCGTCCGTACAAGTTGTCCTGGGACTGGACAAACCGAAGGCACTATTCAGTATATCCATCTTAGTCACTGTTATCTAAGACTTATACAACAACCCTTGCATTTTACTCCATCTTCAATTTTCTTTGGCATATACGATTCGCAACGCTTATGCCAATACAGAGTGGATCTTTGGATAATAATCCAACCGGTCTCTCTATATTAACAACGTTAAAATGGTCAAAACTTCGATAGTCTGTGAATTAACTATCAAAGAAAAACAAGTGTGCAAACAACGATATTATTTCCAGATTGAAATTATATCGAACAAACATCATTTAACATTAATCTCTTTAGTTCATTTTCATCTCCTGTTTCCCTATATTCAATATTTCTTATTTTCTAAATTTAGAAAATATACGTTATTAACATTGGGGACATTTCCATTTCTTGTTTTCTATATTAGAAAACATTTCTGGTTCTTATTGGAATTTTTTTCCAAAACTCGTACATTGGACTTAGGCGGATGTTTAAACAAACCATCGTGATGCCAACTCAAATCATTACACTTATTAACTATATTCACTTAACCATCACTTACTATCAAACCTTAATCATTTCTTAGTTAAAAACGAAGTCAATCAAGTTGGAGTATAATTACCTCTCAGTCCTTAACTGAACAATGGTTTAAACTTCGGGTTAGACAAGGTTTATCCTTTAAAACTTAAACAAACTTCCTTACGAAATTCTCTTTAGAATAATCTCTATTCGATAACTCCTCCATTCGAATAACTACATTTGATAATCTTTCTTTCGAATAACTATATTCGATTAACTCCTTTTGTTTAACTCTATTTGCTTAACTCTATTTGATTTACTCTATTTGATTAACCCTATTCACTTAACTCCTGTTGAATAAACTATATTCGATAACTCCTCTAACTCTATTCGAATAAACTATATTCGATTAACTCCTCTAATTCTATTCGAATACTCCTATTTAGTTAACTTAACTCGATTGCTTAATCTTGATAACTCAACTTGATAACCTAACTTGATTATCTTAACTTGATAACTTAATCTTGATAACTCAACTTGATAACCTAACTTGATTATCTTAACTTGATAACTTCATTTTGATTAACTTAACGCGCTAACTCAATTTGAATAACTTAACTTGATTATCTTAACTTGATAACTCAAATTGACTGATTCGACTTGGCTAACCATTTGATTAACTCGACTTGGCAAACCCACTTTGTTAACTCATTTGACTAGGTTCGACTAACTCTTTTACTATGGTTCGACTAACTCATTTGATTAGGTCCGACTAACTCTTTTGACTTGGTTTGACTAACCCATTTGATTAGGTTCGACTAACTCATTTGATTAGGTTCGACTAACTCTTTTGATTAGGTTCGACTAACTCTTTTAACTTGGTTTGACTAACTCTACTCGTTTAACTTGACTAACTTTCGAATACCATATTCGATTTACTAAATTTCGAATACCATATTCGATTTATTCGTTTCAAATAACTAAATTCGATTAACTCCTTCGAATACTAAATTCGATTAACTCCACTTCGAATAACTAATTCGATTATCTCCTTTCGAATAACACTATCCGATTAACCCCCTTTGATTTAACTCTTATTCAAATAACTTATATTCGAATAACTCTATTCGATTTGACTCTAGTCGAATGACCTAAATCGATTTAACTCTATTTGTTTAACTCTTTCTTTTATTAACTCCTGTCAAATTTTCCTCTTTATAACCTTATTTATTTTTTTCCAAATGAATATTCCTTTATTCTATTTATCTACTAAATAAATATTCCTTTATCCTATTTATTTTCTAAATAAATATTTCTATTTTATAATATCCTTCTGATATTATAAATACTTTAAATCTCAAACTATTTCCTACTATAAAATTGGTTGATTTTATAAAATTCCTTTATACTATTTATTCACTAAATAAATATTCCTTTGATTAAATCATATTTATTTAACAAATAAATATTCCTTTATTCTATTTATTCACTAAATAAATATCTCCTTTTAATTCTATTTATTCTAACAAATAAATATTTCCATTATTCTATTTGTAAATGTTTCCACAAATATTTCCTTTGATTTCCTATTTGTAAATGTCTTACAAATATTCCTCCTCCTATTTGTTTTACAAATAATTTCCTTTATATTTGTTTAACAAATATATTTCCTTTTAATTTGATAATCAAATATAATTCTTTTATCAAAATCCTTTTTCTTATATATAAAATCCAGTGATTTTATATAAATAAATCATTTTCGTCATATACTTTTGAAAATCTCCTTTCTACATTGTAACAACCCGTATTTTCAATAACCTGTTATAACATAAATCGAGGCAGAATTTAATTCTAAAATCTGAATCAAGGGAAACGGGCTATGCCATTGCGTTCGTCTCGGAAAAATACGCGAAATAGAGTCCGAGTTTTCGAAAATCGGAGTCCGTATGACCCAGTTAAGGCCTATTTAAGTTTTCAGAAATTTCCATGTCAAAAACAGATTTGAATTTCAAGTTCAAAGTTGGGAATTAGGGCAAACTGGCGCAGGCGGGAAAACTCCCGCCAGGACCCCCATGTCGACAGGCATGTCGACAGGGTCCCCAGGGTGTCGACAGCCCTGTCGACAGCCCTGTCGACATAGGGTGGCCGGGCAGTTTTGCCTGGCGCACCATTTTGGGGCTTGGTCTGGTCTTGTGGCTTGATTCTAGAGAATTCCGAAATCTGACGGACCTAAACTAACCTAGGGTTAATCCTAAGGCTAAAAACACTCTAATCTTCTATAAATAAGCCCCTAATCCTACCCTAAAACCTCATTATTCATTCTAGCAACCAAACTATGTCAAATTGAATTCTCAAATGGCCTCCACTTAAAAACCCTAGCCTCCACCCTCTTCAAAAATCATTCCTATGAAGGTTTTGATGTTCATACAAGCATTTCTAAGTTGTATGAATGATCATTAGCTTGCATACATCATCAAGTTGCAAGCTTTATTTGCTAAGCTAGAGTTTTTGGGATTTTTGTTAATTGGAGCTTTGTTTTGGGTTTTTATATGCTTGCATAAAGGGCTTCTCAATCTTTATTAGTAGATTTGTGTCTTCATAATATTTGTAAGCCCTCTTACCTTCATTTTAGAAACTCTAAAGTTAATATGTGATGAAAGTTGGGATTTTTTCAAGTTTATTGAGTTATGCATGTTTATGCAAGTTCACTAAGCCATGATTTGCAAGTTCATTGAGTTATGCATGTTTATGCAAGTTCACTATGCCATGATTTGCAAGTTCATTGAGTTATGCATGTTTATGCAAGTTCACTATGCCATGATTTGCAAGTTTATTGAGTTATGCATGTTTATGCAAGTTCACTATGCCATGAATTGCAAGTTTATTGAGTTATGCATGTTTATGCAAGTTCACTATGCCATGATATGCATGTTTAATAAGTTATGCATACTTATGCAAGTCCACTATGCCATGTTATGCATGTTTAATAAGTTATGCATACTTATGCAAGTTCACTATGCCATGTTATGCATGTTTAATAAGTTATGCATACTTATGCAAGTCCACTATGCCATGTTATGCATGTTTAATAAGTTATGCATACTTATGCAAGTTCACTATGCCATGTTATGCATGTTTAATAAGTTATGCATGCTTATGCAAGTTCACAATGACATGTTATGCATGTTTGACAAGTTATGCATGTTTATGCAAGTTCCATATGCTATGTTTGGCAAGTTTAACATGTTATGCATGTTTATGGTAATATGCAAGTTCACTATGCTAAGTTATGCAAGTCTAACATGTTATGCATGTTTGTTGTGATATGCAAGTTCATCATGTATGTTATGCCAAGTTCCCTCTTCCTATCCTTTATGCGTTATTACGAATATGTAAGCGATTGAATGACGTGGGGGGGGGGGGGGGGGGTTGGGTAAACTTAAAATACATGAAAATATAAGATTGGGAATTTACCTATTAAGTTAGGTCTACCCCTTGGGAATTTACCTATTAAGTTAGGTCTACCCAAGTATTTGTTGACTTGAAATTATGTTTTGAAATAAAGTGGACATGACACTTAGAAAACATAAGTGTGGCCAACTCGAGGTTGGGTTGAGTTTGTAGCGTAATTCTACCCGGAACCTACCGGCTTAACTAGTGGCTACAAACAATAGGACCCAATGTGAGAAGTTGGTCATGCGGTGCCAAGACCCGAGGTTAGACCAAGTTGTGGTGTAAATCTACCCGGAACCCACCGGCTTAACTAGGTAACCACAACTTAGTCTAATGTGAGAGGTTAAGGTGCATTAAATTAATTAATGCCTCATGATTAGGGTTAAGTCAGGGTCCACTAATACTTAACCAATTTGGGGATTTGAGGGATTGAAATGGGGTTAAGTTGTGAACTGTCGGTTACACTTAACCAATTTAATCCATGATTAGTGAAGGGTTAAATCGCACTTAACCCTCTTAGGAAACCCTAGCAACGTGGTCTGTTCCAGCAGTAATCCCAGTTTGGTATCATCACAACCCTAGAGGCTAGGCTAGGGCGGGGCACGATTACTGGACTGATGTAAGCGACCAAAGCGACGGCTAAGTGGTACAGCGGTGCGGGTCCAGGCGGGCTACGGACGTGCACGTAATCCGGTATTGGACAAACTCGAGGCACGGGTACCAGTAGGTTTAGACTGTGCATTATTGCTTCAGTGTCTGGGGTTGACATCCGAGGGCTTGATACACCCGAAGGTGGACCCAGCACAGTCTGACTACATCCATATGTGGGCCGTATGGACACCAACACTTGACGTGTTAGGCTTATAGGGAGCCAATCGACTAGATCGTTTGGTTGGACCTTATATTAAGGTCACTTCATGTTATTGGGTCAAAGCTTGGGCCAAGGGATCAATACCTGTTATGTTGGTTTGCTAGTACACCGTGGTGCAGAACTTAACCTTGTTTATGCGATGACACCTCTATCTATCTTGTAGTTAATTTATCATGCCAGTATGTTGTTATCTATGATCATCTCAGTTTCCATCATGCTGTTAACTTTATTAGTTTATAGACTGATCGTAGCAGGGCTTACTCAGTCTTTTTGACTGACCTGTTTTTCTTTCGCCTCTTTTCTTCCGTTTCCCCCCCAGGTTCTCAGGGAGGGAATACAGGAGCCTAGCTTGGATCTTAGCTGCTTTCTTGGATAGCTCATGTATGCTTTGGACTTGAGCCCGCTATGGTTTTTCCACTTTGGGGATAACTACTTTTATGTTTTCCTTTTCAGTTTCAGATGATGTTATTTTATGTACTAGACTTGTTTATTTGGGAAAGTGACATTTTGATGTACCAGACTTGTGTTTTGAAATGGTTTAAAAATCTTCCGCTGTTTTATCTACTTACTCTATTTATTTACATATATATATGTCATGTCCTGCCTTGTTATATCATTATGCATGCTTACCTTGTTTTAAAACGCCCCACCAAAGTCAGAGTTGCTTGCAAGAGCCACCCTGGCGGAGGTGGGGTGTTACATTTGGTATCAGAGCTTATGGTTTACGAGAAGGGATAAAAAGGTTTTTAAAACTTTTTGAAAAACTATTTTCAAAACCAAGTATAAAGTATTTTCCAAAGAAAAGTCTAGTTATTTTTAAAGGCTATTCCCCAAAAGCCATTAGCACTATCCTTTGACCCCTCGTTTGAACTCTTTTCTTTTCGTTTCCAGCATGTCTGATAATCTCATCTTGCCCGAAAGAGTAACAATACCCGATTGGTTTCGTTGGTACTTGGAAGTCACGGCACCGGTCCCGGGTGTCTCTAATGTTGTCTTTCCAGTCAAGGCCGCTGTTCCTCCTCCTCCTTCCGTAGCTGATGTTCCTCTTCTCCCTCAGCCTCCACAAGCGGATTTTGCGGAAACTTGTAAGAACTTTAAGATGATGGGTGGCAAGAATTTTTGTGGAACAGAGACTTTTGTAGAGGCAAGGAATTGGTTGAAAGAGACCGAAGATCTTTTAGCCACCTTTGATATAGGTGACTGCAGGAAGGTTTTATTAGCAGTATGGTTGCTAAAGGAAGAAGCTGCACGTTGGTGGGTAGTCACCACCGCTACTAGGCCAATTGAGACTTGGGATGATTTTAGAGGAAGGTTTGGACTGAGGTTCTTATCACTGAAGCAAGGGGACATGACTATTAGGGAATACATAGATAAGTTCAATCAACTGGCTCGGGTCGATTTAGACTCGGTTAATACAGCTCAGAAGAAGGCCCTACACTTTGCTCTAGGATTAAATGAGCCATTACATGGTTTGGCCATGTATCATATACCCTTGGGGGCGACTTTCGAGAATTTGGTGAGTACAGCCCTACTTCAAGAAGAAGATAACAATGACAAGAAAGAGGTCAAGGCGAATGAGTCACAAGGCAAGAGGGTAAATTCCGGGAAACGAGGCAAGAATAACAACAACCGCAAGGACAAGCCAAGAGAGAATAGGAAATGCAACTTCTGTGGTAAAGTTGGACATATATCCAGGGAATGTAGGAAGAAGAAGAGAAAGCGGGGCGAATGCTTTCATTGTGGTGAGTCTGGACATCTCAGCAAGGATTGCCCGAGGAAACAAGGGCAAGGTCAGACTCAGTATGCATGACTATCTGGAGGACGAGTTCATCCCCTCAACACCGTTCTTCCAGCTCATGATTGAGGTAGTGTTTCTGTTGAAAGACTTGTTTACATTTTCTGATTTTCCCTGTTCGTACTTTGTTTGATTCTGGCACATCGCATAGTTTTATTTCATCTGATCTAGTTGAAAGTTTGCACCTAAGTACTAGCCTAGTTGATGATCCCGTATGTGTTTCAAATCTAATTGGGGGTTCCGCCCAATTGTCTGTGGTCTGGGTGGATTTGAAAATTTCTATCTTGAGTATAGAATTCTCGTGGGATGTTTATATTCTCGGTTTCAGGGGATATGGGTTGGTTTTGGGCATGGAATGGTTGTCCTGTTTTGGAGCCATTCTTGGTTTTTGGTGCATAGGGTTGTGAGGCTTATGATCCGCCTCGGTAATACCCTAGAAATTTCTAGTAACCCTATGGATCCCGTCATGTTATGTTATCTTGAAATCCCTCGACTCGTCTATCGATAGTTTGCAATCGGTGAGGGTGGTCCGAGAATATCTTGATATCTTGGGGGAAGTAAAGGGGTTACCCCTAGATGTGGGATAGATTTCCGCATTATCTGGTTGGTAATACCAAGCCAGTTTCGTGGCCGGTTAGGCGCATGACCTCGCGAGATGAGAGTTGAGAAAGCAAGTCAAGGAGTTGCTTGAGAAGAACTTCCTGAGACAAAGCATTTTCGAGTAAGGTGCTCCACTAGTATTCGTTACTAATGTGGACAGTTTGCTTCGCTTATGTGTTGATTATCGTGAGAAGAATAGACAACCGTTATCAAGGGTCGATGATTTGTTTGATCAGCTTGTAGGAGCATCTGTTTTCTTTTGATCCAGCTACCGGATTCCATCAGCTTAGGATGGCTGAGGATGGAATTGACAAGACTGAGTTTAGGACTCTAGATGGATTTTTGGAATGGCTAGTCATGCTATTTGGTTTGACTAATGCACCCGCATATTACGTGAACTTGATGGGTAGGGTGTTTAGGGAGTCCTTGAACAAGTTTGTCGTGGTCGTCGTAGACGATATTTTGATCTCCTTAAAAGAACGAGGAAGAGCATGCTAGACATCTCAAGGAGGTGATGGGTACGCTTAGAGCCACCAGTTGAAGGTCAAGTTCTCCAAATGTCACTTTGGAGGAAAGAAGTTGGATTTCTTGGGCACATAGTTCCTAAGTAAGGCTTAGCGGTGGATTCCGCTAAAGTGGTTGCGGTTTAAGACCGGAAAACCCTGAGGAGGGCAATTGAAGTAAGAAGCTTTCTCCGTTTGGCTAGTTAGTTAGCATTCCCTGAGCTTAGACTTACTCTTCTGGATCAAGAAGGGGGTTTCACAGGAAGAAGACCCGCAGTTAGTCAAGAACATGGACCAGTTGATTCAAGGCGAGATGTTAAGTCATCTCGCTAGATATATTATAGATGACAAGGGATGACTAAGGCGCGATGAGAGATTATGTGTTCCTCGAGTGGAAGACTTGGTAAAGAAGGTTCTTGAAGATGCGCATCACTCGAGGAGGTGGCCGAGTTGGTCTCAGGATGCATGTTATGCCACCAGGCTAGGGCCAAGTCATAGAAGCCCGGCGGGCCATTACCTCCATTGGAGGTTCCGCAAGGGAAGTGTGAAAACATCTCGATAGATTATGTGGATAGATTGCCTAGATCAGAGAAAGGGAATACGGGTAGGTGGGTCATAATAGGTAGACTCACGAAGAGTGCTCATTTCAGTCCGGTGAAGAGCGAGAGGACTGCATCATGGTTAGCAACGGTTTACCCTCAAGAAGTTGGCCAGTTTTGAAATAACCTACAAGAAGCCATGGGTAGGCAACTGAATCTAGGTATGGCCTGTCACTCATAGGCGGATGGTTCATTTCGATTAAGCATGAGTTATAGAAAATCACGTTTATAAGGGCAATTGGCAACGTGGATTGGTATTTTTAAGAAAAGTTCTGCTGCGTGGAATACTTTATAGTAAGTAGACGAGATCCAGGATTCACTAGTGAATTTTGGAGAGCTTGCATAAAATCATGAGGTTACAGTTATGTTTAAGCCAGGTATACAGAAAAAAGAATAAGTGGAAAAGAAAGACGAGAGGCGATAATGAAATGAGTTCCAACTCGAATTTGGGAAATAGGAGTTAGGGAGCCAAGAAATCATGAAGTAAAAGACGGTCAAAGCACAGTGGAGTTAAGCTCAAGGAAACGTGACTAAGAAGAGTGAAGACTAGATACACGCATCATATCTCTTTGTAAGAGTGCATCCTTGATCCTTGTTTTCCTGTGGAGCTTGCTTGCAGGTTATCTTTTATATATATATCCTCTCGGTCCCATTCTCGATCTTATTTCTGTTGTAAACTCCATAAGGGGGATATGACTCATCGGTTAGTACTATATGTCAGAGTTTGAATGGATTTCTTGTAATCCAAAAAGGGGTTTATCTTGCTTATCTTCTAAGATCTCTTTTTAGCATATCTCTCTGTCCATGTTTATCTAGTTTATCGTGTTTATCTTGTCATGAGAACCTTAGGTAGAAACCCTTTAGATGAAACATGTATTTGAAACATGTTATGCTTGATGTTTGCAAGTGGTTGCAAGTGTTTGCAATGGTTACTCGTGGATGCATTATACACATTAGGCACTAGATCGGCTCATACACTCTACATGTTGCATATGCATGAGTGCTTACACTTATTCATGGTTGAAACTTGTTGTGCTACCACATGGATGTTGCATATGGATGAATGTTATGTGCACTCATATAGATACTAAGAATTATGTTAGGAATTTGCATACATATGGATTCATTTCACTGACATACATATGCATTAAGGAGGTTTACTGTATCAGTAACCGCCTGATCTTTGCATTAGATAAGTACATATACACACACTTTTGCATATGTTCATACCACATTTAGAATCTTGTAAGGACAATGATTGCTCGTGGATGATGCTTTGAGTAGATGGATGATTGGATGGTAGGATACGTTCTTCCTAACTTGAAGATTTCGGGGACGAAATCCTTTAAGGAGGGGAGAATGTAACAACCCGTATTTTCAATAACCTGTTATAACATAAATCGAGGCAGAATTTAATTCTAAAATCTGAATCAAGGGAAACGGGCTATGCCATTGCGTTCGTCTCGGAAAAATACGCGAAATAGAGTCCGAGTTTTCGAAAATCGGAGTCCGTATGACCCAGTTAAGGCCTATTGAAGTTTTCAGAAATTTCCATGTCAAAAACAGATTTGAATTTCAAGTTCAAAGTTGGGAATTAGGGCAAACTGGCGCAGGCGGGAAAACTCCCGCCAGGACCCCCATGTCGACAGGGTCCCCAGGGTGTCGACAGCCCTGTCGACATAGGGTGGCCGGGCAGTTTTGCCGGCGCACCATTTTGGGGCTTGGTCTGGTCTTGTGGCTTGATTCTAGAGAATTCCGAAATCTGACGGACCTAAACTAACCTAGGGTTAATCCTAAGGCTAAAAACACTCTAATCTTCTATAAATAAGCCCCTAATCCTACCCTAAAACCTCATTATTCATTCTAGCAACCAAACTATGTCAAATTGAATTCTCAAATGGCCTCCACTTAAAAACCCTAGCCTCCACCCTCTTCAAAAATCATTCCTATGAAGGTTTTGATGTTCATACAAGCATTTCTAAGTTGTATGAATGATCATTAGCTTGCATACATCATCAAGTTGCAAGCTTTATTTGCTAAGCTAGAGTTTTTGGGATTTTTGTTAATTGGAGCTTTGTTTTGGGTTTTTATATGCTTGCATAAAGGGCTTCTCAATCTTTATTAGTAGATTTGTGTCTTCATAATATTTGTAAGCCCTCTTACCTTCATTTTAGAAACTCTAAAGTTAATATGTGATGAAAGTTGGGATTTTTGCAAGTTTATTGAGTTATGCATGTTTATGCAAGTTCACTAAGCCATGATTTGCAAGTTCATTGAGTTATGCATGTTTATGCAAGTTCACTATGCCATGATTTGCAAGTTCATTGAGTTATGCATGTTTATGCAAGTTCACTATGCCATGATTTGCAAGTTTATTGAGTTATGCATGTTTATGCAAGTTCACTATGCCATGAATTGCAAGTTTATTGAGTTATGCATGTTTATGCAAGTTCACTATGCCATGTTATGCATGTTTAATAAGTTATGCATACTTATGCAAGTCCACTATGCCATGTTATGCATGTTTAATAAGTTATGCATACTTATGCAAGTTCACTATGCCATGTTATGCATGTTTAATAAGTTATGCATACTTATGCAAGTCCACTATGCCATGTTATGCATGTTTAATAAGTTATGCATACTTATGCAAGTTCACTATGCCATGTTATGCATGTTTAATAAGTTATGCATGCTTATGCAAGTTCACAATGACATGTTATGCATGTTTGACAAGTTATGCATGTTTATGCAAGTTCCATATGCTATGTTAGGCAAGTTTAACATGTTATGCATGTTTATGGTAATATGCAAGTTCACTATGCTAAGTTATGCAAGTCTAACATGTTATGCATGTTTGTTGTGATATGCAAGTTCATCATGTATGTTATGCCAAGTTCCCTCTTCCTATCCTTTATGCGTTATTACGAATATGTAAGCGATAGAATGACGTTGGGGGGGGGGGGGTTGGGTAAACTTAAAATACATGAAAATATAAGATTGGGAATTTACCTATTAAGTTAGGTCTACCCCTTGGGAATTTACCTATTAAGTTAGGTCTACCCAAGTATTTGTTGACTTGAAATTATGTTTTGAAATAAAGTGGACATGACACTTAGAAAACATAAGTGTGGCCAACTCGAGGTTGGGTTGAGTTTGTAGCGTAATTCTACCCGGAACCTACCGGCTTAACTAGTGGCTACAAACAATAGGACCCAATGTGAGAAGTTGGTCATGCGGTGCCAAGACCCGAGGTTAGACCAAGTTGTGGTGTAAATCTACCCGGAACCCACCGGCTTAACTAGGTAACCACAACAAAGTCTAATGTGAGAGTTTAAGGTGCATTAAATTAATTAATGCCTCATGATTAGGGTTAAGTCAGGGTCCACTAATACTTAACCAATTTGGGGATTTGAGGGATTGAAATGGGGTTAAGTTGTGAACTGTCGGTTACACTTAACCAATTTAATCCATGATTAGTGAAGGGTTAAATCGCACTTAACCCTCTTAGGAAACCCTAGCAACGTGGTCTGTTCCAACAGTAATCCCAGTTTGGTATCATCACAACCCTAGAGGCTAGGCTAGGGCGGGGCACGATTACTGGACTGATGTAAGCGACCAAAGCGACGGCTGAGTGGTACAGCGGTGCGGGTCCAGGCGGGCTACGGACGTGCACGTAATCCGGTATTGGACAAACTCGAGGCACGGGTACCAGTAGGTTTAGACTGTGCATTATTGCTTCAGTGTCTGGGGTTGACATCCGAGGGCTTGATACACCCGAAGGTGGACCCAGCACAGTCTGACTACATCCATATGTGGGCCGTATGGACACCAACACTTGACGTGTTAGGCTTATAGGGAGCCGATCGACTAGACCGTTTGGTTGGACCTTATATTAAGGTCACTTCATGTTATTGGGTCAAAGCTTGGGCCAAGGGATCAATACCTGTTATGTTGGTTTGCTAGTACACCGTGGTGCAGAACTTAACCTTGTTTATGCGATGACACCTCTATCTATCTTGTAGTTAATTTATCATGCCAGTATGTTGTTATCTATGATCATCTCAGTTTCCATCATGCTGTTAACTTTATTAGTTTATAGATTGATCGTAGCAGGGCTTACTCAGTCTTTTTGACTGACCTGTTTTTCTTTCGCCTCTTTTCTTCCGTTCCCCCCCCCCCCAGGTTCTCAGGGAGGGAATACAGGAGCCTAGCTTGGATCTTAGCTGCTTTCTTGGATAGCTCATGTATGCTTTGGACTTGAGCCCGCTATGGTTTTTCCACTTTGGGGATAGCTACTTTTATGTTTTCCTTTTCAGTTTCAGATGATGTTATTTTATGTACTAGACTTGTTTATTTGGGAAATTGACATTTTGATGTACCAGACTTGTGTTTTGAAATGGTTTAAAAATCTTCCGCTGTTTTATCTACTTACTTTGTTTATTTACATATATATATGTCATGTCCTGCCTTGTTATATCATTATGCATGCTTACCTTGTTTTAAAACGCCCCACCAAAGTCAGAGTTGCTTGCAAGAGCCACCCTGGCGGAGGTGGGGTGTTACATACATTCTGGTATTTTCTTATGGTATTTAACACACCATTTAACAACGATAACTATCGTCCAAACACACATAATCAATCATCAGATTATACATCACATTATATATCACAATATATATAAATCACAGTAAAATAGATGTTGAGGAATCCAGTTGGATTCCTCCAACCTGTTTCCCTGCATCACAGATGCTAGACAATATAACTAACATCGATTTCACTTTACTGTGAAATATTCTGATAAACAGAATCGATGTATAAATGTTTAACGGTTTATATATATATATATATATATATACATATATATATAATCTCTACTAACTGACTAGCAATTCAATCAAACAACCAACACACAGTCAAACAGACAATTTTTAACAGTTCTAAGAATACACTGTAAAAATAGAAATATTCAGAGTTGGTGAGTTTTACTCACAGTTGCGCGTTAACCGTTGAATAACGGTTTGCGTTATTTGACTCAGTCAGACAATTTATTTTGCCATAAATTGTAACGAGCTCGGATTCACTCCTAGTCAGTTCCATTATGGAGCTCTCGTCCATACGATCCTAACGGATCCAACCGTTCGAGATTCTGATACATTATGACCGAGATATTGAATTTACAACTTATACAATTATTAAATTAAAATAAAACTTAATAAATTGTCACTTGGGCTTAACTTAGTTTGACCGGCCCATTACCACTTCAAAGACCAAACCCACACTTCATCTCCTCCCTCCAGATTTCCATCCCGTAACCTCCTGACGCAATGGCCATTTCGCACAACCTTAAATCCGCTGTTCTCCATCGTCTCATCACTAACTTCCACACTACAAGTACCAAACCTCATCTCTTCGAACGCTCTTCTCGTCAGTACCACTCAACCTCACTTCGATTTCCATATACAAAACCCGTCGAAACCCTTCTGTCGCCCATCCCTGTAATCGCTCGAACCAAATTCTCACCGAACCCCCTCAATCTTTCCAAGCAATTGCTAAACGATCTCAGGAACTCCACGGTGTACTCAGAAATGGGAATCAAACACCACAACGAAGTCTAGATCGAACCCTAGCACTACGGGTTCTCGCGTTGAACTTCCGAACAGAGATCGAGTTCGGTAAAACCCATACGATATTGAAGAGAAACACTTGTAGAATCCATATATAAATAGAATAGGATTTATATGATTTTTCTGGATTTGATTTTGATTTTTCTTTGCTTTGAATCTCACTGTATTTGTTTTGTGGAAGAACAAAAAAAATGTGGCGGCTTCTTCATTGCTGTGGGATGATAAAATTAGGTTTAGGAAAATATAGTGTGGTATTTATAGGGTGAACAAATATCTAGATATTTTATAGAAGGAATATTCCCGGTATATTCTCCATCGGTAATTCGTTATTGCCTTCTAAAAATCCGTGTGATCACACACGATATTCAAAAATCACGAAACTAGACATGTACCTTCAGTTCTGCATTATGGTCCCAACGAAACTGGTTTCGTCGAATTCCGACTGAGTATGCTCACACAACATATTTTTAACTGTCAGAACACTGGCTGTTTTCACTCTAAAAATCCGTACGACCACACAGTGACTCTAAAAATCACAAAACTGGAAATCTAACAACCATTTGACATTGCGGATCCAACAAAATTAGTTTAATCGAATTCCGACTTCGTTTGCAATAGTGGCTATTTTTAAAGCTCTAAATAACCCTTTTAAATATATAAATATATTTAAATTAATTAAATTAAATATTTATAAATAAATATTATCGTGTGCATATTCACCTGGAATGTAATACAACTCCAGTCAGATTTATACTCGATATTCAAAATTCCGGTTTGAATCGATTCAACTTATTATGAAATTCGTTTTATAAATATAACTAATTCCTTTATAAATTATAAAGGAATTCCATAACGACTTTTCTAAAATTTGATTTGGACATAAACCAAAATCTGCACGACAAAATCCCGATTTCTCTCTTCCACTAGAAAGATATACTCCACCAGCTCCACACGTTTCTTGTTTCACAGAAATCCGATTTAAAACGAATCCTGTATATTCAGTTGAAGTTCAAATCGCCAAATAGCGAACTGCCGCGCCATTTCGAGCTCTGTTTTAATTATATTATAATTATACGTTCAAACTGACGTCGATTGAATATATTCGTTATTCAAATTCAATTCCAAGCTGAATTATATATCACAGATGGTCTGGTTCACACCATATCGTCATTTCAGCTAATTTTGATTATTTCAGAATTAAATATATTATTTAATTTATTATTTTAGTTAAATATTCATCATTATTTAATTAACCGACCATTAAATTCTCTAATTCACTATTTAAATAATTCAATAAATTAATTATAATACCTGTGACAATGCGGGTCATTACAAGAGGTTAACAGAAGCACCGGTTCTAGTTGTTCCCGATGGGAAGAGTGGATTCACAGTTTATACAAATGCTTGTGGAGTTGGACTTGGTGCAGTATTGATGCAAAATGGACATGTGATTGCGTATGCTAGTAGACAATTGAAGATCCACGAAAAGACTTACGCTACACAATCTAGATTTATTGGTAGTTGTCTTCGCATTGAAAATGTAGAGACACTACCTTTTAGGAGAGAAGTTCGAGCTTTTCACTTATCAAAAACTGCTGAAATATCTGTTTACTCAGAAAGATCTCAATCTAAGGCAACAAAGGTGGTTGGAATTCCTTGCATCATACGATCTGCGTATTATTTATACGCCAGGAAAAGCTAATGCCGTGGCCGACGCTCTAAGCCAAAATGCAATCTTATCTCTTCTAGAAGCTACCCCAGCATTCCAAGAAAGAATAATGGCAAATCAAAGTAGAGACGCAAATCTGGAGAAGTTAATCCAAGGAGTTATAAGGGGAGGGGAGTTAAATTTTGAAGTGGATAACTAAGGTATTCTCAGGATAAATGGGAGACTGTGTGTACCCGATGTTAATGGGCTAAGACAAGAAGTTTTAGTGAAATGCCATAAATCAAAGATGAGTATTCACCCAGGAGTGCATAAGATGTATATAGACATGAGGCGAGTATTTTGGTGACCTGGAATGAAGAGAGATATTCTGGCCTATATAAATCAGTGTCTCTGCTGCCAGCAAATAAAAGGTGATCATTAGAAAGCAGCATGATTACTACAACCTTTGGAGATTCCCATCTGGAAGTGGGAAATGATATCAATGGATTTCATCGATGGTTTACCCAAGAATAGAAGAGGATATGAAGGAATTTGGGTTATAATAGATCGACTGACGAAGAGTGCACATTTTATTCTAGTGAAACCAACTCGGACTGCAGCTTCGTTGTCGAGATTTTTATAAGGAAGATTGTACGACTACATGGAGTCCCGGTGAGCATTGTAAGTGATAGGGATCCCATATTTACTAGTAAATTCTGGGAAGCACTTCAAACAACTTTAGGGACCAAACTGAATTTAAGTACCGCCTACCTTCCCCAAACAGACGGCCAAACAGAAAGAGTGAACTGGATATTAGAAGACCTGTTGAAAGCGTGTATGCTTGATTTTGGAGGACCATGGGAGGATCACCTACATTTAGTTGAATTCTCTTACAACAACAACAATCAAGCCAGTATAGATATGGCACCATATGAAGCTCTCTATGGAAGACCGTGCAGATCACCAACTTCTTAGGTAGAGTCAGGGAATAAACTTGTTCTCGGACCAGATATGATCCGAGAGGTAACCAAGAAGGTAGAGCTGGTCAAGAGGAGGATAAAAGAGGCCCGGGATCGACAGAAAAGCTACGCAGACAAAAGACGAAGGGATCTAAATTTCTCCATTGGAGATTTTTTGTTTGTAAAGATTTCACCAATAAAAGGAGTGGTCAGATTTGGTAAAACGTGAAAGTTAGCTCCATGATATGTGGGACCTTTCTGTGTTCTTGAGAAGTTTGGATCTCTTGCTTATAGGGTGGAATTACTAGAAAGAATGGCAGGGATTCACAGTATTTTTCACGTGTCACATCCCCGACCCATCTTTGATTTTGCAACCGTCGGTTCAGGAGGATCTTGCAATTGAACCGAACTTGATTGTGGTTAGATATCCAGTCTATGTGTTGGATAAGGAAGAAAAGTGACTTCGAAATAAGGTTGTGAAGCTGCTCAAGATACAATGGAGTGAGAATCTGAATGACTGTACTTAAGAAATGGAGAAACACATCGGGAAATCTATCCAGATTTTGTTTTGAACTAGGTATTAGCCATCCTATGTTTGATTTGGATGTTATCCTATGTATGATGGTATTGTATGACTTGTTATGGATGTTATCCTATGTTTGGAAATGGAATTTTGAGTTTTTCATCTCTGCGGATTATAGATACTTAAGGACTCAGTATTCTTAGGGCTTATAACTCTTTTAGTTTATCATCACTTGTTCTGAGATCTATTCTTTGTTTCTTTACCAGATGGCACCACTTTTCAAGAGAATCGCTAGAAAGTGTTTGACTCCTCTCCAGATACTGAGACTACACACAGGCATAAACATACCAGAGGTAGTAGACCCTCAGGATAGGATCAGGCATGCTCAGCATCACGATGAGGGGGACGATATGTCGACTCTAAGGATTCAAGGATTTATCATGGAGAGTCTTCCATCGAGGAGGATAGTATGGATTTACTCTAGGAGCCAGAGGATGAGGGAGAGTCAGGGCAGAGGGAATGTTATGTAGGTGATGGAGATGACGATGGTGACAATTGTGACGGTAGCGACAGTGGAGACGGTGATGACAGGGACGTCGATATGGATAACCCTGAGGAGGAGGAGGAGCCGGAAGAAGAGGAGGACATCATACCTGACCAGATGCAGGATAACCCTCTAGTTGAGATTCCACCACTGCCATAGGATGGCCAGCTAGTCATCTTGTAGGAGCAGATCACACAGGAGATGCTGCAGTTTCAGGCAGACTGGGGGAACTTAGGGATACCCGTGGACTATGTATACCCTAATATGATGTTATATCCATCTTCCCCTGTGGAGGTCATAGATGTCTCATACGACATGATCTTGAGGTGAGTGATGATGTAGTGGAGGTGGTTAATATCTTAGACGATGAGGAGGTGATCAAGATCAACAATAGTTTAGAGTGATGTAGTTGGACTAGGATGTTATTGTACATATAGCAGTATTAGTAGTAGTATGGCAGGTGTGTATTATAGTAGTCTATAACTCGATGCTAGTCGATTATAGTATCTGTTATCATATTATCTGATGTAGCTAGTTTGACATGTTATAATATGATATAATATCTTTTGCTTATATATATATATATCTACTATTTACAAATTTCGAGGACAAAATTTTAATAAGGGGGTAGAATGTAATGGCCCAGTTTTGACTAATGGTACTAATAAAAATTTTGGCGAACGCATAAATAACTAATATATGAATACAACTAAAATTTTCACTTAAAACAATTCAAATTTAAATGCCTTGTAATGCTTGTATAAACCCATTTAACCTATGTGTGTGTGGCAAGTATAAAAGTGGCCATTTCATTTGTGTTAGCGCCTACCCTGTTTCATCAAATACAAAGAATCAAACCTTTTTTAGTAAGTTTCTTGAGTTTTAAATCATAAGACCACTTGGACCATTTATACAGAAAAGCCATTTCCTTCTCACAAACTAAAGTTCAAAGGCAAAATCCATTTTTCACGTGTGAAGTCTTTAACCTGGGTATGCATACTTAAGATTGAAGTGGCCATTTTTCTTTGTACTTGCGCATGACCTGTTCAACAAACAAATAGAATAATAATATCAAATATAGCTGTACACTAGGATTAAGCTAGAATATTACCCAGCTAGGATCTTGATAGAAATATAGATATTTTCACATGGCCGAAATATTTCATGAATAGGGGAAGTGCAGTTTTTACAAACGTGGAAACAAAGCAAACATTTCTTAAATAATTTGTGTAAAATCAAAAGCCATGTGAAGCACCTGATGTTCTCCACTGAAATGATAAATACAACTTGGCATAGTTGAGAGATATTGCCATTTCTTTCACCAATCAAACCAGTAGAAAAGTGATTGCTTGATAAAGCTTTTAGTACTACATGCATTTAAGGAGATAATACTCCTGCAGCCATTTCCATTGTATGTTTTGTACAAATATACCCATTTGCATGTGCTCTGATACCCTATAGCATTTTGGCATTGGTGAAATAGGTGTTTTCCCTCTCAACAGCCATATAAAACATAGGTTTTCCTTTCAATCATGGTTGTAGTTTGAAGAGAACGTTCTGCTATGTTTCTCTTTGCCAGACATGCATTTAATGTTATAATATTTTATAAATTTATTACACCTTATATAGAGGCACAAACATATGCGTTTCTCCTCACAAAGCAAACCCATGAGAACTCAAAATCAGTAGAAAGGAAAAGTAAAGCCAAAGAACAGCAGGCCTTTACTGGTGAGTAATACATCTCATTTTTTTGGATGAAATCATATATTTGAACTGAGGTGGATATACATAAAGAATACTTGATTGAACATGATGAGATTCATATTCGAAACCCTGACTGTTGTGTGAGTAACCACCTCTGTTTATTTCTAAACTTTAGTAAAATCATATGCGGGATTTGTGATGATTGTGTACATGGACTGAGCTTGCTTGCGTATGATTAAAACCAATACTAGGACTATGCGTGTTGTGTATGAGTGAACCAGAGAACTTTATTAACCATGGACATATCCTGTTTTTACCTATTGAAATATGTTATTGCTCGTAGACTTGGTTTCTCCATAGAAATGGGTATGCAATTGGTTTAATTTAAAGATAAGCTATAACCATGTTTTTACTCAGTTAGATGAATACTGTAAGGGGTATGCATGAACTGAATACATTCGGAGTTTTGTTTATCTGGGTATGCTAAAGTATAAAGCTCTTCATTATACCTTGCATTTTCTTAGTTATTAAGGCCACTGTAAAAGTGAAGAATTATATACATAGTTACTTCCAGAAGAATGTGTACTTGCCAATTGGAAGTTTATACTATGGGAAAAGTAGAAACAAAGCTTTCCATTCTGGGTACTAGTTCAAGAATATAAAACTATAGTAGTATTGAAACATGTTTTCACTGGAAATGAATAGGCTTAGAGAAAGTATTGACATAAGTTTTGAAGGTTTGCATTCGCGGTGCGCTCGGATCGAGTGTCGAAGGCATGGCCGTGGACCTAGGCTTGTCCAGTTGCTAATATGATGGCCGCAGGCAATATTTTGGTGAGAAGTTGAATGTGTTTAGATCCGAGAGTTTGTGGAGATTTTGGTTTCAATCCGCGTTATAAGGATATGTCGATCAAGTTGATCATAGGCGGGTCATATAAGTTAGAATAGTTTCCGTATGTCGTGTGCGCGTGGCGATGACACCCAAGTACGGACTGACATAAGCGTGCACGTGCACACTGATGGGTGCATGGTGATGACCCTGTCAGTACAAGGCGTGACACAACACTAATATAGGAAGGGGTGTGTTCAATAGCCGGGAAGACATTGGCAAAGGTCTGTGACGATAACTGTGTACAAGCGGACGTTCCAGTGCATATGCACACTAAGTTGTGCACCATATTGTTTTGAAGCATCGAATATGATGTGTTTTCACTTAAGCAAAATGTGTGAAAAAATGGAAGAGAACTCTTGAGGAGTTTGGTTTGAAAAACCTTAGAGCAGTGGTGAGCTCGACAAACTGTGAAGCATTGAGGGAGGGAATGTAATTCACGGTGACAAGGGATGGGAATAGTGAAGTATGAATGGAAGGGAAGGAGCATCAGAAAGGGTGAAAAGTATAGCAGGTTTTGACAAATTCAATTAGTACTGGCGTGGGGTTTTCTTGGCTTATGAAGGTCACATGGCAACGTGGGGTGAGTTCAAAGTGATCCACGGTAGTAAGGTGGCTAGTGTAGTCACATGTGTAAATGAAAATGGGATAGTAGCAGGTCTCAGCTCCTTAATCTGGGCGTGGTTTCATCTTTGCGGTTTCTATTGGACACGTGGCCATGCAAGGGTAAAGAGGGTGCGACTTTAGGAGTGTGGGCTTTTGAAATGTTTGGACCACGCATAAAATCACTAAATTAACAAGAGTAGAAAATATGGCCGTTGCTTTTATGACCGTAAAATGAAAATATAGAAGTAACGTTTGCTGTTGAAAATTTAAACCATGATTTTTGTCGTAAACAACCATTTCATTTATTTTATAATTCTAACAAGCCTTTCAAAATGGAGTAAGGGATATTCACTTATATTTTGATATAAAAACATAGTTGTTTTGTATTATGAACTTTAAATTATTTCTTCAAATGAACAATTAAGTAAAGATTTTGTTCAATCATGTTCGAACTAAAGAATTGATAAATATTGAAAATTGTTTTTCCGTAGCTATCGGAAGGTGGTTAGCGATAAATTAAACTATAATTTCATGATAAAGATGAAATAAACAATTTATCGCATCAAAACTGGAAGGTGGTAAACCATAATTAAATAATGGAATTATTTTAATAAACATTTGTGTTTATTTGAAATCAAATTAAGTCAATGATCATTTAGAATGAAAAGATGATTTCAAACTTGTAAATAAATACTGGTACTCACTTTGAATAAAATAATATGTCGTACTTAAATATCACTTATCCCAAAAAAATATTAACGCTGATCGTTTCGAAAAGACCAGAATTTTTATTCCACTTCGATCCAATTTTTTGCGCCGTTAGTCAAGGATTATCAAAGACAATAGAAGACAGAGTTATGCAAGGGCTATTCTTGAATAGTGCCTTTGGTTTGTTCAACCCCAGAACAACTTGTACAGACGAATGTCTGACGGAATAATTCTAACTGATCACGCACGTTGATCTCTCCAAACATATTTATACGGTGGCGGGGGAATTCGTTTCTCTTGCTTTATACTTATTATATATTTTTAGGAAAGTCAATTAGTGATTAGCGAGTTTTGACGATGTGGCATTCAAAGAAAGTAAAATGGTAATGATAAAAGGTAAGTCTAGCCTCAGGCCTCACATCTAGGAAATGACAAAAATCAGGCAGGCAGCATGGCTATGTGGGTCGCCCCCATTAGGGTGTAGCATCACCTATCTAGAGAATTTCCATTTGTTTCTTATTCTATCAATTCTGACCCGTTCGGGAAATGGTTGCCGTACACAACCATTTGTGATATACATTCGATACACTCAAGAGAAATGAGTGGTCAGTCATGTTCGGGCCGTGTTGCAAGGCGTTCTTGTTGAACCCAGTGTATTCGCCTCTAGAGATACACTATCGGAAGGTGGTTCCATACCTTGTCATAGTCGGAAATCCATTATCCATAAGCACCAAGCGGTTTTGTTTGTATACTATATAGAAGAATCTGAGATGCAAGCACTCTTCTAGATTCTAAATTATTTGTGAAAAACCCTAGACACTATGATAATATCTGATTTAAAGTATACAAAGTGTTTTATTCTCATAAGCTAAAAACCCGTTGTGTATATAAGGCGTGATCTTATGAGATATTTTTATTTCTTTAACTTGTTTTAAGATCGTTTACTCATACCAGTCCCCTGACTGATGCGAAGTTTATTTGTCCATGCTTTTCTTAAACTCTTGGGTACTCATAACACTTGTTATGAGTAGACTAATGAATTAGGTCATAACTTAACTGGAATAGTTGGATGGACTTATTGCATGCTGATTTACCTATCATATCTATGTATAATTAAAGTTTGCAAGTTTGGTTATCTATGATGCTATGGAATGGCATGTATCCCTAGACCTAATATGCTCTGATGTACTGTGTTCTGATGTATAATATTATGTAGTATCATCTTTTGTAAAAAATTCTGCTGTGAGATTCTGATGTTTTCTTAAGTTCTGTCTCTATCTATTTCTTATTCTTATATAATGACACGACTTCCGATGTGTTCGAAAGTTGGGTCGTTACAACAAGATACAAACATCCGTAAATGAAGATACTAACCTTTGTTGAAAAGATTATATGTGCGACAGAAAAAGGATAAACATATTTGCCTAATCGACAACGAAATGTAATGCCTGCAAATATGATTTTTGACGTGCTACAAAATTATTTGAAGGAGGAAATTTTAACAAGAACTGTTTAATCTCTTGTATATGGATTAGAATTACATAAAAAAATTGGAGTTATAAATGTTCATTTGTTCTTCTTGTTAGACAAATAATAAATATGAGTCTTTGCAAAAACAGAGATGAAAAGGTTAATTGTAAATATTTACAAATAAGAGCTTTAATAGAAACGAAATTAAAGCGACAAGCAATAAACAGTTCAAATGGTTAATATGTAATTGTCATAGTCTTGATGTAACAAGATTTTAACGTTTAGATTTGAAAATATTCTTTTCCTAAAATCTAGTACAGTTTGTGGTATTAAATTAACGTTTAATCAAAAAGAGAAAGAAGACAAGACATGTAAGCTTGATAAAATAAACGTCGTTGGCATACTCAATTAAAAGATAGTAAATTTATTTACTAAAAATTGGATAGAGTTGAAATGATAAAATCATCATAAAATGAGAATCATTGGAGGAGATAAGAGTGTAAAAGGGTAATATAAAGGATGATAAATTATTCCAAGGAAGTTTTTTAGTAATTTGGAATTTGTTTATGAAATTAAATCTAATTATTGAAAGACTTCTCATTGTGCAAATAAAAAGTAATGAATAGTTATGTTCATTATGGACTATCAAAATTCATATATATATATATATATATATATGAGAGTTCTAAGTTTAGTGCTAAAATGAGCGCAGTCTAATGTTTCGAATTATGTTTGAAAGTAAAAATATAAACTGAAATGTAGATATGAGTAGAAGAGTTAATTTCTAATTAATTTAATGCTAAGAGATTTAGGTCTTATTTTCAAATAGAAAATGATTTTTTATTTCAAAAAAATTGTCATTTTGAAAATCATTAAAGACCGACGTTCAGTATGCGAATAAAAGATGAGTGTTGAAAAAAGGAAAGATATTTTATTCTTAAATGAAGGAATTTTGGGTATGTTGTAAATGTTTGTTAAACATAAAAATTTAAATATTCATTTGGAACATTTTGCTAAAAGTAAAGAGGTCATTGAGTAATGTTTCAAAGGTGTTTGAAAATATGATAATAAATGTCAATTAGACATTTTTAGGAAACTTAATGTCGCCAAATTTAATTTTGAAATTCATTCAAGGTTTTTTTAATAGAATTTGCTTTTACTTTCATCCAAGACCTTAAATGTTTATCATTCCTGTAGGGCATTTATGACAAGCATGTAACATAGTAATAAATATAAGAATTGAAAAAGACATCAAGTTTCTTATTGCAACATTTTTGAAATCTTTGAAAATAAATAAATAATAATGACTTATTAAAACTAGGTATGCATCAATGTTTTATTCGGTAAGTAAGAGCCATTTATTAGGCATTGATTCATAAGGAATAATAGGTTTATGCTGTTACAAAAGAAATAGATTTAGTAGTAATAAGTTTGGCAAATTAGGATTAGGATAGAATAATTTATACAACTAAATTTGAGAATTTTAATGTCAGTCCCAAAAAGGATTGTTTTTTAAAAGTTGGTGAATTTTATAGATTTATGGAAATAAGATTTGGTTGTTAACTAAATTTCCCGTGATAGTTTAATACATTAATAACCGTATCTAACGATTAACAATATCTTTGAATATAAAGATATAAACATAATGTAAGAAACGTAATTCATGATTTCGAAAAATTGAATTCATGACTATTCATTACAAGTTTATTGGACAGTGAATTTGTAGTTAATCAAAAGGGAATCTTGCGAACTAATTTAAAACACAAATTGGTCCAAAGAAAACGGATACATTTCAAGCTTGGAGGATCTTGAGGGAATTAAATAAGTATTCAAAGAATAGTTTAGTGGCATATATACATATTTGAATGGACGATGTTTATAAAAGAGGACAAAGATGGAAGGTTTAAAGGTATGGATTTGGCATCATAAGGATTTGGATTAAAAGTATCAAAACCTCGGTACTATTTAGACCATTTAATTATAAGAGCAGACTCCCAAAATAATTTTTAGGCTGCGATCGTTATTTGTTCCACCATGTTGATTGGATAAGGGTATAAACGTGATGTAAGTAATAAATCCTTGTTATGCATAAGATGTTGCAATTTAAAACCCTTGTTAAATTCTTAAGGTGAATGTGTAAGAAGAGGAAGAACCTCATGGCGACACTCAACCCAGCGACTTACTATATATGGGAAAAGTGTAACACACCATAATTTTAAAGGACATTATAACAATAAACTAAAGAATACTTAATTAAATACTGGGAATTAAGCAAAACAGACTGTACCATTGTGTTCATCTCGGAATTCTGCTTAAGATAGACTTTGAATTTTCGTAAAACGAACATCGTATGAGAAAGATATGAAGGTTAGGAGTTTGTATGCATATAAGGGATTTATGCATGAATAATAAAAATCAGAAATTCAAATCAACTCGAACTTACGTAGCGGGTAAAAGGGGCGGGAGTAGCGGGAAATCGACCTGTTAAGGGTCGACCCATGCCGGGTCTGGGTTGACCCAGAGACGAGTGGGTCGACCCAGAGACGAGTGGGTTGACCCAACTGGGATCTGGCCGAATTCGTTCTGCTGAATCGAGGTTTGTTTTGTGGCCGGGTTAGTTGGAGATAGGCTATGCAATGGATAGCATTTCTATTGTTTTTCTATACCTAAAACAATGGAGATAATGAGATGCTTCCCCAACTTGGATTAAATCAGACTATCTTCTTCAACACAAGTCTATATCCATACAAGAACCTCTTCTGCAACATCAGCAGATTATCCTCTGTTATTTAGATCTGATCTCTATAAGTTCATGTTACTTTTAGATATAAAAATTTAACAGTAACCCTGACATGTTTATAAATCTGGATCTGAACCTATACCTGTTAAGAATCCGATTCATACCTAAACAAGTTCTGCTACTACGTGTATTCATCAGTGCACCTGATCTGCTGTTCAGTTCTTATATGCCTATTTTTGATATGCATGTTTCTATTATCACATGCCCATCTCTGTTATTTTTTTGCAAGGCTAATAGGGTTAAGTGGACCCCTACCACTTTTATTGAAGTATCGGGGTAAAAAGAAGAAAATACAACAAAAACAAGAGTACATAGAAACATGGTACTTCACAAAGGAAGAAAAGAAAACAAAGAAAAATCATAGGATCTCCACCAAAGTTACATCAGGGAATTATATATACCAGGATCATAGGTGAGGTTTAGAAACTTGATACCTTCTCTGATTTGCATCCTAACCTCTTTCCTGACTCTGCCCATGCTTTTGTCATAATTCGCTTGAAAAATCCAAGCATTCCTTTCTTGCCATATAGCATACAGAAACTTCTTTAGCACATAATTCAACATTCTGCCTCTAGCTCTCCATCTACTAGTTCGTTTCAATAGCTTCAACCATCCAGCATCGCTACTAGTACTACTATATAGTATGCCAATGTTCACCATTACCTCATTCCAAATAATAATTTTTTTCGAACATTCAAAGAATAAATGCTTTATTGTTTTAGTTTATACAGAGCAAAAGACACATGCCTGATCATTAAGCATACCCCTCTAGTGTAGTTTCTCTTTAGTGGATGTTGGTTTGTTTATAACCTTCCACATTAATAAATTCTCTCTTGCTTAGTTATCGTTCATCCACACCTTTCTATTCCATTTGCAGTTAGCCATTTCATCAATTCCACTATGGCAATTGTACATGATCTTGATCTTGAAGCTCTGCTCATTGTTACCCCAGACAACCTTATCCTTTCCGTTGCTTTCACTTTTAATGTGACGAGCTTGCCTCCAAAAATCATTGACTGCAACGCAAGGAGTTTGCGGAAGACAAACTGCATTATTCTTGGTACAATATTTATCTTTACTTGAGCTACTAATGCCAAAACTCAAAAACTCAAGGTGAGTAAGTGCATCTCTTAATAACAGACCCCTTTGCAATCGTGGATCATCTCACACCATTACGTTGGACATAATGCTAACTTTAACTCGTATAAAGGGAAGTATTTGTTAACGAAGTTTGAAGATTCCTTTCCTAATCCAGCTGATTTTTTGAGACTGCCTCATGGTCCGAAAATTCTTCTGTTTCACCACATTGTGTTTAGACCATGCTACCCATAAGCTGTCTTTGTCGATCAAGAAGTCATTAATATGTTTAACAAATGCTGCTCTATTCTAGTTCTTCAAATTGACAAGACCAAGCCCTCCTTTACACAAGGGTTTTTTGACATTTACGAATGCAGTAGGAGAAAGGTATCTCCCATCAACCTTACCCTTCCATAAAAACGCAAGGCTGATCGAATCATCGAGACTAACTTGGTATGAAGAATGAAGGTCCAAGACTAGTACACTTGCATTAAAAAATGCAACTGGCTTAAAAAGTGTTAATCTTCCAGCTTGACTCAAAAGTTTAGAAGTCCAACAGTTAAGTCTAGAAGTGATTTTGCTGAAAAGAGGCAGGCATTAAGACACGGTAACCTTAACAGACGTTAGAGGAAGCCCAAGATAATTGGTAGAATTAGTGTTGTTGTTCAATCCAGTTTTATATTGCAATTCATGTATTTGAATATCTGAGAACCCAGCTATTTTCATGTCTGGTTTGAGTAGGTTCACCTTTAAACCTATCATAACATAGAAGACATCCAAAGTTTCAAAAATTGTTTCAACTGTTTGAGTGTCAAGGTTATAGAAAATAACAAGATCGTCCACAAACATTAGAGAGGGAGAGTCTTGGCAGCTAGCACAAGGGATGCAATTGAAATAGATCACTTTCAATGTTTTGATTTAGCATTTACGTTAGAACCTCCATGACAGTGATGAACAGATACACGGATATGGGATCGCCTTGTTCAATTCCTTGTTTACTCCGAAAAAACCAACAGCACCACCATTAAGAACAATAAAGAAGTGCGTAGTGGAGATACATGAATAAATCCAGTTGATGAAGTGAGCAGGAAAATTCATATAACCCAATATTTTGACAATAACATCCCATTGCAACGTGTCAAAGGCTTTCATGATGTCCGATTTAAACATAGCTCTAGGAGTTGCATTTTTGCTTGCGTAACCATTCAATAATTCATGGAACACAAGTACATTATCTAGGATATCTCTCCCCGGTAAGAAAACGAATTGATTCGGTGATATAATGGTAGGAAGAACCCTATACATCCTGGTAGTTATGATCTTAGAAATGCATTTGTAGATGGTATTGCAACAAGAAATAGGTATGAATTCAGGAACTCTGGACGCATTCTTCACTTTAGGAATTAAGGCTATGTTAGTGGTGTTGTAGGATTGGAATATATTAGTTTTTAAGAGGAAAACTTCACGGCTTTTCACACATTAGCATGAAAAAGTACTTGCAAGAGTAATAAAATTGAGCATTAAGGTCATCCGGAACCCCTGTTGAATTTCTGTATAATGCAAACATTGCTTGCTTCACTTCATCATCAGTTACTTCAAGACAAAGCAAATCAAAGTCTGTGCTAGATATTTTTGGCAAGATATAAGGATTAAATAAATCAATATTAGGGATAAAGTTATCTTTGTTACCAAACAACTCCGAAAATGCAAAAGGAAAGCATTTTCTACTTTAGATTGATTATTAGCAAGATTGCCATTCTTGTCTATAATTTTTACTATATTATTCCTGCATTGTTTATCCTTGAGAGATGCATGGAAAAAAGCACTATTGCAATCTCCATCAATTCTCCATTTCACCCTTGCCTTTTGTTTAGTCATTGAAGCTTCAATTTCCAACGCGTCTTGAAATTTTTGCATATATGAGTTTCCATATTAGAGTGTGTAGCATTAATTGGGTCTCCTGTCATAATTGTTTGTATTTCTTGTAGTTTCCTTTTCCAGTAATGTCTTTGTTTTCTACCACATCCTAACTTATCTTTAGCCCAGTCTTTAAGGTTCATCTTGATGTTCTTTAGTTTAGCCTGCAAAATAGCCCAATCTTTAGCCCAATCTCTATTATTATATGCTTATTTCTGTTATTATATGCCTATTTCTGTTCTTCTCTCTCATTCCCTTTTTATTTTATAGCCTTGGCTTCCTTTGAGCCTAGGCTAATATAACTGAAATATGTGTACAAACGAAATTGCGATAAATTGGGGGAATGATAACTTGGGGACATAACATATACTATGAAACATGACAAAAATTTGGGAGCATATGTTATACTTTGAATTATGACTAGAATTTGGGGAATATAAATCTGTAGACTTAATTTAAGATTAAGCGAAACATGTTAATGGAACTGTAAGGAACGTATGAAAGCTGTTTGATCTGTTAGGGTTATGTAAACCTATTTAATCTATTGGGGTCTAAGTAAGTCTATTTAATCTGTTCGAGTTATGTAAACCTGTTTAAACTGTAGGGGTTAAATAAACTTGTTACCATGTGAAACTTAACCTATTAATCTATGAGGGTTAGGCGAACCTGTTAATCTGTAGGACTAACCTGTTAAAAATCCTAGTTAATTGGAAGACACAAGTTAGGGGTTTGACTTGTGTCATCTGTTGTGTAGGGCCCATATCAGTCAATAACCCATTCTAGTATTAAACGGGGACCCCGCACTAGGTAGGGGTAAGCGCACGCATTCTAAACTGATTATAAGAGGTTCATCTGAAAAGGGGTGTATACGGGTGCATTCCAATGGAGTCGCGTGCGTGCATGAGTCCGGTCTGTAGGGGGAATATAAGTCGCTGTAGCACCAGTAAATATGTCTGTGTCCTTCTGTACGTTGCCACTTTAGGAAGTAATACATCCTATTGTGGGTCCGACACAGGGTATTTACAAGTTAGGGAGCCAGTCGCTTGGGGATAGTAATTAGGGTACATCTAGTCCTTTCTGTTTCTGTTACGGTGCCTATTATTTTTGTTTAGGGTAACACCTGTTATATTCTGTTAAGGTACCCGTTATTTCTATTTGGCGGTAAAACTTGTTATGAAACTAGAGTGCACCTAAAACTATCAATATGTTTTTGTCGGAATCATTATGTTTCTGTTAATTAATTAGGGGATGTCTAATCCTATCACATATCTGTTATACTAGTATTGGTGCAGAGAAAAGTATTTGAGAAGCATAACCTATTCTGTTTATTTTGCTTATCTTGTTTAGTCCATTTGTACTTGTTAAACGATACCGTTATCTCTCATCCAGTTTATATTCCTGTCATAATACTTTTACTTCTTTATATGCTAAAAGTCACTGGACTCGCCAGACTTTATGTCTGACCCATTTTGTTTCCTTTTCTATCTCTTCCTTACCCTCAGGTTCTCAGGGTGGGAACACTTAGGCTTGATTAGGACTCTCTCTTCTGTTTCTGCTTGGGTTTGGATCTGCTTCGATGTATCTCTTTGACTACTTGTCTATCTTATTGTGGCTATTATTAGGGATTATGATTTTACATTTCTGTACACTGATGGTTTCTAGTGCAGGACAGATGTTTTGTTTTGATGTACTTAGTTTCTGTATTTTATGTCTGATGTTGTAACTGGTATTGAGACTACGATGTTATTCTGCAAAATAATGAAGTTTTAAATTTCTACTGTTATTTTATATCTGTCTTGTGATATTCTGTTTACCTATAATGCTTCACATAACTTAATGCATTCTGATAAAGAGTGACATTAACGAATGTGAGGGTGTCACATTTGGTGTAAGAGCTGAAGGTTACAAGATCGGATAAAAGGTTTTGAAAATTGTTTTAAAAAAGTTTTCAAAAAGGAAGTATTTTCAAAGAAAAGTCTGTTTTTGAAAAGCATATTCCTCAAAAACTTATAAAATATCTTTTGATTCTCTATTTGAACCCTTTTTTCCTTCTCTTTTCAGCATGTCTGGGGAATCGAATCTTCCTGAGGGCGTTCAGATACTGGCTTGGTTCCGTAGATATGTTGAGGCTACAACACTTGCCCAAGGCCAAGGAGACGCCCTTCCCCAACTGCAACCGTTGTTCCTCCTCCTCCTCCTCTGCGAGAGGATAATTTTTCAAGGTATGCAAAGATTTCTGTTCTATGGGACGAAAGCCATTTTGGGGAACTGAGAATTTTGTGGAAGCATGGAATTAGCTAAAAGAGACAGAGAATTTGTTTGGGCTTTTTGAAGTTGATGACCGCAGGAAGATACAGTTGGCTGCATGGCAGCTTAAGGATGAGGCTTCATTCTGGTCAGAAGTGACGCAAGCAGGGCGTCCAGTTGATACTTGGGATGATTTCCAATAGAGATTCGAGACGAAGTTTCTTTCTCAGGCAGAAGAGAGTATGCAAATGGAGAGATTTTTGGAACTTAAGCAAGGAAGCATGTCTGTCAAAGAGTATGTCAATAAGTTCAATCAGTTGGCAAGGTTTGGTCTAGAGCTGGTGACTACCCCACATAAGAAAGCTCTAAGATTTGCAAGTGGACTGAATCAACCTCTTCAAGCATTTGCATTATCTCACATACCGATGGGGGATACTCTTGAGAGACTGGTTGATATGGCATTGATGCACAAAGATGTTAGAGATGAGAAAAAGGGGGCTAAGACTGATGAGACGCAAAACAAGAAAGTGTGGCCTAAGAAAGAACAGCGAAAGAAGGGTGGAAGGAACGAAAAAGCTCAAGGCAAGGAGAAATGTCATGTTTATGGGACCTTGGGTCATTTGGTCAAAATTGCAGAAAAAGGAAGAATACTTGCTTCAACTGTGGTGAGGTTAGAAACTATACTAAGGAGTACCCGAAGAAGCAAGGACAGAACCAAAGGGAATGATCTTCTAGAGGGCAGATGCATACTCTTGAGGCTAGTGTACCGGACACATGTCGGAAAGTTTATGTTGAAGGTTTGATTTCTCTTTCCGATCGTCTAGTTAGGACTCTTTTTGATTCTGGCGCTTCTTACTTTTTTATATCTGATTCTGTGGTTGAGTCTCTGCACCTTAGTACTAATATTGTTTCTGGTCCCGTTATTGTCTCAAACCCCATTGAGGGTATGGCTCATCTGTTTATGATATATCGAGGTTTGAGGATATCTGTGTTGGGCATCGAGTTTGAGTGTGATGCATATATGCTTGGTTTTATAGCCTATGGTCTGATTCTAGGGATGGATTAACTAGCCATGTATGGTGCCATTCTGGACTGTGAGAGGAGGGACGTTAAACTTTTGACTTTCCTAGGGAGGACTCTCGAGATTTCCTATGACCCAAAGGGGTTTGTCAAGCTTAGTTTCCTAGAATCACTTGGTTCTTATGTCGATGATGTGTGATCTGTGCCTGTAGTTTATGAGTATCCAGATGTTTTTAATGAGGTTAGGGGCTTACCTCCGAGGCGAGAGATTGATTTTAGGATATACTTGGTGGATAATGCGAAGCCTGTCGCATAGCCTGTATGCCATATGGCTCCTTGGGAAAGGAGGGAGCTTAGCAAGCAAGCAAGGGAGCTACTTGAGAAGGGGTTTATTAGGCAAAGCATATCAGAATAGGGTGCTCCAGTCATCTTTGCAGCTAAGGCGGATGGCTCGGTTTGCTTATGTGTGGATTAGAGGGAGTTGAATAAGCTCACTAAGAGGAATAGGCACCCACTTCCAAGGTTTGATGATCTTTTTGACCAGCGTTGAGGGTGGCCAAGGACAATATAGACAAGACCACTTTCAGAACTCCAGATGGTTTCTTTGTGTAATGACCCGTATTCTACGCATCGGAGGATCGTGGGATATTTATTTCTTTCCCGTATGAAGTCGTATGGTCATGTAACTTTGGGAAACATCCATTAGAGTCATTTCCCATGTTCATGATTTTTGTCGATTTTTAAATGACCATTTTGCCCCTAGTTGATCTTGTTTTGGCCATAACTTTTGATTGGAAAGGAATTTTGACCTGAAACCACTTCCATTAGATTCGTTCGATGGTTTACCTTTCCGTAGAGTGGTCATAATAGCCAAACGGACTTAACATTTGGGAGATATGGCTGAAATAAGGTTTGGAGGGTGAAAAACTGCTTAATCGGGCCAAATAGGGTGATTAGTGAATAGGCCCATAATCCATTTCGAGATTAGGGTTATGGGGAGGCTGAAATGAAGTAGAGAATCATTCCATTTCAGTTTTCTAGCCTCCACTTATCTCCAAGGAACCCTAAAAATGGCCTCCAACCTCTAAATCACCTCCAAATCATCTTTTAGTCAAGGATTAAGCTTAGCAACATCTAATCAAGGAAGATCTACACCAAATCAACATTGGAGCTGCTGTTTAGCATTGGGATTTGCATCAAATCAGAGATTTATTTCAGATCCTAGTTTATTTGTGGCTAAGGTGAGTGATTTGCATAGTTTTGCACTAATTATGGCTAATTAAGGGTAATTAGTGTTAATTAGCGAATTTATACACTAATAAATTCGGGAAAAACGTTCATAAATTCCTAAATGATGTTTTAGACCTCTGTAACGGCGGGATTTTCGACCCAGAAAATCAACATAGAAACACACTGTTGACTATTCAAGCATCGAAAACACCAGGACATTAATAGAAGAATTTAGAGGGTGAGGAAGAAAAGATAGAACTAATAGAATAGAAGAAGAAGAACATCACAACTGAACAGAATCAGAGTAACACGAAACTCGCAGCGGAACAAAATAAGATGTATTTTATAACATAACTTTGAATACAAAACTGTATTGTATATACATATCATTATCAGAGTACAATACATCATATCACAGCGGAAATAACTCTACATAACTAATGGTGAAGCTTCCTGCTTTTGAGCTCCTCCAAGTGAATCTGCAAAGCCTGAAACACTTGACTGCCCGTACAAATTTGGGCACCCAAGAGTTTAGGGAAAACAAACAAAATAAACTCTGGGTCAGTCATGGGACTGGTGTGAGTAAATTCCAACCATACTGTTTAACTTTGAAAATCCTTTTCAAAACAAGAAGGTAATGGTAAGACCAGCCCTCACATAAACATGGACGGTTTTAACCTTACTATAACCCAACATATTTTTATATCAAACTTCAGTGATATTATAATAATGTCTACTCAATTAAATCATCAAGTAGTAGAACGCTTGCATCTCACGCTCCACATATATATAGTATAAAATCATAAACCGCAGGGCACTTATTGAAGATTGGATTTCAATAAACAAGGTATGGGAGCACCTTCTGAATAGTGTACTCTAGAGGGGATACACTCAGGGTTCAACAAGAACGTCTTGCAACCCGGCCACACATGACCGCTCACTCATTTAGCTTGAGTGTCGCGAATATATTGCCACCACGGTTGTAGGCCATCCAACCGTCATTCGAAGATACAGAATCAGAAAGAAGTATAAATATGAATTTTCTCTAGATCGGTGACAATACACCCTGCTTGGGGATGACCCAACTAGCCATGCTGCCTAGCCCAACTTCTGTCCCTTCCTGGTGTGAGGCTAGAGTCTACGTCTATATTCAGAACATCTGATCACCATTCACTTTGAATGCCACATCGTCAAATCCGTAATCACATATTGATTACACAAATGCACACTGGGTGTAGAATAAAGAGAAGTTATATCCTCCCCACCAACTTGGTATATTCGTAAAATCAACGGCGTGACCGTTGGAAATACTCTGTCAGACACTCGTCCATACAAGTTGTCCTGGGACTGGACAACAAAACACACCATTCTATAACTGGACGATCCTTGCATTTAACTCCGTCTTCAATTATCTTCAGCATATCTAATTCGCAACGATTATGCCTATACGGAGTGGTTTTCGGGTAATAACCCAACCGGTCTCTCCGTATTGACAACGACGGTCAAACACTTCGATAGTCGGTTATTTAACTATCGGAGTTAAAACAACATTCATTTAGATGTACAACTAACATCACACAACCACGGGTACTTTTTATTTGACATTCATTTTTATTATTCGAATTCCCATATCTTACCGGATATTACTATACTCCCGATTTACCCTTTTACACTCTTGGAAAACATTTCCAGTTATTATAAAACTCTTGTTCTTTCATATTCCAGAAACATACGTTATTAACGTTCGAAACATTTTCATTCTTTTCACATTCCTTGGTTTCTACACTTGGATCGTATACCCTATCTTCATTGGAAAATATTTCCAATTTCGTTATAAATATTGTAATCGGCCAACCGTTTACTTTTAAAACATAATTCACTTAAAAATGTGAATACCATTCCTGTTATAGAAATCTGAATACCTTTATCAATTAACTCTTTATTCAAGTAATACTTATCTCGTTTACCGAAACCTCTTTCATACTTTATATTCCCAATCCACTTTATAAACTCTGTTTTCTAAGACAACTTCTTATCAAATCGATATCAAGTTTATAACTAAATACTGACTCCTATCCTATTAACATTTATTTGTTTAAAACTAAATGTTAATTATTCTATCAGATTATAATCCCTAAAATAGTTACTTTTAATACATTCGACATCGTCGAATTCTAGTTCCAAATCCTAACGGTTTAATTCTAATCACATTTCGAACATCGAAATGCTGTCATCGTTTTCTAACACGATTCTCCAATTTCTCTTTCTAAAACAGATTCTTATATTTTCTTATGACATCATTATTTCTCACTTTCGAATAAGTGGATTTTAACTAAACTGCTTCATTTCCTAGGAAGTGCTGCTATATATAAAAGTCATGCTTAAGTCAAATCAACAGCAGTTAATTTTTCGCTATAGTTCTAAACTTGTCATACGCTGTAATATTCTCCTTATATCTAATCTCAACATTACTGTCACCCTTACCTTATCAACAGCGTTATTTTATCGCTATAGTTCAAACTTGTCATACGCTGTAATATTCTTTGTTATAACTAATCTTGACATAACAGTCACACTTATCTTATCAACAGCGTTATTTTATCGCTATAATTCTAAGACTGGCAATACGCTGCCGTATTCCTTTTATACACATCTTGACATCTCTTTCTGTTACAAACTGTTATCGTTCCTCGATAATAGTGAAGTCGTTCAAGTTGGGGTATTCTATTTACCTCTCAGACCTTGATCGACAACGTTCTTACCTTAGAACCGATACAAGCCTGTACTCTAATCCCTTATTACTTATAACACCTATCAGATCGTATTTTCATGTTTATTTTTAACTATGGTTTTATAACACCATATCCTTACTTTGAAATCTCTGGTGTTTATGATTATTTATATTTTTAAACAATTACTCTTCGCTTTTCCATTCCACGGTTCTACTTATAACTTCTTAACTAAAAGGTAATCAAATCTCATAAACTTTGATTAATTTATTTCTAAACCGTTTGATTAGATTAATTTAAGACCAATTAATCTAATAATCATTTTTCCCAAATAATAGTTGATTTGATCAACTCCATTCCATCAGTAAATTCGTTAACTGATTTTATTTACTTCTCAACATTAGATTAATATAATGAATCTAATAATATTTCTAAATATACTTATCTTAAATATAATTATCCAAATATTAATCATAGGATGATTTCTGCTTAATAGACTGATTTAAACGTCAACAAATCGTTTTTATTTTATTTTATAAAAACGAACTCTAAAATACTGGTTTATAATAGAACTTCTATTATAGATTTAAACTTCGCTTTAATTATAAAAATATAATTTTTATAATTATCTTCGTTGATTTGCCTGACGGCCAATCAACTTCTTAACAAAACGATGGTTTTACGGTCGACTGTTATCACTTTCTAAATTGACAACGTTTATTGAAACAAATGTTGAATTTCCGTTCAACATCAATATTCACATGGGGTTTAAATATAATTCGAGTTCATACAAAACAAACAGTACATATAATTATCAAGGAATCCGGTCGGATTCCTCCAACCGGTTTCCGCATCCACAGATGTCAGTTAACACAATTTACACTAACTCTATACTAGGGGGTATTCTAATCGGTGGAATCAGTGTCCAACTGATGATGTGTACATATATATAACGGTATATAATATTCGACCAAATTAATTGTAATCAACCTAATCAACCATCACACAGCATTCAAACAACATTAAAATATAATTGTAATATTTTAAAATAGATCAGAGTTAGTGATTTTACTCACCTTGGCGCGTTAACCGTTAAATAACGATTTGCGTCAGTTGATTTTATCACGAAATTACAGTAGCTCAGTTTGCCGTGAAATCAGTTCTTCAATGTAGATCTTGTCATCTTGATTCCAACGGATATTATCACGTTCAATTGCTGATCATTCTCTAACCAATGGCTTTACCTTCTGGTCTTACCAATCACCACTCGTAAACTTGCGTTCATGTTCCATGATAAGATGAACGGCTCCAGTATTTGTTTGATGGACCGTTCTCCTTTTACTTTTATTTATTTATTATTTGCTTAATTAAAGTATCGGCCCAACTCCCCCTGTTTCAAAACCCACGTTGGCTTTGCATCCTCTCACACAAAACTTGATCCCTTTTTCTGCTAATTCACATTCACGTAACCTATCATGGGCGTTGTTCTTTTTAATTTCTTTTGTTTTTGTATTGGACCGCATCCCTTTTTCCTAAGCTGGCCCAACAATCTGCAGACCCGCACCGCCCTAACAGTGCTCCTCTTCTCACCGAAAACTTGGTTTTTCTTTTTCATCATGCACCTGTATACACAATGCCAGTACCAAAATGTCCCAGCTCCCATTTACATTCACATGCGTTGGTTCACGCACGTTGCAACTCCTGTTGTCCATGAGTTCCACGCCAGCTCCACTTCTTTGAGAGCAAATCACCTCAACACATCCCAGTGCCATATCCACCGTCCTCTACATATACCGCACATTCATATGGAGGCTGCTGGATGGAATATGGAACAACGACTGTGTAAAATGCCACCTTCGACTTCATTTTAGTTTTGAACCCATCACCGTAAAGGATTTTCCTTGCCACCTTAGTTTTTCAAGTACATACTACTGTGTATACATTAACGTTCGCACTCTCCATTTCTGCATCTTTATACCTCCTTGGTTTACATGCACTGCTACAGGGAAGAACCGCTGCTGCCATGCTCTCTCCAATACTCCTCTCTATCCTCACGTTCACACCAAACTAAACAATATATTCCAATTTACCTCACAGCTAAATCTCTATCACACCATATACATCATCCTCTTTATACCTCCATGCGTTATACACCCTTTACCTGGCCATCATCTTCCAACGTGCCTGCATCATCACCTTTTTCACCATTTCCGCTCCATGCATAAGCTTCCATCTCCAAACTTTGCATACAAGGAGTCACCCCATTCTTCCTTTAGATCCTAACGTGCTTCACCCTTCATGTTTCCCTCCATTCAGCATCTTACCATAACTCGCACCATGCCATCCTCCTTTTCCTTCAACTACCATCCATTCTCCCATACTGTTCCTACTACATTTCTGCCAACGCCCCCTTTCACAAACCTTCACACCCCTATGCAACTCCTAAATCCCCTTCACGTCCATTAATACACCGCATACTTCATCCGTGAGTACTTCCATGTCATGGCCACCTTCGAGTACTTCACTCACTTAAACACAACACACCGATGTGCCTGACATTCTCAAGCCGACGATGCAGTAGACCACCCTCACGAGTTTCACCGAGAAACGTGAAACTGGGAAGGGGAGTTCACGCATATATATGCTTGAGTATGCTCGAGATTTTAGATGGTAGAGTTTCGTTTCTTTATTTGCTGAAGAGCGGAGGATGAGCACTCATATTTTTATACTTGAGGATCCTTACTTGCTAAGGATTAGTTGTAGGGTGTAGTCAATAGGATAGGCACGTATTAGAGTAACGTGGGTACAGTATTACTTCGCAGTGAAGTATTAGGATAGGAGTAGGTTAGAAGTAGGTTACGGTCATTACCATTTAATGTAGATGAAAGGTACACGTAATAGGGCATGGCTAAATGTTAGTGAAATAGTATAGGATAGCTTGCATAAGTCTACTTTTGTTTGTTTCTTCTACCAAGCCATACCGACTAAAACCTTGTGTTGGAACTTTCTTTGGTTACATATGAACGTTCAATATTGTGCTGTTTATTTGCCTAATTCCCACGGATGACACAAACAGGTATACCAAGAGTAGAAAGAGTATTCTTTATTTGTCGCCTTAATTTGTTTTGAATTTGAACAATTTAGTCATGTGCAGAGATCGATAGGTCTTCCCTGCTTCACGTTTGAATTAGCATTTTGGTATATATGTTTGAATCACGTATATGTATATTTTAAGTTTGTTTGAGTTATAAACTCTGTTCACATACGGACAGACGTAAGAGTGCAGTCATGTTCAACGAGGTGTCCCGATTCCAAAAATATAATAATACCGGTAGATTGACTCATATTCTGAAATCCCGAAATACCGATACAAGGTGCAAAATATTCCAAATAAAAAGATGCATATTTAATTAATTAAAAATTACAGTAAAATTCTAAAAATTAAATTATCGCCGCGCCTCAAAGGAACCTTGTCCCGATTTGCATCCGATATCAAGTTATTTCAAATAAACCGTTATGGTCGATATACGATTTCACAGCGACTATTTGAATATTTGATTTGGACATATCTTGCAATCTACACAACGAAATCTTTATTTTTCACTTCTGTTAGAAAGATACAGTTCAACAGATTCCAACATTTCTCGTTTCGAAGAAATCCGATTCAAAACGAGTCTGGTACACTCAGTTGAAGTTCAGAACGTTAAATTACGAACTGCAGCGTCGTTATGGGCTCGATTATAATTAATATATATCTTTATACGTTCAACTTCTTTTTTAATTAATATATAAATCCACTTATATTACAAATTCAATATTTAAACTGATTTAAATATTCAAATACAAACCGACAAAAATGTGGGACGTTACAGACCTTCCCCTTAAAATAATTTCGTCCTCGAAATTGCTAAGATAGGGAAAATGCTACAATCTCTGTTATAACATGGTTAAAAATCTTTTTGGTTTACTTCATAGTTCCAGTTTCCACTGAACTGATTATTTCCAATTAAAATATTAATTCCTTATTATTTCGAATATTTTCAAAATTTCTGAAAATTTCCTAACAGCTTAAATTTTTACAGAATCTCACCAGCATCTCCTCTGCACGGCTCACTCGGTACTACAACAACTTGCCACTCCGGGCCTTCTCCAATCCAAAAGGAAATCAAACAGCCAAACGGCTTGCCCAAACTGACTCATAAAAATCTCATACTCGTATATAAACGTGTACCTTCTCTGTTGGGCATTCAACTCTATCTCTGCCATCTGCTATCAAACTAGCATATCCAAGCATCCTTGGTTGATCTCCCATCAATCCGTTCTCAAACCAGTCTTTCGCTTTTACTAAGCCAAATTTCTATTTCAACTCCGATTCCACTCTCAGTTCTTAACCTTGTTAAGTTTTATTACGACATTCCATTTACTGATTTATTTCTCCAATCAGTTATCTCCATCTCTAATTCAAAATTCGATTCTTATTGTCCAAGAATCAATTCATTTTTAATAACTCGAATCTCCAATATTTTTCTTTTATAATTTTCATTCTGGATCTTTCCAAATTCAGTCCAGTTTTGTTATCTTTGTTTAAATTCCATTTTTACCATTTTAACTCCATAAGTTAAATTTTTATTTCAAAACTCAAATTCCTTGGATTTATTTCAAATCAGTTTGAAATCATATATAATTCAAAACATTTGAATTTCTGATAACTTGTTTCTCAAACAATACAAAACAAAACCTTTGGTAGTAATCCGTCACTTACCAGCTCGAAAATGAACACCGACAATGTCGCGATCATCATCGGAATTTATTTTCCAACCATCGAAGTGAGTTCAATACTATATTTCTTTTAAAAACTCATTAATAATCACTCTATTTTTGAAATTACTTCAAAATATCTTTCATAGCACTTGGAAAACAAATTTTCAAATCTCCCAGGATTTTAAAATTCCCTTATATTTAATTCAAATTCAATTTCAATTCTTTTCCAAGTTTCTAGAGTTTTATTTCAATTCTGGTTTTTAATTCAGATTCAGCTCATCTGATTTTGCATATCATACTTATATAATATTTCGATTGGTAGTTTATATAACCAACTCAATTATAATCCTGCTCGATCATAATAATGATCACATATCCAATATATTATATTAATATCAAGATATACACTTCTTTTTATATCAAAATATACTTTGGGTAAAATTATTTCATTTACCCTCTTTTCAAAACATACTGTGTCGAATTACTCTGTTCAAGAGTTTAGAAACACCTATCAACTCAGTTTGCATTACTATTTCGACCAGAATTCATAAACCACTCGACTGACCAGTCAACACAATATAAAATAGTTTTTATATTAATCACAAATACGCGCTCATATATATACACTCAACTCAATCTAGAGTATTACTAACTCCATCTCTATTGAGTTACGCCACAGAGCCAAGGTAATCACTTAACCTTCAGCTCTGATACCATCTGTAACGGCGGGATCTTCGACCCAGAAAATCAACATAGAAACACACTGTTGACTATTCAAGCATCAAAAACACCAGGACATTAATAGAAGAATTTAGAGGGTGAGAAAGAAAGGATAGAACTAATAGAATAGAAGAAGAAGAACATCACAACTGAACAGAATCAGAGTAACACGAAACTCGCAGCGGAACAAAATAAGATGTATTATATAACATAACTTTGAATACAAAACTGTATTATATATACATATCATTATCAGAGTACAATACATCATATCACAGCGGAAATAACTCTACATAACTAATGGTGAAGCTTCCTGCTTTTGAGCTCCTCCAAGTGAATCTGCAAAGCCTGAAACACTTGACTGCCCGTACAAATTTGGGCACCCAAGAGTTTAGGGGAAACAAACAAAATAAACTCTGGGTCAGTCATGGGACTGGTGTGAGTAAATTCCAACCATATTGTTTAACTTTGCAAATCCTTTTCAAAACAAGAAGGTAATGGTAAGACCAGCGCACACATAAACATGGACGGTTTTTACCTTACTATAACCCAACATATTTTTATATCAAATTTCAGTGATATTATAATAATGTCTACTCAATTAAATCATCAAGTAGTAGAACGCTTGCATCTCACGCTCCACATATATATAGTATAAAATCATAAACCGCAGGGCACTTATTGGAGATTGGATTTCAACAAACAAGGTATGGGAGCACCTTCTGAATAGTGTACTCTAGAGGGGATACACTCAGGGTTCAACAAGAACGTCTTGCAACCCGACCACACATGACCGCTCACTCATTTAGCTTGAGTGTCGCGAATATATTGCCACCACGGTTGTAGGCCATCCAACCGTCATTCGAAGATACAGAATCGGAAAGAAGTATAAATATGAATTTTCTCTGGATCGGTGACAATACACCCTGCTTGGGGATGACCCAACTAGCCATGCTGCCTAGCCCAACTTCTGTCCCTTCCTGGTTGTGAGGCTAGAGTCTACGTCTATATTCAGAACATCTGATCACCATTCACTTTGAATGCCACATCGTCAAATCCGTAATCACATATTGATTACACAAATGCACACTGGGTGTAGAATAAAGAGAAGTTATATTCTCCCCACCAACTTGGTATATTCGTAAAATCAACGGCGTGACCGTTGGAAATACTCTGTCAGACACTCGTCCATACAAGTTGTCCTGGGACTGGACAACAAAACACACCATTCTATAACTGGACGATCCTTGCATTTAACTCCGTCTTCAATTATCTTCAGCATATCTAATTCGCAACGATTATGCCTATACGGAGTGGTTTTCGGGTAATAACCCAACCGGTCTCTCCGTATTGACAACGACGGTCAAACACTTCGATAGTCGGTTATTTAACTATCGGACTTAAAACAACATTCATTTAGATGTACAACTAACATCACACAACCACGGGTACTTTTTATTTGACATTCATTTTTATTATTCGAATTCCCATATCTTACCGGATGTTACTATACTCCCGATTTACCCTTTTACACTCTTGGAAAACATTTCCAGTTATTATAAAACTCTTGTTCTTTCATATTCCAGAAACATACGTTATTAACGTTCGAAACATTTTCATTCTTTTCACATTCCTTGGTTTCTACACTTGGATCGTATACCCTTTTCTTCATTGGAAAATATTTCCAATTTCATTATAAATATTGTAATCGGCCAACCTTTTACTTTTAAAACATAATTCACTTAAAAATGTGAATACCATTCCTGTTATAGAAATCTGAATACCTTTATCAATTAACTCTTTATTCAAGTAATACTTTTCTCGTTTACCGAAACCTCTTTCATACTTTATATTCCCAATCCACTTTATAAACTCTGTTTTCTAAGACAACTTCTTATCAAATCGATATCAAGTTTATAACTAAATACTGACTCCTATCCTATTGACATTTATTTGTTTAAAACTAAATGTTAATTATTCTATCAGATTATAATCCCTAAAATAGTTACTTTTAATACATTCGACATCGTCGAATTCTAGTTCCAAATCCTAACGGTTTAATTCTAATCACATTTCGAACATCGAAATGCTGTCATCGTTTTCTAACACGATTCTCCAATTTCTCTTTCTAAAACAGATTCTTATATTTTCTTATGACATCATTATTTCTCACTTTCGAATAAGTGGATTTTAACTAAACTGCTTCATTTCCTAGGAAGTGCTGCTATATATAAAAGTCATGCTTAAGTCAAATCAACAGCAGTTAATTTGTCGCTATAGTTCTAAACTTGTCATACGCTGTAATATTCTCCTTATAACTAATCTCAACATTACAGTCACCCTTACCTTATCAACAGCGTTATTTTATCGCTATAGTTCAAACTTGTCATACGCTGTAATATTCTTTGTTATAACTAATCTTGACATAACAGTCACACTTATCTTATCAACAGCGTTATTTTATCGCCATAATTCTAAGACTGGCAATATGCTGCCGTATTCCTTTTATACACATCTTGACATCTCTTTCCGTTACAAACTGTTATCGTTCCTCGATAATAGTGAAGTCGTTCAAGTTGGGGTATTCTATTTACCTCTCAGACCTTGATCGACAACGTTCTTACCTTAGAACCGATACAAGCCTGTACTCTAATCCCTTATTACTTATAACACCTATCAGATCGTATTTTCATGTTTATTTTTAACTATGGTTTTATAACACCATATCCTTACTTTGAAATCTCTGGTGTTTATGATTATTTATATTTTTAAACAATTACTCTTCGCTTTTCCATTCCACGGTTCTACTTATAACTTCTTAACTAAAAGGTAATCAAATCTCATAAACTTTGATTAATTTATTTCTAAACCGTTTGATTAGATTAATTTAAGACCAATTAATCTAATAATCATTTTTCCCAAATAATAGTTGATTTGATCAACTCCATTCCATCAGTAAATTCGTTAACTGATTTTATTTACTTCTCAACATTAGATTAATATAATGAATCTAATAATATTTCTAAATATACTTATCTTAAATATAATTATCCAAATATTAATCATAGGATGATTTCTGCTTAATAGACTGATTTAAATGTCAACAAATTGTTTTTATTTTATTTTATAAAAACGAACTCTAAAATACTGGTTTATAATAGAACTTCTATTATAGATTTAAACTTCGCTTTAATTATAAAAATATAATTTTTATAATTATCTTCGTTGATTTGCCTGACGGCCAATCAACTTCTTAACAAAACGATGGTTTTACGGTCGACTGTTATCACTTTCTAAATTGATAACATTTATTGATTTACTGAAACAAATGTTGAATTTCCGTTCAACATCAATATTCACATGGGGTTTAAATATAATTCGAGTTCATACAAAACAAACAGTACATATAATTATCAAGGAATCCGGTCAGATTCCTCCAACCGGTTTCCGCATCCACGGATGTCAGTCAACACAATTTACACTAACTCTATACTAGGGGGTATTCTAATCGGTGGAATCAGTGTCCAACTGATGATGTGTACATATATATAACGGTATATAATATTCGACCAAATTAATTGTAATCAACCTAATCAACCATCACACAGCATTCAAACAACATTAAAATATAATTGTAATATTTTAAAATAGATCAGAGTTAGTGATTTTACTCACCTTGGCGCGTTAACCGTTAAATAACGATTTGCGTCAGTTGATTTTATCACGAAATTCCAGTAGCTCAGTTTGCCGTGAAATCAGTTCTTCAATGTAGATCTTGTCATCTTGATTCCAACGGATATTATCACGTTCAATTCCTGATCATTCTCTAACCCATGGCTTTACCTTCTGGTCTTACCAATCACCACTCGTAAACTTGCGTTCATGTTCCATGATAAGATGAACGGCTCCAGTATTTGTTTCATGGACCGTTCTCCTTTTACTTTTATTTATTTATTTATTATTTGCTTAATTAAAGTATCGGCCCAACTCCCCCTATTTCAAAACCCACGTTGGCTTTGCATCCTCTCACACAAAACTTGATCCCTTTTTCTGCTAATTCACATTCACGTAACCTATCATGGGCGTTGTTCTTTTTAATTTCTTTTGTTTTTGTATTGGACCGCATCCCTTTTTCCTAAGCTGGCCCAACAATCTGCAGACCCGCACCGCCCTAACAGTGCTCCTCTTCTCACCGAAAACTTGGTTTTTCTTTTTCATCATGCACATGTATACACAATGCCAGTACCAAAATGTCCCAGCTCCCATTTACATTCACATGCGTTGGTTCACGCACGATGCAACTCCTGTTGTCCATGAGTTCCACGCCAGCTCCACTTCTTTGAGAGCAAATCACCTCAACACATCCCAGTGCCATATCCACCGTCCTCTACACATACCGCGCATTCATATGGAGGCTGCTGGATGGAATATGGAACAACGACTGTGTAAAATGCCACCTTCGACTTCATTTTAGTTTTGAACCCATCACCGTAAAGGATTTGCCTTGCCACCTTAGTTTTTCAAGTACATACTACCGTGTATACATTAACGTTCGCACTCTCCATTTCTGCATCTTTATACCTCCATGGTTTACATGCACTGCTACAGGGAAGAACCGCTGCTGCCATGCTCTCTCCAATACTCCTCTCTATCCTCACGTTCACACCAAACTAAACAATATATTCCAATTTACCTCACAGCTAAATCTCTATCACACCATATACATCATCCTCTTTATACCTCCATGCGTTATACACCCTTTACCTGGCCATCATCTTCCAACGTGCCTGCATCATCACCTTTTTCACCATTTCCGCTCCATGCATAAGCTTCCATCTCCGAACTTTGCATACAAGGAGTCACCCCATTCTTCCTTTAGATCCCAACGTGCTTCACCCTTCATGTTTCCCTCCATTCAGCATCTTACCATAACTCGCACCATGCCATCCTCCTTTTCCTTCAACTACCATCCATTCTCCCATACTGTTCCTACTACATTTCTGCCAACGCCCCCTTTCACAAACCTTCACACCCCCATGCAACTCCTAAATCCCCTTCACGTCCATTAATACACCGCATACTTCATCCGTGAGTACTTCCATGTCATGGCCACCTTCGAGTACTTCACTCACTTAAACACAGCACACCGATGTGCCTGACATTCTCAAGCCGACGATGCAGTAGACCACCCTCACGAGTTTCACCGAGAAACGTGAAACTGGGAAGGGGAGTTCACGCATATATATGCTTGAGTATGCTCGAGATTTTAGATGGTAGAGTTTCGTTTCTTTATTTGCTGAAGAGCGGAGGATGAGCACTCATATTTTTATACTTGAGGATCCTTACTTGCTAAGGATTAGTTGTAGGGTGTAGTCAATAGGATAGGCACGTATTAGAGTAACGTGGGTACAGTATTACTTCGCTGTGAAGTATTAGGATAGGAGTAGGTTAGAAGTAGGTTACGGTCATTACCATTTAATTTAGATGAAAGGTACACGTAATAGGGCATGGCTAAATGTTAGGGAAATAGTATAGGATAGCTTGCATAGGTCTACTTTTGTTTGTTTCTTCTACCAAGCCATACCGACTAAAACCTTGTGTTGGAACTTTCTTTGGTTACATATGAACGTTCAATATTGTGCTGTTTATTTGCCTAATTCCCACGGATGACACAAACAGGTATACCAAGAGTAGAAAGCGTATTCTTTATTTGTCGCCTTAATTTGTTTTGAGTTTGAACAATTTAGTCATGTGCAGAGATCGATAGGTCTTCCCTGCTTCACGTTTGAATTAGCATTTTGGTATATATGTTTGAATCACGTATATGTATATTTTAAGTTTGTTTGAGTTATAAACTCTGTTCACGTACGGACAGACGTAAGAGTGCAATCATGTTCAACGAGGTGTCCCGATTCCAAAAATATAATAATACCGGTAGATTGACTCATATTCTGAAATCCCGAAATACCGATACAGGGTGCAAAATATTCCAAATAAAAAGATGCATATTTAATTAATTAAAAATTACAGTAAAATTCTAAAAATTAAATTATCGCTGCGCCTCAAAGGAACCTTGTCCCGATTTGCATCCGATATCAAGTTATTTCAAATAAACCGTTATGGTCGATATACGATTTCACAGCGACTATTTGAATATTTGATTTGGACATATCTTGCAATCTACACAACGAAATCTTTATTTTTCACTTCTGTTAGAAAGATACAGTTCAACAGATTCCAACATTTCTCGTATCGAAGAAATCCGATTCAAAACGAGTCCGGTACACTCAGTTGAAGTTCAGAACGTTAAATTACGAACTGCAGCGTCGTTATGGGCTCGATTATAATTAATATATATCTTTATACGTTCAACTTCATTTTTAATTAATATATAAATCCACTTATATTACAAATTCAATATTTAAACTGATTTAAATATTCAAATACAAACCGACAAAAATGTGGGACGTTACAACCTCTGATATGGATTTGGGTTAATTTGGTTAAGTTTTGCTAATCCTATCATTAGTTTCACCAAAACATGCTTAAGGGAAAATATGGGGTTTTGGGTATGTTTGATCCATTTTAACCTATCATATTGATGTTTTGATTGTGGTTGATTATGCATGTTGCTATGACTGCATGATATGCTTTGTGATTGATTTCAATAGTTAGAATAGTCGAAAACGTCGTCGAATGGCGTAAACACTTGCTGGAACAGTTTCAAAAAGTAGTGCAGGTTTCGGATCGGATCGGATATGGGGGCTCGGATCGGATATGTTGAACTGGGCAAGGGATTCGATCGGATCGAAACCTGACACTTGAGAAAAGTGGCAAAAAGGAAGGCCACGCTAACTGAACTGGGATCGGATCGGATAAAGGAGAAGCGAACGGATCGGATAAAGAAGGAGGGATCGGATCGGAGCACGTGAAGAATGAGGGAGCGGATCGGAGCGGAAGCACGAACTGGAGGGGAGATGGCACCCGACCCAACCTGAGGTGGGAAACCCGACCCGACCTGAAGAAGGATACTCGACCCGAACCGACGCGATGGAGTAGACCCGACCCGAACCGCTATAGAGGAAGATCCGAACTGACGCAACGCAGGATACCCGATCCGAACCGCTAACTTGAAGGGAACCCGACCCGACCCAGCATTGACCAATAACCCGAGATGCAAAGGTAGTCCAATATGGGAAGTCAGAGCTCAGGATCCGGTTGGGAACCAATGAGTTCACTTCATGGTTGGGCTTCGCTGCGGGACGTGTGCTAAGGAGTTGTCGACGTTCATAACTTCGATTCACCACTAAAAATGGATGATGGGCTACTTATCAGTGCAGTAGAGTCATTATGACTCGAGGGGCAAGGTGATGGTAGCAAGACTACGTTACCAGTGCAGTAGAGTCATTACGGCTCGAGGGGCAAGGTGATGCGTAGTAAGACTATGAGCCAGCGCAGATGGGGTGAATAACCCCATAGGGCAAGTGGACATAGTAAAGGATTGGTAAGACTATGAGCCAGCGCAGATGGGGTGAATAACTCCATGGGGCAAGTGGACATAGTAAAGGATTGGTAAGGCTATGAGCCAGCGCAGATGGGGTGAATAACTCCATGGGGGCAAGTGGACATAGCGAAGGATTAGTGGCTACGTTATCAGTGTAGTGAAGCCATTTTATGACTTCATGGGGCAAAGTGATTGTAGCAAGGGTGGGTGATCAAAGTGGTGAATATCGTATGCTTTACGCACTGAGTGAGAGATGTGAGGATGGATGTTATGTTTGATTGTTTGCCATCACTATGACATGCACACCTCCCCCACCTCCGTATCTTTACACCGTTTGATATGGCACCTTAGAGTGTTGTACAGTATGTAGTGCTAACTCTTTGGTTGCAGGTCCAGGTTCAGGTATGTTTTAGTCTACCTGTTATTGTTCACTTTAGATGCTTATCGCTCATACCAGGCTTTATGTATGACCCAGAGTTTTATGTCTCCTCTTATTACTCTGGGTGCTCATACGAGCAGACTAGAGACAAGTTAGCTGGTGATGCGCGAGTAGCTGATTCGGAGGCGGGCAGGAGGCTTCCACGTATGATATATATATATATACACACATTCTCCCTGTGTCGTTAGTGGTCGCTACTTGGGCATTAGTAGTGTACCTCCTTTATCTTGCTTTTGCTTTGAGACAGTTCGAAAAGTTATAATAAGCTATATTTTGGATTTCCGCTGCTATAATGCTTAGTTCTGGTTTTTAGCTTATGCACTGTCTCTCCTGTTTTATGCCAAGTATGTTATTATTATATTTTGTTCTATTCGCTGTGAGACATTCTACAGGTTCTTTGTATGTTCATTTCTTTCTTCCTTTTTCCTTCTGGTGACCCGTTCCGTGCTAACCGGACATGTGTACAGCGCACCTTTGGAGAAAATGTCGGTTGGTGCGGGGCGGGCCGTCACACTTGGTATCAGAGCTCTAGGTTGCGTAGTTAACCTAGGGAAAGACACTAAGGGGAGATAGTACGTATATGAGAGCGCGTATTTGTGATTACTTTGGTTTTCAAAAGCTATATATATATACTATTAGTAGTATAAGAATGAAGTCGTACTGCACTAGCACCACTATGGGGTCGTTAATCGTTTTCTCTTTATAGATTGAACGATGAGTAGAGACACCAGAGGGGCTGGTAGAGGGACCAACCATGGGAATGCTGCTGACATGAGGGCGATGTTTACTGACCTCATGATATACATGCTTAGAGAAGTGCAAGGGGCATTTCCCAATCCCGGAGTTGGTGTTGGCCCAGTAGTGCAGGCGCCGAGGGTCGATTTCGCCAAATTGTGCAAGGATTACACCAACCTTGGTGGGAAACCGTTCCACGGGACGGAGTCGGCCACAGATGTTCAGGACTGGATGGATAGCTGTGATCGTATCTTCGATGACTTGGGTCTTGAGGATGCGATGAAGAGAAGGCTAGCGTCTCGTCAGCTGCAAGGGCGAGCGATGAATTGGTGGAATGCCATTAGAACAGCTACTCCAGAGGACCAGGTTACTTGGGTTTAGTTCAAGGCTCGCTTTAGCGAGAAGTTTAATCCAGCTGCCCAGAAGTCAGTGTTGTTCAAGAGGTTCTTGGAACTCAAGCAGAACGGGAGGGAAGTTTCTGACTATATTGCTGAGTTCGACACTTTGTCGAAGTATGGACTATCTCTTATTGATACTCCTGAAAAGAAGAATGAGAAGTTCATTACTGGTCTGGATGGATACTTGGGGGAAAGGCTTATCAATCACATCGATGAGACTTTTGAATCGATTGTGGGGAAAACTTTGAGATCAGAGAGTCCTTACCCTAAGTCAAAGACTGAGGCTGCATCTGCAGAAGGGCCAAAGCCGCAAGCAGGCGGTGGAGGCAAGAATAACTCTCAGAATAAGAGGAAGCAAGTCCAATCTAAAGGTAGCCAGAAGAAGAGCAAGAAGGATGTTGAGTGCTTCAGCTATGGTAAGAAGGGCCATTATGCTAAAGATTGTCGGGCCAAGCCAGCGGATAAGAAGTGCTTCAACTGTGGTCAAGTGGGACATTTCAAGGATAAGTGTCCGCAACCTCTTAAGGAGAAGCAGATTGTGAAAGCATATGCTATTGATGATGTTCCTTCTTCGTCGAATGCCCCAACTGCGGCGGAGAAAGGAATGAATGTTGTTATTCAAGGTATGCTTTCTATTTATGATGTACCAATTCGAGTTTTGTTTGATACTGGGGCTTCCCGTTCCTTCATATCTAGTGACCTGGTAGATAGGTTGGGACTGGAACCAGAGATAGTCGATAGACCATTGGTTGTGACGAACCCGATTGGTGGTTCGACTAGCCTTAGTATGATTTGCAGGAATTTGGTCTTATCGAGTCATGGATGTATGTTTGTATGTGATTGCTTTGTTTTGGGCTTTACTGGGTATGGCATTATATTGGGAGTCGATTGGCTCCAAAGATACGGGGTGGTGGTAGACTGTGAGGGCTTTTTGGTGACAGTGAGGGCGGATGATGGGCGGAGTGTAGTGTTTGGTAGTCTACCTAGTGATGGGGTTATGGCTAGTTTTGTAAATTCCCTCGACATCCCGCAGGATGAGTTGTCAGATGTGCCCGTGGTTGGCCAGTATCTGGACGTCTTCGAGGAGGTGACCGAGCTTCCACCACACCGAGAGATTGAGTTCCGTATTGATTTAGTGAAAGATGCCAGACCTATAGTGATGCCACTTCGTCATATGGCACCAAGGGAGTAGCGAGAGCTCGGGATGCAAGTCAGCAATCTTTTGAAGAAGGGATTTATTAGAAGGAGTGTCTCTGAGTGGGGAGCACCAGTTGTGTTTGCCACTAAGGCAGATGGTTCCCTTCGTTTGTGTGTGGACTATCGTGAGTTGAATAAGGTGACGAGGAAGAATAAGTATCCTCTACCGCGGATAGATGATTTGTTTGATCAGCTGGAAGGAGCAAGAGTGTTCTCCCAGTTGGACCTCGCGACAGGATTTCATCAGCTTCGAGTAGCAGATGAGAGTGTTCCGAAAACGGCATTTAGGACGCCGTCTGGATTTTATGAGTGGTTGGTCATGCCATTTGGGTTGACCAATGCACCAGCCTATTTTGTGGATCTTATGAATTGAGTATTCAGAGATCAGTTGAATAAGTTTGTTCTTGTGTTCGTGGATGATATCCTTGTTTACTCAAGGACAGAGGAGGAACACAAGGGACACTTGAGGAGGATAGTGATGGAGGTGTTGAGGAAACACCAATTGACAACGAAATTCTCTAAGTGTCATTTTTGGAGAAGGGAAGTGAGATTCTTGGGCCATGTTGTTTCAGAGAGTGGTATTGCCGTGGACCCTGTGAAGGTGGCTACGGTACAGGATTGGCCTACGCCCAAGAATGCAACAGATGTAAGAAGTTTCTTGGGGTTAGCTGGATACTATCGTAAGTTTATCCAGGACTTCTCCAAGATAGCAGCACCGTTGACTCAATTGACTAAGAAGAATCAGTCCTTCGTCTGGGACGGAGCGTGTGAGGATGCCTTCAAGAGTCTAAAAGAGAAGTTGACGCGTGCGCCAGTGTTAGTCATTCCTAAAGGGAATGAAGAGATGACGGTATACACGGATGCTTGTGGTACCGGACTTGGTGCTGTATTGATGCAAGGAGGTAGGGTTGTAGCTTATGCTAGTCGACAGCTAAAGCCGCATGAGAAGAAGTATCCTACCCATGATTTGGAATTTGCAGCGATTGTGTTCGCATTGAAGATGTGGAGACACTATCTCTTGGGAGAAAGATTTGAGTTGTTTACCGATCATAAATCGTTAAAGTATCTTTTCTCTCAGAAAGATCTGAATCTCCGTCAGCAGAGATGGTTAGAGTTCTTGGCTTCGTAAGATTTTGATATCACATATACACCTGGGAAAGGTAATGCGGTAGCCGATGCCTTGAGTAGGAGACATGCCAGCTTAGGGGCAATGTTTCTTGAATGGAAGCAACTGGAGTATATCGCGGGGTTTGATTTCAGACCTAAGTGCGAATTGGATCCAGTCATGCTAGCTGGTTTGGCGATCAGACCCACTTTGATAGAGCGGATTGGTTCCAGTCAGAGGGACGATCCTAATCTATTGGAAATCATCTCCAAGTTAGAGATGAACATCGACGGTGAGGAGATGAATGTGTATGGGCTTGATCGAGATGGATGGCTTCGGAAGAATGGAAGACTAGTTGTGCCCAACGTGAATGGTTTGAGGGATGAAGTGCTTAGAGAATTCCATCACTCAAAACTGACTATACATCCCAGTGGTAATAAGATGTATCGAGACATGAAGCAGACTTACTACTGGGAAGGGATGAAAAGAGACGTTGGGAAGTTTATATCCAAATGCATGAATTGCCAGCTAGTTAAAGCCGAGCAAAAGAAGCCTAGTGGGTTGTTGCAACCATTAGAAATTCCCGAATGGAAATGGGAGCAAGTCTCGATGGATTTCATCGATGGCTTACCAAGGACTAGATCGGGATAGGATAGCATTTGGGTAATTGTGGATCGATTGACTAAGAGTGTAAGATTTATACCAGTCAAATCGACCAGAACGGCAGCCAAGTTGGTAGAATTGTATATGAAGTGGGTAGTGAGATTTCATGGAGTACCCAAAAGCATTGTGAGTGACCGAGACCCGTTGTTCATTAGTGGGTTTTGGAAGAGCTTACAAGAGGCTCTAGGGTCAGGATTACATCTCAGTACCGCATATCATCCTCAGACCGACGGTCAGACAGAGAGGGTGAATCGTATATTGGAAGATCTCTTAAGAGCTTGTATATTGGATTTTGGTGGATCATGGGATGACCATTTGCATCTAGTAGAGTTTGCATATAATAATAGCTACCAATCCAGTATCGGTATGGCTCCATATGAAGCTTTGTACGGAAGACCGTGCAACTCACCATCATGTTGGATAGAGACTGGCGAGAAGTTTGTGCTTGGACCAGATGTGGTGAGGGAAACTTCTGATAAGATCAAGATCATTCAACAACGAATGAAAACTGCCCAAGATAGACATAAGAGTTATGCTGATAAGAGGAGAAGAGATTTAAAATTCTCCGTTGGTGACTTGGTGTTTGTCAAGATTTCTCCGTTGAAAAGCGTGATACGATTTGGCAGGAGAGGCAAATTAGCACCAAGATTTGTTGGCCCATTCCCTATTCTTGAATTAGTCGGGAATTTGGCATATAGAGTTGGCTTACCAGAGAAGATGGCGGGAGTTCACAATGTATTTCATGTTTCCCAACTAAGGAAGTTCGTTCACGACTCAGATATGACTATTTCACCTGATCAGTTAGAGGACTTCGAAGTAGAACCCGAGGCGGTTGAGAACCGCAAGCCGATTCGTATTGTGGGGCACGATACGAAGCAACTTCGAAGGAAGGCAGTGAAGCTAGTCAAGATTCAGTGGGGCGAGAACGAGAATGATTGTACTTGGGAGACAGAGGAGAGCATTAGGAAGGCGTATCCACAACTTTTTACCTGGTAAGATATACCTTACGATTTAGTTATTCCGCATGCTAGGATAGACTTATTCTACTTGTTTTGCATGTTTGATGGTTGTTTTATGGTTGATAGGCATGCGGGACCCTTGTGTGTGTTTTGACTAGGGAATTTCGGGGGCGAAATTTCTTAAGGGGGGAAGAGTGTAACGACCCGTATTCTACGCATCGGAGGATCGTGGGATATTTATTTCTTTCCCGTATGAAGTCGTATGGTCATGTAACTTTGGGAAACATCCATTAGAGTCATTTCCCATGTTCATGATTTTTGTCGATTTTTAAATGACCATTTTGCCCCTTGTTGATCTTGTTTTGGCCATAACTTTTGATTGGAAAGGAATTTTGACCTGAAACCACTTCCATTAGATTCGTTTGATGGTTTACCTTTCCGTAGAGTGGTCATAATAGCCAAACGGACTTACCGTTTAGGAGATATGGCTGAAATAAGGTTTGGAGGGTGAAAAACTGCTTAATCGGGCCAAATTGGGTGATTAGTGAATAGGCCCATAACCCATTTCGGGATTAGGTTTATGGGGAGGCTGAAATGAAGTAGAGAATCATTCCATTTCAGTTTTCTAGCCTCCACTTATCTCCAAGGAACCCTAAAAATGGCCTCTAACCACTAAATCACCTCCAAATCATCTTTTGGTCAAGGATTAAGCTTAGCAACATCTAATCAAGGAAGATCTACACCATATCACATTGGAGCTGCTGTTTAGCATTGGGATTTACATCAATTCAGAGATTTATTTCAGATCTTAGTTTATTTGTGGCTAAGGTGAGTGATTTGCATAGTTTTGCACTAATTATGGCTAATTAAGGGTAATTAGTGTTAATTAGCGAATTTATACACTAATAAATTCGGGAAAAATGTTCATAAACTCCTAAATGATGTTTTAGACCTCTGATATGGATTTGGGTTAATTTGGTTAAGTTTTGCTAATCCTATCATTAGTTTCGCCTAAACATGCTTAAGGGAAAATATGAGGTTTTGGGTATGTTTGATCCATTTTAACCTATCATATTGATGTTTTGATGTTTGTGGTTGATTTTGCATGTTTCTATGACTGTATGATATGCTTTGTGATTGATTTCAATAGTTAGAATGGTCGAAAACGTCGTCAAATGGCGTAAACACTTGCTGGAACAGTTTCAGAAAGCAGTGCAGGTTTCAGATCGGATCGGATATGGGGGCTCGGATCGGATATGTTGAACTGGGCAAGGGATTCGATCGGATCGAAACCTGACACTTGAGAAAAGTGGCAAAAAGGAAGGCTACGCTAACTGAACTAGGATCGGATCGGATAAAGGAGAAGCGATCCGATCGGATAAAGAAGGAGGGATCGGATCGGAGCACGTGAAGAATGAGGGAGCGGATCGGAGCGGAAGCGCGAACTGGAGGGGAGATGGCACCCGACCCGACCTGAGGTGGGACACTCGACCCGACCTGAAGAAGGATACTCAACCCGAACCGACGCGATGGAGTAGACCCGACCCGAACCGCTATAGAGGAAGACCCGAACTGACGCAATGCAGGATACCCGATCCGAACCGATAACTTGAAGGGAACCCGACCCGACCCAGCATTGACCAATAACCCGAGATGCAAAGGTAGTCCAATATGGGAAGTTAGAGCTCAGGATTCGGTTGGGAACCAATGAGTTCACTTCATGGTTGGGCTTTGCTGCGGGACGTGTGCTAAGGAGTTGTCGACGTTCATAACTTCGATTCACCACTAAAAATGGATGATGGGCTACTTATCAGTGCAGTAGAGTCATTATGACTTGAGGGGCAAGGTGATGGTAGCAAGACTACGTTACCAGTGCAGTAGAGTCATTACGGCTCGAGGGGCAAGGTGATGCGTAGTAAGACTATGAGCCAGCGCAGATGGGGTGAATAACTCCATGGGGCAAGTGGACATAGTAAAGGATTGGTAAGACTATGAGCCAGCGCAGATGGGGTGAATAACTCCATGGGGGCAAGTGGACATAGTAAAGGATTGGTAAGGCTATGAGCCAGCGCAGATGGGGAGAATAACTCCATGGGGCAAGTGGACATAGCGAAGGATTAGTGGCTACGTTATCAGTGCAGTGAAGCCATTTTATGACTTCATGGGGCAAAGTGATCGTAGCAAGGGTGGGTGATCGAAGTGGTGAATATCGTATGCTTTACGTATTGAGTGAGAGATGTGAGGATGGATGCTATGTTTGATTGTTTGCCATCACTATGACATGCACACCTCCCCCACCTCCGTATCTTTACACCGTTTGATATGGCAACTTAGAGTGTTGTACAATATGTAGTGCTAACTCTTTGGTTGCAGGTCCAGGTTCAGGTAAGTTTTAGTCTACCTGTTATTGTTCACTTTAGATGCTTATCGCTCATACCAGGCTTTATGTATGACCCAGAGTTTTATGTCTCCTCTTATTACTTTGGGTGCTCACACGAGCAGACTAGAGACAGGTTAGCTGGTGATGCGCGAGTAGCTGATTCGGAGGCGGGCAGGAGGCTTCCACGTATGATATATATATATATATATATACACATTCTCTCTGTGTCGTTAGTGGTCGCTACTTGGGCATTAGTAGTGTACCTCCTTTATCTTGCTTTTGCTTTGAGACAGTTCGAAAATTTGTAATAAGCTATATTTTGGATTTCCGCTACTATGATGCTTAGTTCTGGTTTTTAGCTTATGCACTGTCTCTCCTGTTTTATGTCAAGTATGTTATTTTTATATTTTGTTCTCTGCGCTGTGAGACATTCTACAGGTTCTTTGTATGTTCATTTCTTTCGTCCTTTTTCCTTCTGGCGACCCGTTCCGTGCTAACCGGACATGTGTACAGCGCACCTTTGGAGAAAATGTCGGTTGGTGCGGGGCGGGCCGTCACACTTTTAGTGGCTAGTCATGCCATTTGGGTTGACGCATGCACCCGCGTATTTTGTGGATCTGAGGAGTAGGATGTTCCGGGAGTTTCTGAATAAGTTCATTGTGGTCTATGTGGATGACATTCTGATCTTCTCAAAGAGCGAAGAAGAGCATGCCCTACATTTAGGGGAGGTTTCGAGGACTCTTCGAGCACAACAGCTTAAGGAAAAATTATCCAAATGTCACTTTTGGAGAGAGGAAGTAAGATTTCTAGGGAACGTGGTCTCTAAGGAAGGGATTGCGGTGGATCCCGCGAAAGTAGTTGCAGTTCAAGATTGGAAGGTTCCAAAGAATGCAACAGAGGTGAGGAGTTTTCTTGGGTTGTCAGTCTATTATAGGACAATTATCAAGGACTTCGCAAAGATATCGGCTCCACTCACCAAACTGACGAAGAAGAATCTGACCTTTTCTTGGAGCGTTGACTGTGAGGATGCTTTTCAGCGATTGAAGAGGGTTCTGACGACAGCCCCATTCTTGACTTTTCCTGACGGGAACAAAGTGTTCACGGTGTATACCGATGCATGTGGTACAGGGCTTGGTGCCATCTTGATGCAAGAGGGAAAGGTAGTATCCTACGGTGGTAGACAATTGAGACTTCATGAGAAGAACTACCTACCCATGATTTGGAATTGGTTGCTGTAGTATTCGTGCTAAAGACTTGGCAACATTATCTACTTGGAGAGAGGTTCGAGTTATACACTGATCATAAATATCTTAAGTATCTGTTCTCGCAGTAGGATCTCAATTTAAGACAGCAGAGATGGATGGAGTTCCTATTGTCCTATGATATTGAGATTTCTTATACCCCTGGCAAGGTTAATGTGGTGGCAGACGCATTGAGTAGGCAGAGGATGACTTTGAGTCCTCTATTAGTAGAGAAAGAGAGTTTGGAGTACATATTGACCTTCAATTTTAGGCCATTTATGGATCTTACACCTGGTTTGTTGGCATCAGTTTATCTTTGTGAGATAGCCCGCCTACATTGAGAATCTTCTAGCGTAGTGAGTGATCGTGACCCCATCTTCACTAGTGAGTTCTAGAAGAGCTTACAAGGGGCATTAGGTACACAGTTATGCTTGAACACCGCATATCACCCTCAGACCAATGGGCATACTGAGAGAGTAAATAGAGTTCTTGAGGATCTTTTGAGGCTGTGTATCCTAGACTTTGGAGGGACTTGGGAGGAGCATCTTCCGTTGGCTGAGTTTGCTTACAACAACAGTTATCGGTCTAGTATAGGTATGGCACCCTTCGAGGCATTATATGGAAGACCTTGCAGATCACCGACTTTTTGGTAGGAGTCTACAGATAGGCTTCTACTTGGACCTAAGATCATTGGAGAAACTTCAGAAAAGATTGATCTTATCCGCAGAAGCATGAAGACAGCTCAGGACAGGCAGAAGTTCTACGCAGATAAGAGAAGGAATGATATTGAGTTTGAGGTGGGAGACATGGTTTTCATCAAAGTATCACCTTTGAGGAATGTAGTTTGCTTTGGATCTACAGGGAAATTTTTGACGACCCAAATTTTCGGTACCTTTTGAGCTGATCGAACAACACCAATCCAACCCAAATTGGACTGGAAACCCAGATGTCATAGAAAGAAATTAGAGGGTGAGGTAAGAAAGAAAGAAATATTAGAATAGAAGAAGAACCAACATAACACAGATTCTCACATCGTAGCGGAATAAAATATAATACATAAATAACTGTATTGAAAGCTTGAAGTAATATACTTACATACATCAGAGTATAATAGACAAATATGGACAATTATAACAACCTAACCTCAAATACAGCACACATCAGAATATACTAGGTAAAATCATACGTCTGAACTCCTCTAGCACGTCTTCTGAAATTCGTATTACCCAATGACCTAAGCCTGTACAACCCGGTCTAACCTGAGCATTACAAACACCGGGTCAGTTTGGTGAACCAGAGTGAGAAAAACTCGCACAATTTAAGGGAATCATCCAACTTGATTTAAAAGTTCAAAATCTTTTTGAAAGAAAAGGATAACCATAAGATCAAATTCACACATAAATACAGACAGTTTTTATCTTACTATAACCCCAACACATTCTGAAATCATATATATATTCTAATATTATGATAGTGTCTAAATACGAATAAATAGCAATCTAGCGGAATGCTTCACATCTTACGCTCCACATATATAGTATACAATCAAAATCGCGGACACTTATTGGAGATTGGATTCTGACTATGACAAGGTATGGAGCCACCTGTTAATAGTGTATCTCTAGAGTGGAATACATTGGGTTCAACAAGAACGTCTTGCAACCCGGCCCACACATGAACGACCACTCATTTTGTCGGAGTGTATCGAAGGTTTATCACCAACAGTTGGGATCAGCAACCATTTCCCGAAAGGGACAACAATCGATAGATTAAAGAAGCAAAATGAATTCTCTAGATTGGTGATTATATACCCTAATGGATGCGACCCACATAGCAATGCTGCCTGCCTGATTTTTGTTGTTTCTCAACTAATGAGGCTTAAGGCTACAAACCTTCTTTTTCAGAACATCTGGCCACTATTCATTTTGAATTCCACATCGTTAGATCCGCCAAATCACTAATTGATGTCCCCAAAAATATACTGGGTGTTAGCTAAGGGTGTCTTCTCTGCCACCAACCGGAATACGTTTGTAAAAATCAACATACGTGATCCTTTGAAAATACTCTGTCATACATTCGTCCATACAAGTCATCCAAGAACTGGATGAACTGAAGGCATCCTCCTACCACACCCAAAGGATCAGTACTGAGTAGTCCTTGCAATCCGCAAAATTTCATTGACGACTGAATCACGTCAGAGTACCTCTGGTTACAATCCAAAGAATATTCGATAATAATCCTTCCGCTTATAAAGATCCACGGTCTTCAATTTCTCCATCTCGACCAGCTTCTAAACATTTTCAACGTTTACATATTTGTTGGTCGGAACGGTTTTAGAATATAAATTCGATCCGGTCTTTCCATACCAACAAGCGATTTGGCTAGATTTTGATAGTCATGTTTTAAATATCAAAATAAACAACCACCATCCATAGAAAAATAAAGTGTATTTATTTGTTTAGTATACAGAGTCACTTGGCCTCTTTAATTAAATAGTTTACTCTTTATGATTATATTTTCACATTATTGCAATAATTAGTATTAATTTTTATTAATTAAAATAGTTTACTTGACATCCATAACAATTGTTACAAATTCTATTTTCAAAACTCTTACCTTCTTTACCAATTCCATTTATAAAATCATTAGCGACAATATAATTTGTTGTGTTAAATTAAATACCTCAGTTCGTTATAACTAACTTCTATTTCCTTAGCCATATCAAACCGACTTATCATTTATTTTGAAATATTATAAATTCAAATGTCATTAACTTCTTATTTAACTTCTTCGTTTAACATTTCGAACTTTGAAATAAACCTCATCTTTGATTAATCATTCCGAACATCGGAATAAAACTCACTTGATAGACAATCCGAACTTCGGAATACAATTTAACTTCTAAATCTTTCAACATTTGGAATATCGCTTTTTAAATTCTCATTTCCAAATTACCCAACTTATAATTCTTAGAATCATAGTTTATAATATCCTTTAGAAAAATACTCCTTTAACTCCCTAACTACCCTTGTTTCTAAACTAGTATCATACTCGGATAATCATGAAGTCATTCAAGTTGGGGTATTTTATTTACCTCTCAGGTCTTGAGTCGACAACTTCTTATCTTCGGAATAGATAGGAATTTATAAACGAATCCCATATTCCAGCCATTAACCCAAGGTTCCATTAACTATAGAATTTCTTTACGTAACCACTTATCTTCGTTTTGTTCAATTAAACTCTATTTCATAGTTAAACATCTATTTACCCGATCCTATCATTATATCTTTTCTTTTAAAATCAGATTTAATCCACTTAAGCTTCCATTTGATTTCAACTCATATTAAAACTTGTTTTAAAACTTCCCTTTTTATAGAATGCCTCCCAGGAATATAAAATCAAAATCCAACTCATAAAAATATGAGTTATTTATATAGAATCCATTTTAATTATTAACCAGGTCTTAAGAACACATTTAACTTTCCTAACCGAGTTCCGGTTACCAGATCATTGCCTTGATCTAGTTAAATAATCCATTTATCTCCTTTTCATTTAAAAAGTTTACTTTATCATTAAATATTAATAAAATAGTTAATTTTCCCTTGAAGGTTATTTTAAAATACTTAATTAACTTTGATAATAATTAAAAATCCAAAAATTGTTTTTAGTAGTCAAATCTCGTTCAAGTAGTTGATTCAGTCATCTCAAAACGAGGTTAATTCGTTAACCCATTCTAATTAGTCCTTTTATTTAAATTTATAAAATAAATTTTAATAATCTCATTTAATTTAATTAATAATTAAATTAAATAATCACAATTAATTGTTTATTTGAAACAATTAATTAAACCCTTAACCATTCAGTTTATTTGTTTATAAAACCCTTTAACATACAAATCTTGATTTATATACACATTTTAAAATTACTAGATAAAAACAATTATTCATTTCCTTTAATAATTTCATTTAAAAATAATCTATATAAAATAGATTGCAAAATCTGTCTTTAGTTATAAAACAAATTTTATAACTTTCATTCTATTGATTTACCTGACGGTAAATTAATCTGTATAAAACAATTTATTTACAGGCCATCTACTGATAATTACTCATACAATATCACCCAATGGTTAATGTCACACAATTGTTGAATTTTTATTCAACAATCAATCAAATTGATTAAACAATTCATATGATATGAACGTAAACAACATATGTGAGGAATCCGGTTGGATCCCTCTAACCTATCCTTCCGTGCATCAAAATGGGTTACCTCAAATTCAATACGTTAATATATTCATTCATCACGATAAACATAAATAAAAAATTTAGCTAATAATAGTCAACAAATAATTTGTAACATCCAATCAAGTTTTCCATTATTTATTCAACACGTTTATATTATTATAAATGAAACCAACAAGGTAAGTTATCTCATTTGGAATTTAACCATTAAAATAATGATTTAACTCGATTAAATTAAAAAAACTGTTAATTTAATCCATGAATATTAAATAATATTCAACATACAAACAAAAAGTAATCCAATCATCATCCATTAGCAAACATTGCACACACAATAAAAACCCAGCTTATATAAAATATAAACAGGAGAACTAAGTGAGTTGAACTCACCCGAGGTTTTTATTCATCATCAAAATTATTTGAATTAATTAAGAACTCCGGCTGGCTCCATCTTTGTCTAATCCAGCTCCAAAATATTACGTCCGTCCATATGGCTCCACTGCTTCTATGGCCATATGTTATGGTTATACATTTATACATTATACTCATTACGGTTTCATAACTTTATTTAATTAAATCAATAAATATCGTTAACTCTATTTTATGCGTATGATGTCTAGGTTAAATAGAAAAACTAGACACGTTACAAATGTACTATTTCCGCCTCTAACTATATTTGAATGGTCACGTCATTTTCTTTTCTGATAAAATGAACCAACCCAAACTTTCCTCATACTGCTTCATTCAAACCTCTACCCCATTATTTGAATAACTTAATTATTAATTCCATTTAACTAATCAAATGATTAGGCTGATTAGGTATGTTCATTCCAGATTAGCTAATTTTTGTTTCACTGAACTTGGCCATGTTATCTAACTGGATAAAACGACTTAGGAAAAATAAATATATTAGCAACTAGGAGTACGCATCAGGTGTAACACCCCACACCCGCTACAGTCACTCACTAAGGGAATGCCACAACATCGGTGGAGTATTTTAAGTGAATATAGAACAGAAAAATTACAACAAGACAGATATAAGTAATACTTGAGAATTTAAAACATCATTTCATTGCAGCGGAAAGTAAAACATGTTTGGTTACACCAAAACCATAAACAAGAGTCAAGTACATAATATCCATCCTGATAAAACAAAAGTACATAATCCCACTACATAACTTAATAGCCATAGTAGAAAAGATAAACTGAGCTTTACATCCACGGTCCAAGCTCCAAAAGATAGATAAAGCAGTCTGATCAAGGCCCACTAGTGCTAGGCCCACTCTGAAAACCTGAGGGTTGGGAAAAAGATAAAAAAACAACGGGGTCAGACATAAGTCTGAGCGAGTCCTATAACCTTAACAATACAATCATTAAAGTAATTAGGGTATGATATAAACAAGGTACGGTACCTCTGGGGATAATGACTACACTAAGTAGCCAACTAAACACAGGATGTACTAAGATAACCGAAAAGACGCATTTACCCACCCCAAGGATAATTACTACACTGCACCACCCCAGATCTACCCACCCAAGGGTAATTCCTACACTGCACCACACCAGTTCTACCCACCCAATGGTAATTCCTACTTAAGGTTGATCCCACTAAGTGTACTTAGTAATTTTTAATAGTAGTTTCGTGTACCCCTAGCTGACTACATAAGTGCCGTCTGCCCCTACCTCCACTAGGTGTACTTAGTAATTTTTTAATAATAGTTTCGTGTACCCTTAGCTGACTACATAGGTGCCGTCTGCCCCTATCTCCACTAGGTGTACCCACTACTCCCCAAGCGATCAGCTCCCTAACGTAGATACCCGTGCTGGCCCCACAGTGGTGTGTATCATTTCCCAAAGTGGCAACCTGATAATATCAACGGTGCACGGCTTATACCTACACGATGCAACAACGTCTTACTTACCAGCCCGGGTCCACACACGCATATGAAACCCCTTGGACTTGCGTTGCCACCGCTAACCCATTTTGGCCTCTTACAGTCAAGCCCAATATGCGTGTCCCGTCCTCGACTTGGGTCGAGCCCACAAAGATACGTTTGGGATATTGGTTGAAATGGGCCCCCACAAGCTACCCACCTAAGCTTGTCATTTCTAGTGAATCCCACTTAACCCTTTAACCATGTCCACTTACATGTTATAAATTTTGGTTAAGTCATTTAATCATACTTTAATTGCCACTCAAGGCACCCACTAGATTTCCACATGCCACCCAAGGCACTTACTTGATTCCCACATGCCACCCAAGGCACTTACTTAACCCTTTAATCATGTTTAATTACATGTTCCACTTTGGTTAAGTATTCTAATCGTATTTTCTATTGCCACCCAAGGCAACCCACTAGTTTCCTCATGCCACCCAAGGCACCCCCACTAGTTACTACATGCCACCCAAGGCACCCACTTAACCCCTCATGCCCCACTACATGCTAATTTGGTTAAGTGTTTCTTAATTAATTAAGATCGTAACCTTTGTAAAGACCTCTCACATTAGACTGTCTTTTATGGCAGCTGGATATGCCGGTTGGTTCCGGGCAGCCTTACACCATAACAGAGTCTAACCTCGTGTCTTTACACTTGTCACGTATTTAGTTTATGACTAAGACCTCTCACATTGGGCCAATCATTTGTAGCCGCTGGATTTGCCGTCGGTTCCGGGCAGTCTTATGCTACAAAAGGGTCCAACCTCGTGTCTTAGTCAATTAATTACACCTAATTAATCACCCCCATAATTTGTATTAATCGTCCCTAATTAATTACAAATATTTAAGAATATGGGTAGACCTAACTCAATAGGTAAATTCCCAATTCCATAATATGGGTAGACCTAACTTAATAGGTAAATTCCCAATTCCATAATATGGGTAGACCTAACTTAATAGGTAAATTCCCAATTATGTCCATTCACTTTATGTTATGCTTAAGCATACCCATTTCACACCATTTTATTAACATGCATATTAACCCCATCGTTCCCCACGTAATTCGTTCTCATGACATGACATAATAAAGGGAAGATTCATCACAAATGCCATGGGTTTAACCAATCATAGCATATAACTTTATCATGGGTTTAAAAGGTGTCAACTTGCATATATGAGCATACATTAAACCCAACTAGCATTTAACCCAAACTTGCATGAAGCACATATGTCACAAAGGGGGTAACTTGCATATGATTCTTATGTCATACAAAGGTGTGAACTTGCATAGCATGTCACATGTTAACTTGCATATAACCAAACACATAACTTGCATAACATGTTACATATGAACTTGCATATAATCATGCACATAACTTGCATATAACCAAACACATAACTTGCATAACATGTTACATATGAACTTGCATATAATCATGCACATAACTTGCATATAACCAAACACATAACTTGCATAACATGTTACATATGAACTTGCATATAATCATGCACATAACTTGCATTACATGTTACATATGAACTTGCATATAATCTCACATATAGCTTGCATAACATGTTACATATGAACTTGCATATAATCTCACATATAGCTTGCATAACATGTTACATATGAACTTGCATATAATCTCATATATAGCTTGCATAACATGTTACATATGAATCAATGTTCAACATAGTGTTTTGCATAATGAGCATCATAAAACATAGCATTATACTTGCATAACATATAGCATAAAACTCGCAAAACACACAACATACACTATACTAAACTTGCATAAACACATTGATCCACAAACATAGCCATATCTTATCATATCCTATCATAATCAATTTAACAATTGATTATTAAGGCTATAGAAACTCACCACTAAACTCCAATAAGCAAACCCTTGCCAAAGATCACCCAAAAACTCTAGCCTTGAAAATAAAGCTTGCAACTTGATGATGAATGCAAGCTAATGATCACTCATACAACTTAAAAATGCTTGTATGAACATGAAAGCCTTCATAGAAATAGTTTAGAAAGAGGATGGAGGCTAGGGTTTTGAGTGGAGGCCATGATCATAGAAAATTTTGGCATAGTTTAGTTAGAGGATAGGATTATGATCATTTAGGGCTAGCTTAGGGTCTTATTTATAGGATTAGGTTGTGTTTTAGACCCTTAGATTAACCCTAGGTTAGTTTAGGTCCGTCAGATTTCGTCCCAAGCCCTCCAACCCAGCCTAAAACTCAACCAGGTGCACCCAGGCCAGAGTCAGCCGACAGGGCAAGTCGACAGCCCTGTCGACTGCCAAGTCGACAGGCATGTCGACAGGCAAGTCGACAGCCCTGTCGACAGCCAAGTCAACTTGACTGGGCGGGACTTTTCCCTCCTGGCCCCCATTTCTGCATGTTTCGAAATTCAAATTTCTCGAAAACTTCTTTCGGCCTTAACCGGGTCATACGGACTCCGATTTACAAAATTTCGGACTCTATTTCGCGTATTTTTCCGAGACGAACACAATGACGTAACCCGTTTTCCCCTGATTCTCACATCTGAGATTATTAATTCTGTAATTAGTGAATATCAGTGTTAACTAAAATTCGGGGTGTTAAATTCTCCCCTCCTTAAAGGATTTCGTCCCCGAAATCTCCAAGTTAAGGAGAATGCATATCCTACCATCCAAACAACTATCTACCCAATCCATCTTACACGGGCATCCATTGTCCTTAAAACAATTTCTACTGATGTATGAGCATATGCAAAAAGTGTGTGTATATGTTCCCTATCTAATGTATGAACATATGCAAACCATGATAGTGCCATGCATCCATTATGTATGCGAAAGAACCCTATCGACACATACTATATCTACATGAGTGCACAATCATTCACCAAAATGCATCATCCATATGATAACACAACCATTATACATCCATAAATATAGCTACCTACACACAATTATATGCAATATGCAATATGAAGTGATTGAGCCGATCTAGTGTCTAAAGTGTGTGTATATGCATCCACGAGCAACCACTAGCAAACACTTGCATCCACATGCATCCATCAATCATAACATGTCTCAAACACATGTTTCAACCATAGGTTTACCCTATCTAAAGGTCAAAGGCACTAACAAGAGGACATACTAAAGATAAGATAAGTACTAGACAAATGATAAAGGAGAAGTTAAAAGACATACCCTCAAAAAGGAATGGGTATAATGAACGCATTTTCGCTTCCGTCTCCCAAGTAGCGTTGCTCTCATCTTCTCCCCATTGCACTTTGACTAGTTGAACCTCCCTGTTTCTCAACCTCTTAATCTCTGACCCAAGGATGCGTGTAGGAGCTCGTCGAATAGTCGCATCACGCTCTATCTCTACTTCTCTAAGCAAGCTCGGCTCTACCACCTCTGCGGTCTCATGTAGGCACTTCCTCAAATGTGACACATGGAATACATCATGTACACCACTAAGTCTGTCGGGCAACTCCACTCTATAGGCCATCTGTCCAATCCTTTCCTTAATAGGAAACGGTCCAACAAACCTTGGTGCTAACTTCCCAACAGATCCAAAGCGAACCACATTCCGTAACGGATATACTTTGACAAAGACCATGTCCCCAACATCAAACTCAAGATCCGTCCTCCTCTTATCCACATAAGATTTCTGTCTGTCTTACGCCGCTTTCATCCTTCTTCGAATCAAATCAATCTTTTCCGAAGTCTCTCTAACCATATCGGGCCCAAGTAAGATCTTATCCGTAGATTCCCACCAACATGTAGGTGATCGACAAGGCCTTCCATAAAGAGCTTCGAAAGGAGCCATGCCAATACTAGACTGAAAGCTGTTATTATATGCGAACTCCACCAATGGAAGATGCTCTTCCCATGTACCTCCAAAATCCAAGATACATAGCCTCAAAAGGTCTTCTAAAATACGATTCACTCTCTCGGTCTGGCCGTCCGTCTGAGGATGATATGCGGTACTCAAACACAACTGAGTCCCTACCGCCTCTTGCAAACGCTTCCAAAACTCTGTAGTGAAGATAGGATCTCGATCGCTCACTATACTGGAAGGTACACCATGCAATCTGATAATCTCTCGAATGTAAACTGAAGCTAGCCATGGAGCAGTTCTCTTACTCTTCACGGGTATAAAATGGGCGCTCTTAGTAAGTCTGTCTACCACAACCTAAATTCCCGTATTACCCTTCCTCGATCTCGGTAATCCATCGAGACACTATCCCACTTCCATAGCGGAACCTCCAATGGGTGAAGCAACCCACCGGGTTTCTTCTGCTCCGCTTTCACTTGCTAGCACACCAAGCATCTAGCGACATACTCGACCACATCTTTCTTCATACCGGCCCAAAAGAAAACTCGCTTCATGTCTTGGTACATCTTGTCCCCACCGGGATGAATGGTCATCTTTGACTGATGTGCATCATTAAGTATAGCCTTCCTCAAACCCTCGTCTTGCGGTACACAAAGTCTACCGTCTCTACGCAACCACCCCTTACCATCTAGGGTGTACCTACTCAAATGGCTGGACGACTCCCCCCTTATGAGCTTCTCTACTAACTCAACCAACTGTGGGTCGTCTCGCTGTGCCTCGCCAATCCGTCCCAAAAGAGTAGGCCTAACCTCCAAGGAGGCTAGCAAACCGGGTACAAAGTCAACGGAAGGTCTAAAGTCAAACATAGAAATAAACTCTAAGCTCCGTCGTTCAACGAACAATGAACTCGAGGACAACCTTTTTCTACTTAAGGCGGCCGCTACCACGTTACCCTTGCCATGGTTATACGCTATCTCAAACTCATAGGATGCTAAGAATCCCATCCACTTTTTCTGTCCTAAGACTATGCGCTCGAAGAGTCTCCAACACTTCACTAAGATGTAGGGCATGCTCTTCTCCACTTTTAGAGAAAATCAGGATATTACCCCATCCAAAATCATCACAACTGTCCATCTCTCACGCAGACCACCCTAGTCGAACTCGACATCCCCCAAATGCAAGCCCCAAAGGCCTAAACCAATATCAGACAAACACCCAAGTGATACCTCCTTCGAATTCAGACGACCTACGTGAGATGATACTAGTAGAAACGGCTAAATAATTAAGCCCTTGTCCAACTCTGGATGTCCTCGCCAATCTCGCTCCAAAACCACCGTTTATCCCATAACTGGCTTTGCTCAACCTATTGAACACATACGAAAACTTATTTCGCTCCTAGAAAAGACCAAGATGTCATTTACAAAGACCATCACGAACTTATTTAGGTACTCCCTGAACACCCTTCTCATCAAATCAATAAAGTATGCGGGGGCGTTCGTCAAACCAAATGGCATCACCAGCCACTCATAAAAAAAACCATCCGGAGTCCTAAAGGCAGTCTTCTCTATACTATCCTCAGCCACTCTCAACTGACGAAACCCCGTGGCTAAGTCCAACTGCGAAAATACTGAGGCGCCAACTAACTGATCAAAGAGATCATCAATCCTCGCCAATGGGTGTCTATTCTTCTTTGTGAGTTTATTTAGTTCTCTTTAGCCTACACAAAGTCTGAGGGACCCATCCGCCTTCGTGGCAAAAACTACTGGAGCACCCCACTCCGATATATTTCGTCTTATGAACCCCTTCTCAAGCAAATCGCCTACTTGCTTATGGAGTTCCCTCCTCTCACGAGGAGCCATGTGGCACACTGGCCAAGATACTGGTTTGGCATTGTCTACCAGATATATTCGGAAGTCAATCTCCCGCTCCGGAGGTAAGCCCTTCACCTCCTCAAACACATCCGAGTATTCCCGGACCACTCTAACAGATCGCAAACTCTAGACCGACGTGTCAAGCGATTCTAGATAACTTAGCATAACAAATTCCATGGGATTACAAGAGATCTCGAGAGTGTTACCCAAGCGGGTCGTAAGCCTAACAACTCTCCTTCCACAATCAAGAACGGCACCCCTACTGGATAACCAGTCCATGCCCAAAACTAACCCATAGCCCGTGAAGCCCAAAAAGCATCACATCTAAACTCAACGCTAAGTATAGAAACTTTCAAACCCAAACACATCATGGAGCCCCAATTGGGTTTGAAACAACCAAGGGATCATCTACTAAACTGGTGTCTAAGTGCAGTGACTCAACTAACAATGATGAGATAAACGAACTCGATGCGTCAGAATCAAATAAAGTTCGAACCGGATAATAAAGAAATCCAAATTCCAACCTAGACGATCCTATCCCCATCTGGTACGCTAGCCGTGAGGGAATACAACTACCCTCCAGGAGATTCCATACCTTGCCCTTGCCTCTTTGGACAATCCTAATAAGGTGTCCTATTCCTCCCGAAAGGATAACTACTCTCCTTCTTCTTCCCATTCTCCACTCGTAACCTCCCACCAATGAGGTTTCATCCTTGATTAACCAAACAACTATTTGAGCCTTCCTCCCATCGTCTATCCAATAGGTACCTACCAGTCCTCCTCCTTCTTGAACCAACTTCTAATCCGACTAATGTCTAAGTCCCTTGAAGTGGTTTTCCATTCTTATCTATCTTAGAAAGATCATCTATACACGGAGGGGAAACTCAAAACGAGAGAGGAAGAGATTCAAAACGGAGAATTCGAAAGATATAGATATGGCTATTGGGGATTATGCTTTTCTTTCAAAAACTTTTCTCTTAAAAGACATGTTTTTGAAAATACTCATTTCAAAAATATTCTTAGAAAATAGTTTTTCTAAAAATTTTATCTATTCTGGTAACCTTAAGCTCTAATACCACGTGTAACACCCCGCACCCGCTACGGTCACTCACTAAGGGAATGCCATAACATCGGTGGAGTATTTTAAGTGAATATAGAACAGAAAAATTACAACAAGACAGATATAAGTAATACTTGAGAATTTAAAACATCATTTCATTGCAGCGGAAAGTAAAACATGTTTGGTTACACCAAAACCATAAACAATAGTCAAGTACATAATATCCATCCTGATAAAACAAAAGCACATAATCCCACTACATAACTTAATAGCCATAATAGAAAAGATAAACTGAGCTTTACATCCACGGTCCAAGCTCCAAAAGATAGATAAAGCAGTCTGATCAAGGCCCACTAGTGCTAGGCCCACTCTGAAAACCTGAGGGTTGGGAAAAAGATAAAAAAACAACGGGGTCAGACATAAGTCTGAGCGAGTCCTATAACCTTAACAATACAATCATTAAAGTAATTAGGGTATGATATAAACAAGGTACGGTACCTCTAGGGATAATGACTACACTAAGTAGCCAACTAAACACAGGATGTACTAAGATAACCGAAAAGACGCATTTACCTACCCAAGGATAATTACTACACTGCACCACCCCAGATCTACCCACCCAAGGGTAATTCCTGCACTGCACCACACCAGTTCTACCCACCCAAGGGTAATTCCTACTTAAGGTTGATCCCACTAAGTGTACTTAGTAATTTTTAATAGTAGTTTCGTGTACCCCTAACTGACTACATAGGTGCCGTCTGCCCCTACCTCCACTAGGTGTACTTAGTAATTTTTTAATAGTAGTTTCGTGTACCCTAGCTGACTACATAGGTGCCGTCTGCCCCTATCTCCACTAGGTGTACCCACTACTCCCCAAGCGATCAGCTCCCTAACGTAGATACCCGTGCTGGCCCCACAGTGGGGTGTATCATTTCCCAAAGTGGCAACCTGATAATATCAACGGTGCACGGCTTATACCTACACGATGCAACAACGTCTTACTTACCAGCCCGGGTCCACACACGCATATGAAACCCGTTGGACTTGCGTTGCCACCGCTAACCCGTTTTGGCCTCTTACAGTCAAGCCCAATATGCGTGTCCCGTCCTCGACTTGGGTCGAGCCCACAAAGATACGTTTGGGATATTGGTTGAAATGGGCCCCCACAAGCTACCCACCTAAGCTTGTCATTTCTAGTGAATCCCACTTAACCCTTTAACCATGTCCACTTACATGTTATAAATTTTGGTTAAGTCATTTAATCATACTTTAATTGCCACTCAAGGCACCCACTAGATTTCCACATGCCACCCAAGGCACTTACTTGATTCCCACATGCCACCCAAGGCACTTACTTAACCCTTTAATCATGTTTAATTACATGTTCCACTTTGGTTAAGTATTCTAATCGTATTTTCTATTGCCACCCAAGGCAACCCACTAGTTTCCTCATGCCACCCAAGGCACCCCCACTAGTTACTACATGCCACCCAAGGCACCCACTTAACCCCTCATGCCCCACTACATGCTAATTTGGTTAAGTGTTTCTTAATTAATTAAGATCGTAACCTTTGTAAAGACCTCTCACATTAGACTGTCTTTTATGGCAGCTGGATATGCCGGTTGGTTCCGGGCAGCCTTACACCATAACAGAGTCTAACCTCGTGTCTTTACACTTGTCACGTATTTAGTTTATGACTAAGACCTCTCACATTGGGCCAATCATTTGTAGCCGCTGGATTTGCCGGTCGGTTCCGGGCAGTCTTATGCTACAAAAGGGTCCAACCTCGTGTCTTAGTCGATTAATTACACCTAATTAATCACCCCCATAATTTGTATTAATTGTCCCTAATTAATTACAAATATTTAAGAATATGGGTAGACCTAACTCAATAGGTAAATTCCCAATTCCATAATATGGGTAGTCCTAACTTAATAGGTAAATTCCCAATTCCATAATATGGGTAGGCCTAACTTAATAGGTAAATTCCCAATTATGTCCATTCACTTTATGTTATGCTTAAGCATACCCATTTCACACCATTTTATTAACATGCATATTAACCCCATCGTTCCCCACGTAATTCGTTCTCATGACATGACATAATAAAGGGAAGATTCATCACAAATGCCATGGGTTTAACCAATCATAGCATATAACTTTATCATGGGTTTAAAAGGTGTCAACTTGCATATATGAGCATACATTAAACCCAACTAGCATTTAACCCAAACTTGCATGAAGCACATATGTCACAAAGGGGGTAACTTGCATATGATTCTTATGTCATACAAAGGTGTGAACTTGCATAGCATGTCACATGTTAACTTGCATATAACCAAACACATAACTTGCATAACATGTTACATATGAACTTGCATATAATCATGCACATAACTTGCATATAACCAAACACATAACTTGCATAACATGTTACATATGAACTTGCATATAATCATGCACATAACTTGCATATAACCAAACACATAACTTGCATAACATGTTACATATGAACTTGCATATAATCATGCACATAACTTGCATTACATGTTACATATGAACTTGCATATAATCTCACATATAGCTTGCATAACATGTTACATATGAACTTGCATATAATCTCACATATAGCTTGCATAACATGTTACATATGAACTTGCATATAATCTCATATATAGCTTGCATAACATGTTACATATGAATCAATGTTCAACATAGTGTTTTGCATAATGAGCATCATAAAACATAGCATTATACTTGCATAACATATAGCATAAAACTCGCAAAACACACAACATACACTATACTAAACTTGCATAAACACATTGATCCACAAACATAGCCATATCTTATTATATCCTATCATAATCAATTTAACAATTGATTATTAAGGCTATAGAAACTCACCACTAAACTCCAATAAGCAAACCCTTGCCAAAGATCACCCAAAAACTCTAGCCTTGAAAATAAAGCTTGCAACTTGATGATGAATGCAAGCTAATGATCACTCATACAACTTAAAAATGCTTGTATGAACATGAAAGCCTTCATAGAAATAGTTTAGAAAGAGGATGGAGGCTAGGGTTTTGAGTGGAGGCCATGATCATAGAAAATTTTGGCATAGTTTAGTTAGAGGATAGGATTATGATCATTTAGGGCTAGCTTAGGGTCTTATTTATAGGATTAGGTTGTGTTTTAGACCCTTAGATTAACCCTAGGTTAGTTTAGGTCCGTCAGATTTCGTCCCAAGCCCTCCAACCCAGCCCAAAACTCAACCAGGTGCACCCAGGCCAGAGTCAGCCGACAGGGCAAGTCGACAGCCCTGTCGACTGCCAAGTCGACAGGCATGTCGACAGGCAAGTCGACAGCCCTGTCGACAGCCAAGTCGACTTGGCTGGGCGGGACTTTTCCCGCCTGGCCCCCATTTCTGCATGTTTCGAAATTCAAATTTCCCGAAAACTTCTTTCGGCCTTAACCGGGTCATACGGACTCCGATTTACAAAATTTCGGACTCTATTTCGCGTATTTTTCCGAGACAAACACAATGACGTAACCCGTTTTCCCCTGATTCTCACATCTGAGATTATTAATTCTGTAATTAGTGAATATCAGTGATAACTAAAATTCGGGGTGTTACATTAGGTGATAGGGTATATTAACTCAAGTGATTAGGCAAGTTAGCAGCTAAATTAGGCATATTCTATATAATTAGGTTCAATGAAAATATACCTAGGAAATGCACTGTTCATCTTCATCTTTGGTTTCGCCTACCATTTAAAACCTATTTACTCCTTGTCACGCAGTTCCACATGCGCTTCTGCTCCTCTTTCTTGTTCAACAATCAACACGCATAGCAACTTTCACACATCCGTTCACCCATCGCGAGACCCCCCCCCTTTCAATTTCGAACAGTGCTCCTGTTTCCTTCTAACTGCCGTGTCCTTCTTTCTCTTGTTCGAACCCTACTACAAAATTTCCTAACACCATGAACCCTTCAATTCTACTACACCGTACAACAACCCACTTGCCTCATCATTATGCAACTGTTCTCATGTATCCACCTCAGAGAACGTGACCAACCAGTACACACACGGTACACTGCTTCATCCATGACTGTCGTATCCTCATGTTCAGTTCCTCCTACGCCACATACTTTGGTTTTTAACTTGCTTCCATTCACCTTTGAGAATCCACATTTGTTATTACCATGGGGTTGGGTTCTCTTCAAACAGAAGAATATTGGAGTTTTGATTTAGTAAAAATAGAGGCTTTTGCGTCTTAACTTACTGGAGAGGCCAAGAAAAATAAGGGGTTTGTAGTGGGTATTTATAAAGAAGGAAAGGTTGGGATAAGAAGCACGTCCGCTTCAAATGGTACAGTTAGGTTTCATAATAGAGTAAGGATGGTTGAAAATGAAAATTCAACATCAAATAGCTATGCGGGGTTGTGTCTTTTCATGGGTATGGTCACAAACTAGGCGTTGAAAATGTTCAAGAATAGGATGCTGAAATGAAAGGTCCGTGACTATGCGTGATGGCGAAGAGCATGGTCAGTGATTTGAGGAAACAAAGTAGCCTATTTATGTGATGGGATTTAAGTATGGGGTAGCTTCTCCATTTGCATGTGCATGCATACGTCTTAGAACAAAAATTAGAGTAGTTATCTGTTTTTACTTAGGCTAAAACAATGTAAAATAGATAGGGGGTAAGTAATGTCTTCATTTAATGGCTTGTGACAAATATCTGTACTAGTTGAGTTAGTAGGTGGAGTGGGTAGCATTCATCAAACATTGCTATGAAGTTATAAATACTATTATATATGTATATTTTCTTTGTATTTTATTTGCAGTTGTATATGCAAATTAATTAATCATTGAACTGATGCAAAACAACGTGTTAAGATTATGGAAATCTGCCAATTTGCTGTTAATACGAATACTGCATAAATATATTTTTGTCCATCAGTTCCAATCTTATTTAACAATTGGAAGGTAGTAGTTACCCTTTTCTTCATTGTATGTATGATAAACTCATCCTTAATGGATGTATATAACTTTGATGCGTTGGAAATAGTTCTTGTTAAAAACATTTTCCCCAATGGTAAATCACTATGTTACGATAGACTAAAAATGCCCTCCTATATTATAGAATTTAATAACTGATTTCGAAATTAGGTTCACGGGGTATGTGTTATATCGAAAAATATAATATAATTTCAAACATTCAATTTAACAATAATATATTATTATTGTCGTATATATACACGAATGAAAATATCATAGAGTTCAAATGTAAGCCAATATGGATTTCAAACTTAGTATTATCAATTTTGAGTTAAACGGTATTAAAATTATATATATACATATATCCTTTATATTTATAGAATAAACATTATCGTTTATTAACGAATTCGATAGCGACTATTTAAAAATTTGAATTGGACGTAACTTGCAATCTGTAATATTAAATCTTCGTTTTACCCTTTCATTAGAAAAATATAATAAAATCGATTCAAACATTTCTTGTTTCACAGAAATCCTACTTATATCGGATCCTATATATTCAATTAAAGTTCAGATCAAAATTTACGAACTACCGCGGCTTTGCGAGCTCGTTTTAATTAATTTATAAATATATATATTCAAACTCCATTTTAATAAAATAAATTCGATTTAAAATCCATTATATTTCCAATAAAATATATAAATAAATTTAAATATTCCAATTTAAATGACCGAAAATCTGGGACGTTACATTCTTCCCCCTTAAAAGAATTGCGCCCGCAAAATTACAAGGTAAGAAGAATACCCCGAACCCAATTATTTTAAAATAATCACTTTCGAATTATCATCAAAATGAATTCAAACTCTTTAAAAAAAATCAATAATTTTTCCAACACCTCCTCTGCGAGGTTCGATCTGTACTACTATAATTGTCATTCCGGGCCTGAACTTCTCCAAAAGAAAACCAAAATCCAAACGGCTACCTAACCCAGGGGTATAAAATCAATCACCAACCAACAATATTAACGTTTACCTATTTTTTTGGGTAATTCGATTCCAATTTCAAAGCAAATCAATTAACTCCTATTCATTTTCCAATCTGTATAACCAAATCAATTCGATAGTCTTCTAGAATCCGCACTTACTACAATTTACAATGGAAATAACAAATACTGGTCTAAACAATTCCGTTTCCACTTCACAACCAATCTTATTTCCAATTCACTATACTTGGATTTATTTCCTTACTTCCAATTCATTCAATCTTTAACTCATTGAATTAAACTAACTAAGATTCAATAAATCAAATGGTTTATAACCACCCCAATTTATATTATATTCAATATTAATATTTACTGGTCCGCATTTACTTTGGTTCAACATATATTAAAATTAATCGATTAATATTTGATTAATTTGATTTTCAAATTCCAATTTATTTAATTCCATCTTAATTAATTCCCTTAACCAGGTTTAGTTTCATTTTCATAATTAATTTACCAATTTGTTTCTAACCAGTTCAATTCTATTTCATAATCCAATTTGGATTCCAATCAAACCAATCAAAACAACCAAACAACCAATAATACCATACTATAGAAAATTATATCCTTTTTTCTATAAAAATAAAATTTGGGCAAAATTATTTCATCTACCCACTTTATAAAACAACACGGTGTCAATTGCCAGTTCAATATTGAACCGATGAAATAACACAATACAAAACATTTTTTCTTTATAAAATCTACAAGTACGCTTTCTCATATATATACTCAAACTCAATCTAGGGTGTTACTAACCCTATCTCTATCGAGTTACACTACAGAGCCAAGGTTACTACTCAACCAATAGCTTGGATACCAACTGTGACGACCCAAATTTTCGGTACCTTTTGAGTTGATCGAACAACGCCAATCCAACCCAAATTGTACTGGAAACCCAGATGTCATAGAAAGAAATTAGAGGGTGAGGTAAGAAAGAAAGAAATATTAGAACAGAAGAAGAAGAACCAACATAACACAGAGTCTTACATCGCAGTGGAATAATATATAATACATAATAAACTTTATTGAAAACTTGAAGTAATATACTTACATACATCAGAGTATAATAGATAAATCTGGATAGTTATAACAACCTGTCCTCAAATACAGCACACAATGGAATATACTAGGTGAAACTATACGTCTGAACTCGTCCGACACATCTTCTGAACTTCGTATTATCCAATGACCTGAACCAGTACAACCCGGTCTAACCCGAGCATTACAAACACTGGGTCAGTCTGATGAACCAGAGTGAGAAAAACTCGCACAGTTTAAGGGAATCATCCAACTTGATTTTAAAGTCTTTTCAAAAGAAAAGGATAATCGTAAGATCAAATCCACACATAAATACAGATGGTTTTTATCTTGCGATAACCAAAAGATTTTGAAATCGTATATATATTCTAATAGTGTTTAAATGCAAATAAATAGCAATCTAGCGGAATGCTTGCATCTCACGCTCCACATATATAATATATAATCAAAACCACGAGCGCTTATTTGAGATTGGATTCTGAGGTATGGAACCACCTGTCGATAGTGTATCTCTAGAGAGGAATACATTGGGTTCAACAAGAATGTCTTGCAACCCGGCATACTCATAACTAACCACTCAATTCGCTTGAGTGTTCCGAATGTATATCACTAACGGTTGGGATCAACAACTGTTTCCCGAAAGGGATAGCATCGATAGATTAAAGAAGCAAAAGGAATTTCTCTAGATAGGTGATTATACACCATAATGGGTGCGACCCACATAGCTATGTTGCCTGCCCGATTTTTGTCATTTCCCGGTTAATGAGGCTTGAGGCTACAAATCTTCTTTTTCAGAACATCTGGCCACTATTCACTTTGAATGCCACATCGTCAGATCCGCTAAATCACTAATTGACGTCCACAAAAAATACTGGTTGTTAGTTAAGAGAAGGTGTGTTCTCCGCCACCAACCGGAATACGTTTGTAAAAATCGACATACGTGATCCTTTGAAAATACTCGACATTCTTCCATATAAGTCATCTAGGAACAGGATGAACCGAAGGCACCCTCCTAATGTGTCCAAAGGATCAGTAGCGAGTAGTCCTTGCAATCCAAAAAATTTCACTGACGACCGAATCACGTCAGAGTACCTCTAGTTGCAATCCAGAGAATATTCGTCAATAATCCTTCTGCTTATGAAGATCCACAGTCTTCAGTTTCTCCATCTCGATCAGCTTTTGAAAATCTTCAACGTTTACGTATTTGTTAGTTGGAATGATTTTCGAATATAAATTTGGCCCCGGTCTTTCCGTACCAACAATCGATTTTGCCAGATTTCGATAGTCGGTGTTTTAACTATCAAAATAAACAACCATCATCCATAGAAAAATAAAGTATATTTATTGGTTTAGTATACAACGTCACTTAGCCTCTTTAGTTTAACAGTTGTTACTCTTTATGGTTATATTTTCACATTATTGCAATAATTAGCATTATTTTTTATTAATCAAAATAGTTTACTTGACATCTGTAACAATTGTTACAAATTCTATTTTCAAAACTCTTGCCTTCTTTACCAATTCCAATTGTAAAATCATTAGTGACAATATAATTTGTTGTCTTAAATTAAATACATCAGTTCGTTATAACTATCTTCTATTTCCTTAGCCACATCAGAACGACTTATCATTTATATTGAAATATTATAAATTCTATTGTCATTAACTTCTTATTTAACTTCTTCCTTTAACATTTCGAGCTTCGAAATAAACCTCATCTTTGATTAGTCATTCCAAACTTAGGAATATCTTATTCCGAACTTCGGAATAAACCTCACTCAATAGACATTCTGAACTTCAGAATACAATTTCAGGTTATATATATCCTTTATATTTACATAATAAACATTATCGTTTATTAATGAATTCCATAACGACTACTTCAAAATTTGAATTGGACATAAATTGCAGTCTGTAATATGAAATCTTCATTTTTTCTTCCGTTAGAAAAATATAATCAAATTGATTCAAACGTTTCTTGTTTCATAGAAATCCAACTTATATCGGATCCTATATATTCAGTTAAAGTTTATATTGAAATTTACGAACTACCGCGGCTTTACAATCTTGTTTTAATTAATTTATAAATATATATATATTCGAACTCCATTTTAATAAAATAAATTCAACATAAAATCCATTATGTTTTCAATATAATATATAAAAAGATTTAAATATTCTAATTTAAATAACTGGGAAATCTAGGACGTTACAAAATTGGCGCCAAGGTTTGTAGGACCATTTCCCCTAGTGGAAAGGATAGGTCAAATGGCCTATAGGGTGAGACTACCAGAGAGGTTGGCGGGTGTTCATGATGTTTTCCATATTTCTCATTTGTGAAAATGTCTGCACGATACGGTAGAGGTAGTAGAGCCAAGCGTACTTAAGGAAGTAAATGTAGAAAGGGTGGCAACAGTTAGACGAGTTCCTGCCCGTATACTTGGATCAAAGGTTAAGAAGCTACACAAAAGAGAGGTCAAGTTAATGAAAGTGCAATGGAGGCGAAGACAACGAGGATGTAACTTGGGAGACTGAAGACAAGACCCATGCTTCATACCCTTTTCTTTTCAAGGGTATGTTCTTAACTTCTTTTTCCAAGCTTTTATTCGTACTTGCTTATTTTATTTGAGTATATCCTATTGATCGAATCTTCGACCTTTATGTAGGAAACCAATGGACGTAAACATGTGTTTGGGACATGTTATGTTTGATGGATGCAAGTGGATGCAAGTGTTATCTAGTGGTTACTCGTGGATGCATATACACACGTTAGGCACTAGATCGGCTTAAAGCACTCTCATACTAAATATGGATGTGTATGCATTTTACTGTTTAACGGGTGGAAGTGGATGTATCATCATATGGATGTTGCATTTAGATGGATGGTTGTGCACACATATAGAGCTTACATGATATGCTAGGACTATTTGCATACATCTTGGATTCATGGCACTAACATACATTGCATTAAGGAGGTCGATTTAATCAGTGGACCGCCTGATTTTTCGCATTAGCACACGGACATATACACACACCTTTACCTATGTTCATGTGAGCATTAGAATCTCTTAAGGACCATGGACATCTGTGATTAATGGATGAGTAGATGGTTGTAGATGGATGTTAGGATAAACATTCTTCTTAACTTGGAGATTTCGGGGACGAAATCCTTTAAGTAGGGGAGAATGTAACACCTCGTAATTTTAAAGGACATTATAACAATAAACTAAAGAATACTTTATTAAATATTGGGAATTAAGTAAAACAGACTGTACCATCGCATTCATCTCAGAATTCTACTTAAGATAGACTCCGAGTTTTTGTAAAATGGATATCGTATGAGAAAGATATGAAGGTAAGGAGTTTGTATACATATAAGGGTTTTATGTATGAATAAAACAAATCAGAAATTCAAATCAATTCAAACTTATATAAGCGGAAGGGGGTGGGCATAGTGGGAAATTGACCTGTTAAGGGTCGACCTATGCCAGGTCGACCCATGGGTCGACCCAAGGCCAAATGGGTCGACCCATGGGTCGACCTAGAGAGGAGTGGGTCGAACCAACTGGGATCTGACAGAATTCGTTCTGCTGAATCGGGACTTGTTTTTTGGCTGGGTTCGTTGAATAAAGGCTATATAAGGACACGATTTCTATTATTTTTCTATACCTAAAACAATGGAGACAATGAGATGCTGCCCCAACTTGGATTGAACCAGACTATCTTCTTCAACACTAGCCTATATTCATACAAAAATCTCTTCTTCAACATCAGCATATTATCCTTTTCTCTTTAGATCCGATCTTTTTGAGTTCATGCTACTTTTAGGTATAAAAATTTAACAGCAACGCTGACATGTTTATAAATCTGGATATGAACCTATGCCTATTAAGAATCTGATTCATACCTGAACAAGTTCTGCCATTACATGTATTCCTGACACGACTCGAACTTCCCCGTGAAGGAAAGCACGAATTGCTTTGAGGACAAGACCAATCAGAACGCAAACAGAAAAACATTTCATTGTATATTACAACAATTCCATCAGATACGGGAATATACAGAGTATGAATAAATATTATAGATTTCACAAATATCAGAGATTACAATAAATTACATAGCAGCGGAAAAATAATACAACACACAATTGAAAGTAACACACAGATACAGAGCTTTCCGGGCATCGTTCCAGTTGTAAGTTAGGATCCTGTGAATATAAATCGGCAAAACCAAAACTACTAGCTGCCCGTGCGGAAAATAGGGGCACCCAGAGTTTAGGTTGAAACAATAAACTCCAGGTCAGTCATGTGACTGGTGTGAGAACTAAAACAGTTATTAATCTTTATTTTTAAAGTTAGGTAAATCAAGGGACCACGCCGTATAACACGGAACGGGTTTCCTCCTAAGAATACCAGTGCATAAAACAAATAGCGCAATGCTAAATAAAGAAAAATGAAGCTATTATAAGACCCAGGTCCCATCACACAATGCAACACAAGCCGGAGGATAGGGTTTTACCTTATAATAGCAAAAGAATGCTTGATATGTTTAAAAACAGATTATTTTGATGTTACTATAAGTGTATAGTTTCAAAACAATTTCAATCATAAGTATCAATCATAGGCGACATAGCTACCATCTACTATGTCGCCATACTAGGTTCTACAAATAAAACCGAATTGTCATGTATTGGAAATTGGATCCCATCATGAGTCGAGGCAAGGGGCAAGCTCCTCTCCGTTCGAGACACTCTAGCAAATGTCTCAGGACCACACATAGCAATCCTTGGATCTTCAGGGCCGGTCCTCTCTTACTTTTGAGGATTGGAAATTCCTGAACACACGTTTCCCGGTTCTATAGGACCTATATATAATGGTCTGTACGTCGGCTCATATAGTGCCAGTTATCGACCATATATTCGAGGCGCCTCACATTCCAACAACCACACAGGTGAAAAGTATATAAATGTCAGCCAGTTTAAGCACTGACACCACCACTAGCTAGAAAGAAACATCGTGCTCTCTCTGCAGTCACTATCCCGTTTTTGACTCATACCGAGGTGTGAGGCTCGTGAATTAACGTCATACACAAAGCTGCGCCACACAGGCCGTGCTTTGATCATCAACCACAAGACTTTGCTTTTCAACAGAAGCCTTGATCAATTGCCACTTAGGCGTGCCACACAAGCAATTCATGCCATGCGACTGATGTCAATCGATATACAACCTCTGAGCTCGTTCGTCTCAGAGAAGGGCGTTAAGCAAGAGAATAAATTTTCCACAGCCAAACAGATGTATGTTTAATAGAGATCAATCAACACAGAATAAAATCCAATGTCAGACACACAGTCCATTTACAAGTTCGTTCTGGGTCTGAACGAAAACGGAGGAACTTTCCTTGCATATCCATCGATCTCCAAGTATGTCTGGATGATCACCAACTGTTTCTCTCCTCTTGGGTGTACAACCCAATCGAGATCATCAGCAATCATCCAAACGATGTGAAGACTTCCGGTCTTCAACCACCGTATTCATCTTCGACTTGTCGTCGAATCGGTTATTCAAAATGGGTATAAACCCAGCCTTTCCGAATAACCCGCGTATATAATAAAAACGTGTTACACAAACACAAATATGCCTCATTCCAATTTAGAATATTCTTTTATTCAAAATTTTACATTCTTAGGGAAAGGTTCCCATTAATTTTATCAAAGATAAAATCTTCTAAATTTATTCTTTAATCTTCCTTTGGATATCATTTCAAACCATGTTATGGTTTTCCAAACTAGTCGGGATTAGCGAACCACACCGAAGTAATTATTTATTTTATTTCCCAATCCCAACCTATTCATCCCATGGAGAAAACTGGTAATACTCCATATCTAACACCGCAGTGTTATCGGTAAATATTAATTACCATTTCACGTTCAAATCTAATTAAAGATTTAACTATCGCTTTGGAGCAAAGCTGGTGATACTCCATCCTCGATCACTTTTCAGATTTGATAATTTAAATTATCAATTCACATTTCAATCTAATTAAAGATTCATTAAAACTCCACCTAGTTTTAATCTTCTCAAAAATCAATATCCTATCTTTAACTGGGTTAAAGAACCAACGTTATCTAAAACACGGTTCACGATAAATCCAAAATCACTTTCTATTGTTAATCGGGTTAAAGAACAGGTGTTATTCAAAACACCGCTCACGATAAACCCAAAAACCAATTTAAATTCAATTTCAATTAATATTATTTAATTGATACACTTCATTAAATCTAAATAGAAAGATTCAATCTTTTTCTCAACTGGGCTTAAGAACAGTGTTAATGAAGGCACCATTCATGACAAACCCAGATCACACTTGATATTAAATACAAGGCTCTGAATAGAAAATATATCGGCTTATATTCAATATCAAATTTTATGACCAACAAATATCGTATTGGAAATAACGATATAAATATATCTTCCAAATTTCCACAATCATATCTATGTAATCACAAAATCCAACATCGAAATATTCCGAAGATAATTTCTATTCAAATCCATTCCAATTCACGTATTGGAAATTCTGATTATTTTCAAAACCACTTCAAATTAAATTTATTTATTTCAAAAATAAATTGATATTAATTCTAGTTATAAACTAGTTCATTTCAATAAAAATCTATTTTTATCTTTTCAAATTTGGAATTTTTCATCCCAGTTCTTCACAAATCATTTCTTATGATTTTACACAAATTATTGATATTTTAAATAATTTTATCAAGGCATGTACAGTCGATTTCCATCAACGGCCATCGAACTGCACTTACAGCGACCTTTTCCAAATTTGATTTGGACATAATTCCAAATCCAACTGTTAGATTTAAAATTTCTAATATTCATTGGAAAGCTCTTTTCGATACGAACCCAAGGTTCTAGTTTCAGGAGAATCCGACGGTCGGATCTCCCGCAACGTCAATTCGAAGTCAATGGTCGAAATTCGCGAACTACCGTGGCGCGGCGCGTTCTATTCAGGCCATTATATATAAAATATATATTATATATATTTCATCGATTTCAATTCAAAATGTATTTTATAAATCGTTTTAAATTCATTTTCGAAACGATTTCAACTTCATGTTCAATTTCGAATCGAAATTGAATATTCCACATCATCGATATACAAATGATAATATTTTCAAAACGTTATATTTTGAAATCACTTCCTTTTCTATATTCATTATAAAAACGAATATAATCGATATAAATATCGTTTATGTCAAAATGGCGCATCTCTAATCAACATGGCTTTATATATTTCAATAACTTCGTTATTCTATTCAACAAATGAATATTTAATCTATTCAACACATGAATCTATATTTCTTTCAACACATGAATATTCTCAACACATGAGCACTGTCAACACATGACTATTTCTATTTTTTAATATATTTTATAAAATTATGGTATCTATCGTTTGATTTTTAATCAGACTCCAACTGTAAAGTAGTAAGAGAATGATTCCCTAAGTATTAACCCCGATGGCCGAAACCAACATCAGATCAATACCCAGGAAACCACTCATCTTATTTAGTTTCCAGTTAGTTTCTAATCTTAAATATGATAAAGATGTAAATTTTATTGTTAAATATTTTACTCAACACATGATAAGTTTCATCACATGAATATTCTCAGCACATGGGCATCGTCAACACATGACTATTTTTATTCTATTCAACACATGAATCTATATTTTATTCTATTCTTTATTTTCCCAATTGGAATGAGGCCCAATCAATTACCATATAATGTTAATTATATGGATTCCATACAACACATGTATATAATAGCAACGGTAAATAATCAACCATCATACAAAGTGCACCACACAACTGCATAAGCATTAAATATAAATAATTAACGCTTACACAGTCTGTCGACCAATCAATCGACATACTATTAAATAATTGGGATTAATGTACGCCAAATCTCATCCCAACACCCGTGTGGGGTTTCAATCCACAAACACTGAATATTATTTGTGCGGTTGGGAGATGTGTAAAATTTATCATCCCAATCAATATCTTTCAAATAGGTGTACATAAACAAACCGTCCGGTTTGCAAATGAATATTTATTTATTCACATCCACTATATTCATATTCACGTTAAAAATTATATTTTTAAAGATAATTAATTTATTTCAACACATGAATGTTTTATTTTTCGTTTCACATCAACATCACAAACATACTTCACAACACATCAAACAAGCATACAAGTCGTCCATGGTCTGTCTACGACGGGTGTCAGGCGCTGCTAAGCACCGTCTGCATAACTAGAAAACAAGATTTAAAGTGAGAAGTTCTCACCCAAGCTAAACCAAACGCCACGACTCTTCTTATGTAGAAATCTTCGTCGTGCTCGCCTTTTGTTAATTTCGTTGCCCGTAGCCACTACATATATAAAAATCATATTTTTATAACTACGCTATATGGATAAAAATCACATTTTTATACCGCTACTATATAGATAAAAATTCAATTTTTACACCGCTACTATATAGATAAAAATTCTATTATTATACCGCTACTATATAAATAAAAATTCTATTTTTATACCGGTGTTCATATAATAAAGATTATATTTTTATCACGCAATTCTCTATATAAAAATTATATTTTGATATATAAAGATCATATTTTTACATCATTGCCACATATGTAAAAATCACTCCTTTACAACGCTACTTCCATGATAAAAGTTATATTTTTATCTTGCTAGTAATATAATAAAAATTATATTTTTATTACTCTACATGAATAAAAATCATATTTTTATTCTTCCTATGATATAAAGATCGAATTTTTATTACCTATATAATATAAAAATCATATTTTTACTCTACCTAAGTAAAAATCATATTTTTATTATCTACATTATATAAGAATTATATTTTTAATCATCATATCTAATAAAAATCGTATCTTTATATATGCTATACATGTATAAAAATCAAATCTTTCTTGTTACTTCATATGAAATAAAATCAAATCTTTCTACTTCAACTTCATATGAAATAAAATCAAATATTTCTACTTCTTAAAAATCTTATCCTTCCTTTCTATACAAAGATCTAAATTTTCTAATTAAAAAAAATCTAAGCTTTATATTCTATATATATATATAATTGATTTCATATAAATAAGAAACAAAACTGAATTTAAAACAACGAAATCGAACCAAAACTCACATTGAAACTCGAAATAGGGGGTCGTAGCTCGAGAAGGGGCGCTGGGGTTCGGTCAAGTGGCGCTGGGGTGATCGGAGGGTCGGGGAGGGCGAGGTGCAGGCGGCGGCGGCGGTATGGAGGTGGGGCGTGGCACGGTTCAGCTGATTGGGGCTCGGACTGGATGGAAGGGGGAGGTAGAGAAGCGACGAAGGAGAGGAGGAGGAGGAAGAAGAGGGGGCTCTAGCATAGGCGGCGCCGCCTTGCGGGGGGGGGGGTGAAGCGACCCGAACTTCCCCGGTCTCCGAAGAGATGAGAAAGAACGAATTACTGTGAGGACAAGACAAATCAGAACGCAGACGGATGAACATTTCATTGTATATTACAACAATACATCAGATTACAAGAATATACAGAGTATAAGCAAATATTACACAGAAATATCAGAGATTTAAATTACATTTAAATTCATAGCAGCGGAAAATAATACAATACACAACTAGAAGGAGATATATGGATATAAAGCTTTCCGGATATCTTTCCAGCTGTAAACCAGGATCCTGTGAATATATATCTGCAAAACCAAAACTACTAGCTGCCCGTGTCAAAATAAGGGCACCCAGAGTTTAGGTCAAAACAATAAACTCCAGGTCAGTCATGGGACTGGTGTGAGAACTAAAACAATTATTAATCTTTATTTTTAAAGTTAGGTAAATCAAGGGACCACGCCGTATAACACGGAACGGGTTTCCTCCCAAGAATACCAGTGCATGAAACAACAGCGCAATGCTAAATAAAGAAAAATGAAGCTATTATAAGACTCAGGTCCCATCACACAATGCAACGCAAGCCGGAGGATAGGGTTTTTACCTTATAATAGCCAAGAATGCTTGATACGTTTAAAACAGATCACTTGATACTATTATAAGTGCATAGTGTACAAAACAACTTCAAATCATAAGTATCAATCATAGACGGCATAAGCGCCCCATCCCACTATGTCGCCATACTAGGCTCTACAAATAAAACCGCAAATGTCACGTATCTGGAAATTGGATTTCCGTCTGTGAACCGAGGCTAGGGATCGTCCTCACCGTCTTCGAGACTCTCTAGCCCGAGCCTCAGGGTCAGAGCGCATCGACCCTTGGAGCGACAGGGCCGGTCCACCGATGTGGATTAAAATTCCTGAACACTACGTTTCCCCGCCCTTTGGGGCGTAAATGAGCCAACGAATGACTCCATCGGACCCGGATCGTCCGATCAAACCGAGGCGCCTCGCAACAGCAACAATCACACAGGTGAAAAGTATATAAATGTCAGGGCTGGTAGGTCACTGACACCACCCTAGCTAGAAAGAAACGCATGTCCTCCCTGAGGTCCTCTCCCGTTTCTGGTTCACAACTGGGGTGTGAGGCTCACGAATTCACGTTACACAAAGCTATGCCACACAGGCGGTGCTTTGATCATCAACCACAAGACTTTGCTTTTCAACAAAAGCCTTGATCATTTGCCACTTAGGCATGCCACACAGGCAATTCACTCCATGCGATTGATATCCATCAGTATATAACCCCTGAGCTCGTACGTCTCAGAGAAGGGCGTTAAGCAAGAGAATAAATTCTCCGCCTCCAAACAGATATATATTTAATAGAAATCAATCACACAGACTAAAATCCAATGTCAGACACACAGTCCATTTACAAGTCCGTTCTGGGTCTGAACGAAACTGGAGGCACCTAGTACCCCGCATATCCATTGATCTCCAAGCACATCTGGACGACCACCGACTGATTCCCTCATCTTGGGTGTACAGCCCAATCAAGAACATTAGTAATTATCCAAACGACGTGAAGACTTCCGGTCTTTAACCACCGTCTTCATCTTCGACACCACGTCGAATCAGTTATTCAAAATGGGATAAACCCAGTCTTTCTGAATAACTCGCGTATATATATTATAAAAGTGTTACACAAACACAATATACGCCTCATTCCACTTCAGAATATTCTTTTTATTCAAATATTCTTATATTTTAAGAAAGGTTCCCATTAATTTTATCAAAGATAAATTCTTTAAATTTATTATTTAATCTCCTTTTTGAATATCAATTCAAACTAGCCGGGATTAGCGAACCACACCGGAGTAATCATTTATTTTATTCCCCAATCCCAACCTATTCATCCCATGAAGTAGAACTGGTAATACTTCATATCTAACACCACGGTGTTATCGGTAAATTCAATTACCATTTCACGTTCAAATCTAATTAAATATTTAACTATCGTCTGGAGTAAAACTGGTGATTCTCCATTCTCGATCTTTTCAATCTAATTAAAGATTCATTAAAACTCCACTTAGTTTTAATCTTTAACTGGGTTAAAGAATCAGTGTCATTTTAAAACACGGTTCACGATAAACCCAAAATCACATTACATCAATTCCAATTAAATATCATTTAATTGGTACTCTTCATTAAATCTAAATAAAAAGATTTAATCTTTTCTCAACTGGGTTCAAGAACAGTGTTAATGGAGACACCATTCACGACAAACCCAATTCACATTTGATATTAAATACAAGGCTCTGAATAGAAAATATACCGGCTTATATTCAATATCAAATTCTACGACCAACAAATATCGTATTGGAAATAACGATATAAATATCTATATCTTTCAAATTTCCATAACAACATCTGTATAATCACGAAATCCAACATCGAAATATTCTGAAGACAATTTCGATTCAAATCCATTCCAATGCAATCATTGGAAACTCTGGTTATTTTTAAAACCTTTTTCAAATTCAATTTATTTATTTAAAAACAAATAGAATTTTAATTCTACTTCAAAACTAGTTCATTTTGATAAAAATCAATTTTTATCTTTTCAAATATGGAGCTTTTCATCCTAATTCTTCACAAATCATTTCTTATGATTTTACACAAATTATTACTATTTTTAGTAATTTTATCAAGGCCCGTACAGTCGATTTCCATCAACGGCCATCGAACTGCACTTACAACGACCTTTTTCAAATTTGATTTGGACATAATTCCAAATCCAACCGTTTGATTTCAAATTTCTAATATTCGTGAGAAAGCTCTTTACGATACGAACCCAACGGTTCTGGTTTTAGGAGAATCCGACGGTCGGATCTCCCGTAATATCCGTTCGAAGTCAATGGTCGAAATTCGCGAACTGCCGCGGCGCGGCGCGTTCTATTTAGGCCATTATATTATATATATAATATATACTTCGTCGATTTCAATGCAAAATGTGCTTTATAAATCGTTTTAAATTCTTTTTCAAAAGGTTTCAACTTCATATTTAATTTGAAATCAAAATTGAATATTCCAATATAAATTCGTTTTAAATTCATTTCAAATTGATTTCAATTCAATTTTAATTTAATTCAAATGCAATTCCTTTCGATTTCAATTCGAATTCAATTCTATTCAATTTCAATTCGAATTCATTTCTATTCAATTTCAATTCGAATTCACTTCTATTCAATTTCAATTTGAATTCATTTCTATTCAATTTAATTCGAATTTCAATTCTTTTCAAAATTTCAGATTTTGAAATCACTTTCGATATTCGTTATAAAATGAGTAAAATCAATATAAATATCGTTCACGTCAAAATGGCGTAAATCTAATCAACACGGCTTCATATATTCATATTTTCAAATATTCTATTTCGAATATTTCTATTTTAAATATTTCTATTCAAATTTTTCTTTTTCAAATATTTCTATTTCAAAAATTCTATTTTCAAATATTTCTACTTTCAAATATTTCTACTTCTAAACTGGAATGAGGCCCAATCAATTACCATATGATGTTGATTATATGGATTTTCTATAACATATGTATACAATAACAACGATGAATAATCAACCATCATCCAAAGTGCATTCTACACTGTATAAGCATCAAATATAAATATTCGACGCTTATAACAGTCTGTCAATCAACCGATCGACATACAACTAAAAATCGGGATTAGTATACGTCAAATATCATCCCAATACCCGTGTGGGGTTTCAAACAATCAAACACAGATATTATTTGTGCAGTTGGGCGATGTGTAAAATTTATCGTCCCAATCAATATCAGTCAAATGTGTGTATATAAACAAATCGTCCGATTTGTTTATTTTATTTCATTTCATATATACGTTAAAATTTTATTTTTAACTATAGAATATTTTCCACTATAAAATATTTTATTTCACTATATAAATGTTTTATTTCATTTCACATCACGTCACACAATCAACTACACATCAAAATCAAACAAACAAGCATACAAGCCGTCCATGGTCTGTGGACGACGGGTGTCGGGTGCTACTAAACACTGTCTGCATCCTAGTATATATTTATAACTAGAAAAACAAAATTAAAAGGTGAGAAGTTCTCACAGATTAGCTAATCCAATCCCATGGCTCTTCTTATGTAGAAATCTTCGCCGTTCTTGCCTTTTGTCAATTTTCACTACCCGTATTCTCTACATATATAAAAATCACATTCTTACTTTGCTATTCAATATATAAAAATCGAATTTTTACTCTGCTATTCACTATATAAAAATCGAATTTTTACTCTGCTATTCAATATATAAAAATCGAATTTTTACTTTGCTATAATATATAAAAATCGAATTTTTACTTTGCTTTTCAATATTTAAAAATCCAATTTTTACTTTGCTATTCAATATATAAAAATCGAATTTTTACTTCGCTATTCAATATATAAAAATCGAATTTTTTACTTCGCTATTCAATATATAAAAATCGAATTTTTACTTTGCTATCCAATATATTAAAATCGAATTTTTACTTTGCTATCAAATATATAAAAATCGAATTTTTACTTTGCTATTCAATATATAAAAATCGAATTTTTACTTTGCTATTCAATATATAAAAATCGAACTTTTACTTTGCTATTCAATATATAAAAATCGAATTTTTACTTCGCTATTCAATATATAAAAATTGAAATTTTACTTTGCTATCCAATATATAAAAATCGGCTCTTTCATATCTACAAATCTCGCCTTTAATATTATAAAAATTCAATCTTTAACATTATGAAAATTCGATCTTTCATTAGTTAAAAATCGTATACTTTCCCTATCAAAAATCGTATAATTTCTCTCTACACTTATCTAAATTAAAAACTGATCTAAGTTATAATAAAAACAAAATAAAAAAAACAAAATCAGAAGACTCACAGTTTCGAATCGAAGAGGAGGAGGAATGGGGGTCGGAGGTGGGAACTCGGCCAGGGTGCGGCGGTGGCCCTAGGAGGATGGTGCGTCGCTATTTCAGGGAGTGGGGGTCGTGGTGTTTCAATCCGCGAGATGGGGTAGTCGACGGTGAAGGAGGAGGCTTGAGGGGGGGGGGGCGCGATGGCGTAGGGGAGGCGTGGACGGTGGGGCGCGTAGGTGGGGAGAGCTGCGGCGCATCGAGGTGAAGGAGGCGTCAGTTTTTTTTTTTAGAAAGAGGGAAATGAATTTTGACAGTGAAAAATGGAAGGGGGGGGGGGTTATTGAAAAAGGGTTTCTTTTAATAATTTAATATTTTAATTTATTCATTAAAGCAACTTTCTATTTCGAACTCAAAACGAGACCCACCGACTGTCATCCCTAGCGTTTTACCCCCATTCCGAACACAATGGGATATGTATCTCAAGCTGATTCGACTGTTCCGATCAGTTTTCGTCAAAATCAACATATAACTCTATCTATTGAATTTGAACGCGCATTTCAATTTACCGGGGCCACGTACTAACTAGAAAAATTCCCGAAAAATATTTTCTAGCTTCGTATTGACGATACGGTCCTAACAAAACTAATTTCGTCGAATTCTGAGACCGTTTGAAAAATGGCCATTTTCCAGTCGATTAAAATCAACTAAAACTGGTCAAACGCGTTTTCGTTTGCCACACTCACATATCGATTCAAAAAATTATGAAATTTGGAATCTAGCAATAACTTTACATCACGGACCCAACAAAAGTGGTTTCGTCGAAATCCGAGGTCGTTTGCAAAATTTCCATTTTTAAGGGCCTGAATTCCATAGCGACTATTCAGAATTTTCAATGGGACATATCTTTTGATTCCCGCTATAAAATTTAGATTTCTCGGATTCGTTGGAAAGATATTCTCAAATAGATCCTATTATTTTTGGTTTCACTAAAATCCGGTTTATTTTGCACCCGGTACATTCATTTGAAATTTTGTAATCGAATTATCGAACTACCGCGCCATTTTCAATTCCTTTTATAATTCAAAATAAATATTTATATTCTAACGACGATCTATATAATATATACGTTCGAATTCTATTCAAAATAAATTTCTCGTCGATATTATTTAAAATAATTCATTTTAAATAATCAAAATTCGCTAAAATTGCCAAAAATAAAAATTTTAAACTGGCCCAGATTTCCAGGTTATTGGGGGGGGGGGGGGGATGGCGGTTCTTCCGCCCCCATCCCCCTTTTAATTTTTTTATTTCCTTTTTCTCGAATGAATGGATTTCGAGGGGGGGGGGGTTCTGAAGGGTTAAGGAGATGGAAGGGGGATTTTTTTAATTTAATTATTTAATTTCAAAAAGCAACTTTGTATCTTGACTTCGAAATCGAACTCACCGACTGTCGTCCATAGCTAATTACCCCCATTCCGAACACAATGGGATATGTTTCGTGAGCTGATTCGATCGTTTCGATCAGTTTTCGTCAAAATCAAAATATAACTCTATATATTGAATTTGAACGCACATTTCAATTTTCCGGGGCCACATACTAACTAGAAAAATTCCCAAAAAATATTTTCTAGCTTCGTATTGATGATACGGTCCTAAAAAAATAAATTTCATCAAATTCTGAGACCGTTTGAAAAATGGCCATTTTCCAGTCGATTAAAATCAACTAAAACTGGTCAAACGCGTTTTCTTTCGCCACGCTCACATATTGATTCGAAAAAATACGAATTTTGGAATCTAGTAATAACTTGTCATCCCGGATCCAACAAAAGTTGTTTCGTCGAAAACCGAGGTCGTTTGCAAAATTTCCATTTTTAATGGCCAGAATTCCATAGCGACTATTCTGAATTTTCAACTGGGCATATCTTTTTATCCCCGCTATGAAATTTTGATTTTTTGGTTTCGTTGGAAAGATACTCTCAATTAGATTCAAATATTTTTGCTTTTGCTAAAATCCGGTTTATTTTGAATCCTATACATTCATTTAAAATTTGAAATCGAATTTTCGAACTACTGCGCCATTTTCAACCCCTTTTATATTTGAAATAAAATATTTATTTTCTAACGACAATTCAAATAAATATATGCATTCTACTTCTATTCAAAATAAATTTCTCGTCGTTTTTATTTAAAATAATCACTTTAAATATTCAAAAATTGCCAAAATAAATTTTTTTAAATTGGCTTGGATTTTCTGGGTTATAACATTCTCCCCCACTTAAATCTTTTCGTCCCCGAAAAGGAACGATGCTGAAAGTTGTTTAACTAATCAACTCAACTTCCATTATTTTAGTTATGGCTTAAGTTTTTCAACTTTTCAGTTTCTAAGAACTTTTCAAATTTTTCAAAAATTTGGCTAACACCCTAAATTTCCAAAAAAATTCGCCATAACCTCCCCTGCACCGGGGACTTCGAGATATTTCATATAGCCTCCCATGGCCTTCTTCAATCCAAAAGAAAAAGAAAAAGCCAAGCGGCTAGCCAATCGTCTCATAAAATCATCCAAACCCAATAAATTTGTAAACATGTACCTATTTGTCGGGCAAACAATTTTATTCTTCTTCTCTAGCCTCCTTGCTATGACCTGTTCAATGTAAGTACATGTATATGCATGCATTTGTAATCATCTTGCAATACAGTTCAATATTCGGTTCAATTTGGCCTAAATGGTTAAAAATATCAAACCAATAATCAAACAACACAACCATCAATCAATTAGTTGATTAGCTTTTCAAATTCATAACTTTGATACATATACAGAAAATCATGTTTTTGATGCCAAATCACAACATTAAACCTATCTAGTTTTGGTTCTCACACCAGTCTAATGGAATTATATAGATATCACACCTTCGAAACACGAACATAAATACTGATGATGTGGCCACATCATCAGAATTATCCCCGGGTATCTAGAATGTGATTCTATATCCATCCAGTATATTAAAACTTCGAATATACGTTCATGATGCATATATGCAAAATCTTTATATACTCGATTGTCCAAATTCAATACAAATATATTATTCAAATACGAACAAAATGGTTTAAATTTTCAAAACAATATTGTTTTCATTTGAAAAATATACACTTCACACTCGTTCTAGGATACTACTGATCCGATCTCTAACGAGTCATTCAAATTGGATATTACTAATCCAATATCTGATGGATTCTTTCGTTTGGTTCTAATGTGTCTTTTTCTCGAGCCCTATAAACCAAAGCTCTGATACCAAACTGACACGACCCGAACTTCCCCGTGAAGGAAAGCACGGATTGCTTTGAGGACAAGACCAATCAGAACGCAAACAGAAGAACATTTCATTGTATATTACAACAATTCCATCAGATACAAGAATATACAGAGTATGAATAAATATTACACATTTCACAAATATCAGAGATTACAATAAATTACATAGCAGCGGAAAAATAATACAACACACAACTGAAGGTTACACACGGATACAGAGCTTTCCGGGCATCGTTCCAGTTGTAAATCAGGATTCTGTGAATATAAATTTGCAAAACCAAAACTACTAGCTGCCCGTGTGGAAATTAGGGGCACCCAGAGTTTAGGTTGAAACAATAAACTCCAGGTCAGTCATGTGACTGCTGTGAGAACTAAAATAGTTATTAATCTTTATTTTTAAAGTTAGGTAAATCAAGGGACCACGCCGTATAACAAGGAACGGGTTTCCTCCTAAGAATACCAGTGCATAAAACAAACAACGCAATGCTAAATAAAGAAAAATGAAGCTATTATAAGACCCAGGTCCCATCACACAATGCAACTCAAGCCGGAGGATAGGGTTTTACCTTATAATAGCCAAAGAATGCTTGATATGGTTAAAAACACATTATTTTGATATTACTATAAGTGTATAGTTTCAAAACAATTTCAATCATAAGTATCAATCATAGGCAGCATAGCTACCATCTACTATGTCGCCATACTAGGTTCTACAAATAAAACCGAATTATCACGTGTTGGAAATTGGATTCCATCATGAGTCGAGGCAAGGGGCACGCTCCTCTCCGTTCGAGACACTCTAGCAAATGTCTGAGGACCACATACAATAATCCTTGGATCTTCAGGGCCGGTCCTCTCTTACTTTTGAGGATTGACAATTCCTGAACACACGTTTCCCGGTCCTATAGGACCTATATATAATGGTCTGTACGTCGACTCACATAGTGCCAGTTATCGACCATAAATTCGAGGCGCCTCGCATTCCAACAACCACACAGGTGAAAAGTATATAAATGTCAGCCAATTTAAGCATTGACACCACCACTAGCTAGAAAGAAACGTCGTGCTCTCCCTGCAGTCACTATCCCGTTTTTGACTCATACCGAGGTGTGAGGCTCGCGAATTAACGTTATACACAAAGCTGCGCCACACAGACCGTGCTTTGATCATAACCCACAAGACTTTGCTTTTCAACAGAAGCCTTGATCAATTGCCACTTAGGCATGTCACACAGGCAATTCATGCCATGCGACTGATGTCCATCGATATACAACCCCTGAGCACGTGCTTCTCAGAGAAGGGCGTTAAGCAAGAGAATAAATTCTCCGCCGCCAAATAGATGTATATTTAATAGAGTTCAATCAACAAAGAATAAAATCCAATGTCAGACACACAGTCCATTTACAAGTTCGTTCTAGGTCTGAACGAAACCCGTGGCACTTTCCTCGCATATCCATCGATCTCCAAGTACGTCTGGATGATCACCAACCATTTCTCTCCTCTTGGGTGTACAGCCCAATCGAGATCATCAGCAATCACAAAAATGATGTGAAGACTTCCGGTCTTCAACCACCGTCTTCATCTTTGACTTGTGGTCGAATCGGTTATTCAGAATGGGTATAAACCCAACCTTTCCGAATAACCCGCGTATATAATAAACACATGTTACACAAACACAACATACGCCTCATTCCAATTCAGAATATTCTTTTATTCAAAATTTCACATTCTTAGGGAAAGGTTCCCATTAATTTTATCGAAGATAAAATCTTCTAAATTTATTCTTTAATCTTCCTTTGGATATCATTTCAAACCATGTTATGGTTTTCCAAACTAGTCAGGATTAGCGACCACACCGAAGTAATTATTTATTTTATTTCCCAATCCCAACTTATTCATCCCATGGAGAAAACTGGTAATACTCCATATCTAACACCACGGTGTTATCGGTAAATATTAATTACCATTTCACGTTCAAATCTAATTAAAGATTTAACTATCGCTTTGGAGCAAAACTGGTGATACTCCATCCTCCATCACTTTTCAGATTTGATAATTTAAATTATCAATTCACATTTCAATCTAATTAAAGATTCATTAAAACTCCACTTAGTTTTAATCTTCTCAAAAATCAATATCCTGTCTTTAACTGGGTTAAAGAACCAATGTCATCTAAAACACGGATCACGACAAACCCAAAATCACTTTCTATTGTTAATCGGGTTAAAGAACAGGTGTTATTCAAAACACCGCTCACGATAAACCCAAAAACCAATTTAAATTCAATTCCAATTAATATTATTTAATTGGTACACTTCATTAAATCTAAATAGAAAGATTCAATCTTTTTCTCAACTGGGCTTAAGAACAGTGTTAATGAAGACACCATTCACGACAAACCCAGATCACATTTGATATTAAATACAAGGCTCTGAATAGAAAATATATCAGCTTATATTCAATATCAAATTTTACGACCAACAATTATCGTATTGGAAATAACGATATAAATATATCTTTCAAATTTCCACAATCATATCTGTGTACTCACGAAATCCAACATCGAAATATTCCGAAGATAATTTCGATTCAAATCCATTCCAATTCACGTATTGTAAATTTTGATTATTTTTAAAACCACTTCAAATTAAATTTATTTATTTCAAAAATAAATTTATTTTAATTCTAGTTATAAACTAGTTCATTTCAATAAAAATCTATTTTTATCTTTTCAAATTTGGAATTTTTCATCCCAGTTCTTCACAAATCATTTCTTATGATTTTACACAAATTATTGATATTTTTAATAATTTTATCAAGGCCTGTATAGTCGATTTCCATCAACGGCCATCGAACTGCACTTACAACGACCTTTTTTCAAATTTCATTTGGACATAATTCCAAATCCAACCGTTAGATTTCAAATTTCTAATATTCATTGGAAAGCTCTTTTCAATACGAACCCAAGGTTCCAGTTTCAGGAGAATCCGACGGTCGGATCTCCCGCAACGTCAATTCAAAGTCAATGGTCGAAATTCGCGAATTGTCGCGGCGCGGCGCGTTCTATTCAGGCCATTATATATATATATATATAATATATATATATATATATATATATTATATATTTCATCGATTTCAATTCAAAACGTATTTTATAAATCGTTTTAAATTCATTTTCGAAACGATTTCAACTTCATATTCGATTTCGAATCGAAATTGAATATTCCACATCATCGATATACAAGTGATAATATTTTCAAAATGTTATATTTTGAAATCACTTCCTTTTCTATAATCATTATAAAAATGAATATAATCGATTTAAATATCGTTTGCGTCAAAATGGCGCATCTCTAATCAACACGGCTTTATATATTTCAATAACTTCGTTATTCTATTCAACAAATGAATATTTATTCTATTCAAAACATGAATCTATATTTCTTTCAACACATGAATATTCTCAACACATGAGCACTGTCAACACATGACTATTTCTATTATTTAATATTTTTTATAAAATTATGTTATATATCGCTTGATTTTTAATCAGACTCCAACTGTAAAGTAGTAAGAGAATGATTCCCTAAGTATTAACAATGATGGCCGAAACCAACATCAGATCAATACCAAGGAAACCACTCATCTTATCTAGTTTCCAGTTAGTTTCTAATCTTAAATATGATAAAGATGTAAATTTTATTGTTAAAATATTTTACTCAACACATTATAAGTGTCAACACATGAATATTCTCAGCACATGAGCATCGTCAACACATGACTATTTTTATTCTGTTCAACACATGAATCTATATTTTATTATATTCTTTATTTTCCCAATTGGAATGAGGCCCAATCAATTACCATATAACGTTAATTATATGGATTCCATACAACACATGTATATAATAGCAACGGTAAATAATCAACCATCATCCAAAGTGCACCACACAACTGCATAAGCATTAAATATAAATAATTAACGCTTACACAGTCTGTCGACCAATCGATCGACATACTATTAAATAATTGGGATTAGTGTATGCCAAATCTTATCCCAACACCCGTGTGGGTTTTCAATCCACAAACACTGAATATTATTTGTGCGGTTGGGCGATGTGTAAAATTTATCTTCCCAATCAATATCTTTCAAATAGATGTACATAAACAAACCGTCCAATTTGTAAATGAATATTTATTTATTCACATTCACTATATTCATATTCACGTTAAAAATTATATTTTTTAACGATAATTAATTTATTTCAACACATGAATGTTTTATTTTTCATTTCACATCAACATCACAAACAAACTTCACAACAAATCAAACAAGCATACAAGTCATCCATGGTCTGTGGACGACGGGTGTCGGGTGCTGCTAAGCACCGTCTGCATCCTAGTATATAATTTTAACTAGAAAACAAGATTTAAAGTGAGAAGTTCTCACCCAAGTTAAACCAAACACCACGACTCTTCTTATGTAGAAATCTTCGTTGTGCTCGCCTTTTGTCAATTTCGTTTCCCGTAACCACTACATATATAAAAATCATGTTTCCCGATATAACTGTCTATACGTCGGCTCACATAGTGCCAGTTATCGACCATATATTCGAGGCGCCTCGCATTCCAACAACCACACAGGTGAAAAGTATATAAATGTCAGCCAGTTTAAGCGTTGACACCACCACTAGCTAGAAAGAAACGTCGTGCTCTCCCTGCAGTCACTATCCCGTTTTTGACTCATACCGAGGTATGAGGCTCGCGAATTAACGTCATACAAAAAGCTGTGCCACACAAGCCGTGCTTTGATCATCAACCACAAGACTTTGCTTTTCAACAGAAGCCTTGATCAATTGCCACTTAGGCGTGCCACACAGGCAATTCATGCCATGCGACTGATGTCCATCGATATACAACCTCTGAGCTCGTACGTCTCAGAGAAGGGCGTTAAGGAAGAGAATAAATTCTACGCCGCCAAACAGATGTATATTCAATAGAGATCAATCAACACAGAATAAAATCCAATGTCAGACACACAGTCCATTTACAAGTTCGTTCTGGGTCTGAACGAAACCAGAGGCACTTTCCTCGCATATCCATCGATCTCCAAGTACATCTGGATGATCACCAACTGTTTCTCTCCTCTTGGGTGTACAGCCCAATCGAGATCATCAGCAATCACCCAAATGATGTGAAGACTTCCGGTCTTCAACCACCGTCTTCATCTTTGACTTGTCGTCGAATCGGTTATTCAGAATGGGTACAAACCCGGCCTTTCCGAATAACCCACGTATATAATAAACACGTGTTACACAAACACAACATACGCCTCATTCCAATTCAGAATATTCTTTTATTCAAAATTTCACATTCTTAGGGAAAGGTTCCCATTAATTTTATCAAAGATAAAATCTTCTAAATTTATTCTTTAAATCTTCCTTTGGATATCATTTCAAACCATGTTATGGTTTTCCAAACTGGTCGAGATTAGCGACCACACCGAAGTAATTATTTATTTTATTTCCCAATCCCAACCTATTCATCCCATGGAGAAAACTGGTAATACTCCATATCTAACACCACGGTGTTATCGGTAAATATTAATTACCATTTCACGTTCAAATCTAATTAAATCTTATCGCTTTGGAGCAAAACTGGTGATACTCCATCCTCGATCACTTTTTAGATTTGATAATTTAAATTATCAATTCACATTTCAATCTAATTAAAGATTCATTAAAACCCCACTTAGTTTTAATCCTCTCAAAAATCAATATCTTGTCTTTAACTGGGTTAAAGAACCAATGTCATCTAAAACACGGTTCACGATAAACCCAAAGTCACTTTTTATTGTTAATCGGGTTAAAGAACAAGTTTTATTCAAAACACCGTTCACGATAAACCCAAAAACCAATTTAAATTCGATTCCAATTAATATTATTTAATTGGTACACTTCATTAAATCTAAATAGAAAGATTCGATCTTTTTCTCAACTGGGTTTAAGAACAGTGTTAATGAAGACACCATTCACGACAAACCCAGATCACATTTGATATTAAATACAAGGCTCTGAATAGAAAATATACCAGCTTATATTCAATATCAAATTTTATGACAACCAAATATCGTGATGGAAATAACGATACAAATATATCTTTCAAATTTCCACAATCATATCTGTGTACTCACGAAATCTAACATCAAAATATTCCGAAGATAACTTCGATTCAAATCCATTCCAATTCACGTATTGGAAATTCTGATTATTTTTAAAACCACTTCAAATTAAATTTATTTATTTCAAAAATAAATTGATTTTAATTCTAGTTATAAACTAGTTCATTTCAATAAAAATCTATTTTTATCTTTTCAAATTTGGAATTTTTCATTCCTGTTCTTCACAAATCATTTCTTATGATTTTACACAAATTATTGGTATTTTTAATAATTTTATCAAGGCCTATACAGTCGATTTCCATCAACGGCCATCGAATTGCACTTACAGCGACCTTTTCCAAATTTGATTTGGACATAATTCCAAATCCAACCATTAGATTTCAAATTTATAATATTCATTGGAAATCACTTTTCGATACGAACCCAACGGTTCCAGTTTCAGGAGAATCCGACGGTCGGATCTCCCGCAACGTCAATTCGAAGTCAATGGTCGAAATTCTCGAACTGCCGCGGCGCGGCGCATTCTATTCAGGCCATTATATATATAATATATATTAGATATATTTCGTCGATTTCAATTCAAAACGTATTTTATAAATCATTTTAAATTCATTTTCGAAATGATTTCAACTTCATATTCAAATTTGAATCGAAATTGAATATTCCACATCATCGATATACAAATGATAATATTTTCAAAACGTTATATTTTGAAATCACTTCCTTTTCTATAATCATTATAAAAACGAATATAATTGATATAAATATCGTTCCCGTCAAAATGGCGCATCTCTAATCAACACGGCTTTATATATTTCAATAACTTCGTTATTCTATTCAACAAATGAATATATTTTCTATTCAACACATGAATCTATATTTCTTTCAACACATGAATATTCTCAACACATGAGCACTGTCAACACATGACTATTTCTATTATTTAATATATTTTATAAAATTATGGTATCTATCGTTTGATTTTTAATCAGACTCCAACTGTAAAGTAGTAAGAGAATGATTCCCTAAGTATTAACCCCGATGGCCGAAACCAACATCAGATCAATACCCAGGAAACCACTCATCTTATCTAGTTTCCAGTTAGTTTCTAATCTTAAATATGATAAAGATGTAAATTTTATTGTTAAAATATTTTACTCAACACATGATAAGTTTCAACGCATGAATATTCTCAGCACATGAGCATCGTCAACACATGACTATTTTTATTCTATTCAACACATGAATCTATATTTTATTCTATTCTTATTTTTCCCAATTGGAATGAGGCCCAATCAATTACCATGTAATGTTAATTTTATGGATTTCATACAACACATGTATATAATAGCAACGGTTAATAATCAACCATCATCCAAAGTGCACCACTCAACTGCATAAGCATTAAATATAAATAAGTAACGCTTACACAGTCTGTCGACCAATGATCGACATACTATTACATAATTTGGATTAGTGTACGCCAAATCTCATCCCAACACCCGTGTGGGGTTTCAATCCACAAACACTGAATATTATTTGTGCGGTTGGGCGATGTGTAAAATTTATCGTCCTAATCAATATCTTTCAAATAGGTGTACATAAAAAACTGTCCGGTTTGTAAATGAATATTAATTTATTCACATTCACTATATTCATATTCACATTAAAAATTATATTTTTAACGATAACTAATTTATTTCAACACAAGAATGTTTTATTTTTCATTTCACATCAACATCACAAACAAACTTCACAACACATCAAACAAGCATACAAGTCGTCCATGGTCTGTGGACGATGGGTGTCGGGTGCTGCTAAGCACCGTCTGCATCCTAGTATATAATTTTAACTAGAAAACAAGATTTAAAGTGAGAAGTTCTCACCCAAGCTAAACCAAACGCTACGACTCTTCTTTTGTAGAAATCTTCGTCGTGCTCGCCTTTTGTCAATTTCGTTGCCCGTAGCCACTACATATATAAAAATCACATTTTTATAACTACGCTATATGGATAAAAATCACATTTTTATACCGCTACTATTTAGATAAAAATTCTATTTTTATACCGGTGCTCATATAATAAAGATTATATTTTTATCACGCTATTCTCTATATAAAAATTAAATTTTTATATATAAAGATCGTATTTTTACATCATTGCCACATATGTTAAAATCACTCCTTTACAACGCAACTTCCATGATAAAAGTTATATTTTTATCCTGCTAGTAATATAATAAAAATTATATTTTTATTACTCTACATGAATAAAAGTTATATTTTTATTCTTCCTATGATATAAAGATCGAATTTTTATTACCTATATAATATAAAAATCATATTTTTAATACTCTACCTAAGTAAAAATCATATTTTTATTATCTACATTATATAAGAATTATATTTTTAATCTTCATATCTAATAAAAATCGTATCTTTATATATGCTATACATGTATAAAAATCAAATCTTTCTTGTTACTTCTTATGAAATAAAATCAAATCTTTCTACTTCAACCTCATATGAAATAAAATCAAATATTTCTACTTTATAAAAATCTCATCCTTCCTTTCTATACAAAGATCTAAATTTTCTAATTAAAAAAAAAATCTAAGATTTATATTCTATATATATATATATATATAAATTCGATTTCATATAAATAAGAAACAAAACTGAATTTAAAACAACGAAATCAAACCAAAACTCACATTGAAACTCGGAATAGGGGTCGCAGCTCGAGAAGGGGCGCTGGGGTTCGGTCAGGTGGCGTTGGGGTGATCGGAGGGTCGGGGAGGGCGAGATGCAGGCGGCGGTGGTGGTATGGAGGTGGGGCGTGGCACGGTTCAGCTGATTGGGGCTCGGACTGGGTGGAAGGGGGAGGTAGAGAAGCGATAGAGGAGAGGAGGAGGAGGGGGAAGAAATGGGGGGTACTGGCGTGGGCGGCGCCGCCTGGGGGGGGGGGGGGGGACGCGATGGCGGTTCTTCCTCCTCCGTCCTCCTCCTATTTTTTCATTTCCTTTTTCTCGAATGAATGGATTTCAAACCGGGGGGGGGGGGGGTGGGTTCTGAAGGGTTTTAATTATTTAATTCCAAAAAGCAACTTTTTATTTCGACTTCAAAATCGAACTCACCGACTGTCGTCCATAGCTAATTACCCCCATTCCGAACACAATGGGATATGCTTCGTGAGCTGATTCAATCGTTTCAATCAGTTTTCGTCAAAATCAAAATATAACTCTATATATTGAATTTGAACGCACATTTCAATTTATCGGGGCCACATACTAACTAGAAAAATCCCCGAAAAATATTTTCTAGCTTCGTATTGACGATAAGGTCCTAACAAAACTAATTTCATCAAATTCTGAGACCGTTTGAAAAATGGCCATTTTCTGGTCGATTAAAATCAACTGAAACTGGTCAAACGCGTTTTCTTTCGCTACGCTCGTATATTGATTCGAAAAATTACGAATTTTGGAATCTAGCAATAACTTGACATCCCAGATCCAACAAAAGTTGTTTCGTCGAAACCGAGGTCGTTTGCAAAATTTCCATTTTTAATGGTCAGAATTCCATAGCGACTATTCTGAATTTTCAACTGGGCATATCTTTTTATCCCCGCTATGAAATTTTGATTTTTCGGATTCGTTGGAAAGATATTCTAAATTAGATTCAAATATTTTTGGTTTCGCTAAAATCCGGTTTATTTTGAATCCTATACATTCATTTAAAATTTGAAATCGAATTTTCGAACTACTGCGCCATTTTCAATCCCTTTTATATTTAAAATAAAATATTTATTTTCTAACGACGATTCAGATAAATATATGCGTTCTATTCAAAATAAATTTCTCGTCATTTTTATTTAAAATAATCACTTTAAATATTCAAAATTCGCTAAATTGCCAAAATAAAAATTTTAAATTGGCTCGGATTTTCCGGGTTATTACAATTCTTCTGTACACCTGATCTACTGTTCTGTTCTTATATGCCTATTTCTGCTATTACATGCCCATCTCTGTTATTATATGCTTATTTCTATTATTATATCCATATTTCTATTCTTCTCTCTCATCCTTTTTTATTTTATAGCCTAGGCTACCTTCGAGCCTAGGCCAATATCGCTGAAATATGCATACGACCGAAATTGGGATAAATTGGGGGAATGATAACTTGGGGGTGTAACCTATACTGTGAAATATGACAAAAATTTGGGGGTATATGTTATACTATAATTATGACTAGAATTTGGGACATTTAAATCTGTAGGCTTAATTTAAGATTAAGCGAAACATGTTAATGGAAATGTAAGGAACATCTAAAACCTGTTTAATTTTTTAGGGTTATGTTAACTTGTTTAATCTGTTGGGGTTAAGTGAGTCTGTTTAATCTATTGGGGTTATGTAAACCTGTTTAAACTGTTCGGTTAAATAAACATATGAAACTTAACCTGTTAATATGTGGGGGTTAGGCGAACCGGTTAATCTGTAGGCTTAACCTGTTAAAAATCCTAGTTAATTGGAGGACACAAGTTAGGGATTTGACTTGTGTTATCTGTTGTATGGGGCCCATATCAGCTAGTAGCCCACTCTGCTATTAAACGGGGACCCAGCACTGGGTAGGGGTCAGGGCACACATTCTGAACTGATTATAAGAGGTTCATCTGAAAAGGGGGTGTATACGGGATTGTTCCAATGGAGTCGTGTGCGTGCATGAGTCCGATCTGTAGGGGAAAATAAACCGTTGTAGCACAAGTAAATAGGTCTGTGTCCTTCTGTAGGTTGCCACTTTAGGAAGTAATGCACCCTATTGTGGGGCCGACATAAGGTATTTACAAGTTAGGGAGCCGATCGCTTGGGGATAGTAATTAGGGTACATCTATTCCTGTCTGTTTCTGTTGGAGTGCCTGTTATTTCTGTTTGGAGTACACCCGTTATATTTTGCTAATGTGCCCATTATTTCGGTTTGGGGGTAAAACCTGGTATGAAGAGTACAACTAAAACTATCAATATGTTTTTGTTGGGATCATTCTGTTTCTGTTAAGTAATTAGGGAATACCTAATCCTGTTATATATCTGTTATACTAGTATTGGTGCAGAGAAAAGTATTTAAAAATCATAACCTACTATGTTTATTCTGCTTGTCATGTTCAATCCATTTATACCTGTTAAATGATACTGTTATCTCTCATCCAGTTTATATGCCTGTCGTGACTTTTACTTCTTTATATGCCAGAAGTCACTGGACTCGCCAGACTTTATGGCTGACCCGTTTTGTTTCCTTTTCTCTCTCTTCCTTACCCCCCAAGGTTCTTTGGGTGGGAACGCTCAGGCTTAATCAGGACTCTCTCTTCTATTTCTGCTTGGGTTTGGATCTGCTTTGATGTATCGGTTTGACTACTTGTCTATTTTATTGTAGCTTTTATTGGGGATTCTGATTTTACATTTCTTTACTCTAATGGTTGTTAGCACAAGACAGATGTTTTGTTTTGATGTACTCAGTTTTAGTATTTTATCTCTGATGTTGTAACTGGTTTGAGACTACCATGTTTTTCTACCAAATATTGAAGTTTAAAATTTCTACTGTTATTTTATATCTATCTTGTAATATTCTGTTTCTGTACACCTATAACGCTTCACGGAACTTAATGCATTATGGTAAACAGTGGTATTAACGAACATGGGGTGTCACAAAAAGTGAAGTTAATAGCAAATTTAATTTATAACATGCATAGAGGTAGTGTATTGGTCTTATGACTTTTGGAAATTTAGCCTTATTGAGTGCCATCCCCAAGAATAAGAACAGGAAGTACGAGATTTAGAAAAAGGCTTAATTATCATATTTGTATTAGAACGTGTTTTGGTTTGCTTAAGGGCATTTGTTTAATTTTTATAAATTAGCCCTTTTTCATTGTATATAAAAAAAGAGGGACCATATTTAAAATTATGAGGAATATGCTTAAAGTGAAAAGGGTGCGATGTGTAATTTTCATCAATTACACTATCTATCCAAAATAAAATAATACCCATTCCTTGTAATTTTATGTTTGTTAATGTTATTATTTGGGCCAATTTATGGAAACCAAAACAAAAGACCTTAGTCGGATTTAAAATACAGTAAATATGAGCATAACAAAACATTCTAACCATTAGTATAGATTAGAAATTAATTGGTTAGATCTAGAAATTTGATTTAAGAAATTCTTTTTGGGTCAAACTTCACCTGAAGACTGGAGAACAAAATGAAGACAGCCAAAAATTTGGGGATAAGAAGAAGGATCTCCAGAATCAGCCTCTTAGATAATTGGAATAACATCAATATTTATAGGAGCAGCATAATTATCTCTTTTATAATTAGTGGGCATACTTGAAGAACTTCAAGTAGGCTACCTAAATTACCAAAGTGTTGATGGAATAACCATTGAAAAATTTCTACTCAAACCAAAATTTGTGGTTAGATTTTAGAAAAAGTCTAATTTGATTAGGCAGACAGTCGAGGATAATGAGTTGATAATATATTTTTGTTTTTTTCCCTAAGTTATGGAGATATATGATGCTATGAATAGGAAACCATAAAAGTTTTATGTTTGATAAGATACCTCCATGGTATAATAAATTTTTGGTAGGGCCTAATCCAGAAAGGGGAACAAAGATGGACCCTCGGAAAGCTTGTGCCACCATAGATATTTTGGAGCATGGGATTTCGAGACTTCGCATTTTTTAGATAGATTGTTTCGGGTACAGTAAGGAGAAAATTCGAGAGAAGGCATGAAAATTTAGAAAATTTGTAGCCTCCCTCGAAATTTTAGGATTTTTGGTTGCATTGTGGTTGTTAGATTGGATGGTAGGAGATGGATGCAACACAATTGCACAATGCACTCATATAGAGATATATGTATGTTTAGGCGTTTTGCATACATACTGCACCACTTATTACACTAACTAAGATGGAGCTCACTTTAGTTAGTCTGTTGTTCATAATCATAAGTTATGGATGTTTTTGGAAATAAGATGGGTGTACAACATGGATGTTTATAGCGAGTTTTGTCTTTCGCCCCTTCAAACTGATTACGGGACGAAATATATTTTTAAGTGGGAGGAGAATGTAATACCCCGTAAAATATACTCAAAAATATAAACATTAATATTAATGAAAATGAGCAATTAAATAACAAAATATAAACAGGCTGAAAAATGAGATTTTGCAACATTAATAATTTGGCTATGAAAAATCTTTTATTTGGATTCGTGGAAAATTTTTGAGTCGTTATCATATATAACATGTTGAAAACGATGATCGTATGAAAAAATTATGATTAAATGAAATCAGACTGTAAACACACACGCGCTCACTCTCACACACACACACACATATATGTGTTTTAATTAATAATATATATATATATATAAAGGATGAATAAATTGGATAAGAATAATATTCTCTTAGATAAATTTAAATTTCAAATGAGGAAGATAAGGGGGCAAGAATAATCCTTATAAGGTAAGAATAAGCAAATCAATCAATGTTATATGTATATATATATATATATATATTAAATATCTCCAGTCCCACATACATTTATTGGGCGATTCATAAACCAAGTCAACCACCCCCTAGAAGGGGTGTCGAGCGTCGGTCGACCGCCCTTCTAGAGGAGAGGTCGACTGTTTGGCGTCTTAAATGCCCAATAATGCTAGGTTTGGTTAGGTTTTTGGGTTAGTTTATAAAGAAGAACAACCATGATTAAATCTTAATAATATAATGGTTCTTGTTTTCACAAACAACTATATATAACCCAGTAGACTCTATACCTTAACCCTAGCCACTCTCTTTATCGTGCCTCTACTCTACCGCCATTGATTCCAGAGAATTTAAAAATAATTTTTCTTCTTCTTCTACAAACCTATTCTTCTTTCTCTAATCTTTTCTTATAGATTATAAATCTTGAATCATATAATATATATATATATATAAGAATTTTAATTATTTGATTCTTATGTATATAAATCTCTAGGGAATGGAGTTCACATCAAATAGGTACAACAACGTCAGATCTATGACATTTCCAATCACTGTAAGTGGAATTAGTATTTTCTTAGGGATATTCTACATTTGCAGATTACTACATGGATTTGTATGCCTAAGGAGAATTGGTATAACGAGAATATCAAACTACAAAACCTCCAAATCTCCTGTTTTTATGTATTTCACAAGAATTATCAATTTATATTGGGTTTGTGGATTTTGTTTTAGTAGCATACTGGGAACAATTGGGTGATGTACTTTTATTTTATTTTATTTATGCCTTTATCTGAATCTTTGGTTGCAATGTAAAAAGGTTTAGATTGGATTAGATTTATTATTTGAATAGGTTTGGATTCTATTCTAAATAGACAAATTCGAACGTATTCAGATTTGAAGCCAATCAAATATGAATGTTTCTATGTACAATACGAGAAAAGGGTAAATTAGACAAATAAAGGTCTAAATATATATATATATGTATGTATGTATATGTACGTATATATGTATATATGCATATATGAAATTACACCCTATTCTTGGTTCATTACTATAATCATTCCAATAAGCCTATGATGCAAGTTTTAATTGGATGTTGTGTTTTTCCCGTTACTGCTATATATTATTATGCAATTATCCCATTATGCCTTGAATGTAGCAGTCAAATGTGGAAATTAACTTATATACCTTAAACTCAGACCAACTTAACAATTTTGTAACGACCCGTAGTCTACGCATCATAGGATCGTAGAATATTTATTTCTGTCACATACGAAGTCGTATGGTCATGTAACTTTGGGAGACGACTATTGGTGTCATCTCCCATGTTCATGATTTTTCCCGATTTTTAAATGACCATTTTACCCCTAGTTATCACTGTTTTGGCCATAACTTTTGACTGGAAAGGAATTTTGACCTGAAACCACTTCCATTGGCTTCGGATGATGGTTTCTCTTTCCGTAGAGTGGTCACATTAGCCAAACGGACTCACCGTTTGGGAGATATGGCTGAAACAAGTTTCAGATGGCGAAAAACAGCTTAATTGGGCTTAAACGGGTGATTAGCAGCTAGGCCCAAGGGGAATTTCGGGTTTAGGGGTAAATAGGTGCTGATTAGGGTTAGAAAACATTTCTTTAGACATTTTCTAGCCGCCACTTTCATTTCTCTTGACCTAGCCATGGCCTCCACTCTCTAAATCTCTCTAAAACACCCAAAAATCACTCACTAATCATGGATTAAGGCTTAGAGGCATCAAATTAAGGGGAAAACCACCAAAGCAAGGTTAGAGCTGCTGTTGGACATCAGTACTCGCCCAAATCAGAGGAGTTTCAGTTCTGAGAATTTTGTTTGTGGCCAAGGTGAGTGATTTGCATAGTTTTTGCACTAATTACGGTGATTAGGGGTAATTAGTGAAGATTAGCGAATTTATACGTAAATAAATTCTGGAAAAATTCTTAAAATTCTAAAATAATGTTTTAAGGCTCTGCTAGAAATTTGGGTTAATTTCGATGTGTTTTGCTAATCGTATGCTTAAACATGATTAAGAGGGATTATAGGCAAATGTGAGGTTTTAGCCACTTGTGATTCATTTTGATTCATTTAAATTGCTGTTTGCTGTTTGTGGTTGCTATTACATGTTGCTATGACTCTATGGTATGTTTCATGATTGATTAGAATAGTTAAATTGCTCGAAAACGTCGTCGAATGGCGTAGAAAGCTCGCTGGAAAGTTGCAAAAGTGTGCAGGTTCCGAACCGGTTCGGATCGGAGAAAAGGGGTCGGATCGGACTAGGGAACTGACCAAGGGAATCCGAACTGGATGGGGACTCGCCACTGGAAGAAGTTTGGTAGGAAGGAAGGCCATTGCTTAGAGTTGGAGTTGGACAGAAGATCGGATCGGAGTGGTGGAGCAGATTGGATCGGAGTATGGGAGCAGACCGGATCGGAGGAAGAGAACAGGGCGGATCGGAGCGGGCAAACAAAATCGAATGAACTCAATCAGAGGCACCCGAACCGAACCGATATCTGAAGGGGGAGAATCACTGAACCGACCCGACCCGGAGGGAGACACCGACCCGACCCGAAGTGGACTACCGACCCGACCCGATGATGGTGATGACTACCGAACCGAACAGAACTCTAGGACTGTTAATGCGCGACAACTCTTCTGAAGACCCACTCCAATTCGACCAAACCCGAGATGCAAAGGAAGTCCAAATGAGAAGTTAGAGCTCAAGATTCAGAAGGGAATCAACGAGTTCGCTTCATGGTTGCGCTCTGCTGCGGGACGCGTGTTAAGGAGCTATCGACGTCTACAGCTTTGGATCACTATGGTAGGAGGTGCGAAGGCGGATTCAGGGCCATTATGGCATCGGTAGAACCGAGGGCTACGACCAATGAAGTGGGTCATTGAAATGTTTGGTCATGACTCCAAGTGTTTGGCTTGGTCACAGCGGGGTTTCTACAAGTCGGGATTCGTCGTTACCTCGGTTTGTCTAGTGTTCCAAAGTGGTAGATGTCGTACGCTTTACGCACTGAGTGAGAGATGTGAGGATGGTTGCTATGGATGATTTGCTTGCTATCATTATGACATGCACACCCCACCCCCGTATTCTTTACACTATTTATTATGGCACCTTAGTGTATTGTACGGTATGTGGTACTAACTCTTTGGTTGCAGGTCCAGGTTCAGGTATGGTTTAGTATACCTGTTATTACTTTGTTTAGATGCTTATCGCTCACACCAGGCTTTATGTCTGACCAAGAGTTTTATGTCTCTTCTTATTACTCTGGGTGCTCACACGAGCAGACTAGAGACAGGTTAGCTGGTGATGCACGGGTAGATGATCCGGAGACGAGCAGGAGGCTTCCACGTAACATATATAGTATTCTCCCTGTGTTGTTGAAGATCACTGCTTGGGCATTGTTGGTGTATCTTCTACTTTAGCTTTCTTTTGCTTAGAGACAGTAGATTTTGAAAAGTTGTAATAAGCTGTATATGGATTTCCGCTGCTCTGATGATTGATGTTGATTTTAGTTATCAGCTTATGCACTGTCTCGCCTGTTTTATGTCAAGTATGTTATTATTATATTTTATCCCATGCGCAGTGAGACATTCTACAGGTTCCTTGATTAGTTTATTCTCTTCTTTCCTTTCTCCTGATGACCGTCCCGTGCTAGTTGGGCATGTGTACAGCGCACTTTCGGAGGAAATGCAGACTGGTGCGGGGCGGACCGTCACACTTGGTATCAGAGCTCTAGGTTGCGTAGTTAACCTAGGGAAGTTATCAAGGAGAGATATTATACGTATACGAGAGAGCGTATTTGTGATTACTTTGGTTTTTAAAAGCTATATATATATATATACTATTAGTAGTATAAGGATGAAGTCGTACTGCACTAGCACCACTATGGGATCGTTAATCGCTTCCTTTTTCAGATTGACGATGAGCCGAGATACTAGAGGTGCTGGTAGGGGAGCCAATAATGGGAATGCTGCTGACATGAGGACGATGTTTACTGACCTCATGAGAGAGATGCTTAGAGATGTACAGAGGGCAGCTCCCAATGGTGGAAATGGTGGTGGTCCAATAGTGCAGGCGCCAAGAGTCGACTTCGCCAAGCTGAATAAGGATTATACTAGTCTTGGTGGGAAGCCGTTCCACGGAACGGAGTCGGCTACGGATGTTCAAGATTGGGTGGATAGTTGCGAACGTATCTTCGAGGATTTGGGTATTGAGGATGCAATGAAGAGAAAGCTAGCGTCCCGTCAGCTGCAAGGGCGGGCAATGAATTGGTGGAATGCTATAAAGGCAGCTACTCCCGAAGATCAGATTACTTGGGAGCAGTTTAAGGCTCGCTTTAGTGAGAAGTTCATTCCAGCTGCTCAGAAGTCAGTGTTGTTTAAGAAATTCTTGGAGCTCAAGCAGAATGGCAGAGCTGTCTCGGAGTACATTGCTGAATTCGACACTTTGTCAAAGTATGGGTTATCTCTTATTGATACTGCCGAGAAGAAGAATGAGAAATTCATAACTGGGTTAGATCAGTACTTAGGGGAAAGGCTTATTAACCACATCGATGAGACGTTTGAGTCGATTGTGGGGAAAGCATTAAGATCAGAGAGTCTCTACCCTAAGCCGAAGACTGAGGTTGCATCTGCAGAAGAGCCAAAACCACAAGAAAGTGGTGGAGGCAAAGGTGGTTCTCAGAATAAGAGAAAGCAGAACCAAGCTAAGGATGGCCAGAAGAAAAAGAATAAACAAGATGTTGAGTGCTTCAGCTGTGGTAAGAAGGGCCATTATGCTAGCAATTGTCGGGCCAAGCCAGCGGATAGGAAGTGCTTCAACTGTGGCCAAATGGGACATCACAAGGACAAGTGTCCACAACCCCCTAAGGAAAAGCAAATGGTGAAAGCATATGCCCTTAATGCTATTCCTTCTTCGTCGAATGCCCCAACTGCGGCGGAGAAGGGAAAGAATGTCGTCGTTCAAGGTATGCTTTCTGTTTATGATGTTCCTGTTAGAGTTTTGTTTGATACCGGAGCTTCCAGTTCTTTCATATCTAGTGACCTGGTAGATAGGTTGGGATTGGAGCCCGAGATTGTCGATAGACCTTTAGTAGTGACGAACCCGATTGGTGGTTCGACTAGCCTTAGCATGATTTGTCGCAATGTGGTCTTATCGAGTCATGGATGCATGTTTGTTTGTGATTGCTTTGTTTTGGGCTTTACTGGGTTTGGCATTATTTTGGGAGTAGATTGGCTCCAAAGATATGGGGTGGTGGTAGACTGTGAGGGCTTGTTGGTGACAGCTAGGGCGGATGATGGGCGGAGGATAGTGTTTGGTGGTCTACCCAGTAAGGGGGTATTGGCTAGTTTTCTAAACTCCCTCGACATTCCGCATAGTGAGTTGTCAGGTTTTCCCGTGGTTGGCCAGTATCCAGATGTTTTCGAAGAAGTGACCGGACTTCCACCACACCGAGAGATTGAGTTCCGCATTGATTTGGTAAAAGATGCCAGGCCTATAGTGATGCCACTTCGTCGTATGGCACCAAGAGAGCAGCGAGAGCTCGAGGTGCAAGTCAGCGATCTTTTGAAGAAGGGATTTATCAGAAGGAGTGTTTCTGAATGGGGAGCACCAGTTGTGTTTGCTACCAAGGCGGATGGTTCCCTTCGTTTGTGTGTAGACTACCGCGAGTTGAATAAAGTGACGAGGAAGAACAAGTATCCTCTACCGCGGATAGATGATTTGTTCGATCAGTTGAGTGGCGCGAGAGTATTTTCTCAGTTGGATCTCGCGACAGGTTTTCATCAGCTTAGAGTGGAAGCTGAGAGTATAGCTAGAACGGCATTTCGGACGCCGTCTGGGTTTTATGAGTGGTTGGTCATGCCATTTGGGCTGACCAATGCCCCAGCATATTTTGTGGATCTTATGAATAGGGTATTCAGAGATCAGTTGAATAAGTTTGTCCTTGTGTTCGTTGATGATATTTTGGTCTACTCGAGGACAGAGGAAGAACACAAGGGACATTTAAGAATAGTGATGGAAGTGTTGAGAAAACACCAATTGAAAGCAAAGTTTTCTAAGTGCCACTTCTGGAAGAGGGAAGTGAGGTTCTTGGGCCATGTTGTATCAGAAAATGGTATTGCCGTGGACCCGGCAAAGGTCGCTACGGTATAGGATTGGCCTACGCCCAAGGATGCAACAGATGTAAGGAGTTTCTTGGGGTTAGCGGGATATTATCGTAAATTTATCCAAGGTTTCTCCAAGATAGCAGCACCATTGACCCAGTTGACCAAGAAGAATCAAGCTTTTGTCTGGGATGAAAGGTGCGAGAATGCATTCAAGAGTCTAAAGGACAAGTTGACAAGCGCACCAGTGTTAGTCATCCCTAAGGGGGATGAAGAGATGACGGTATACACGGATGCCTGTGGTACCGGACTGGGTGCTGTATTGATGCAAGGCGGTAGGGTTGTAGCTTACGCAAGTCGGCAGTTGAAACCGCACGAGAGAAGATACCCTACCCATGATTTAGAATTGGCAGCGATCGTGTTCGCGTTAAAGATGTGGAGACACTATCTCTTGGGAGAAAGATTTGAGCTGTTTACAGATCATAAGTCGTTGAAGTATCTATTCTCCCAGAAGGATTTAAATCTCCGTCAGCAGAGATGGTTAGAGTTCTTGGCTTCCTATGATTTTGACATCGCATACACACCAGGAAAGGGCAATGCGGTGGCTGATGCATTGAGTAGAAGACATGCCAACTTAGGGGCTATGTTCCTTGAATGGAAGCAACTGGAGTTTATCGCGGGGTTTGATTTCAGACCAAAGTGCGAATTGGATCCAGAAATGTTAGCAAGTTTGACGATCAGACCCACTTTGATTGAGCGGATCGGCTCTAGTCAGAGGGACGATCCTAACCTATTGGAAATCATCTCCAAGTTAAAGATGGATATCGATGAGGAGATGAACAAGTATGGGCTTGATCGAGAAGGATGGCTTAGAAAGAATGGAAAGCTTATTGTACCCAATGTCAATGGATTGAGGGATGAAGTGCTTAGAGAATGTCATCACTCAAAGTTGACCATACACCCCGGTGGTAACAAGATGTATCGAGATATGAAGCAGACTTACTACTGGGAAGGGATGAAAAGAGACGTTGGGAAGTTTATATCGAAATGCATGAATTGCCAGCTAGTTAAAGCCGAGCAAAAGAAGCCTAGTGGGTTGTTACAGCCATTAGAAATTCCCGAATGGAAATGGGAGCAAGTCTCGATGGATTTCATCGATGGTTTACCAAGGACTAGATCGGGATATGACAGCATTTGGGTAATTGTAGATCGACTGACTAAAAGTGCAAGGTTTATACCAGTCAAGTCGACTAGGACGGCAGCTAAGTTAGCAGAATTGTATATGAAGTGGATAGTGAGATTTCATGGAGTACCTAAAAGCATTGTGAGTGACCGAGACCCGTTGTTCACTAGTGGGTTTTGGAAGAGCTTACAAGAGGCTCTAGGGTCAGAGTTACATCTCAGTACCGCATATCATCCTCAGACCGACGGTCAGACGGAAAGGGTGAACCGTATTTTGGAAGATCTCTTGAGAGCATGTATATTGGATTTTGGTGGATCATGGGATGACCATTTGCATCTAGTAGAGTTTGCATATAATAATAGCTACCAATCCAGTATCGGTATGGCTCCGTTTGAAGCTCTGTACGGAAGACCATGCAACTCACCATCATGTTGGATAGAGACTGGCGAGAAGTTTATGCTTGGACCAGATGTGGTGAGGGAAACTTCAGATAATATCAAGATCATTCAACAACGAATGAAGGCTGCCCAAGATAGACAGAAGAGTTATGCCGATAAGAGAAGAAGAGACTTAAAATTCTCCGTTGGCGACTTGGTGTTTGTCAAGATTTCTCCGTTGAAGAGCGTAATACGATTTGGCAGGAGAGGCAAGTTGGCACCAAGGTTTGTTGGCCCATTCCCTGTTCTTGAACTAGTCGGGAATTTAGCATATAGAATTGACTTACCAGAGAAGATGGCAGGAGTTCACAACGTATTTCATGTTTCCCAACTAAGGAAGTTCGTTCACGACTCAGATATAACTATTTCACCTGATCAGTTAGAGGACTTCGAAGTAGAACCCGAGGCGGTTGGGAACCGCAAGTCGGCCCGTATTGTCGAGCACGACATGAAGCAACTTCGAAGGAAGGCGGTGAAGCTAGTCAAGGTTCAGTGGGGCGAGGACGAGAATGATTGTACTTGGGAGACAGAGGAGAACATTAGGAAAACTTATCCGGAACTCTTTGCCTGGTAAAATTTTGACTTCGATTTAGTTTTCCGCATGCTAGGATAGGCTTGTTCGCTTGTTTTACATGATTGATTGTTCTATATGGTTGGTAGGCATGCGGGATCCCTTGTATGTTTTGGGTTAAGGAATTTCGGGGGCGAAATTTCTTAAGGGGGGGAGAGTGTAACGACCCGTAGTCTACGCATCATAGGATCGTAGAATATTTATTTCTGTCACATACGAAGTCGTATGGTCATGTAACTTTGGGAGACGACTATTGGGGTCATCTCCCATGTTCATGATTTTTCCCGATTTTTAAATGACCATTTTACCCCTAGTTATCACTGTTTTGGCCATAACTTTTGACTGGAAAGGAATTTTGACCTGAAACCACTTCCATTGGCTTCGGATGATGGTTTCTCTTTCCGTAGAGTGGTCACATTAGCCAAACGGACTCACCGTTTGGGAGATATGGCTGAAACAATTTTCAGATGGCGAAAAACAGCTTAATTGGGCTTAAACGGGTGATTAGCAGCTAGGCCCAAGGGGAATTTCGGGTTTAGGGGTAAATAGGTGCTGATTAGGGATAGAAAACATTTCTTTAGACATTTTCTAGCCGCCACTTTCATTTCTCTTGACCTAGCCATGGCCTCCACTCTCTAAATCTCTCTAAAACACCCAAAAATCACTCACTAATCAGGGATTAAGGCTTAGAGGCATCAAATTAAGGGGAAAACCACCAAAGCAAGGTTAGAGCTGCTGTTGGACATCAGTACTCGCCCAAATCAGAGGAGTTTCAGTTCTGAGAATTTTGTTTGTGGCCAAGGTGAGTGATTTGCATAGTTTTTGCACTAATTACGGTGATTAGGGGTAATTAGTGAAGATTAGCGAATTTATACGTAAATAAATTCTGGAAAAATTCTTAAAATTCTAAAATAATGTTTTAAGGCTCTGTTAGAAATTTGGGTTAATTTCGATGTGTTTTGCTAATCGTATGCTTAAACATGATTAAGAGGGATTATAGGCAAATGTGAGGTTTTAGCCACTTGTGATTCATTTTGATTCATTTAAATTGTTGTTTGCTGTTTGTGGTTGCTATTACATGTTGCTATGACTCTATGGTATGTTTCATGATTGATTAGAATAGTTAAATTGCTCGAAAACGTCGTCGAATGGCGTAGAAAGCTCGCTGGAAAGTTGCAGAAGTGTGCAGGTTCCGAACCGGTTCAGATCGGAGAAAAGGGGTCGGATCGGACTAGGGAACTGACCAAGGGAATCCGAACTGGATGGGGACTCGCCACTGGAAGAAGTTTGGCAGGAAGGAAGGCCAATGCTTAGAGTTGGAGTTGGACAGAAGATCGGATCGGAGTGGTGGAGCAGATTGGATCGGAGTAAGGGAGCAGACCGGATCGGAGGAAGAGAACAGGGCGGATCGGAGCGGGCAAACAAAGATCGAATGAACTCAATCAGAGGCACCCGAACCGAACCGATATCTGAAGGGGGAGAATCACTGAACCGACCCGACCCGGAGGGAGACACCGACCCGACCCGAAGTGGACTACCGACCCGACCCGATGATGGTGATGACTACCGAACCGAACAGAACTCTAGGACTGTTAATGCGCGACAACTCTTCTGAAGACCCACTCCAATTCGACCAAACCCGAGATGCAAAGGAAGTCCAAATGAGAAGTTAGAGCTCAAGATTCAGAAGGGAATCAACGAGTTCGCTTCATGGTTGGGCTCTGCTGCGGGACGCGTGTTAAGGAGCTATCGACGTCTACAGCTTTGGATCACTATGGTAGGAGGTGCGAAGGCGGATTCAGGGCCATTATGGCATCGGTAGAACCGAGGGCTACGACCAATGAAGTGGGTCATTGAAATGTTTGGTCATGACTCCAAGTGTTTGGCTTGGTCACAGCGGGGTTTCTACAAGTCGGGATTCGTCGTTACCTCAGTTTGTCTAGTGTTCCAAAGTGGTAGATGTCGTACGCTTTACGCACTGAGTGAGAGATGTGAGGATGGTTGCTATGGATGATTTGCTTGCTATCATTATGACATGCACACCCCACCCCCGTATTCTTTACACTATTTATTATGGCACCTTAGAGTATTGTACGGTATGTGGTACTAACTCTTTGGTTGCAGGTCCAGGTTCAGGTATGGTTTAGTATACCTGTTATTACTTTGTTTAGATGCTTATCGCTCACACCAGGCTTTATGTCTGACCCAGAGTTTTATGTCTCTTCTTATTACTCTGGGTGCTCACACGAGCAGACTAGAGACAGGTTAGCTGGTGATGCACGGGTAGATGATCCGGAGACGAGCAGGAGGCTTCCACGTAACATATATAGTATTCTCCCTGTGTTGTTGAAGATCACTACTTGGGCATTGTTGGTGTATCTTCTACTTTAGCTTTCTTTTGCTTAGAGACAGTAGATTTTGAAAAGTTGTAATAAGCTGTATATGGATTTCCGCTGCTCTGATGATTGATGTTGATTTTAGTTATCAGCTTATGCACTGTCTCGCCTGTTTTATGTCAAGTATGTTATTATTATATTTTATCCCATGCGCAGTGAGACATTCTACAGGTTCCTTGATTAGTTTATTCTCTTCTTTCCTTTCTCCTGATGACCGTCCCGTGCTAGTTGGGCATGTGTACAGCGTACTTTCGGAGGAAATGCAGACTGGTGCGGGGCGGACCGTCACAAATTTTATCTCGTTAAAACTTTCTCTTGTTTATACAAAAACAAGCGTTATTTATACGTACTAAATATTCTGCTTATATAGCACAATTAACAAAATTAGTTTAATAATGATGTAGTTAATGCGATTAGGATAAGATTTGAATTTGAAATGTCTCCATTTATTGTTTTCTTGTGTGTGCATATAGAATTACTTATATAAATATTAAATAGTGACATATAGACATGGAGTTAGTTATCATTTGTGGTAAAAGTTTGCCTAGAGCCGACTGGAAAATCTAGTAACCACAAGTGGGTCCGACTAATGTGAGAGGTCTAGGTGCTATGGACCATTTAAATCTAGCACACTATGTGACGGCCCTCCCCGCACCAACCGGCATTTCCCTTGAAATGCGCTGTGCCAACGTCCAACTAGCGCGGGACAGTCGTCAAAAGAAAAGGATTTGAAACTTTGAATCACCAAAGATCCTATAGTATATCTCACAACGCATGAAATAAAATATAATAACAACATAACTTGGCATAAAAAAGGCGAGACAGTGCATAAGATGAAAACTAAATCATCATGGCAGCGGAATCCAAAATACAGCTTATGATCCAAATCATCATTATTACAACTTCAAAATACTTTCTCTAAAACAAAATAGAAAAGGTACACTATTATTGCCCAAAGTAGTTACCAGCAATAACACAGGGAGAATATATGTAAAGAGTACGTGGAAGCCACCTGCTCGTCTCCGGACTGCTACTCGTGTATAACCACCTAATCTGTCTCTAGTCTGCTCGTTTAGGAGCACCCAAAGTAATAAGAAGAGACATAAAACTCTGGGTCAAACAAAAGTCTGGTATGAGCGATAGCACCAAAATAAAACAATAGCAGGTATAATGTAATGACCCGCATTTTCAACGGTATAATAATTAATTTATTTAATTATTTATATAGTGAATTAGAGAATATAAGGTTGTTTAATTAAATAATAGTGAATATTTAATTAATATAATTAATCGAATAATATATTTAATTTCGAAATAGTCGAAATAGTGAATTGACAATATAATGCGAGTTGGGCAATTCAAAATATATATTCAGTTTAAAGTTGAATTACATTCACGAATATATTATGTAAACGAAGTTTGAACATATAATTATATTATAAATAAAATCGAGCTTGAAATGGCGCGGCAGTTCGCTATTTGGCGATTTGAACTTCAACTGAATGTATAGGGTCTGTTTTAAATCAGATTTCTGTTAAATAAGAAAGTTAGGAGCTGGTGAAGTATATTTTTCTAGTGAAAGAGAAAAATCAGGATTTCGTCGTGTAGATTTTGATTTATGTCCAAATCAAATTTTAGAAAAGTCGCTGTGGAATTCCTTTATAAATTATAACGATATATAAAAGGAATTTCATTATAAATCGAATATCGATTTAATCGGGATTTGAAATATCGAGTTAGAAATTCATATAGGAATATTCTAGAGCTGTATGATATTCTGTTGTGAATATATACGATAAGAATTATTTTTAAATATTAATTAATTATATTTAAATATATTTATATATTTAAATGGGTTATTTAGGGCTTTAAAAATAGCCAGTTTTTCAAACGACCTCAGAATTCAACGTAACTAATTTTGTTGGATCCGCAATATCAAATTATTGTTAGATGTCAAGTTCCGTGATTTTTAGAGTCACTGTTTGGCCGTAGGGACTTTTAAAGTGAAAAACAGTCAGTATTTTGTCGGTTAAAAATACGTTGTGTGAGCAAACGGAGTCGGAATTCGACGAAACCAGTTTCGTTGGGTCCGTAGTGTCAAATTCTAGCAGTATGTCCAGTTTGGTGATTTTTAGGTATCATATGTGATCATAGGAATTTTATAGGATGAGTACAAATAGAGATTGCTTAAAATTAAATATAATAATCAACCTAAAAATATCTAAATCCTCTATAAATACACCACTAACTATCTCTAACCCTAAAACATTTATTCACGATGGTCAAAACTTATCAGCCGCCACCAAATTTATTTACACAGTGAAAATCAAAGCTAGGAAATTCAAGAGAAAATCAAAGAAAATTCGATAAATTGCAAAACTATAATCATTGTGATCCCCTTGGCTTCCTCTTCATTCTCATGTGAATTTTATTGGGTTCGATCGAATTTCTGTTGATTGTAAAGCCTACAGTGTTTGCTAGGGTTCGAGGTCACGGCGAATAGGAGCTTTGATTCGTATTTTGGGTATTATATTTGAGTTCGTGGTGTTGGAAAGATGAGATTTTGAATTTGCAAGGAGAATCCGAGTTGAAAGATGTCGTGACCTGTAGCTATGGAAGCGAACTAGCCTGGGGACGCAGTGGGCAAAGGAGCACGCGAGTTAAGGCTGATGGTGTCGAGATAGAAGTGTGATCGAAGTGATAATCAGTGGTGTGTTTAGTTTTGGAGATGGATGAGTAATGAATGGTGCGATTTGGAGTTGGAGAAGGGAGATGGAGTTCGGAGTTTCCTGGAGCGTGTAATGTGATTTGGGGAAGAAGGCAAATAAAGGGGATTGGGTATGTAATAGTGGCAATGGGCCGACATTGGTAGGTGAGGCCCAGACTTGCATATAAATTAAGTTTTATTTATGTTAAATAGTATAGGAACTTGTGAAATGAATAACTTTGTCCTACGATGTCAGAATTTAGCGCAGTCGGAAGCGTTAGAATTGTATGGACGACGACTACAATATGAAACTGACTGGGAATGGATTGGAGCTCGTCTGAATTTATGGGGAAATAAATTATTTGATTCAAATCGAACAACAGTTTATCGTTCTTTAACGATGAACTGCCAATGTGAGTAAAACTCACCAACTCTGAACTGTTCTATTTTTATAACGTATATTTAGAACTGATAAATGATGACTGATTGCTGTGTGTTAACTGTTGGTTGAGTTGTTTGTGTATTGATTGAAATTATAGATAACGATATATATATAAATCATTAATCAAATATTGATTTTGTTTAACAGAATATTTTATATTCGTGTTGTTTAACATTTGTGATGCAGGGAAAAAGGTTGGAGGGGTCCAACTGGACTCCTCAATATTTATGATACTGTTCTGTTCTTATATTGAAATATATGATGTAATATATAATCTGTTTGATTATGTGTGTTTAAATGATATCGATCATTGTGGTTTGCTATTTTGAATATCATAAGAGACCCTGGGATGTAAAAAGGAATATTTCAATGTATATTGAAATAAAGAAACTTTATAAAATCAATCGATTTTATAAAAGGATATATATTTTGAAAATGAAGTATTTATAAAATCATAGGATTTTATAAAGGAGAACATTTATTTAGAAAATAAATAGGAGTTTATAAAGGAGGGTATTTATTTATAAGACAAATAGAATATCATAAGGAAATATTTATTGGGAAAATAAACAGGATAAAGATAAAGGAAATATTTATAAAACGAATAGAGTTTTATAAAAGGAATATTTATTTGATAAATAAATAGAATAAAAATGGAATATTTATTTAGAAAATAAATAGAAGTATAAGAGGATTATTTATTTAGAAAATAAATAGAAAAATATAGGAAGAGAATTATTTGTAAAACATTTTCAAATAAAGGTTATAAAAGAATTAGTTATTTACGAAATAAATAGAGTTATAAGAGGGAACTTTAAATAAGATTTAAGTGTTAGATACTTAATGGATTATATAAAGCAATTAATCGAGTTAGAATTAATCGATTAGAGTTAATTGAATATAAAGTTATTCGAAATAGAGTTTATCGAATATTAGTTATTCGAAATAGAGTAAATCAAATAAAGTTAAGCAAAATTAGAAACTGACTAGAGATTAGTAAATTGAATAGTTTTCTAGTGTCTATCTGATGTTGGTTTCGGCCTTTGGGATTAATACTTAGGGAATTGTTCTCATACTAGTTTATAGTCTGGGACTGATAGTTGTGGGAGAATAGTGATACGTAATTAAGCCATGGAAATGTTTTCCAGTGTTAATAACGTATATTTTCTAAACATAGAAATGAGAATATATAGATAAATGTTAAATGATGATTGATCGATATGATTTCCATCTAGAAATGATATCGTTGTTTGCACACCTGTTTTTCTTTGATAGTTAACTCACCGACTATCGAAGTTTTGACCATTTTAACGTTGTTAATGTGGAGAGACCGGTTGGATTATTATCCGAATAACCACTCCGTATTGGCATAAGCGTTGCGAATCATATATGCCAAAGATTATTGAAGACGGAGACAAGTGCAAGGGCTATTGTATAAATCTTAGATAACAGTGCCTAAGATGGATATACGAATAGTGCCTTCGGTTTCTCCAGTCCCAGAACAACTTGTATAGAAGAAGGTCTAACAAAGTATATCTAATAAATCACGTAAGTTGGTCTCTTCAAACATATTCACGTTTGGTGGCAGAGGAACTCGTTTCTCTTAGCTGTATACCCGTGTTTCTTTTGGATAAATCAATTTGTGATTTGGCGAATATGGCGATATGACATTCAAAGTGAATGAAGATGTGGCATGTAAAAGATAAGCGTAGCTTCTAGCCTCACAACCGGGAAATGACAAAAAATGGGCAGGCAACATGGCTATGTAGGTCGCACCTATTAGGGTGTATAATCACCTGATCTAGAGCTTCATTTACTTCTAAAAATCTATTGTTGATGTTGTCCCATTCGGGAAATGGTTGCTGATCCCAACCGTTGGTGATATTCATTCGATACACTCAAGCGAAATGAGTGGTCGGTCATGTGTGGCCGGGTTGCAAGATGTTCTTGTTGAACCCAATATATTCCTCTCTAGAGGTACAGTAGCGAAAGGTGGTTCCATACCTTGTCATAGTTGGAAATCCATTACCCAATACATGCTTACGGTTTTGATTGTATACTATATATGTGGAAAGTAAGATGAAAGCGTTCTGCTAGATGATAATTATATTGTGGTTGATAGACATTATTATAATATCAAAAGGTTTTTGATATAAAGATATTTTGGATTCTCATAAGGGAAAAACCCGTTCCGTTATGCGGCGTGGTCTTATGAGATATCGTTTAATGGCTCAATCTGTTTTAAACTGTTTTATTCATACCAGTTCCATGACTGATCCGGAGTTTATTTTATTTGTTTTCCCTAAACTCTTGGGTGCCCAATTTTATATGGGCTGTCAAGTAGTCAGGATTTTACAGATATACTCAGAGAGCTTGGAGCAGGAGGCTTCAGGATCATATAGCTATTATATATTTCTGTTGTTGTTGTAAGTGTTGTACTCTGCAATGTTATTGTATGCATATACTGTTGTATTTCAAAAATTATGTTATATTTTATTCGTTCCGCTGTGAGATTCGTGTTTACTCTGATGTTGTGTTGTTCGTCTTCTTCTATTCTAAATTTCTATCTTATCTATTCTCACCCTCTAATTTCTTTCATTAACTATTCGGTTATTTTCGATCCTTGGATGTTCGATATGTGTTGTATATCGGATAACCAAGATCGCAAATTTCCGAGTCGTTACAGTTGGTATCAGAGCTTAAGGTTAAGTGAATTACCTTGGCTCTGTGGCGTGACTCAGTAGAGATGGGGTTAGTAATACCCTAGATTGAGTTGAGTGTATATATACGAGAGAGCGTATTTGTTATTGATATAAAAATTATTTTGTATTGTGGAGATTTATTTGTTGAGTTGTTTATGTGTTCTGGTCGATCATTTGATCCACTATATCGGTAGGAGCTTCTAAACACTCGAATACGATGAACCATCATGGTATGCTTTGAAAAGAGGGTAAACGAAATAATTTTACCCAAATTATATTTTGATATAAAGGGTTTATATTGGTTGTTGTTATAATCGAGTAAGATTATAAAAAGTGAAATGGTTATGTAAATAACCAATCAATATTCGTATAGGTGTTACGAGATAAATTAAATCTGCAATTAAAGTCAGAATTGAAATTAAAACTCTGGAAATTTGAATAAGCGTTGGTAAAGGAATATGGGTTAAATATATGTAAATTTTAATATCCTAGGAGATTTTATATTGTATTCCAAGCAATTGTGAATGATATTTTGAATTGATTTCAAAATGGAAATGTTTAAATATGAGATTTAAAAGTGATATAGTATTGAACTCACTTCGATAGCTGGAAAATAAATTCCGATGATGATCATGACATCATCGGTGTTCATTTTTGAGTGGTAAGTGATGGATTACTACCAAAGGTTTTGTTTTTGAATTTGTTATGAGAAAAACAAGTTGTTGAAATCCGAAAAGGAATATTTGGTTTTTGAAAAGCTAAGAGAAATTAAAAAAAAATCCCTGGGGAAGATTGTTTGAATTAAAAGCAAATTAAATAGAAATTTGTGAAAGAAAATTCAAAATTGAAATAAAGTCAGTTAAGTGGTAACTGAAATTGAATTAGAATGATAGAGACAAATTGGATTTGTGAGATTCGAATTTGAAGTATAATTTGATAATTAAGTTAAGAATTTGGAATCGAGAATGAAACTCAAGTTTGAAATGATATTTGGCTTGGATAAGCGAATGGTTGTGTTGAGGATAGATTGATCAGAGTTTGATTTAATTAATATTGGTATATGATGAGTTGATAGCATATGGAAGTGATAGAGTTGATATGCCCGACAAAAAGGTACAAGTTTATATTTCATATGGGTTGAGATTTTTATGAGCCGAACTGGCAAGCCGCTTGGCTGTTTGATTTTGTTTTAGGTTGGAGATGGCCCAGAGAGGTGAGTTGGAGTTTGACCTAAAGACCAGTACAAAGGAGGTGCTGGTGAAATTTTTCAGAAATTTCGGGTGTACGAAAATTTTCAGGATTTTTGAAAATTTTCGTTGATAAGAATTAATTAAAAATTTAATTGAAATTAGATTGGTTCGGTTAAAACTGAAGTTAAGAAGTGAACAAATAAGTTCTAATCGGTCGATAGGATTTGTTTTCTACCTTAGCAATTTCGAGGACGAAATTATTTTAAGTAGGGAAGAATGTAATGACTCACATTTTCAGCGATATAATAATTAATTTATTTAATTATTTATATAGTGAATTAGAGAATATAAGGTTGTTTAATTAAATAATAGTGAATATTTAATTAATATAATTAATAGATAATATATTTAATTTCGAAATAGTCGAAATAGTGAATTGACAATATAATATGAATTGGGAAATTCAAAATATATATATTCAGTTTAAAGTTGAACTATATTCACGTATATATTATATAAACGAAGTTTGAACGTATAATTATATTATAATTAAAATCGAGCTTGAAATGGCGCGGCAGTTCGCTATTTGGCGATTTGAACTTTAACTGAATGTACAGGGTCCGTTTTAAATCGGATTTCTGTGAAACAAGAAACGTTAGGAGCTGGTGAAGTATATATTTCTAGTGGAAGAGAAAAATCGGGATTTCGTCGTGTAGATTTTTATTTATGTCCAAATCAAATTTTAGAAAAGTTGTTGTGGAATTCGTTTATAAACTATAACGATATATAAAAGGAATTTCATTTTAAATCGAATATCGATTTAATTGGGATTTGAAATATCGAGTTATAAATTCATATAGGAATATTCTAGAGCTGTATGATATTCTGTTGTGAATATATACGATAGTAATTATTTTTAAATATTAACTAATTATATTTAAATATATTTATATATTTAAATGGGTTATTTAGGGCTTTAAAAATAGCCAGTTTTGCAAACGACCTCAGAATTCGACGAAACTAATTTTGTTGGATCCGCAATATCAAATTATTGTTAGATGTCAAGTTTCATGATTTTTAGAGTCACTGTGTGGCCGTAGGGATTTTTAAAGTGAAAAACACTCAGTATTTTGACGGTTAAAAATACGTTGTGTGAGAAAACGGAGTCGGAATTCGACGAAACCAATTTCGTTGGGTCCGTAGTGTCAAACTCTAGAAGTATGTCCAGTTTGGTGATTTTTGGGTGTCGTATGTGATCATAGGAATTTTAGAGGATGAATACAAATAGATATTGCTTAAAATAAAATATAATAATCAACCTAAAAATATGTAAATCCTCTATAAATACACCACTAACTATCTCTAACCCTAAAACATTTATTCATGATGGTCAAAACTTATCAGCCGCCACCAAATTTATTTACACAGTGAAAATCAAAGCTAGGAAATTCAAGAGAAAATCAAAGAAAATTCGATAAATTGCAAAACTATAATCATTGTGATCCCCTTGGCTTCCTTTTCGTTCTCATGTGAATTTTATTGGGTTCGATCGAATTTCCGTTGATTGTAAAGCCTACAGTGTTTGCTAGGGTTCGAGGTTATGGCGAATAGGAGCTTTAATTCGTATTTTTGGTATTATATTTGAGTTCGCAGTGTCGGAAAGATGAGATTTTGAATTTGCAAGGAGAATCCGAGTTGAAAGATGTCGTGACCTGTAGCTATGGAAGCAAACTGGCCTGGGGACGCCGCAAGCAAAGGAGCGCGCGAGTTAAGGCTGATGCTGTCGAGATAGAAGTGTGATCGAAGTGATAACCAGTGGTATGTTTAGTTTTGGAGATGGATGAGTAATGAATGGTGCGATTTGGAGTTGGAGAAGGGAGATGGAGTTCGGAGTTTCCTGGAGCGTGTAATGTGATTTGGGGAAGAAGGCAAATAAAGGGGATCGGGTATGTAGTAGTGGCAATGGGCCGAAAAAGGTAGGTGAGGCCCAGACTTGCAAATAAATTAAGTTTTATTTATGTTAAATAGTATAGGAACTTGTGAAATGAATAACTTTGTCCTACGATGTCAGAATTTAGCGCGGTCGGAAGCGTTAGAATCGTATGGACGACGACTACAATATGAAACTAATTGAGAATGGATTGGAGCTTGTTTGAATTTATGGAGAAATAAATTGTTTGATTCAAATCAAACAACAGTTTATCGTTCTTTAACGATGAACTGCCAATGTGAGTAAAACTCACCAACTCTGAATAGTTCTATTTTTATAACGTATATTTAGAACTGATAAATGATGATTGATTGTTGTGTGTTAACTGTTGGTTGAGTTGTTTGTGTATTGATTGAAATTATAGATAACGAGATATATATAAATCATTAATCGAATATTGATTTTGTTTAACAGAATATTTTATATTCGTGTTGTTTAACATTTGTGATGCAGGGAAATAGGTTGGAGGGGTCCAACTGGACTCCTCAATATTTATGATACCGTTCTGTTCTTATATTGAAATATATGATGTAATATATATAATCTGTTTGATTATGTGTGTTTAAATTATATCGATCATTGTGTTTTGCTATTTTGAATATCATAAGAGACCCTGGGATGTAAAAAGGAATATTTCAATGTATATTGAAATAAAGGAACTTTATAAAATCAATCGATTTTATAAAAGGATATATTTTGAAAATGAAGTATTTATAAAATCATAGGATTTTATAAAGTAGAACATTTATTTAGAAAATAAATAGGAGTTTATAAAGGAGGGTATTTATTTATAAGACAAATAGAATATCATAAGGAAATATTTATTGGGCAAATAAACAGGATAAAGATAAAGGAAATATTTATTAAACGAACAGAGTTTTATAAAAGGAATATTTATTTGATAAATAAATAAAATAAAAATGGAATATTTATTTAGAAAATAAATAGAAGTATAAGAGGATTATTTATTTAGAAAATAAATAGACAAATATAGGAAGAGAATTATTTGTAAAACATTTACAAATAAAGGTTATGAAAGGAATTATTTATCTACGAAATAAATAGAGTTATAAAAGGGAACTTTAAATAAGATTTAAGTGTTAGATACTTAATGGATTATACAAAGGAATTAATCGAGTTAGAATTAATCGATTAGAGTTAATTGAATATAAAGTTATTCGAAATAGAGTTTATCAAATATTAGTTATTCGAAATAGAGTAAATCAAATTAAGTTAAGCAAAATTAGAAACTGACTAGAGATTAGTAAATTGAATAGTTTTTTAGTGTTTATCTGATGTTGGTATCGGCCTTCGCGATTAATACTTAGGGAATTGTTCTCATACTAGTTTATAGTCAGGGACTGATAGTTGTGGAAGAATAGTGATACGTAATTAAGCAATGGAAATGTTTTCCAGTGTTAATAACGTATATTTTCTAAACATAGAAATGAGAATATATAGATAAATGTTAAATGATGATTGATTGATATGATTCAATCTAGAAATGATATTGTTGTTTGCACACTTGTTTTTCTTTGATAGTTAACTCGCTGACTATCGAAGTTTTGACCATTTTAACGTTGTTAATATGGAGAGACCGGTTGGATTATTATCCAAAGAACCACTCCGTATTGGCATAAGCGTTGCGGATCATATATGCCAAAGATTATTGAAGATGGAGTAAAGTGCAAGGGCTGTTGTATAAATCTTAGATGACAGTGACTAAGATGGATATACTGAATAGTGCCTTCGGTTTCTCCAGTCCCAGGACAACTTGTATAGAAGAAGGTCTGACAAAGTATATCTAATAAATCACGTAACTCGATCTCTTCAAACATATTCACGTTTGGTGGCGGAGGAACTCGTTTCTGTTAGCTGTATACCAGTGTTATTTTTGGATAAATCAATTTGTGATTTGGCGAATATGACGATATGACATCCAAAGTGAATGAAGATGTGGCATGTAAAAGATAAGCGTAGCTTCTAGCCTCACAACCGGGAAATGACAAAAATCGGGCAGGCAGCATGGCTATGTAGGTCGCACCTATTAGGGTGTATAATCACCTGATCTAGAGTTTCATTTACTTCTAAAAATCTATTGTTGATGCTGTCCCATTCGAGAAACGGTTGCTGATCCCAACCGTTGGTGATATACATTTGATACACTCAAGCGAAATGAGTGGTCGGTCATGTGTGGCCGGGTTGCAAGATGTTCTTGTCGAACCCAGTGTATTCCTCTCTAGAGGTACACTAGTGAAAGGTGGTTCCATACCTTGTCACAGTTGGAAATCCATTACCCAATACGTGCTTACGGTTTTGATTGTATACTATATATGTGGAACGTGAGATGAAAGCGTTCTACTAGATGATTATTATATTGTGGTTGATAGATATTATTATGATATCAGAAGGTTTTTGATATAAAGATATTTTGGATTCTTGTAAGGGGAAAACCCGTTCCGTTATGCGGCGTGGTCTTATGAGATATCGTTTAATGACTCAATCTGTTTTAAACTGTTTTACTCATACCAGTCCCATGACTGACCCGGAGTTTATTTTGTTTGTTTTCCCTAAACTCTTGGGTGCCCAATTTTATACGGGAAGTCAAGTAGTCAGGATTTTACAAATATACTCGGAGAGCTTGGAGCAGGAGGCTTCAAGATCATATAGCTATTATTTATTTCCGCTGTTGTTGTAAGTGTTGTACTCTGCAATGTTATTGTATACATATACTGTTGTATTTCAAAAGTTATGTTATATTTTATTCGTTCCGCTGTGAGGTTCGTGTTTACTCTGATGTTGTGTTGTTCTTCTTCTTCTATTCTAAATTTCTATCTTATCTATTCTCACCCTCTAATTTCTTTCATTAACTATTCGATCATTTTCGATCCTTGGATGTTTGATATGTGTTGTATATCGGATAACCAAGATCGCTAATTTCCGGGTCATTACATATACGTAATCATACCTGAACCTGGACCTGCAACCAAAGAGTTAGCACAACAGGATGTATAGTACTCTAAGGTGACGCTAACATAAAGTGTAAATGGGAGTGTGTGTGTCATGGTGATAGAAACATCAAACATAACAATCATCCTCACTTCTCTCATAAGGTGCATAAAGCATATGATATCCACCGCTTTGATCACCAGAATCAATTGGGGCCATGACGGAGCCCGACTCCGTCCAGACTTACTATGACAACTTCCCCTTGGGGTTCCTGATGGAGTTGGACTCCATACAACTTTGACCCCACCGCACTGGTCCACGGTCAATGCCCCTCCCGTCAATAGTGAATCAAAGTTATAGATATCGATAACCCCTTTGCACATGTCCCGCATCTAAACCCAACTCATGAAGTTAACTCATTGGTTCCTATCTGGATTCTGAGTAATAACTTCTCATTTGGACTTTCTTTGCATCTCGGGCTTTTGGTCGAATTGGAGTTGGTCTTCAGAAGAGTCACCGCGTAATAGTAATAGAGGTTCAAACCGGTTCGATTCGGCGTACTCGGTTCAGTTCGGGCATATGGTGCTCAAGCTTCCTATTCGGTTCAGCTCAATCCCATTCCCTCGGTTCGGTTCAGATTCGTTATCTCCGTGCGGTTCGATTTGGGTTCATCATCTCCGTGCGGTTCGGTTCTACTCCATCTCGTTCCAGTTTGGCGCTCCGTTCCAACTCCAACTCCATACAAGTGGCCTTCCTTATTGCCATGTTTTCTCCTAGGCCACACTCCGGTTCGGTTTGGTCGATCCGATCTGATCCGATCTCCCTTCTCCGATCCAATCTCCCTTCTCCGATCCGATACGGAATCCTGCACATTTCCAACAAGCTTGTTACATCTAATCTCGCTATACGACGGCGTTTTCAATCATTCTAACTTTACTAAACAACCACAAAACAACTCAAACAACAGTAACAACATATAGATTTAACCAACAAGATCAAAAAAATCAAGCATATAGGTTAATTTAGGCCAAACATACCCAAAAAGCATGATTTTCCTCTTAATCCCCTTAACCATGTTTAACTATAGGATTAACAAACTTAATCCAAATTAACCCAAATTTTTATTAGAGACATAAAATAATATTTTAGAATTTATGCATATTTTTCCATAATTTTTTGAGTCAAAGTTTCGCTAATTATCACTAGTTACCCCTAATTAGCCGTAATTAGTGTAAAAACATGTTAATCACTCATCCTAGCCATAAATAAATTATAAATATGAAAACTCCACTGATTTGGATCAAATTCCTATGTGTTCCAATAGCTCTATCTCGATTTTGATGCTAATCCGCCTTAATTTGATGTAGATTTGCTTAATATGTGATTAGGAAGTGATTAGGGATGAATTTAGAAGGTGGATGCCATTACAAGGGTTAGAGGAATGTTTTTGGCGGCCAGAAAACTGAAATGAAATGTTTACTCAAACTCTTTCTGCCCTACCATAACCCTAATCCTGAAATGGGTTATGGGCCTAACCACTAATCACCTAATTAAACCCGGTTAAGCTATTTTTCTATCTTCAAACCTTATTTCAACAATTCCTCCCAAATGATAAGTCCGTTTGATTAATGTGACCACTCTACGGAAAGGTAAACCACCATACGAATCCAATAGAAGTGGTTTCAGGTCAAAAGTCCTTACCAATCAAAAGTTATAGGCGAAACACGATTCACCTGGGAGCAAAATGGTCATTTAAAATTCGGCAAAAATTGTGAACATGGGAAATGACCCCGATAGTCGTTCCCCAAAGTCATTCGACCGTATGATTTCATATGTGAATGAAATAAATATTCTACGACCCTCCGATGCGTAGAATGCGAGTTGTTACACACTCCCCCTTAAGAAATTTCGCCCCTGCAATTCCTTAATCAAGACATACGATGGTGGCCCGCATGCCTACCAACCATTTACAAACAATCAAACATACATAACAACTCAAGAAGCCTATCCTAGCATGCGGTTTACTAACAAAGGAATAACTATATCGCGATTAAAACCATACAAGGCAAAGAGTTCTGGATATGACTTCTTTATGCTTTCCTCGGTTTCCCGAGTATAGTCATCATCATTATCATCCCACTGGACCTTAACCAGTTTCACCGTCTTCATTCGAAATTGCTTCATATCATGTTCGACAATACGAATCGTTTTGTGGTCCCAACTACCTCAGATTCCACTTTGATATCATCTAATTGATTTGGTGAAATAGTTATATCGGAATTGTGCACGAACTTCTTTAAGTGAGAAACATGAATACGTTGTGCACCCCTGCCATCTTGTTTGGTAATCCAACTTTATACGCTAATTTCCCAAGTTATTCGAGAACTGGAAATGGACCAACAGAATTTAGTGCCCATTTACCTCTCCTACCAAATCGAATCACATGCTTTAACGGATGAATCTTGATGAATACCAAGTCACCAATGGAGAATTTCAAATCTCTTCGCCTTTTATCAGCATAACTCTTCTGCCCACCTTGGGTAGCCTTTATCCATTGTTGAATAACTTTGATCTTATCTGAAGGTTTTTGTTATTACATCTGGCCCAAGCACAAATTTCTCATCGGTTTCCAACCAACATGATGGTGAGTTGCATGGTCTTCCGTACAAAGCTTTAAATGGAGCCATACCAATACTGGATTGATAACTATTATTATATGTGAATTCAACTAGATGCAAATGGTCATCCCATGATCCCCCAAAGTCCAATATACGAGCCCTTAAGAGATCCTCTAATACTTGATTCACTCTGTTTGACTGTCAGTTTGAGGATGGTACGCAGTACTGAGATGTAATTCTGATCCTAAAGCCTCTTGTAAGCTGTTCCAAAACCGACTAGTAAATAATGGATCTCGGTCACTCACAATTCCTTTAGGTACTCCATGAAATCTCACTACCCACTTCATATACAATTCTGCTAACTTAGTTGACATTCTACTCGACTTGACTGGTATAAACCTTGTAGTTTTGGTCAATTGATCCACAATCACCCAAATACTATCATGAGCTGATCTAGTCCTTGGTAAACCATCAATGAAATCCATTGAGGCTTGTTCCCATTTCCACTCATGAATTTCCAATGGTTGTAACAAACCACTAGGCTTCTTTTGCTCAGCTTTAGCTAGTTGGCAATTCAAGCACTTTGATATAAACTTCCCAACGTCTCTCTTCATCCCTTCCCAGAAGTAGGTCTGCTTCATGTCTCAATACATGTTGTTACCACTGGGACGAATAGTCAGTTTCGAGTGATGACACTCTCTAAGTACTTCATCTCTCAATCCATTAACATTGGGTACAGCTAGTCTCCCATTCTTTCAAAGCCATTCATCTTGATCAAGTCCATACTTGTTGATTTCCTTACAATCGAAGCCCATCTCTACCTTGGAGATGATTTCCAATAGATTAGGATTGTCCTTCTGGCTGGAGCCAATCCGATCAATCAAGGTGGGTCTGATCGTCAAACTTGCTAACATCTCTGGATCCAATTCGCACTTAGGTTTGAAACCATATCCTGTGATATACTCCAGTTGTTTCCCAAAAACATAGCCCCCAAACTGGCATGTCTCTTACTCAATGCATCAGTTACCGCATTGCCCTTCCCAGGTGTGTATGCGATCTTGAAATCATACGAAGCCAAGAACTCTAACCATCTCTACTGACGGAGATTTAGATCCTTCTGAGAGAAAAGATACTTTAACAACTTATGATCGGTAAACAACTCAAATCTTTCTCCCAAGAGATAATGTCTCCACATCTTTAACGCGAACACAATCGCTGCCAATTCCAAATCATGGGTAGGATATCTTTTCTCATGCGGTTTCAGTTGCCGACTAGCATAAGCTACAACCCTACCACCTTGCATCAGTACACCACCTAGTCAGGTACCACATGCAACCGTGTATACCGTTATCTCCTCATTCCCATTAGGAATGGCTAACACTGATGCGCACGTCAACTTTTCATTTAGACTCTTAAATGCATTCTCACTCCTTTCGTCCCAAATGAAAGCTTGATTCTTCTTGGTCAACTGAGTTAACGGTGCTGCTATCTTGGAGAAGTCTTGGACAAACTTACGATAGTATCCAGCTAACCCCAAGAAACTTCTCTTGTCCATTGCATTCTTGGGCGTAGACCAATCTTGTACCATAGCCACCTTCGCAGGACCCACGACAGTACCATTCTCTGAAACAACATGGCCCAAGAATCTCACTTCCCTCCTCCAGAAGTGACACTTAGAAAATTTTGCTTTCAATTGGAGTTTACTCAACACCTCCATCACTGTCCTCAAATGTTTCTTGTATTCTTCCTCTGTCCTCGAGTAAACCAAGATATCGTCCATGAACACAAGGACAAACTTATTTAATTGAACCTTGAATACCATATTCACGAGATCCACAAAATATGCCAGTGCATTGGTCAACCCGAATGGCATGACCAACCACTCATAAAATCCAAACGACAACCGAAATGCCGTTTTAGGTATGCTCTCAGCTGCTACTCGGAGCTAATGAAAACCTGTCGCGAGATCTAATTGGGAGAACACACTCACTTCATTCAACTGATCAAACAAATAGTCTAAAGAGGATACTTATTCTTCCTCGTCACCTTATTCAACTCGCGGTAGTCTACACATAAGCGAAGGGAACCATCTGCCTTAGTGGAAAATACAACTGGTGCTCCCCACTCGGAAACACTTTTTCATATAAATCTCTTCTTCAAAAGATCGCTTACTTGCACCTTGAGCTCTCACTGCTCCCTTGGCGCCATACGACGAAGTTGCATCACTGTTGTCCTGACATGTTTCACTAAATCAATACGAAACTCGATCTCTCGGTGTGGTGGAAGTCCGGTCACTTCCCCGAAGGTGTCCGGATACTCGCCAGCAATAGGCACATCCGACAACTCATCGTGCGGGATGTCGAGGAAATTTAGAAAACTAGCCATCACTAGGTAGGCTGCCAAATAGTACCCTCCACCCATCATCCTATCTAATGGTCACCGAAGACCCCTTACAGTCTACCACCACCCCATACCTTTGGAGCCAATCGACTCCCAAAATAATGCCAAACCCAGTAAAGCCCAAAACAAAGCAATCACAAGCAAACAAACATCCATGACTCGATAACACCAATCATACTAAGGCTAGTCGAACCACCGATCGGGATCGTCACCGCTAAAGGTATATCGACAATCTCGGGTTCCAATCCCAACCTATCTACCAGGTCACTAGATACGAAAGAATGGGAAGCCCCGGTATCAAACAATACTCGAACAGGAACATCATAAATGGAAAGCATACCTTGAATGACGACGCCCTTTCCCTTCTGCACCGCAGTTGGGGCATTCGACGAAGAAGGAACATCATTGATAGCATATGCTTTCACAATCTGCTTCTCTTTAGGAGGTTGTGGACGTTTATCCTTGTGATGTCCCACTTGGCCTCAATTGAAGCACTCCTATCCGTTGGCTTTGCTCGACGTTCTTTGGCATACTGGCCCTTCTTGCCATAGCTATAGAACTCTACATGTTTCTTATTCTTCTTTTTCTGACCATCCTTGGTTTGGTTATGTTTCCTCTTATTTTGGGAATTGTTCTTGCCTCCACTGCTTACCTGCGACTTTGGCTCCTCTACAGATGTAACAGCAACCTCAGTCTTTGACTTAGGGTAAAGGATTTCTAATCTCTATTCTTCCCCCACAACATATTCAAAAGTCTAATAGAGTGGTTTATAAGTCTTTCCCCAAGTACTCATCTAAGCCGGTTATGAATTTTTCATTCTTCTTCTCAGCAGTATCGATAAGGGATAATCCATACTTCGATAAAGTATCGAATTCAGCAATATATTCTGAGAATGCCCTACCATTCGGCATAAGCTCCAAAAATTTCCTAAACAATTCTGATTTCTGAGCAGCCGGAATAAACTTGTCACTGAAGCGAGTTTTAAACTGATTCCAAGTAACTTGATCCTCAGGAGTAGCTGATTTAATAGCACTCCACCAATTTATAGCCCGTCCTTGAAGCTGATGCGATGCTAGCTTTTTCTTTATCGCATCCTCGATCCCTAAATCCTCGAAGATGCACTCCCAACTATCAAGCCAACCTTGAACCTCTGTAGCCGATTCCGTTTCATGGAATGGCTTCCCACAAAGACTAGTATAATCCTTGTAGAGCTTGGCGAAATCGGCTTGAGGCACCTGCGCTACTGCACCACCACCACTAGCAGCATTAGGAACTGCTCCCTGAACATCCCTAAGCATCTCTCACATGGAGGTAGTAAACATCGTCCTCATATTAGGGACATTGCTATCATTGGCCCCTGAACCCGTACTCCTCGTATTTCGGCTCATCATCCAATCTGTAAAGAGAAAACGATTAACCATCTCCTTAGCGGTGCTAGTGTAGTGCGAATTCTTCCTTGGATATACTAATAGTATATATATAGTTTTTGAAAATCCAAAATATCACAAATACGCGCTCTCATATACGTATACTATCTCTCCCTGTTGTCTTCCTCTAGGTTAACTACTCAACCTCGCTCTGAAACCAAGTGTGACGGCCCGCCCCACACCAGCCGGCATTTCCCTTGAAGTGCGCTATGCCAACGTCCAACTAGTATGGGACGGTCGTCAAAAGAAATGGATTTGAAACCATGAATCACTAAAGAACCTGTAGTATATATCGCAACGCATGGAATAAAATATAATAACAACATAACTTGACATAAAACAGGTGAGACAGTGCATAAGCTGGAAACTAAATCACCATAGCAGCGGAATCCAAAATACATCTTACGATCCAAACCATCATTATTACAACTTCAAAATACTATCTCTAAAGCAAAATAGAAAAGGTACACTAGTAATGCCCAAAGTAGTGACCAGCAAAAACACTGGGAGAGTATATATAAATAGTACGTGGAAGCCTCCTGCTCGTCTCCGGACAGCAACTCGTGCATAACCACGTAACCTGTCTCTAGTCTGCTCGTTTAGGAGCACCCAGAGTAATAAGAAAAGACATAAAACTCTGGGTCAGACAAAAGTCTGGTATGAGCAAGAGCATCAAAATAAAACAATAACAAGTATAAGTAATCATACCTGAACCAGGACCTGCAACCAAAGAGTTAGCAAAACAGGATGTACAGTACTCTAAGGTGACACTAACATAAAGTGTAAATGGGAGTGTGCGTGTCATGGTGATAGCAAACATCAAACATAGAAGTCATCCTAACATCTCACACTCGGTGCGTAAAGCATACAATATCCACCACTTTGATCACCATAACCGTTTAGGGCCATGACGGAGCTCGGCTCCATCCAAACCTTACTACGACCACTTTGTCCTTGGTGGTCCTGATGGAGTTCGACTCCATACAACTTTGACACCACCGCACTGGTCCATAGTCAATGCCCCTCCCATCAAAAGTGAATCAACGTTATAGATATCGATAACCCCTTTGCACACGTCCCGCAGCAAAACCCAACTCATGAAGTTAACTCGTTGGTTCCCATCTGGATCCTAAGTAATAACTTCTCATTTGGACTTTCTGTGCATCTCGGGTCTTTGGTCAAATTGGAGTTGGTCTTCATAATAGTCATCGCGTAATAGTAATAGAGGTTTAAACCCGGTTCAGTTCGGTGTACTCGGTTCGGTTCGGGCTTATGGTGCTCAAGCTCCCTATTCGGTTTGGCTCAATCCCATTCCCTTGGTTCGGTTCGGATTCGTCATCTCCGTGCGGTTCGGTTCTATTCCATCTCGTTCTGGTTCGGCCCACCATTCCAACTCCAACTCCATACAAGTGGACTTCCATATTGCCATGCTTTCTCTTATGCCACGCTTCGGTCCGGTTCGGTCCATCTGATCTGATCCAATCTCCCTTCTCCGATCCGATCTGATCCGGAATCCTGACACTTTTCCAGCAAGCTTACTATGTCTAATCTCGCTATACGGCGGCGTTTTCAACCATTCTAACTTTACTAAACTATCACAAAACATCTCAAACAATAGTAACAATATATAGATTTAACAACATGATCCAAACATCAAGCATATAGGTTAATTTAGGTCAAACATGCTAATCATAAAAAATTCTTATTAGGTGAGTCATAATTTCACTAATTATCACTAGTTACCCCTAATTAGCCGTAATTAGTGTAAAAACATGCTAATCACTTACCTAAGCCACAAATAAATTATTGATCTGAAAACCCCACTGATTTGGGTTGAATTCCTATGTGTTCCAGCAACTCTATCTCAAAGCTAATCTGCCTTAATTTGATGTAGATTTGCTTAATAACTGATTAGGAAGTGATTAGGGATGAATTTAGAAGGTTGAGGCCATTACCAGGGTTAGAGGAATGTTTGTGGTGGCTAGAAAACTGAAATGAAATGTTTTATCAAACCCTTTCAGCCCTTCCATAACCCTAATCCCAAAATGGGTATGGGTCTAATGAAACGACCCAAACTCCCATTTTCAGGAAAGCCTGGATTGAGTTGAGAACACGACAAATCAGAATTTAAACAGAAGAACATTTCATTGTTATTACAACAATTTTCATCAGAGTACAAGAATATTCCAGAGTATGAATAATTATTACACATTGGAAATACAATATCAGAGAAATTACATTTTAAAATACATAACAACGGAAAAATAATACAAAACACAACTGAAAGAAATACACGAATACAGAGCTTTCTGAATATCGCTTCGGATGTAATCCAGGGTCCTGTGAATATAATATCTGCAAAACCAGAACTACTAGCTGCCTATGTGGAAAATACGGGCATAGGTTAAAACAATAAACTCCAGGTCAGTGAGACGACCCCAAACCCCGTACTGACGGTGGAAAGGGTAATCCGTGGGATATAACACAGAAACAGATAATAGCAGAACAGAATTAAATAAATACACCAGAAAATGAACAATAGAATATACTGGATAAAAGTAATCATCAGAGTTACACAGTATACAGTATCATACTTAGTAAAAATACAGTTCAGCTATACATAAATGTCTACAGCGGAAAACAAACATAATATGTACAATAGGAGCTGAACAGCATAAAAAGAGATAAATGATAGAATCCATCTTCAGCTCCAGCTATCCAGAAAGAACCAGCTAAACCTGAATACAAGGCTGCCCGTGTAGAAAAAGGGGCACCCGAGTTTGAAAGTGAAACAAACTACGAGTCAGTCATGGGACTGGTATGAGAAATCTACTCAACACATATATAATTTGGCTAATCACAGGACCACGCCACTTTCGTGGAACGGGTTTACTCCATTGGATTGCCAGTGCTTTAAAACAAATCTTTCTTTTAAACATCGCAATGCTTTTTATAAAAATGAAGCCATTATAAGACTCAGTTCCCATCACACAATGCAACGCAAACCGGAGGATAGAGTTTTTACCTTATAACGGCCAAAATATGCTTGATACGAATAAAACAAAGGCATTTGATGTTATTGCTAGTGTTTATATGGTTTGAAAACAATTTCAAATCATAACTATCAATCATAGATGACATGAGCGTCCCATGCCACTATGTCGCCAGATATATATACAATCGAAACCGCACAGTCACGTATTTGGAAATTGGGTTTCCGTCATGAACCAAGGCAAAAGATAGTCCTTACCGAATTTGAGACAATCTAGCCTACCATGTCTCAGGATCAGAGCTCGAGTGACCCTTGGATCGTCAGGGCCGGTCCACCGATGTGGATTAAAATGCCTGAGCAATACGTTTCCCCGCCCTTTGGGGCGCAAACGAGCCAACGAATGACTCCATCGGACCCGGATCGTCCGATCAAACCGAGGCGGCTCGCAACAGCAACAACCACATAGGTGAAAAGTATATAAATGTCAGGGCTGGTAGGTCACTAACACCACCCTAGCTAGAAAGAAACGCATGCCCTCCCTGAGGTCCTTCTCCCGTTTTTGGTTCATACCGGGGTATGAGGCTCGTGATCTCACGTTATACACAAAGCTACGCCACACAGGCGGTGCTTTGGTCATCTCTACAAGACTTTGCTTTTCAACAGAAGTCCTGATCATTGCATCTTAGCATGCCACACAGGCAATTCATGCCATGCGACTGATGTCCATCGATATACAACCTCTGAGCTCGTGTGTCTCAGAGAAGGGCGTTAAGCAAAAGAATAAATTCTCCGCCGCCATACAGATGTATATTTAACAGAAATCAATCAACACAGAATAAACTCCAATGTCAGACACACAGTCCACTTATAAGTCCGTTCTAGGTCTGAACGAAACCGGAGGCACTAAATACCTCGCAAACCCATCGATCACCACGTACGTCTGGACGATCACCACTCATTATCCATATTTCGGGATGCCTCCCAATCAGGACCTCAGTTACCATCCAAACGAGGTGAAGATCTCCGGTCTCCGACCACCGTCTTCATCTTCGACTTTCAATCGTCGGTCAATTATTTGAAATGAGAATTAACTCGGCCTTTTCAAATAATTCACGTTTATTTAGAATTTCAAATCAATTTATTTCAATGGTTAAATCATTCGACAACACCAATTTGGTTCTTTAATGTAATTTTCACACCAAACACATTCAACCATCAAATACAACATAAATCGAGCAAATTCAGTTTATTTCTATTCCATATCGTTTATGATATTTTATAACGATTTATCGCTATTTTTATTTATTTTACAATAGCCAATTTATTCAAAACGACGCTTCGGGCCATAACGCGGCCGTGCCGCTGTTTTTCTTCAGATTTGATTTACACATATCTAAAAATCTAACCGTTGGATCTTCATAAAATTTACATCATTAGAAAGGTCTTTTCAAAACGAATCCAACGGTTCCAGTTTCGGGAAAATCCAACGATCGGATCTCCCGGTACAATCGTTTGAAGTTTCGATTTCAAAATACGAACTGCAGCGTCGTTATTCGATTAAATATAATTATATTTATATATATATAAATATAATCGTTTCTGGCGCTGTTTTTCTTCAGATTTGAATTAAACATTCCAGACAATCCAACCGTTGGAAAGATTTTTCCAAGGCGAACCCGACGGTTGCGGTTTCGGGAAAATCCAATGGTCGGATTTCCCGTACTAGTTGTTTGAAATCACGGTTTCAAAATACGAACTGCACGGCCTCGTTTCGTTTTAATTTTATTTATATAAATATAGTTCATTCAATGATTTCAATATCGTTTTCACTTCAAATATTTCACTAACGCCTTAAAATTTTGGAAAATTTCGCCATAACCTCCTTTTTACGGGAGGGGCTGGGAAAATTCCCAAATAGCCACACGGCTAGCCAACAGGCTCATAAAATCATCACCCAAACAAAGCAGTAAATGTGTACCTATTTGTCGGGCACAAAATTTTATTCCTCTTCTCTAGCCCCTTTGCTATAACCTGTTCAATAAATATGCATGTACATATATACAGTTCTTATTGTTTATCATTTTCCATTCAATTTCATATTTGATTTCCATTTGGTTTAAAAACACCATTCATTCTAATGTTGCATATATAGGCACAAATCATATCATTAGCTAATTAATGAATATTTTAACTCATATATATTTATTTGAACGAGTGGCTATTTTTAACACTTCACATTTCCACAATTCGTGTATATAATAAAAATGTGATTTTTATTGTAAACAATTCATTTCAAAACACTACTATTTTATATAGTTTATATCGGTGATAAAAATAGGATTTTTCTTATAAAACAATTCCTTTCAAAACGAGATTATTTTACACAGTTCATATAGTCGATAAAAGGTGATTTTTATTATCAAACAATTTATTTCAAAATATGAATACCATTCAACCCATGAATTTCAATTCAACGAATGAATATCGATTCAACACATGAAGATTTTCTATAGTTTCTATATATAGATAGAAATGTGATTTTTATATTTAAAACGCGAATACCATTCAACACATGAATTTCTAATCAACGAATGAATATCAATTCAACACATGAAGGTTTTCTATTCAATGAATAAATATAGTTTTAGCAAATGAAAATAATTCAAACACATGAATATTATTCAAAATTTCGGCAGCATAACGGCAGGGTAGTTAAAACCGGGACCGTCCCTAGTACGGCTCCTCGCTCTACCTTAAAACCTCGCGGTTTTTGACAATGGGAATCATGCATCTAGTTCGCATGCAGGCGGCATGTATATATTTATTTCATTTCCACAAACTAATCCTATGTGGTTTCAACCAAATATTTTTCAACCACAATCAATCAATATCCACCACAAACAATCCCAAACAACCATTCGCTATCAATCAATTTTCACACCAATCACAATCAATAAATATCGTCCATGGTTTGTGGACGAGGGGCGTATATATATATATATATATATATATATATATATATATATATATATATATATTGCAATTCACTTTTATTTCAACACATATATAAATTTTACAACACATATATAACTTATACATCGAACGTACAACTTATACAATGCATATACATGAAGTGTACAACGCTTATATAACTCATACATCGACTATATAATTTATACATTGTCGTTTTCCATATTGTTTATAAATTAGAAATCTCACATTGGGTTCCACTCCACCAAAAATAGCAGAAGGCTCAGAAAAATATGCGGTCTCTTCTAAAATGTAGAAGACGTCCACACGGTCACGATGTTTCCTGTTTCATCGAATTTGGTTAACATATGATAAAGATATGATTTTTCAAAGTTCGCAACACTTTAAAGTGTTAAAATCAGTTCGAATTTAACACAGCCGTTACCTGCCCGTTTGGTTCAAAACTAGGTCGTGGTTTTTCTCCCAATCCGTGAAGCTAGGGAGTGATCGGCCAGCACCACCGTGTAGGGCTTGGAGAGGGCTTTCTGGAGTGGTAAGGCACGATGAACTCGAACTGGCGATGGAGGCGCTGATGGGGTCGACGGCGGCGGACTTCAGGGTGCTCGTTCTCGACAACGGCGAGGAGGTGGAGGTCGAGGTGGGGTTTGATTTGAAGGGGAGGAGGAGTGTTGTCGAGGGAGTGTGGTGGCGCGATCAACGGTGGACGGAGGCGATTGGAATTCGGCAGGGAAGAAACGAGCGGTTTCCGCCTTACGTTCATGATGGGGAGAGAGAAAATTTAAAGAATTTTTTTTTATAAAAATTTTGATTGGCCGATGGTATTTATAAGGGGTTTTCTGACGCGACCACCAATCTAAACCCAACGACTGTCGTCCCTAGCGTTTAACCCCCATTCCGAACACAATGGGATATGTTTCGTAGGCCCATTCGACAGTTTCAGTCAGTTTCCATTCAAACCAAAATATAAAACATTCAATATTTAATTTGAACGTACATTTCAATTCGCCAGGGCCACAAACTGATTCGAAGAATTCCAGAAAAATTAATCTAGCTATGTTTTGACGATACGGTCCCAACAAAACTAGTTTCGTCGAATTCTGAGACCGTTTGCAAAAAGGCCCATTTTTGGTCGATCCAATTTAACTGTAATTGACCAAAATACGTTTTCCTTTGCCACGCTCACATAGTAGCTTCAAAAATTATGAAATTTGAAACCTAGCAATAACTTCACATCCCGAATCCAACAAAAGTGGTTTCGTCGAATTCCGAGGTCGTATGCAAAATGGCCAATTTCACGGGCTATATAAATTCCATAGCGATCGTTCTGAAAATTCATTCGGCCATAACTTTTGCTTACCGCTATGAAAATTCGATTTTTCAGATTCGTTAGAAAGGTATTCACTAACAGATTTAAATATTTTTTGTTTCACTAAAATCTGGATTGTTTTGCACCCGGTACAGTCCGACAAAGTTTGAATCCGATTTTTGAAACTACAGCGCCATTTCGGGCCTTGTTTATAATTATAATTAATTATATTCGTTTTCAATTGTCGATTCAAACTCAGTTTTCATCTCAATTATTGAAAATATTTATTTTAAATATTTAAAATCCATTATTTTAGCCAATTTAAAATTTTTAAATTGGTTCAGATTTTCTGGGTCGTTACAGTCAGTCATGGGACTGGTGTGAGAACTAAAACAGTTATTAACTTTTAATTTAAAAGTTAGGGAAATCAAGGGACCACGCCATATAACACAGAACGGGTTTACTCCACATGAATTTTAGTTTAAAATAAAACAACGCAATGCTTTTTAAAAAAATGAAGTTATTATAAGACTCAAGTCCCATCACACAATGCAACGCAAGTCGGAGGATTGAATTTTCCCTTATAGTAGCCAAACATGCTTGATACGTATAAAATAAATCATTTTGATATTACTATAAGTGCATAGTGTATAAAAACAACTTCAAATATAAATGTATCAATCAAAGACGGCATGGGTACCATATATCATGTCGCCATACTAGTTCTACAACCAAAACCGCATGTTGTCGTATTGGAAGTTGGATTTCCATTTATGAACCAAGGCAATGGATATTCCTTACCGAATTCGAGACAATCTAGCATACCATGTCTCAGGTTACAGTCGCAACTGCACCTTGGACCTTCATGGCCGGTCCATAAATAATTTAGTGGATTAGTAATGCCTGAACAATATGTTTCCCTGCCTATGGGCATAAATCTTGGTCACTGGGGACTCAATATCCGAGGCGCCTCATTCCAACATCCACATAAGTAAAACGTTTGGGCTCCATACCATGACACCACACCTAGCTAGAAATAAACGTATGTTCTCCATGCAGTTCTCTCCCGTTTCTGGTCCATACCGGGGTGTGAGGCTCGCGAAGTAAAGCTATACACAAAGCTATGCCTAAATAAGCTGTGCTTTGATCATCAACCACAAGGCTCTGCTTTTCAACAAAAGTCTTGATCATTTGCATCTTAGCATGCCACATTGTCAGTCCATACCATAACATTGATTTCTTCCATTATATAACCTCTAAGCTTGTACGTCTTAGAGAATGGTGTTATGCAAGAGAATAAATTCTCCGCCACCAAACAGATATATATTTAGCAGAGATCAATGAACACAACATAAATAATACAACGTCAGACATAACATTCATTTACAAGTCCGTTCCGGGTCTGAACGAAACCGGAGGCATCTTATTCCTTGTCCCATATGTCCAATACAGGAGAGAGGTCCTTGCATATCTGTTGATCTCCAAGTACATTTGAACGATCACCATTTATTACCTTGTCTTGGGTGTACGGCCCAATCAAGACATCAGTAATCATCCCTTCGATGTGAAGATCTCCGGTCTTCAATCACCGCCTTCATCTTTGACTCTTGATCGTCATAGTAATTTTTCAGAATGGGTTAAACCCGGTCGTTCCGAATAACTCATGTATTTTGTAATCAATTGCTATAAAAACACATCATACACCTCATTCCAATTTAGAATATTCTTTTAATAAAATATTCACATTATTCGGGACAGGGTTCCATTAATTTTATCAAAGATAAATTCTTTTAAATTTATTCTTTAATCTTCCTTTGGTTATCCATTTCAAAAGATTTCATTAACTAGTCGGGATTATCGAACCTTACCGAAGTAATTATTTGTTTACATTTATTATCCTAATCCCAACCTATTCACCCCATGGAACAAAACTAGTAGCACTCCATATCTGACACCTATAGTGTTATCGGTAAATTTAATTAACATTTCATGTTTATCTCTAATTAAAAAAAATTAAACTATCACCTGGAGTAAAACTGGTGGTACTCCATTCTCGATCATTTCAAGAATTCGATAAATTATCTCATTCCCATTGCGATCTAATTAGATATTTATTAAAACTCTAATTCGGTTTTAATATTAAAAATCATTACTTTATGATTTTTCAAATTTAGGAAATTAATCTTTATCGTTAACTAGGTTAAAGAGCTAATTTCAATTAACACACAGTTCACGATAAACCCAAATCATCTTCCATTAAATATGGAGTCTTCATGGAAAACAGATCAATATATAATCGATATAAATTTCCTTATCAGACTAATAAAATAAATGGAATAACGGCAAGACCTTTTTAAATTCCATATACAGTAACGGTCTTCATTCATATGACCTTATCTCGATTATTATTAAATCAAATTCCCTTTAATTCCAATTTATTCTATTAAATTGGAAAACTTTACTATGGAAAATTTCCATTCAAATCTTAATAAAAGATTTGTAAACTTCATTTAAATCTTAATAAAAGATTTATAGATTCCAAATTATATTTTCACTATTAATTGGGATTAAAGAACAAATGTCGTTCAAAATATAGTTCACAATAAATCCACAATCAACTGACATTTCAATTCTAATTAAACATTAATAATTTAGTAACTTCTCTAAATCTTAATTAAAAGATTTATTCTTTTCACACTGGGTTTAAGAACAATGTTTTTAAGAACCATTCAAGACAAACCCAATATCCGATTTATTTTATTTAATTCCAATTAAATATTAATTTATAGGAAAACTTCATTAAATCTTAATTAAAGATTTATTTTAGTTAATAACTAGTTCATTCGATAAAAATATATTTTTATCTTTTTAAATATGGAATTTTTCATCCAAAATCTTTCCAGATTATCAATTATGATTTTACGTAATTTTTCCATATTTTTAATAATTTTATTAAGGCCCGTACAGCCGATTTCCAATAACGGCCACCGAACTGCATCCATAACAACCTTTTTCAAATTTGATCTGGACATAATTCCAAATCCAATAGTTAGATTTCAAGCTTCTTATATTTAATGGAAAGCTCTTTTCGATACGAATCCAATGGTTCTGGATTTAGGAGAATCCGACGGTCGAATCTCCCGTTACATCATTTTGAAGTTAATGGTCAAAATTCGTGAATGGTCGTTCAGGCCATTAATATATATATATATATATATATATGTATTATATATATTTCGTCGATTTCCAGTTAAACGTATTTTATAAATCGTTTATAAATTCATTTTAAAACATTCCAACTTTATTTTCAATTTGAAATCATAGTTGAATATTCCATATCTTTATCATATTAAAATGATAATATTTGCAAAATATTAAATTTTGAAATCACTCTTTTTCGATATTCATTATAAAGTGAATAACTCGATCGATAAAAAGGGCGTTAAACTATATAACTATTTTTACTGTTCAAAAATATTATTCAACACATGAATATTTTACATTGTTTACACATTCAATAAAAATGGTATTTTTATTGTTCAAAATTTTTATTCAACACATAAATATTTTAATACTTCATTAACATGTTAGAGATGAAATTTTTAATGTTCCAAAATATAATTCAACCAATGATTATTCTCATTTTCATTAACATGTTAAAAGGTGACATTTTTTTATGTACAAAAATTTAATTCAACAAATGATTATTTTATATTCACTAAAATGTTAAAAAGTGACATTTTTAATATACAAAAATATAATTCAACAATGATTATTTTCATTTTCATTAACATGATAAAAGGTGACATTTTTTTGATCTAACAAAAATGTATTTTAACATATACTTATTTTTATACATACAATAAAAATATGATTTCTATTTTTAAAAACATTTTATTTTAAAATATTCTTTATTTTAAAAGATTCTTTATTTTAAATTATTCTTTACAATAAAATGTTCTTTTCATCAAAATATTCTTTTCATTAAAATATTCTTTTACATTCAAATGTCCTTTTATATTAAAATGCCCTTTTACATTAAAATACCCTTTTGAATTAAAATATTCTTTTTGCATTATAATGTCCTTTTACATTAAAACGTCCTTTTACATTAAAATGTTCTTTAACATTAAAATATTGTTTTACATTAAAATGTCCTTTTACTTAAAAATATTAAAATGGACTTTTACATTAAAATGTCCTTTTAAATTAAACAATTCTTTATTTCGGAAACGGAATGCGACTCAATCAATTACCATATAATTTCAGTTATAAGAATTCTATATAATGATAAATAATCATCAAACAGTCCAATCACATCCAGAGTGAAATTTACAACTGTATGAGCGTTAAAATAAATAAATAACGTTCATCACAGCCTGTCAACCCATCGATTGACATATAATTAAATATTAGAATTAGTATATGTCAAATATCATCCCAATACCCGTGTGGGGTTTTCAAACAACAGTCTGTTTAAATAAATCATTGGTTAATAAATTTAACCAATTTTAATTCGGTTTGAATTATTTTCTATTTAACTAATTTTCACTATTTAAATTATAAATAAATATTTATAATTTAATTTCAACTACCATGTTAATATTAACATTATTTTTAACATGTTAAACATTTCAACAGTCAAATCAGCACACAATACCACCAATTAAATCGTCCATCGTTAGTGGACGAGAGAGGTGAACTAACAGGCACCGTACATAATTTATAGTAATTAAAACTAATAGAAATTGACATGGGCAATTATATATATATTTTTTTACATGAATATAATAACATTATAAAATAATTTTGAGTGAGTAGGAGTTCTCACCTTGATTAGTTTGTCGCTAAATATCGCCAAACGATCGACTGATCGAATATGATATTTTCCTCCACCAAAAAATTGAGAAGAGCTTTAAATCTCTCCAATCAGTTTCATTGCGAAGCTCTCGTCGATACGTTTGCAACGAATCCAGTTCGGCTGAATTCCGAGTTCGTATGAAAAAGTTATGCTTTTTACAAGTTTCATGTACATGTATAAGGTAATTAATTAATTCTACCCCTTAATCACCTTGCTCATCTTCTCCCTCCTACAGGAAACTCACGCACTGCTCCTCCCATGTCCATTTTCATGCAAGCTTCCTCCACCTCTTTCTCCTTCATTTCTACACGAAATCACAAATCGTAAACACCGTTGTTCTTCTCTTCTTCTCCTCTACAATCTCAACACCATGAATCTCAAACTCAAGCTTCTCCAAAAATAAAACATCCGCTGCTCCCTTTATTTCCTCAACATTTTTTGTCACCGTTTCAGCTCAGACTTCGCATACAACTCATAATTCCTACCACGAATCCAAATATAATAACCAAATCGAACATTGTTGGTTATAATTTACAAAATCTCAAGCCCTAGGCTGCCAAACTCGCATGTTGCATTGAACGCAGCGACCAAAAACATGTTGAACCCCACTGAAATGCATATCAAATTGAAGAGCTTCTCATGAGGATTACGTAAATATTTATTTCGCGATTTATATCTTTGTATTTCAATTGTTTTGATTTTTCTAAAAAGAGGATTTTCATGTTTTTGAAGAAAGAGGAGTTACGGCTGAAGAAGGGTTTTGGGTTAGGTTTAGAAGTTTTTTGGATCTTTTATAGTGGAGCAAAAATATATTTTTTATTAATTTTATATTTTATTATACTCAAATATCGCTTATTTTCATCATTTAAAAATCTGCGTGGTCACCGACGGACTCCGTTTTCGACGAAAATTGACATGGAACTACTCTTTGACATTACGGACCTGACAAAACTGGTTTCTTCAAATTCTGAGTCCGTATGCACAAACAGCGATTTTTTAAAGCCAAAATAGTGATTGTTTTTCCAATGTAAAATCTCGCATGGTGACATACTGATTCTAAAAATCATGAATTTTGGAATCTTAGCTTTATTCGACGCTATGGATTCAATAAAAATAATTTCGTTTAATTCTGAGGTCGTCTTAATAATGTTCCTTTGTAAAACTGCTCAAATTAGCTTCAAAAATGCGATTTTAGCATACCTTTGCTTCTTGCATGCCCACACACTAGCTCCAAAAATTATGGCCTTTTGGATTTAACAATTATTTGACAATACTAATCCAGAAAAAAAATGGAATCGAATTCTGAGATCGTCTGCATAATGTTCCTTTGTAAAATGGCTGCCTGTTTTGCCCTGAACTGTTTAAGCTCGCACGCCAATTACTAACTTGTAACGACCCAGAAAATCTGAACCAATTTAAAATTTTTAAATTGGCTAAAATAATTGATTTTAAATATTTAAAATAAATATTTCAAATAATGGCAATGAAAAGTGAGTATGAATCGACAATGGAAAACGAATATAATTAATTATAATTATAAACAAGGCTTGAAAAGGCGCTGCAGTTTCAAAAATTGAATTCAAACTTTGTCGGATTGTACCGAATGCAAAACAAAATGGATTTTAGCAAAACCAAAAATATTTAAATCTGTTTGTGATTACCTTTCTAACGAATCTGAAAAATTGAATTTTTATAGCGGAAAGCAAAAGTTATGGCCGAATGAATTTTCAGAACGGTCGCTATGGAATTTATATAGCTCGTGAAACTGGCCATTTTGCATACAACCTCGGAATTCGACGAAACCACTTTTGTTGAATCCGGGATGTGAAGTTATTGCTAGGTTTCAAATTTTATAATTTTTGAAGCTGATATGTGAGCGTGGCAAAGGAAAATGTGTTTTGGTCAATTACAGTTAAATTGGATCGACCAAAAATGGGCCTTTTTGCAAACGGTCTCAGAATTCGACGAAACTAGTTTTGTTGGGACCGTATCATCAAAACATAGCTAGATATATTTTTCAGGAATTTTTCAAATCAGTTTGTGGCCCTGGCAAATTGAAATGTACGTTCAAATTGAATATTGAATGTTTTATACTTTAATTTGAAGGAAAACTGACTGAAACAATCGAATGGGCCTACGAAACATATCCCATTGTGTTCGGAATGGGGGTAAAACACTAGGGGCGACAGTCGTTGGGTTCGATTCGGGGTTCTGATGCGAAGTACACCTTTTAGAGATAAATGAATTAAATATTAATATTTATTTTCTATTAATAACCTAAACCCTAATTCCTTTTTGAAGCCGCCGTCTGCATCGATCTGAAGGGCCCAAATTTTTCGAAAATTAATCCATCAATTTCTCCTAATCTAACACGAATTTGATGCTCCTCCTAAAGTAAAAATCGGAGTGCTCTTCACGAGCTTTCTATTCATATAAAGATGATTGAAGTTGTTTAGGTATTTCGCTCGAAACCTGGGCTTAAAACCCTTGCCGTCGCCTGCCGTTTCTGAGGAGGAGGCGCCGAGTTGGCCAGAACTCCGGCGGGTGGTGGCGCGTCCCTAGGCGCTCCATGTGAGCTGTTCTGATCTGGCCCCGGCGCGCTGAAATTCGTGCAAGGAAGAACCCTAGTAGTCGAGCGTGGGTTTCGGCCAGAACTGGAAGTCGTGGAAGAAGATAGAAGGGGTGATGATTTTATATTTAATTAATTTAATTATCTCGTTAATTACCCAATTCATTAATCACCATAACTTATTCATATGTGGTCGAAATTCAGTGAAACAAGAGACAATGGACTTGTGTGAACGCCTTCTACATTTTAGAAGAGACCGCATATTTTTCTGAGCCTTCTGCTATTTTTGGTGGAGTGGAACCCAATGTGAGATTTCTAATTTATAAACGATATGGAAAACGACGATGTATAAATTATATAGTCGATATATGAGTTATATAAGCGTTGTACCCCTCATGTATAAGCGTTGTATAAGTTGTATGTTCGATGTATAAGTTATATATGCGTTGTAAAAATTATATATGTGTTGAAATAAAATTGAATCACTATATATATATATATATATATATATATATATATATATATATATATATATATATATATATATACGCCCCTCGTCCACAAACCATGGACGATATTTATTGATTGTGATTGGTGTGAAAATTGATTGATAGCGAATGATTGTTTAGGATTGTTTGTGGTTGATATTGATTGATTGTGGTTGAAAAATACCCGTTTGTGGTTGAAAAATATTTGGTTGAAACCACATAGGATTAGTTTGTGGAAATGAAATAAATATATACATGCCGCCTGCATGCGAACTAGATGCATGATCCCCATTGTCAAAAACCGCGTGGTTTTAAGGTAGAGCGAGGAGCCGTACTAGGGACGGTCCAGGTTTTAACTACCCTGCCGTTATGCTGCCGAAATTTTGAATAATATTCATGTGTTTGAATTATTTTCATTTGCTAAAACTATATTTATTCATTGAATAGAAAACCTTCATGTGTTGAATCGATATTCATTCGTTGATTAGAAATTCATGTGTTGAATGGTATTCGCGTTTTAAATATAAAAATCACATTTTTATCTATATATAGAAACTATAGAAAACCTTCATGTGTTGAATCGATATTCATTCGTTGATTAGAAATTCATGTGTTGAATGGTATTCGCGTTTTAAATATAAAAATAACATTTTTATCTATATATAGACACTATGGAAAACCTTCATGTGTTGAATCAATATTCATTCGTTGATTAGAAATTCATGTGTTGAATGGTATTCGCGTTTTAAATATAAAAATCACATTTTTATCTATATATAGAAACTATGGAAAACCTTCATGTGTTGAGTCGATATTCATTCGTTGATTAGAAATTCATGTGTTGAATGGTATTCGCATTTTAAATATAAAAATCACATTTTTATCTATATATAGAAACTATAGAAAACCTTCATGTGTTGAATCGATATTCATTCGTTGATTAGAAATTCATGTGTTGAATGGTATTCATATTTTGAAAAAAATTTGTTTCATAACAAAAATCACCCTTTATTAACTATATGGAATATGAAAAATAATCTCGTTTTTAAAAGAAATTGTTTTGTAAGAAAAATCCTATTTTTATCACATATATACACTATATAAAATAATAGTGTTTTGAAATGAATTGCTTTACAATAAAAAATCACATTTTTATTATATACATGAATCGTTGAAATGCGAAGTTTTAAAAACTGCAACTCGTTCAAATAAATATATACGAGTTGAAATATTCATTAATTAGCTAATGATATGATTTTTGCCCATACATGTAACAGTAGAATGAATGGTGTTTTTAAACCAAATGGAATCAAATGTGAAGTTGAATAGAAAATGATAAATGATAAGAACTGTGTATATGTACATGCATTTTTATTGAACAGGTTATAGCAAAGGGGCTAGAGAAGAGGAATAAAATTTTGTGCCCGACAAATAGGTACACATTTACTGTTTTGTTTGGGTGATGATTTTATGAGCCTGTTGGCTAGCCGCTTGGCTTTTTCTTTTTCTTTTCGACATGAGACGCCCGTGTGGCTATTTGGGAATTTTCCCATCCCCTCCCGTACAAAGGAGGTTATGGCGAAATTTTCCAAAATTTTAAGGCGTTAGTGAAATATCTGAAGTGAAAACGATATTGAAATTGTTGAATGAACTATATTTATATAAATATATAAATATAAATAAAATTAAAACGAAACAAGGCCGTGCAGTTCACGTTTTGAAACCGTGATTTCAAACAACTAGTACGGGAAATCCGACCATTGGATTTTCCCGAAACCGCAACCGTCGGGTTCGCCTTGGGAAAATCTTTCCAACGGCACCAACTTTGTAAAAATCCAACGGTTGGATTGTCTGGAATGTTTAATTCAAATCTGAAGAAAAACAGCGCCAGAAACGATTATATATATATATATAAATATAATTATATTTAATCGAATAACGACGCTGCAGTTCGTATTTTGAAATCGAAACTTCAAACGATTGTACCGGGAGATCCGATCGTCGGATTTTCCCGAAACTGGAACCGTTGGATTCGTTTTGAAAAGACCTTTCTAATGATGTAAACTTTATGAAGATCCAACGGTTAGATTTTTAGATATGTGTAAATCAAATCTGAAGAAAAACAGTGCCACGGCCGCGTTATGGCCCGAAGCGTCGTTTTGAATAAATTGGCTATTTTAAAATAAATAAAAATAGCGATAAATCGTTATAAAATATCATAAACGATATGGAATGGAAATAAACTGAATTTTCTCGATTTATGTGGTATTTGATGGTTGAATGTGTTTGGTGTGAAAATAACATTAAAGAACAAAATTGCTGTTGTCGAATGATTTAACCATTAAAATAAATTGATTTGAAATTCTAAATATACGTGAATTATTTGAGAAGGCCGAGTTAATTCTCATTTCAAATAATTGACCGACGATTGAAAGTCGAAGATGAAGACGGTGGTCGAAGACCGGAGATCTTCATCTCGTTTGGATGGTAACCGAGGTCCTGATTTGGAGGCATCGCGAAATATGGATAATAAGTGGTGATCGTCTAAATGTACGTGGTGATCGATGGGTTTGCGAGGTATTTAGTGCCTCCAGTTTCGTTCAGACCCAGAACGGACTTGTAAATGGACCGTGTGTCTGACATTGGATTTTATTCTATGTTGATTGATCTCTATTAAATATACATCTGTTTGGCGGCGGAGAATTTATTCTTTTTCTTAACGCCCTTCTCTGAAATGCACGAGCTCAGAGGTTGTATATCGATGGACATCAGTCGCATGGCATGAATTGCCTGTGTGGCATGCTAAGATGCAGTGATCAGGGCTTCTGTTGAAAAGCAAAGTCTTGTGGTGATGATCAAAGCACCGCCTGTGTGGCGTAGCTTTGTGTATAACGTAAAATCGCGAGCCTCACACCCCGGTATGAACCAGAAACGGGAGAGGACATCAGGGAGGGCCTGCGTCTCTTTCTAGCTAGGGTGGTGTCAGTGACCTACCAGCCCTGACATTTATATACTTTTCACCTGTGTGGTTGTTTCTGTTGCGAGGCGCCTCGGTTTGATCGGACGATCCGGGTCCGATGGAGTCATTCATTGGCTCGTTTACGCCCCAAAGGGCGGGGAGACGTAGTGTTCAGGCATAATAATCCACATCGGTGGACCGGCCCTGACGATCTAAAGGGTTGATGCGTTCTGATCCTGTGGCTCGGGCTAGAGAGTCACGAATTCGGTAAGGACTATCTTTTGCCTTGGTTCATGACGGAAATCCAATTTCCAAATACGACATCGTGCGGTTTTGATTGTAAATATATATGGCGACATGATATATGGTACCCATGCCGTCTATGATTGATAGTTATGATTTGCAATTGTTTTCAAAACATATAAACACTAGTAATAATATCAAATGCCTTTGTTTTATTCGTATCAAGCATATTTTGGCTGTTATAAGGTAAAAACTCTATCCTCCGGTTTGCGTTGCATTGTGTGATGGGAACCGAGTCATATAATGGCTTCATTTTTATAAAAAGCATAGCGAGGTTTAAAAGAAAGATTTGTTTTAAAGCACTGGCAATCCAATGGAGTAAACCCGTTCCACGAAAGTGGCATGGTCCTGTGATTGGCCACATTATATATGTGTTGAATAGATTTCTCATACCAGTCCCATGACTGACTCGTAGTTTGTTTCACTTTCAAACTCGGGTGCCCCTTTTTCATCACGGGCAGCCTTGTATTCAGGTTTAGCTGGTTCTTTCTGGATAACTGGAGCTGAAGATGGATTCTATCATTTATCTCTTTTTATGCTGTTCAGCTCCTATTGTACATATTTTGTTTGTTTTCCGCTGTAGACACTTATGTATAGCTGAACTGTATTTTTACTAAGTATGATCATGTATACTGTGTAACTCTGATGATTACTTTTATCCAGTATATTCTATTGTTCATTATCTGGTGTGTTTATTTTATTCTATTCTGCTATTATCTGTTTCTGTGTTATATTCCAAAGATAACCCTTGTCTCCGTCAGTACGGGATTTGGGGTCGTCTCAACGTGGTATCAGAGCTTTGGTTAAGCTTAGTTCTGGAATATAACACTTGAACGAACTCGTCAGAAATAGAACCAGTAGTGTTCTAGGATGGGTAACTCTATACAGATAGGATCAGCAATATCCTAGTATGAGTAAAGCAGAATGAAATTACATCTCGATAGACACATTTACATTTGAAGTATATGTTTCTATGTTTTAAAATTATCATTTCTGTGTCCTGACACTTGATCTGCTATTTGCAGAAGTACTAGAAAAATGAGTGTCAGAAACAGGAGAAAATGCAGAACCCAATCTAGAGGCTCTATTAAAGAGATATCGAAATCTGAACGGAGCACAGTTCTCGGGCAATGAATCTATAATTCAGACTCAAGCTTGGATGAGTTCTGTCGAAAGAATATTTGAGCGTATCCAGCTGAGGGATGACCAGAAACGGTTAGTAGCATCTTGGGCGCTCAAAGAAGAAGCTTTAATCTGGTGGGAAACAATCATCAAAGATAATCCAGAAGGTGATATCACCTGGGACAGATTCAAAGTGATTTTCCTGGAAAGATTTACTCCTCCCGAAGAAACCGAGAGATTATGTGATGAATTTTCTTATTTGGTACAAGGTGATATGACCATCCCAGAATATCATAAGAAATTCAACGAACTTGCTCACTTTGCTCCTCATCTGATTCAAGATCCAAAGAGGAAAAATCTGAGATTTATTCATGGCCTGCAAAGGAGATATCAGAATAGTTTAATGAGGAATGTGAAGCTTTCTTTTTCTGAAATGATATACATGGCTTATCAGTATGAAGATCTCCATAAGAAAGGAATGTTGCGCGACGAAGAAGAAGTTTGTTGTAGTGACAAAGCAGAGTCGGAAACTGATATTCCTGAAGCGAGTACGAGAGCTGAGGTTGGTAAGAAGCCTAGTGCTAAGAGAAAAAGGGCTAAGTCTGGGAAAGAACCAGTGACAACTGCTATTTGCTCTAACTGCAATAAGCAAGGACATCTCTCGATAAGTTGCAGATCTCTAAAGAAACGAATCAAGAGTGGATCTAGATCAGAGAAGAATTTCCAAGAGAAAAGAGGTTGCAGTAAATGCAGGCAGACTGGTCATCTTGCAAAGGATTGCTGGCTCTTGAGGAAGCCTGAAGTAGTTCAAGTGAATGTAGCAGCAGAAACTTCTGATCCCTCAACAAGTCAGGGAAGATCGGATGTTTTAGAAGGAACGCTTACTGTCAAAAACATTCCAGTTAAAGTACTGTTTGACACAGGCGCGTCGCGAAGCTTTATTTCAAAGAGTGCCGCTAAGAAACTAGATTTGAACTTGAGGAAGCTCAAGGAACCAATGACTGTCCAGAATCCGGTCGGGGGTTCTATCAATCTCAGTTGGATTTGTGCAGTATCTGTCTCCTTTTCTTGCTATAAATTCCCTATTGTCTCTATCGTCATGAATTTTAATGAATTCGATATTATTCTGGGATTGGATTGGCTAACCAAATATGAAGCAGAGGTTAGATGTGCCGAGAGAGTTGTTAGAGCTAAGATTAAATCAGGGAATTATATAACCATACCATGTGAAGGCCCGACATCAAACAGAAAGGACTTCTGGGCAGCTTTGAATGTCTCTCCAGCCCAAATAGGAAATGTCCTTGAAACCACAGAGAATATTCCCGACCTAGTGAAAGATATCCCTGTCGTCAAGAACTATGCGGATGTGTTCGAAGAAGTTGTTCGCTTACCTCCGAGAGAGAAATAGATTTCAAGATCGCTTTGATTCCCAATGCAAGGCCGGTAGTTCACGCTATTCGAAGAATGTCCTTGAAAGAGAAAGAAGAATTAGACAATCAAACACGACAGCTAGTTGGAAGGGTCTAATCAGGCCTAGTTTCTCTGATTGGGGTGCAGCAGTGGTGTTTGTCCCAAAATCAGACGGTACTCTACGTCTATGTGTGGATTATCGGGATCTGAACAAACAGACAATAAAGAACAAATATCCATTGCCGCGGATTGATGATTTGTTGGATAGATTAAATGGAGCACAAGTATTTTCACGAATGGACCTAGCTACTGGCTTCCATCAACTTCGAATTGCCGAAGAGTGTGTTCCAATGACAGCGTTCAGAGGCCCCGACTTATTCTACGAGTGGTTAGTAATGTCGTTCGGCTTATGTAACGCTCCAGCTTACTTCGTCGATCTGATGAACAGAGTATTCAGAGGAGTTTTGAATAAATTTGTTCTGGTTTTTATTGACGATATTTTAATCTTCTCTAAATCAAAAGCCGAACATGAAAAGCATCTGGAACAAGTGTTAGAAATTCTCAGAAGGAATGTATTGAAAGCAAAGTTTTCCAAGTGTATATTCTGGCAAGATGAAGTGAAATTTCTAGGCCACGTCGTATCGAAAGAAGGAATCGCTGTGGATCCAAGCAAAATCACAGCTATCCAAAACTGGAAATAGCCCCGTACCCCCACTGAAGTCCGCAGTTTTCTCGGATTGGCTAGCTATTACCGGAAGTTCGTTAAAGACTTTTCGAAGATATCTGGACACTTAACGAAGCTTACGAAGAAGCACGCTAAATTCAAATGGACTCCAGAGAGTGAGGAGGCTTTCGAAGAGCTAAAGTTAAGATTAACGACTGCTCCAGTGTTAACCATCATCGATGGCAACCAGGATTTGAAAGTCTGGACTGATGCTTCTAGAGAAGGCCTTGGCGCAGTGTTAATGCAAAGAGGCCAAGTGATTGCTTATGCTAGCCGTCAACTGAAGCCACATGAGAAGAACTACGTAACTCATGATCTTGAGTTATTGGCTATAGTATTCGCCTTGAAAATCTGGAGACACTATCTTCTGGGTGAGAGATTTGAACTGTTTACAGATCACCAGTCGTTAAAGTATCTGTTCACTCAGAAGGACCTGAATCTGAGGCAGCAACGTTGGCTGGAGTTTCTTGCAGCTTATGATTTTGAAATTATATACACTCCGGGGAAAGCCAATGTCGTGGCCGATGCGTTAAGCCGAAAGAACGAAATGATCGCCAGTTTTATTATCACGACTTCATTGCTAGATAAAATATCTGCTCTTCAGGAGGATGATCACTTCATCCAGAAGATCAGAGAGATAATTCAACAAGGCGAACCCTCGAGTTTTCAAGTTGATAATGAGGGGATTCTAAGGCTCAAAGGTCGAATATGTGTTCCTAACATTCCTGAGCTTCGAAAGGAAGTACTGGATGAATGCCACAAGTCAAAACTTAGTATCCATCCGGGGGTAAGCAAAATGTATAATGACATCAAACGCACTTTCTGGTGGAAGTCGATGAAAAGGGACATTTCCTTATATGTTAGCCGATGCCCTACTTGCCAGCTAGTCAAAAGTGACCAACAGAAATTGGCTGGATTATTACAACCGCTGGAAGTTCCGGGTTGGAAGTGGGAACATATTTCAATGGACTTCATCGATGGTCTGCCCAGAACCAGAAAAGGGAATGACAGTATTTGGGTGATCGTAGATTGCTTCACGGAGACCGCCCATTTCATACCTGTCAGATCAAATAGAACTGCTCAGAGTCTGGCGCAGATATACTTCAGGGAAATAGTTAAACTACATGGAGTGCCGCTCAGTATAGTCAGTGATAGAGATACAATATTTACTAGCAAATTCTGGGAGGCATTTCAAGTCGAGCTGGGAACGAAGTTGAACTTAAGCAGCACTTATCATCCTCAGACAGACGGTCAGACTGAGAGGGTAAATCGTATTTTAGAAGATCTATTGCGGGCTTGTGTTATAGATTTCGGTGGATCGTGGGAAGACCATCTGCATTTGGCTGAATTCTCTTATAACAACAGCTACCAGGCGAGTCTGACAATGTTGCCATTCGAAGCATTGTATGGTAGACCGTGCCGGTCTCCTGCTTGTTGGGTCGAACCCGGAAATAGACTTGTGTTGGGTCCTGATATGATTCGAGAAGCTGCCGACAAAGTCGATTTTATTAAGAAGCGATTACTCGCCGCTCAAAGCCGACAAAAGAGCTATGCCGATATGAGAAGGAGAGATATATCCTTTGCTGTTGGCGACTATGTATATTTGAAAGTATCGCCGATGAGAGGAGTCATCCGGTTCGGTAAAACTGGAAAGTTGGCACCCAAATTCATTGGTCCGTTTCCTATTCTGGAACGGATCGGAACCCTCGCTTATAGGGTCAAATTGCCTGATTGGTTGCCTGGAGTTCATGATGTATTTCATATATCTCAACTTCGAAAGCACGTTCATGATCCAGACTTGATCGTGGAGGAAGCAGCTCAACAGGATATTGAAATTACTCCAGAATTAGCTGTGAGAAGAGAGCCGCTAAAGATTATCGGCAAAGAAACCAAAGAGCTGAGGAACAAGAAGGTTCACTTAGTCAAAGTGCAATGGAGTGGAGATCCGCGAGATTGTACTTGGGAAACTGAGGAGAGCATTCAGAAAGCTTATCCTAGATGCCGAGTGGATATCTCTGATTGACTCCGGTGCAAGGTACATTTACCCTACTTTGCACTACCATTCAACTCTCTACTCTATTGTTATTTTCTTTTCATGGATGTGCACTTTTAATTCTATATTCTGAATGATTTTAAAAGGAGTATAGAAATTGATTAGTATATTTTTGAAAGGTTGAAAACAATTGGATTGGTTGTTGTGTTGTGGGATTGTAAATTTATCAAACCACTTTCGACTTTGTTCCTTTTCGGGGACGAAAAGTTTTAAGTGGAGGAGATTGTAACGACCCAGAAAATCTGAACCAATTTAAATTTTTTAAATTGGCTAAAATAATGGATTTTAAATATTTAAAATAAATATTTTAAATAATGGCAATGAAAAGTGAGTATGAATAGACAATGGAAAACGAATATAATTAATTATAATTATAAACAAGGCTTGAAAAGGCGCTGTAGTTTCAAAAATTGAATTCAAACTTTGTCGGATTGTACCGAATGCAAAGCAAAACGGATTTTAGCGAAACCAAAAATATTTAAATCTGTTAGTGATTACCTTTCTAACGAATCTGAAAAATCGAATTTTCATAGCGGAAAGCAAAAGTTATGGCCGAATGAATTTTCAGAACGGTCGCTATGAAATTTATATAGCCCGTGAAATTGGCCATTTTCATACGACCTCGGAATTCGACGAAACCACTTTTGTTGGATCCGGGATGTGAAGTTATTGCTAGGTTTCAAATTTCATAATTTTTGAAGCTGATATGTGAGCGTGGCAATGGAAAATGTGTTTTGGTCAATTACAGTTAAATTGGATCGACCAAAAATGGGCCTTTTTGCAAACGGTCTCAGAATTCGACGAAACTAGTTTTGTTGGGACCGTATCGTCAAAACATAGCTAGATAAATTTTTCAGGAATTTTTCGAATCAGTTTGTGGCCCTGGCAAATTGAAATGTACGTTCAAATTGAATATTGAATGTTTTATATTTTAATTTGAAGGAAAACTGACTGAAACAGTCGAATGGGCCTACGAAACATATCCCATTGTGTTCGGAATGGGGGTAAAACACTAGGGGCGACAGTCGTTGGGTTCGATTCGGGGTTCTGATGCGAAGTACACCTTTTAGAGATAAACTGAATTAAATATTAATATTTATTTTCTATTAATAACCTAAACCCTAATTCCTTTTTGAAGCCGCCGTCTGCATCGATCTGAAGGGCCCAAATTTTTCGAAAATTAATCCATCAATTTCTCCTAATCTAACACGAATTTGATGCTCCTCCTAAAGTAAAAATCGGAGTGCTCTTCACGAGCTTTCTATTCATATAAAGATGATTGAAGTTGTTTAGGTATTTCGCTCGAAACCTGGGCTTAAAACCCTTCCCGTCGCCTGCCGTTTCTGAGGAGGAGGAGGCGCCGAGTTGGCCAGAACTCCGGCGGGTGGTGGCGCGTCCCTAGGCGCTCCATGTGAGCTGTTCAGATCTGGCCCCGGCGCGCTGAAATTCGTGCAAGGAAGAACCCTAGTAGTCGAGTGTGGGTTTCGGCCAGAACTGGAAGTCGTGGAAGAAGATAGAAGGGGTGATGATTTTATATTTAATTAATTTAATTATCTCGTTAATTACCCAATTCATTAATCACCATAACTTATTCATATGTGGTCGAAATTCAGTGAAACAAGAGACAATGGACTCGTGTGAACGCCTTCTACATTTTAGAAGAGACCGCATATTTTTCTGAGCCTTATGCTATATTTGGTGGAGTGGAACCCAATGTGAGATTTCTAATTTATAAACGATATGGAAAACGACGATGTATAAATTATATAGTCGATGTATGAGTTATATAAGCGTTATACACCTCATGTATAAGCGTTGTATAAGTTGTATGTTCGATGTATAAGTTATATATGCGTTGTAAAAATTATATATGTGTTGAAATAAAATTGAATCGCTATATATATATATATATATATATATATATATATATATATATACACGCCCCTCGTCCACAAACCATGGACGATATTTATTGATTGTGATTGGTGTGAAAATTGATTGATAGCGAATGATTGTTTGGGATTGTTTGTGGTTGATATTGATTGATTGTGGTTGAAAAATACCCGTTTGTGGTTGAAAAATATTTGGTTGAAACCACATAGGATTAGTTTGTGGAAATGAAATAAATATATACATGCCGCCCGCGTGCGAACTAGATGCATGATCCCCATTGTCAAAAACCGTGAGGTTTTAAGGTAGAGCGAGGAGCCGTACTAGGGACGGTCCCGATTTTAACTACCCTGCCGTTATGCTGCCGAAATTTTAAATAATATTCATGTGTTTGAATTATTTTCATTTGCTAAAACTATATTTATTCATTGAATAGAAAACCTTCATGTGTTGAATCGATATTCATTCGTTGATTAGAAATTCATGTGTTGAATGGTATTCACGTTTTAAATATAAAAATCACATTTTTATCTATATATAGAAACTATAGAAAACCTTCAAGTGTTGAATCGATATTCATTCGTTGATTAGAAATTCATGTGTTGAATGGTATTCGCGTTTTAAATATAAAAATCACATTTTTATCTATATATAGAAACTATGGAAAACCTTCATGTGTTGAATCGATATTCATTCGTTGATTAGAAATTCATGTGTTGAATGGTATTCGCATTTTAAATATAAAAATCACATTTTTATCTATATATAGAAACTATGGAAAACCTTCGTGTGTTGAGTCGATATTCATTCGTTGATTAGAAATTCATGTGTTGAATGGTATTCGCGTTTTGAATATAAAAATCACATTTTTATCTATATATAGAAACTATAGAAAATCTTCATGTGTTGAATCGATATTCATTCGTTGATTAGAAATTCATGTGTTGAATGGTATTCATATTTTGAAAAAAAATTGTTTCATAACAAAAATCACCCTTTATTAACTATATGGAATATGAAAAATAATCTCGTTTTTAAAAGAAATTGTTTTGTAAGAAAAATCCTATTTTTATCACATATATACACTATATAAAATAATAGTGTTTTGAAATGAATTGCTTTACAATAAAAAATCACATTTTTATTATATACATGAATCATTGAAATGTGAAGTGTTAAAAATAGCAACTCGTTCAAATAAATATATACGAGTTGAAATATTCATTAATTAGCTAATGATATGATTTTTGCCCATACATGTAACAATAGAATGAATGGTGTTTTTAAACCAAATGGAATCAAATATGAAGTTGAATAGAAAATGATAAATGATAAGAACTGTGTATATGTACATGCATATTTATTGAACAGGTTATAGCAAAGGGGCTAGAGAAGAGGAATAAAATTTTGTGCCCGACAAATAGGTACACATTTACTGTTTTGTTTGGGTGATGATTTTATGAGCCTGTTGGCTAGCCGCTTGGCTTTTTCTTTTTCTTTTCGACATGAGACGCCCGTGTGGCTATTTGGGAATTTTCCCAGCCCCTCCCGTACAAAGGAGGTTATGGCGAAATTTTCCAAAATTTTAAGGCGTTAGTGAAATATTTGAAGTCAAAACGATATTGAAATTGTTGAATGAACTATATTTATATAAATATATAAATATAAATAAAATTAAAATGAAACGAGGCCGTGCAGTTCGCGTTTTGAAACCGTGATTTCAAACAACTAGTACGGGAAATCCGACCATTGGATTTTCCCGAAACCGCAACCATCGGGTTCGCCTTGGAAAAATCTTTCCAACGGCACCAACTTTGTAAAAATCCAACGGTTGGATTGTATGGAATGTTTAATTCAAATCTGAAGAAAAACAGCGCCAGAAACGATTATATTTATATTTATATATATATATAAATATAATTATATTTAATCGAATAACGACGCTGCAGTTCGTATTTTGAAATCGAAACTTCAAACGATTGTACTGGGAGATCCGACCGTCGGATTTTCCCGAAACTGGAACCGTTGGATTCGTTTTGAAAAGACCTTTCTAATGATGTAAATTTTATGAAGATCCAATGGTTAGATTTTCAGATATGTGTAAATCAAATCTAAAGAAAAACAGCGCCACGGCCGCGTTATGGCCCGAAGCGTCGTTTTGAATAAATTGGCTATTTTAAAATAAATAAAAATAGCGATAAATCGTTATAAAATATCATAAACGATATGGAATGGAAATAAACTGAATTTTCTCGATTTATGTGGTATTTGATGGTTGAATGTGTTTGGTGTGAAAATAACATTAAAGAACAAAATTGCTGTTGTCGAATGATTTAACCATTAAAATAAATTGATTTGAAATTCTAAATATACGTGAATTTTTTGAGAAGGCCGAGTTAATTCTCATTTCAAATAACTGACCGACGATTGAAAGTCGAAGATGAAGATGGTGGTCGAAGACCGGAGATCTTCATCTCGTTTGGATGGTAACCGAGGTCCTGATTGGGAGGCATCCCGAAATATGGATAATAAGTGGTGATCGTCTAAACGTACGTGGTGATCGATGGGTTTGCGAGGTATTTAGTGCCTCCAGTTTCGTTCAGACCCAGAACGGACTTGTAAATGGACTGTGTGTCTGACATTGGATTTTATTCTATGTTGATTGATCTCTATTAAATATACATCTGCTTGGCGGCGGAGTATTTATTCTTTTGCTTAACGCCCTTCTCTGAAACGCACGAGCTCAGAGGTTGTATATCGATGGACATCAGTCGCATGGCATGAATTGCCTATGTGGCATGCTAAGATGCAGTGATCAGGGCTTCTGTTGAAAAGAAAAGTCTTGTGGTGATGATCAAAGCACCGCCTGTGTGGCGTAGCTTTGTGTATAACGTAAAATCGCGAGCCTCACACCCCGGTATGAACCAGAAACGGGAGAGGACATTAGGGAGGGCCTGCGTCTCCTTCTAGCTAGGGTGGTGTCAGTGACCTACCAGCCCTGACATTTATATACTTTTCACCTGTGTGGTTGTTGCTGTTGCGAGGAGCCTCAGTTTGATCGGACGATCCGGGTCCGATGGAGTCATTCATTGGCTCGTTTACGCCCCAAAGGGCGGGGAGACGTAGTGTTCAGGCATAATAATCCACATCGGTGGACCGGCCCTGGCGATCTAAAGGGTTGATGCGTTCTGATCATGTGGCTCGGGCTAGAGAGTCACGAATTCGGTAAGGACTATCTTTTTCCTTGGTTCATGACGGAAATCCTATTTCCAAATACGACATCGTGCGGTTTTGATTGTAAATATATATGGCGACATGATATATGGTACCCATGCCATCTATGATTGATAGTTATGATTTGCAATTGTTTTCAAAACATATAAACACTAGTAATAATATCAAATGCCTTTGTTTTATTCGTATCAAGCATATTTTGGCCGTTATAAGGTAAAAACTCTATCCTCCGGTTTGCGTTGCATTGTGTGATGGGAACTGAGTCTTATAATGGCTTCATTTTTATAAAAAGCATAGCGAGGTTTAAAAGAAAGATTTGTTTTAAAGCACTGGCAATCCAATGGAGTAAACCCGTTCCACGAAAGTGGCGTGGTCCTGTGATTGGCCACATTATATATGTGTTGAATAGATTTCTCATACCAGTCCCATGACTGACTCGTAGTTTGTTTCACTTTCAAACTTGGGTGCCCCTTTTTCTTCACGGGCAGCCTTGTATTCAGGTTTAGCTGGTTCTTTCTGGATAGCTGGAGCTGAAGATGGATTCTATCATTTATCTCTTTTTATGCTGTTCAGCTCCTATTGTACATATTTTGTTTGTTTTCCGCTGTAGACATTTATGTATAGCTGAACTGTATTTTTACTAAGTATGATCCTGTATACTGTGTAACTCTGATGATTACTTTTATCCAGTATATTCTATTGTTCATTATCTGGTGTATTTATTTTATTCTATTCTGCTATTATCTGTTTCTGTGTTATATTCCAAAGATAACCCTTGTCTCCGTCAGTACGGGATTTGGGGTCGTCTCATAACTCCATTCGACGCACCTTTTGGAACTCTACAATAATTTATCATTTTGAATCCAGGAAAATTTATTTTGTCGAATTTTGAGCTCATATGCAAAATTTCACTTTTTAAGGGTTATGTATTCATTTTAACAATCAAATTTTCAATGTTTCCAAAACAAAGCTTTTAAATCCATTGAAATTTTTTACTGCATTTATTTTTTAGTCAAATAAAAGATAAAAACTAATTTTAAAATTATTCTAAAGTTTTATTTAGCAAAAATAACCAATTTCTATTCGCATATTTCTTAAAATGGCTTAAATCAAAATTTTAAATTGATTCTGAAAATACGGGTTTTTACAATCTCCCCCAGTTAAAATCTTTTCGTCCTCGAAAATGAACGGAGCTAAAAGTTGTTTAATTAACCGACTCAACTTTCATTCTGACTTTTATTCTTCAACTTTTCAGTTTCTAAGAATTTTGTAATTTCTCAAAAATTTGCCTAACACCCTAAATTTTCGAAAAATTTCGCCGTAAGCTCCTTTGTACGGGTTGATATTTAAAACCGCCACTTGCCTCACATGGCCTGCATTAATCCAAAAAAAAAAGAAAGCAAAGTGGCTTGCCAATCGGCTCATAAAATCTTCAAACTCAAGGAATATAGTAAATATGTACATATTTGTCGGACATACAATTGTATTCCTCTTCTTAGCTTCATGCTATGACTTGTTCAATATGTACATGTGGATATATGCAATTCCAATCAATTTTCAATTCAGTTCAATATTTGATCGATTTGGCTAAATTTTACCTTTTATTCATTCATATTGGTTTCATTATTCCAGCATTTTAATTAGTCAAACTAATAATCATACATAACAACCAACAATCAATTAGGTGATTAACTTTTCAAACATATATAACTTTTATATATAGTCAAAAATCATATTTCAGTGCAAATCACAACAATAAACTCTAACTAAGTTTTGGTTCTCACACCAGTCAATTGGAAATATATAGATATTCCATTTTCGAAACTCGAACATAAACTACTGATGCTGACATGTCAATCACTAGTATCATCAGAGTCATCTTCGGGCGACTAGAGTGTGATTCTATATCCATCCAGTATATTTGAGACTTCGAATATACGTTCATGACACATATATGCAAAATCTTCATATACTCGATTGTCCAAAATAAAACAAAATAATATACTCAAATACGTTTATTAAGATAAAATTGTCAAAACTAAGTTTGTTTTTATAAATAATACTCTTCAAACTCATTCTAGGGCATTACTAACCCTATCTCTAACGAGTCATTCTTATTAAATATTACTGATCCAATCTCTGATGAATTCTTTCGTTTGGTTCTAATGTGTCTTGTTCTCGAGCTTTGTAAAGCAAAGCTCTGATAGCCACTGAAACGACCCAAACTTCCCTTTCCAGGAAAGCCCGGATTGAGTTGAAAACATGACAAATCAGAACGTAAACAGAAGAACATTTCATTGTTATTACAGCAATTTTCATCAGAGTACAAGAATATTCCAAAGTATGAATAATTATTACACATTGAAAGTACAATATCAGAAATTTAAATTACATTTTAGAATACATAACAGCGGAAAAATAATAAAAACACAACTGAAAGAAATACACGGATACAGAGCTTTCTGAATATCGCTTCAGCTGTAATCCAGGGTCTTGTGAATATAATATCCGCAAAACCAAAACTACTAGCTGCCCGTGTGGAAAATATGGGCACCCAGAGTTTAGGTTAAAACAATAAACTCCAGTTTAGTCATGGGACTGGTGTGAGAACTAAAACAGTTATTAACTTTTAACTTAAAAGTTAGGGAAATCATGCGACCACGCCGTATAACATGGAACGGGTTTACTCACCTTGAATTTTAGTTTAAAATAAAACAACGCAATGCTTTTTGGAAAAATGAAGCTATTATAAGACTCAGGTCCCATCACACAATGCCACACAAGCCGGAGGGTAGAGTTTTCCCTTATAATAGCCAAACATGCTTGATACGTACAAAATAAATCATTTTGATACTACTATAAGTGCATAGTGTTTAAAAACAACGTCAAATATAAATGTATCAATCATAGACGACATGGGTACCATATATCATGTTGCCATACTAGTTGTATAATCAAAACTGCATGATGTCATATTGGAAGTTGGATTTCCATCTATGAACCAAGGCAAGGGATTGTTCTTATCGAATTCGAGACAATATAGCCTACCATGTCTCAGGATACAGCCGCAACTGCACCTTGGATCTTCAGGGCCAGTCCACAAATACTTTAGTGGATTAGTAATGCCTGAACAATATGTTTCCCTGCCCTATGGGGCATATATCTGGGTCACTTGGTACTCAATATCTGAGGCGCCTCATTCAATCATCCTCATAAGAAAAATGTCTGGGCTCCATACCATGACACCACTCCTAGCTAGAAAGAAACGTATGTTCTCCCTGCAGTCCTCTCCTTTTTCTGGTCCATACCGGGGTGTGAGGCTTGCGAAGTAACGCTATACACAAAGCTATGCCTAAATAAGTTGTGCTTTGTTCATCAACCACAAGGCACTGCTTTTCAACAAAAGCCTTGATCATTTGCATCTTAGCATGCCACATTGTCGGTCCATACCATACCATTGATTTCTGCCAATATAAAACCTCAAAGCTCGTACGTCTCAAAAAAGGGTGTTAAGCAGGAGAATAAATTCTCCGCCACCAAACAGATATATAGTTAGCAGAGATCAACGAATATAGCATAAAGGAATACAACGTCAGACATACCATCCATTTACAAATCCTTTCTGGGTCTGAACGAAACCGGAGGGACCTTATTCCTTGTCCTATATGTCCAATACAGGAGAGAGGTCCTCGCATATGCGTCAATCTCCAAGTAAGTTTGGATTATCACCACTTGTTACCTTGTCTTGGGTGTACGGCCCACTCAAGACATCAGTAATCATCCCAACGATGTGAAGATCTCCGGTTTTCAATCACCGTCTTCATCTTCGACTCTTGGTCGTCGTATTAATTATTCAGAATGGGTTAAACCCAGTCTTTCCGAATAACTCGCGTATTTTATAATCAATTGCTATAAAAACACATCATACGCCTCATTCCAATTTAGAATATTCTTTTAATAAAATATTCACATTATTCGAGAAAGGTTCCTATTGATTTTATCAAAGACAATTTCTTTTAAATTTATTCTTTAATCTTCCTTTGGTTATCCATTTCAAAAGATTTTATTAAATAGTTGGGATTATCGAACCTTAGCGAAGTAATCAATTATTTATATTTATTTTCCTAATCCCAATCTATTCACCCCATGGAGCAAAACTAGTAGCACTCCATATCTAACACCCACAGTGTTATCGGTAAATTTAATTACCATTTCATGTTTATCTCTAATTAAAAAAATTAACCTATCCCCTGGAGTAAAACTGGTGGTACTCCATTCTCGATTATTACAAAAATTCGATATCTCATTCCCATTTCGATCTAATTAGATATTTATTAAAACTCTAATTTGGTTTTAATATTAAAATCATTGCTTTATTATTTTTCAAATTTAGGAAATTCATCTTTATCGTTAACTGGGTTAAAGAGCTAATGTCATTTAAAACACAGTTCACGATAAACCCAAATCATCTTCCATTAAATATGGAATCTTCATGGAAAACAGATCAATATATAATCAATATAAATTTTCGTATCAGACTAATAATATAAATGGAATAATGACAAGGCCTTTTTAGATTCCATATATAGTAACCGTCTTTATTCACAGAAGCTTATCTCGATTATTATTAAATCGAATTCCCTTCAATTCCAATTTATTCTATTAAATTGGAAAATTTTACTTTGGAAGATTTCCATTTATCTCTTAATAAAAGATTTATAAACTCCATTTAAATCTTAATAAAAGATTTATAAATTCCAAATTATATTTTCACTGTTAATTAGGATTAAAGAATAAATGTCGTTTAAAACATAGTTCACAATAAACCCACAATCAACTTTCATTTCAATTCTAATTAAACATTAATAATTTAGTAAACTTCTCTAAATATTAATTAAAAGATTTATTCTTTTCACACTGGGTTTAAGAATAGTGTTATTTAAGACACCATTCACGACAAACCCAATATCCAATTTATTTTACTTAATTCCAATTAAATATTAATTTATTGGAAAACTTCATTAAATCTTAATTAAAGATTTATTTTAGTTAATAACTAGTTCATTTCGATAAAAATATATTTTTATCTTTTCAAATATGGAATTTTTCATCCAAAATCTTTCCAAATTATCAATTATGATTTTACATAATTTTTCTATATTTTTTATAATTTTATTAAGGCCCGTACATTCGGTTTCCAATAAGGCCACCGAACTGCATCCATAGCGACCTTTTTCAAATTTGATTTGGACATAATTCCAAATCCAACCGTTGGATTTCAAACTTCTTATATTCATTGGAAAGCTCTTTTCGATACGAGCCCAAACGGTTTCGGTTTTAGGAGAATCCGACGGTCGGATCTCCCGTTACATCAATTTGAAGTTAATGGTCAAAATTCGCGAACGGTCGCCGCGCAGCGTGTTCTATTCAGGCGATTAAATATATACAATATATATATATATATATATATTATATATTTCGTCGGTTTCCAGTTAAACGTATTTTATAAATTGTTTATAAATTCGTTTTAAAATGATTCCAACTTTATTTTCAATTTGAGTTGAATATTCCATATCTTTGTCATATTAAAATGATAATATTTGCAAAATATTAAATTTTAAAATCACACTTTTTCGATATTCATTATAAAGTGAATAACTCGATCGATAAAAAGGGCGTTCAACTACATAACTATTTTTATTGTTCAAAAGTGTTATTTAACACATGAATATTTTATATAGTTTATGCATTCAAAAAAAATGATATTTTTATTGTTAAAATTTTTTATTCAACACATAAATATTTTAATTACATCATTAACACATAAATATTTTAATTACTTCATTAACATGTTAATGATGACATTTTTAATGTTCAAAAATATAATTCAACAAATCATTATTCTCATTTTCATTAACATGTTAAAAGATGACATTTTTTTATGTACAGAAATGCAATTCAACAAATGAATATTTTATATTCATTAACATGTTAAAAGTGACATTTTTAATATACAAAAATATAATTAAACAAATGATTATTTTCATTTTAATTAACATGTCAAAAGGTGATATTTTTTTAATCTAACAAAAATGTATTTTAACAAATACTTTTTTTTATATACATACAATAAAAATGTGATTTTTATTGTTAAAAGCATTTTATTTTAAAATATTCTTTATTTTAAAAGATTCTTTATTTTAAATTATTCTTTACACTAAAATGTTCTTTTCAATAAAATGTTCTTTTCATTAAAATATTCTTTTCATTAAAATATTCTTTTACATTAAAATGTTCTTTTATATTAAAATTCCCTTTTACATTAAAATATCCTTTTACCTCTAAATGACCTTTTACATTAAAATATTCTTTTACATTAAAATGTCCTTTTACATTAAAATGTCCTTTTACATTAAAATATCTTTTATATTAAAATATTCTTTTACATTAAAATGTCCTTTTACATTAAAATATTAAAATGGACTTTTACATTAAAATGTCCTTTTACGTTAAAATATTCTTTATTTCTGAATCCGAATGCAACTCAATCAATTACCATATAATTTCAGTTGTAAGAATTTTGTATAATGATAAATAATCATCAAACAGTCCAATCACATCCAGAGTGAAATTTACAACTGTGTGAGCATTAAAATAAATAAATAATGCTCATCACAGCCTGTCAACCCATCGATTGACATATAATTAATTATTGGGAATAGTGTATGTCAAATATCATCCCAATACCCATGTGAGGTTTTCAAACAACAATAGTTTGTTTAAATAAATCATTGATTAATAAATTTAACCAATTTTAATTCGGTTTGAATTATTTTCTATTTAACTAATTTTCACTGTTTAAATTATAAATAAATAATTACAATTTAATTTCAACTACCATGTTAATATTAACATTATTTTTAATATGTTAAGCATTTCAACAGTCAAATCAACACACAATACAGCCAATTAAATCGTCCATAGTTTGTGGGCGAGAGTGGTGAACTAACAGGCACCGTATACAATTTATAGTGATTAAAACTAATAGAAATCTACACTGGCGATTTTATATTTTTTTACCTGAATATAATAACATGATAAAATAATTTTGAGTGAGAAGGATTTCTCACCTTGATTGGTTTGTCGCTAAATATCGCAAAACGATCGATTGAATATGAAATTTTCCTCCACCAAAAAATTGAGACGAGCTCCAAATCTCTCTAAATCAGTTTCATTGTGAAGCTCTCGTCGATACGGTTCCAACGGATCCCGTTTTGCTAAATTCCGAGTTCGTATGAAAAAGTTATGTTTTTTTACAATTTTCATGTAAATGTAATTAACTTAACATATAAATTAATTAATTACCTTAATCCACCCCTTAATCACCTTGCTTATCTTCTCCCTCCTACAGGAAACTCACGCACTGCTCCTCCCATGTCCATTTTCATGCAAGCTTCCTCCACTTCTTTCTCCTTCGTTTCTACACGAAATCACAAACCGTAAACACCGTTGTTCTCTCTTCTTCTCCTCTACAATCTCAACACCATGAATCTCAAACTCAAGCTTCCCAAAAATCAAACATCCGCTGCCCCCTTCATTTTATCAACACTTTTTGTCACCATTTCGGCTCAAACTTCGCGTACAACTCACACTTCCTACCACGAATCCAAATATAATAACCAAATCGAACATCGTTGCTTATAATTTACAAAATCTCAAGCCCTAGGCTGCCAAACTCGCACGCTGCATTGAACGCAGCGACCAAAAACATGCTGAACCCCATTGAAATGCATATCAAATAAAGAGCTTCTCATGAGGATAACATAAATATTTATTTCGCGATTTATAGCTTTGTATTTGAATTGTTTTGATTTTTCTAAAAAGTGGATTTTCATGTTTTTGAAGAAAGAGGAGTTACGGCTGAATAAGGATTTTGGGTTAGGTTTAGAAGTGTTTAGGATCTTTTATAGTGGAGCCAAAATATTTTTTTATTAATTTTATTTTTTATTATACTCAAATATCGCTTATTTTCATCATTTAAAAATCCGTATGGTCACCTACGGACTCCTTTTTTGATGAAAATTGACATGAAGCTACTCTCTGACATTACGGACTTGACAAAACTAGTTTCGTCAAATTCTGAGTCCATATGCACAAACAACAAATTTTTAAAGTTAAAACAGTGACTGTTTTTCCATTGTAAAATCACGCACGGTCACATACTAATTCTAAAAATCATGAATTTTAGAATCTTAGCTTTATTCGATGCTATGTATTCAATAAAAATAATTTGTTGAATTCCGAGGTCGTCTTAATAATGTTACTTTGTAAAACTGCTCAAATTAGCTTCAAAAATGCGATTTTAGCGTACCTTTACTTCTTGTACGGCCACACGCTAGCTCAAAAAATTATGGCCTTTTGGATTTAACCATTCTTTGACAATACGAATCCAAAAAAAACGGAATTGAATTCTGAGATCGTCTGCATAATATTCCTTTGTAAAATGACTACCTGTTTTGCCCTGAACTGTTTTTGCTTGCATGGCCACATACTAACTCTGTTCGATGCACCTTTTAGAACTCAACAATAATTCATCCTTGCGAATCCAGAAAAATTTATTTCGCTGAATTTTGATCTCATATGCAAAATTTCACTTTTTAAGGGTTCTGTATTGATTTTAAACATCAAATTTTCAAAATTTCCAAAACAAAGCTTTTAAATCCATTAAATTTTTTACTGAGTTTATTTTTTAGTCAAATAAAAGATAAAAACTAAATTTAAAATTATTCTAAAATTTTACTTAGAAAAAATAACTAATTTCTATTCGGATATTCCTTAAAATCGCTTAAATCAAAATTTTAAATTGGTTCTGAAAATACGGGTTGTTACACCTAACAATTAATCATCTAATTAAGTCCGATTAAGCTGTTCTTCCATCTTCAAACCTTATTCTAGCCATTTCTCCCAAACAGTAAGTCCGTTTGATTAATGTGACCACTCTACGGAAAGGTAAACCATCATCTGAATCCAATGGATTTGGTTTTAGTTCAGAACTACTTACTAATCAGAAGTTATTGGCGAAATAAGATTTGCCAGTGGTAAAATGGTCATTTAAAATTCGGCAAAAATTGTGAACATGGGAAATGACCCCGATATTCATTCCCCAAAGTCACACGACCATATGACTACATAAGTTAATGAAATAAATATTCTACGATCCTCCGATGCATAGAATGCAAGTCATTTCACACTATGACACGAGTTAAACCTACTTATAGTAGAAGTCTGCCCAAAACCGCCCAGCATATCTAGCATCTACATGTATACGGTTTAATGTGAAACGTATAATATGTGTGTGTATATAAAACTATTGTGTGTGAGAATAGGAAGTTTTACTACGCCTTGGGAAGGTCATAAGTGGTCGACTCTCTTCCTATCTAGTTTGGGTCTAAGTGGTTAGGACTAGGATCCTCTCCAAAGGTTTATTCCTTGGATATGTACCAAATTCATGGGACCCACCCTTATTAGATTCGAAGTAAGTCTATGGGTCCTTCTTTGAAAATGGTTAGGCATAGCGATAACGAAGTAGGGCAGTTCACGGGGGATGTCCATGTCCTCTAGGGGCTTGTAAGGGCTAAACTATAATAGTCCGCAATTTACGTATCGAAAGATCGTAAAATGGTTTTAGTTTATTCCTTGAGGGTTGGATAATTCTCATATTTTAATATGGTGCTTATAGGGATGTGAGACATGTCCATAACTTTTACCAATTTCGTTTGTGAGCTTTTTTCGCTGTCAGTCTTGTATAGGGAATAATTTTCAACTCGTGTCGTATTAGGTGATAAGACATGTTCCATTGGAAAGGAAATGATGTTTCCCTTTCCATAGAGTGGTCACATTAAAGATTTGGCCCAACAGTTTGGGAGAAATTGCTATTTTAAGGTTTCACAGTCGATCGTTCAAGTTTTTGGAGCCTTAATGGGCTGATTTGGAGAGGCCCACTAGTGGGCTAGTGGGAGGCTGTAAATAGCGGGTGAGAGATTTGGAGAATAGTTTACTTTCTCCATTCTCTCATTTGGAGGAGCATATGATCCTCCATTTCTCCATTTTCCCATACCTTTCCACCATTAAAATTCTAGTTCTACATAAGAGAATAGAAGATCTACACTATTTGAATCTAGATCTACATCGTTTGAAGTGAGAGTTCATCGAATCGAAGGATCTGGATCAAGTTCTTCACCATTCGGAATCTAATTTCACCGTTTTTTCTTTGATTTGGGGAATTGGTGAGTGATATGCATCTCTCACACGGATTCAATCAAGTATAAGAGTGTTTGGTCTTGTTTTTCATCAAATTCAAGTTGTTTTCCTTTGATCTACATCGTGGTATCAAATGAATCGCCATAGGATCTAATTAGCAACTTAAAACCGATAATTTCTACGCTACTCCATATATTTTTGCAAGTCAGATCCATAATTTAGTTCATATGTTCATTTATCATGATTTTGGTGAAATTTGCATAATTTTAGTGATAATCGTCATATTCGTGTTGTTAATGATTTCAGGGCATTCTTATGGTTGTATTGGATGAATTAGATGGGTATGTTTCTGTGTCAACTGGCGGAGTTTTGTTTGAAATTGGACATGAATAGGAGGTTTATAGGAAATGGGTCATTTCCATATGGGTCAATCGAGGAGGATCGACCGGTCAGCGAGGTGGAATAAGTGGGTCGGTCGGACCGGGTCGGCCAGGAGGCCTGGTCAGTCATAAAGTTTGAAGTGGTGAAGAGGCCGATCGGTCGCTAACTCAGGATACAAGTCGGTTGCTAACTCAGGATATGGGTCGGTCAAGGCTTGGAGTATCAGGTTGGTCATGAAGTTGAAATGGTAAAGGTTTGGGTCGAGCAAGTTTTGGGTCATGCATCAGCTGAACGGGTCGGTCGGCCTTGATATTGGGTGGGTTGTGCGTCAGCTCAACGGGTCGATCGGCCTTGATATTGGGTCGGTCCTGCATCAACAGATCAGGGGTTGGGTCGGTCACCTATCTGGTCAGTGTCGCAGGGTGTTGGGTCAGTCTTAATGTGGTCGGTCTTGTATGCTCGGGTCGGTCATACAAAGAGATTCGTGTCGGTCATGACTCGTGAAGGAAGGGCTTTTGGTAGCATTTTTAAATGTTGTAGTGAACAACATGAGCGTTGTGGTATCCTGTAGAAAATGTGTAAATGCTATGGACTATTTAGGACCTTATGTTGATGTTTTCTTTGATCCAAGAATGGTGATGGCTTCGAGGTGAATTCAAGTAGGAATATTCAAAGTGTTGAAATGTGTTCGTTGATCAAAGTAGAAAAACGAATGGTATGACTACTCAAAGGTTGTGAGCTGGTGGATAATGGTTGCTTCAGAAGGTTGCTTGAGCTATGAAAAGTCGTCAGGGCGGGATAACTAGAGATACTGAAGGCCGAGGAATTATCGTTGTCATAGGTTCTAGCAGGATGTATAATAAGGGTACCTAAGAGACTAAATGTAGGTCGAATACCCTAGGTATCGTTGAAAGGCCTAGGTGCGTATCGTTGAAAGGCGTATAGGATTTTTGCTAGAGCCGGGGTTACCATCATCCGTTAACGAATGGCATTATGATATGGCCAGTCATACGATTAACGAAGGTTTTGAAGAGGGATTTGCAGTGATAGCCAGAGTCTGTTATGGATGATTGGTTTCTTTATTTGTACCAACTCGCGTAGATTGTCCAATGTCGAAGGAGATGTTTCTTGGGTGCTTGGTCTGATATTGGTTTAGGCCTCTAGGGCTTGTGCTTAACGGATGTTGAGTTCGATTAGGATGGTTTATGTGAGATCTATAATATGGATGCTATGAGTGTTATTATTGGTTGCTTTTGTTTGCCATGATTGAATGGTCGTTCTGATTACCATGAATGAATTGTTGTTCCTTTGGTTGTATGGATTGTAAAGGCTATCACTCTCCGATGTGGTAAAGATGAGGGTTGAGTTCTTCTCTGGAGTTGGGGATAGAATTAGTTTGTTTATTTATCCATTCCCGTATACTTTATTGATGATGTTAGATAGCTGTTTATCGCTCACTGAGACTGTTGTCTGGCTCAAGGTTTTTTGTTTCCCTCTTATTCCCTTGGGTTGTTCATCCGATTATGGATGGGTAGACTATGTGGCCGGACAGGTGATAGCTTAGTAAGGACGATGTAGCAGATCAGAGACGAGCAGGAGGCCAGCGTACTATCTCTCTTACTATATAGTATTTTGGTTTCTGGTGTTTGTTATTCTTCTCTGAGTGCTGTAGTGAGGCCAATTTGTATAAATATATGTTGCAATCCTAGTATATGGATATACTTTCTAGTTGTTCTAAAATTTGAGATTTCTTCTCAAATATGCTTCACTAATATTACCTATTGTATATGTTCTATTATATTTTATCCTTGCACTATGAGATTTACGATAGGTTCCGCTTGTGTTTACCTACTTTGATGATCGTCCATAGCAGCCTAGCTCACCTTTTAGCGCATTTTTCCTCTTGTTTAGTGCAGCGGTTGCGGGCGATCATCATATTTGGTATCAAAGCTTTGGTTATCGATTTTAGCCAAGTTCTAAGTCGTAATTATGTAAGAGAGACATATTTGTAGATTTCAGTTGGATGTATACTATATAATAGTGTATAGTATGAAGGCGGTTGAACTTTATAGCAATTATTTTATATGTGGACAAATCATGCTAGTTTTCAGATTTAGAATGAGTCGTTAAATTTTAGGAAACACTACTAAGGTTGAGCCTCCGACTGGAAGGGTAGGCGATGGCAACCAGTTGGAAGCTTTCGCTGTTATTCCAGAATGCCTAGTTATGTTTGGGGCCATGATGGCCAATGTCCTGCTAAGAATGCCCATTTCGGAAGCAGCAATAAGGCGTGGTGTTCCTGTACATGTACCTAAGGGTGATTCCGCTAAGAGATAGAGGGATTATTCTTCTACGGATGAAGAAGATGAGTTAAGAAGAGTTATATCTTTAAAGAAACTTCGACGTCGGGCCAAGGAGAGAGGATATAGGATCAATGCTCCCTGGGATGAGGCTTGTAGAAACATACATGAACCTCAAAGAGAAACTTTCACTAGTTCCAGTGCGACAAAGAAACTGAATAAGAACAAAAAGAGGAAGTAGAAGGGGGAGGTAACTTGCTTTAACTATTGGCAGAAGGATCATTTTTCCAAGGATTGTAAGAATCCCAGAGCTGAGAAGAAGTGCTTCAACTGTGCAAAGCCTGGGCATGAGAAGAAGAATTGCCCTGATTCTCTGAGGAATAAGCAACCAGGGGAAGCATGTGCTCTAGAAGTTATTCCGATTTCCTATTGCCTTCCTGATGAGAATTATAAGAAGCTGTTGTTAGTTTGGATATATGCTTTTTGCCAATGGAGTTGTTGAGTTCTATTTGGTACTAATGTATTGCTTTCTTTTACTTATAATAAGATTGTATGCCGAATAAGTTTGGAACCTAAAGTTGTAATATACCTTTGGTTGTAACTAATCTAGTATGGGTACATCTTCTCTTTGCATACTTTGTTGATCCAGTATTGTTGACCATGGATGCTTAATTATGAATGGTTGCTTAGTTGTAACTTTCACTAGGTTTTGATCATCTTAGGCATGGATTGGCCCAAGAGGTATGAAGTAAGAGTAAATTGCGAAAAGCTAGAGGTAAGAGTCGATTATGTGGAAGGACGAAAAGTGTTAATTCGGGGTAGCCCAAAGATGGTGTTCTCGTGAGTTGTTATATTTGTTTGGAATTCCGCAAGAAGACTTATCATCGAAGCTAATCACAAATTAGTTGGTGGGTGCCTTTGACGAAGTCAAAGAGTTGTCGCTGCATCGTGAGATTGAGTTTAGAGTCGATTTGATCGAGGGTGTTAGACCTATCGTTACGCCTCTTAGGCAGATGGCGCGCCTAGGAGTAGGGGGAGTTAGTGGTCCAGGTTTGTGACTTTTTGAGAAAGGATTCATTCGGTGGAGTGTTTCCGAATGGGGTGCACCAATTGTGTTTGCGACTAAGGCTGGTGATTTGGAGAGATTTTGTGAAGACTACCATAATTTGAACAAGATGATCAAAAAGAACAAGTATCCGCTATTGAGGATCGAGGACCTGTTCGATCAGTTTTACGCCACCAAAGTGTTTTCTCAAATGGATTTGGAAACGGAATTTTACCAATTGTGAGTGGTAAAGGATAGTGTGCTGAAGACTGCTTTTAGGACACCGACCGGTTTCTTTGAATGGTTGGTGATGCCATTCGAGTCGACTAACATGCCAGCATATTTTGTGGATCTTATGAATAGAGTTTTCAAAGACCAATGAACGGGTTCGTGTCTGTGTTCGTGGATGATATCCTTGTTTACTTTCAGAACGAGGGAGAGTATAAGACTCGTTGTGAGTTAGTTTGGAAGTCTTGCGAAAGCATCAATGATAAGATAAGTTTTTAAAATACCACTCATGGAAAAGGTAACACACGAGAAGATGTGTTAAATCGAAGACATGCTAGTTTGGGAGTGATGTTTCCGGAATGGAAGTGCCTTGAGTATTTGGCAAGATTTGATTTCAGACCACGGTGTGAATTGGAACCTGAAATGTTGGCAAGCTTATTGATAAGACCTAATCTCATCGAAAGGATTGGCAAGAGGCAAAAGCGAGATGCGAAGCTTGTTGAATTTATCCAAAAGTTGGAACTAGAGAATGAAGAATTCGAGGTCGATCGAGAAGGTTGGCTTTGAAAGAAAGGACGACTAGTTGTTCCTAATATCGACGGATTGGGAGATGAGGTTCTGGGGGAAATGTCATTAATCGAAGTTGAAGATTCATTCTGGTGGTAGTAAGATGTATCAGGACATGAAATAAGTCTACTACTAGGAAGGGATGGAAAAGAGATATTGGAAAGTTCATTTCCAAGTGTATGAATTGTCAGTTGGTGAAAGCTGAACAGTAGAAGCCAAGTGGATTGCTTCAGACAATGGAGAATCCTACATGGAAGTGGGAGCAGATATCAATGGACTACCTAGAACTAGGGGAGGAAACAAAGGAATTTGGGTCATTGCGGATCGCTCGATCAAAAGTGCAAGGTTCATTCCCGTCGAATCGACTAGGACAGCAAATAAGTTGGCTGAACTTTATGTGAAATGGATAGTTCGATTCCTTTGTATACCTAAGAGCATAGTAACTGATTGAGATCCATTGCTCACGAGTGGATTTTGGAAAATGTTGCAGGAAGCATTGGGATGGCACCATAAGAGGCGTTGTATGGAAGACCGTGTAACTCTCCAGCTTGTTGGTTAGAAACCGAAGATAAGCTGATACTTGGGTCTGAGATGATTAGTGAGACATCAGATTGTATTGAGATCGTTCGACAATGAAAGAAGGAATCCCAAGATCATCAAAAAGATTATGCTGATAAGCGTTGAAAAGATTTGGAATTCGACGTTGACGACATGGTTTTTGTAAAGGTTTCGCTGCTAAAGCATGATGGTTGATTTGGAAGTAAGCAAAAGTTAGCTCCAAGGTTTGTTGGACTGTTTTCGTTAGTCAAGCGAATTGGAAAGCTCATGTATAAATTAGAGTTACTTGAGAAGATATCGTTTGTGCATAATTCTTTTCGGGAATCATTTCTATGAAATATACCCAAGATTCAGATGTGGTAGTATCTCCGGAACAATATGAAAACCTAGAAGCCGAGACCATAGTTACGAAATAACGTAACCCGCTTTGTGTTGTAGAAATGACACGATACAACTTAGGAGGAAAGACGATTAAGTTAGTCAATGTACAACGGAATGAGGGTGGTAACAATTGTATGTGGGAGACGGAAGAGAGTATAAAGACGACTTATCTATAACTCTTCCTCCGTATGACCCATTGATATCACTCATCATTACATCATTATTACTTGTTGTTACTATTGTTATCTTTGTTGTTGTTGTTAAAATTCCACATGCTAGGATAAGGATTTGGATGCATGACTTGATGGCCGCTAGTTTGGATGATAGAATTAGCTGCTCATGGATGATAGGCATGTGGAAATGTTTTAGTTCCTTGTGTTGTCTGGGATTTCAAGGGTGAAATCCTAAAGGGGGAAAATGTAACAGCCTGCATTTTACGTAACGGAAAATCGTAAAATATTTTTATTTTATTCCCTAAGGGTTGGATCATTCTCATTTTTAATATGTTGCTTATGGGGATGTGAGACATATCCACAATTTTTACCAATTTTGTTTATAACCATTTTGCCCCTATCATTCTTATACATGACATAATTTTTGACTCGGGTCGATTCAAGTGATGAGACCTGTGCCATTGAAAAGGAAATGATGTTTCTCTTTCCGTAGAGTGGTCACGTTAAAGATTTGGCCCAGCCGTTTTGGAGAAATCGCTATTTTAAGGTTTCACAGTCGATTGTTCAGGTTTTTGGAGCCTTAACGGGCTGATTTGGAGAGGCCCATTAGTGGGCTGGTGGGAGGCTATAAATAGGGGGTGAGAGGTATGGAGAATAGTTTACTTTCTCCATTCTCGCATTTGGAGGAGCTTGTGATCCTCCATTTCTCCATTCTCCTCCGTCTTTCCACCATTAAAATTCTAGATCTACATAAGAGAATAGAAGATCTACACCATTTGAAGCTAGATCTACATCATTTGAAGTGAGAGTTCATCGAATCGAAAGATTTGGATCAAGTTCTTCACTGTCCGGAATCTAATTTCACCGTTTTTGCTTTGATTTGGAGAATTGGTGAGTGATATGCATCTTTCACACGGATTCAATCAAGTATATGAGTGTATGGTCTTGTTTTTCATCAAATCCAAGTTATTTTCCTTAGATCTACATCATGGTAAGCTTATTTTCATATGAACTGCCATAGGATCTAATTTAGCAACTTAAAACTTGTAATTTCTATACTATTTCATATGTTTATGCAAATTAGATCCATAATTTAGTTCATATGTTCATTTATCATGATTTTGGTGAAATTTGCACAATGTAAGTGATAAACGTCATATTCATGTTGTTAATGATTTCATGACATGCTTATGGTTGTATTGGATAAATTAGATGATTATATTTCGTCGATTGTGTCGATTGGCAGAGTTTTGGTCGAAATTGGACTTGAATAGGAACTGTACAAGGTCGTTTCCATGTTGGTCGGTCGAGGCGGATCAGTCGGTCAGCGAGGTGGAATAAGTGGGTCGATTGGACCTGGTTGATCGGGAGGCCTAGTCAATCGTAAAGTTTGAAGTGGTGAAGAGGTGGATCGGTCACTAATTCGGGATACAGGTCGGTCGCTAACTCATGATACGGGTCGGTCGAGGCTTGTAGCGTCGGGTCGGTCATGAAGTTGAACTGGTGAAGGTTTGGGTCGAGCTAGTTTTGGGTCATGTATCAGCTGAGCGGTCCAAGGGACATCTTTCAGCGCACTTTTCCTCTTGTTTGGTGCAGGGTTTGTGGGTGGTCGTCACATAAACAAGGGACAATATTGGTTTATATATGATACGTGGCCGCATGCTCACCAACTGTCTAAGGGAGTCTTAATCGACATAGGTGTTCTACTGTAATATCAATTAAGTAGTAATGTTCACAATACGACTTCTTATATTACCTATGAGAGTATAGACTTAAGAACGTTGACGTATTAGGACTGGGTCTTAAGGGATTAGGGTTCGCGTCAGGGTTATAAGAGATAATAAGAGTCCACCTTTAATAAGGGCCATAAGTGATCGGGGATGCCCACCTTGTTGGGTTTTTCCCCTAAATGCACTAATGGAGGTCTTGAGCGATTGACTTGGATATCCACATCATTGGTTAGATACTTTGTGTTCATGTGAATGTTTGTGTGTTGCATAGACATACCTTGACATATAACCTACTAAATCTATGGTATGGTCTTTAAGTAAAAACTATTTTTAGTCATACGGGACTTTATGTTCCGACCTCTCTCCTTAACATGTCCAACAGGTCAATAGGTGGAGTAGATTCAATGGATGAAGCAATGATAGAGACTAAAGACGAAAATGGAGATATTATGCTATTATTAGTTATCATCGCTGTATTGCTAATGGAAACTTTTAATGAAGAGTTTATTGATGTACCTATGGGATAATTGTATCTTGGCAATCCATGTTTGAATTCTGCGGCTTTTTAATAAAATGGTACATCATATTTTGGTATTATACTTTCTCGTTCCGCTATGTGAGATTTCCATAATTCAATGTCTATATATTATTCTGTGCAAATGTAATTTCTTATAGGACAACGACCCATTTAGAGTGGCTCTAAGTTTCGATGGGCCTTCTCTGGTTTGAAATTTAGGCCATTCCGGGCGGGTTGTTACAATGGGTATTTCCAAGATACACATGCTTCGAGTTCTAGTAGAATACTCCAAGATATCAATTATTCCTTAGTAAAACACTTGCAGAGTTAATCCTCTCTACCGATCTAAAGCTTGAGTCCCCATTAGCCATCCCATTATTTCGAAGCTTCGTTACCTCGAATTAATTCAATACTTACATCGTCATCTGCTACGAGCTGTGTCTATAATCTTGTTCGCCAAGAGTCAATTTTGTAGTGTCATTCACCACAGACTACCATATTATCATGTAGCTACATTCTCCAAGTAATAATCATAGTTTTCCTTCAATCCACTCCCTATTAGAGCATTCGTCGAAGAGTTTATTTCTTGATCATGTCATATCTCTCAAACTAAATCAATAACTGTCAGACGAAAACCACCATCATGATCCCTGAATCACCCTCTTCCTCCTTTATGGATCGCATGTCCATATGACCAACCCTGATGGATCGGTACCGGTCCATAGGCTATGGATCGATACCGTTTCATGTATATAGCCCTTGTTTGGCTAAGTACTTTGAATCATCACAGTAGATCTTCCATAGGCTCCATTTTCCCATCAGTCTGCTTCCTACGGATCCATCGTGATTCCTTGTTGGTCCATGATTGAGAAGAATTTATTCACATCGCATGCCAACTCCATTTGGCACCATGCATATGACCTGCAAATCACCTTAGGAGTCCACGTAAATGCGAATAATGCTTCCCCGTGGACCGGTGCTGGTCCAGGCTATGAAGTGGTACCGGTCCATGCGCTTAGAAAATTTCGATTGTAAATTTTATATACATCTTTCGACTGCCTTCTAGAGCTTAACCCCCAATTTTCATGCGGTTCCGGCGAACTTTGATCTGGTTGCGCTTCAATCTTTATTCCAAGACCAAATTTCGTCGATACTAACACACATAATCAAGTATAACATCCAAACAACAATTTTAATAATTCAAACAACAAACATATGAATCAATAAGCATATTCAAACACCCAAATGCATATAGAACATGAAACAATCATTTATATGCATAGATTTAGTGTATATATTTTTTTAGAGTAGAACAGATGTGTAGTGTGATACTGCACAACCGATTAAAAATATTATATATATAAAAATATTATCCAGTTGACAAGCCCAACTGGTGGCTAATAATTCAATATAAGTGCCCTAAGAGCCCACAAAAACCATTAGAATCACTACAAATAGCATCATAATATAACACATCATAGAGTTATATAGCAATCAACATAGTCATTGAAAGACACATCAAGACCGATCATATTGAAGCACCAAAATCTTCAAGAACCCATGCTGGAATGCCCAAACTTCAGTGAAAATCTAGGCTCGAACCACCTTGATTTGAACCCACCGATTCTGCAGGGCAATTACTGAAAGGCAAGGCAAGCTTGAACCTAGCAAAAGACGATTGACCTATCCATGATTAAAAACATAGGAGATGAGTCTGCATATACCATCAAAATATTTCATTGGTTTGTTAATGATTGCAGCATTTCTCTCCATCCAAATACACCAACAATAAATAGATAAAAAGGAATATAATGCAACATTAGCCGAAATGCACTGCCAGTAATCAAACACAGAAGAAAAGTCAGGGATGAAGCCAAGAAAATGAATACTAGAGGCAACCAGTATGGGGTAAGAGACATCACAATCAAAGAATAAGTGGTGAATTGTTTCTTCATGCCTTGAACATAATGCACAATAGGGGTCTGCTACCAAATTAAGTTTGTGCAATCTAGCTCGAGTATTAGCCCTCCCATGAATAAGACACCACTGAAAGAAAAGCACTCTGGGTGGTAAACGAATTTTCCACAAGCTAGCTAACGAGAAAGACCTTCCTGTATAGTTGAGGTATTAGTATAAAGATGCTACAGAAAAACCACCTCTGGGTGATAAAGTCCGAACATAACTATCAGAATTTTCAGATAACTGAGTTTGAAGAAGCAAACCGGAAATATCAAGAAGATTAAGGAAAACATGGACATCAAATAAAGAAGAAGGGCAAAGACTAAAAGGATCTTTATTAAAGGGCTGGCAACAGAAATGTGCGCATGAGAAATCAATGAAAAAAGAGAGGGAAAAACATGGGAAAGATGAAACTGATCATGCCAAATGTCTAGCTAAAATAAACAAGATTCATCATTACCAAGTTTGGCATGCAGTAATCCTTTAATACGTGGTACAGCTGAAATGACTCCGGACCAGAAAGGAGAGGGTTTAACAGATGGTGGAAAATGAATAACATGATGAGTGTTATTTGAATAATAAAGGGAAAGAATCCAGTCTTTCCAAATGAAAGAACCTGGAGAGACGATGCACCATAACAATTTTGACAACAAAGCAGTATTGAAGTTCCAGAGATTAACTATACCCAAGCCACCTGATCTGGATGCAAACATACAGTTTGCCAATAAACCAATCTTTTAACATTATTTTATTCCATAAAAATGCACTTCTGATTGAATCTATCTCAGAAATAACCCATTTAGGGAGTTTATGATATGAAATGACAACTAATATGTCGGAATGGCAGATAGTACAAATTTAACCAATATTGACCGACCAGCTGAAGAAAGAGAGTTAGCCTTGCATGAAGCTAATATCTTTTCAATCTTATGAATAAGTGGAAACGAATTAGATTTCAAGAGTTTAGTGGGTCTAAGAGGAATACCCAGATAAACAATTGGGAATCTATCTATAGGACAGTTAAGGAAGGAAGAAATAATCGACCCACGGTAATCAAATTTGACTAGCATACTAATGGAACTTTTAGAAAAATTAATAGAAAGACCAGAGATGAGATCAAAAACATATAAAATAACTTTGAGGCAATGAATTTGCTTGAGATGATTTGATTAATCCACCAGTACTACAATTGATAGAGATGGATAAATAACTGGTCTTCAAAATGCATTCAATCCAATTGGACCATCTTTGGGAAAAACCTCTATGTTTTAGTAGCTGTAAAATAAATTCCTAATTGTCAGAATCGAAGGCTTTAGAGAAATCTAATTTAAGAAGAACACCAAGAGTAGATGAATAATGACAGAAAGAGATAACCTCTTGTGTAGTTGCAATACAATCGAGATTGTTGCGTCCGTGTATGAAATCAGATTGTTCAAAGCCAAATAGAGGAGAAATAACCGATTAAAGAAGATTAGCGATGGTTTTAGTAATGATTTTGAAGGTGGTATTGAGAAAACTGATAGGATGAAAAGAAGACAGTGTATTTGCTCTAGCAGATTTGGGAAGAAGAACAATATTTGCATAATTTAATCAAGAAATAAGTTTACGGTTATCGTAGAATTCACTACACATTTCCACTATGTGCTGCTTTACAATGGACCTATTTTTTTTCAAAAATGAAGGCCTAAAGCCATCTAGGCCGAGGTTTTGTCATCATGCATTTCATTAAGAGCATCCCAAATTTCGCTCTCTGAAAAAGGATGGTCGATGAAAATAGGGACATGATTAGGGTATAAGGAATTCCAGTCAATAATTGGAAGAGCAGAGGGAGTGCTACCAAGGATAGAACGATAAAAAGTGGAAAAAATATGAAAAACATCCTCTTGATTCGTATAAGATTGGCCATCACAAGAGATTTATGGGATATAAGTTTCTCTTCGTCTTCCATTTGCTATTCGGTGAAAGTAAGCTGTGCTTTTATCCCCTTCATCAATCCATTTGGATTTTGCTCTTTGTTTCTAGCCAATTTCTTCCTGTTTGAATAGTCTGTCCAATTCAGATTCAAGATCTTTTAAAGTGCTACTCTCTTCATCATTCAAAGGGAGATACTCCTCTAAGATGTTAAGATTCAAAAAAGCCTCCTGTAAATTGGATATGTGTATACGAATTGACCTCCAAATGGATTTAGCCATGATTTAATCAATTTTCTCAATGATCTCAATTTCAATATGATTATGTGAGTAGCAAATTGGGATTGAACAGGTTGATCCCAACCTATTTTGATAATTTCCTGAAAGCATGGTTTAAGCAACCACAATTGTTCGAATCTGAAGGGGCCTTTAAAGTTAGAAAGGGAACCAATATCTAGAATAATGGGACAATGATCAGAGATGATTGAGGCTGACCAAGTAACAGAAGATAAAGGGTGCTACTCCTCCAAAACAGCAATGAAGAGAAAATGATCAAGTTTGGCAAGAGAAGGATCAAGTCTATGACTGGACCAGGCAAATGAACGTTTACTAATAGGAGGGTCAATAAGACAACAATCAAAGATAAAGGGATTAAAAGCATCAGTATCTATTGAGATATTACTAGATTTTCTCTTATATACATTTCTTATGGTGTTAAAATCCCCCCAATTACTAAAACTATTGGCTAAATGTTTACAGTGTTCCCGCAGATTCATTATCTCATGAGCATCTTGAGGACCATATATATTGAAAAAGAAATAGATAGTGTTAATAGCAATATGTCTAAGAGCAACATGCAAAGCAGATTGGTCTGAAAAAGATTGATGCAATGACCAGATAGATTCATTCCAAGCAGTTAAGAGACCCCCTCTAGTTTCTATGGCATTTACATGAGCCCAACGAGTTACAAAAGATCCACCAATCAGTCTAAAGTTAAAACTAGATGGATCAGAAAGTTTAGTTTCTTGAAGAAAAAGGATATCTAGATTAAGTGGGGATAGAACAATATTAATAGCATGACATTTTGAATGGTCCCATAAACTCTGTACATTCCATGAGACTATTTTCATTAATGCCTATTAATACGCTCTTGTTCTGAAGCTTGCATGGCTTTATAGTGTGAATCACGTAGACTCACACCCATGCAACTTGAAATCCTTTTGTTTAAATGTTTATTAGTAGAAGAAAAAACAACAGGGGTCAAGAAACTACCAGTGACATCAGGATTGTTGTGTCTACCACTTCGACGAGCAAAGATAGGAGAAAGATATTATGGCCAGTCTTGATCATCAGTCGAAGGTTGCTGAAGAGGAGATTGCGGAGGAGGGATCGAGGTAAGAAATGAAATAGTCTGGATAGGGATCATAGTAAGGTCAAGAGGAGGAATTTCTTGAAAACTGGGTATTATTTGATTAAACAATGAGCTCAGATCAACATGCATTCCTTAGTTTACTTCATTTGAGTCTGGTTGCTCCACCTCTTGATTATCAATTATTGGAGGGTTAATATTCATATCAACTTCCTAAAAAATAGGTTGCAATGAGGGTAACATTGCAGCTTCATCAATCATATCATCAAATCTATCCTCCGAATTCATTTCATAAAAATTACGAAGGCATGGTACAACTTGTTCGTCTTCATTTCCAATAAAGAGTGTTTCTGGTCTTATTCCAGGATGCTCATGCTTACTACGTTGTACTTTGATGTTGTGAATTTTGTTATTGAAGCGCACAGCAGAAGTACTCTTTGAGTCTATGCCCTCATAAAACTGTAGTTTGACCAGAAATTCTCTATGATCAAAGTGACAATAATCACAATCATCGACTGCTAAAACACGTCCCATAGGTTTCAGAATTTCCTTTACAGCATCACCATTGTTCTTCAAAAATTCAGGAAAACCTTCATTTTAGCCCATGATTCAGTCTTCAAAGTAGGTTGTGGTCTTCTCTCTTCAGCTTCCCAAGCTTCTAAACAAATGGCTACACCTGGTTTTGTCAATATTTTCAACAACAAAGCATAATCTCGTTTGCTGTAAGTAGGACACTAAACTAAAAAGGAGTTGTTTGAGATGATCGACATTAACCAACAGTCTCACTCGGGATTAACTTCTAAGGCATAATATATGGTTTCTACGCTCCATTTTCCAATGAGAGTTTTAGTAATGATACATTTTGAGGAATCTACCATTGTGAAATGTTTAGAAATCTGAAATTATGGAGACAAAGGTGGAGAATGATGATAATTAGGTTCTAGAGTATGCTTAATATTTGAGTTTACGTGGTAATTGTATTGACAGGCTTCTTTAAGAAGAGATGAATGATGTGAAGTTTCTGCAGGTTGAGTAGATTTTTTTGGGGACCCAACGTACTTAATTATCATGACCTTTACTGCCTGCATTTGGTGCAGAAGCCAAAATGTTCAAGTTGCTATTGGTTTTCTTCGAACAACGTGGCACTGGATGACTGTAAAAGCCGCATTTAAAACACATTTTCGGTTCCCTACCCTCCTTTGCTACGTGTTCCTTACATGCACACTGCAGACATCATTTTTCGTTTTTATAAAAGGTGACGGTTTGGAAAATGGAATTGAAAGCTGGCAGAGGGGATCTGAACTTCTTGTTTGGAGATGGTTTTGGCGGAGATGAAGGAGGAGTGGCAGCAACTTGAGCATAGGATTTGGCTGATGAATCAGAAGGATGATCAGAAAGAACAGAAAAACGATTAGAGGAAGATAGGAAAGATGCACGAGAGTGATGTGGAGGAGAGGAATTAGAAACCGGAACAGATACAGGACGAGAAGAAACATGAATCGATTTAGATGAGGCATGATGAGAGGAGGGGAAGGAAGAGGAAGCACTATTGGTTTGAGGACGAGAACGAGGGAGACGATAAAGACGAGAGGGAGGATAAGGAAGAAAAGATGGAGCAGAACGTAAATAGGAAGAAGATGAAGTTGTCGACGGTGAACGGGGAAGGAGGAAAGGTTTGTATTTAGCTGGATATTTTGAAAGGAAAGGAGGGGAAGATGGTAATACAAATGCCATTAATGAAAGAAAGCTGATAATTTGTTATATTGAACTTCTTTAGTGTATGTGTACATGTAAATGAATCTAAATATCATTTTAACCCATTTTCACTAGTTTTATTATCCTTAAGGTTTAAAAAGGGCAATAAACATATATGATCATGATTCCATGTGATCTAGCATGTAATATGAGAAAAAACTACTAATTTAAGCATATAATGTAGCATAACATAATGAGAAATCTAAATCACTGACCAAATCAATGAATCTAATAAAGATCGAAGCTAAAATGATTTGGACAGCAAGGAAACATATGTAAACATCCCCAAAATGATGCAAAATATAGATCAATTATGATCTAATCTCTTCTCGAAATTTAGAGGAAATTATAAGTGATTTGAGGTTTTAGTGATTCATTCCCTATTTAAACTATAGGTCATTGCCCCTAACGGGCTAACCTAATCAATCCATTAGCTGCTAATCAAATCTGCCAGTAGTCCTGAAAACTTAAACTGCTGTAATTCCTTAGCCAAATCACTAATGTAACAACTCTACGAAATTTCCATCCACCAAATCTTTCCAATGACATAAGTTTGAGCGTCTAATTATGCGTTAATTAAAAGATATGACCAGAGCAAGGTATTGTAATGACCCAAATTTTGGTAGCTCGATTTTTTCTCAACATGCTAAAATCCAAGTCTACTGAAACCCATGTTAGTTCGTCTAGTATCCTTCAAAAAGGAAAAGATAAATATATCAGAGCTCACGGTAGAATATCTCATAGAGAAACTGAATAAAATATAATAATTAAATACTTAACCATGGTAGTGACACCGACTAGAAAGTGACTCCAAAGTTGTAAAATCTCTGACACCTGTTTAACATGTGGGTTTGTAATGAGTAGAGAGATAGAACAAAAGTTTTGGTGAATGGGCAAATTATACCTTTTAAAGATAACACTACATACACCATTTTGTAACTAATTTTTCTTTTATTAGGTTATTAGGGTTTACGACTCTTGCCTCTCGACATACATTGTGCCCATCTACTCCTTAGTCGATCAAACCTAATAACCCATGTATATATAGCTATATGCCCAATACATCTAGGTAGTACCCATAGTACCCTCCTCTAAAGGTCTCCATCGTCATGTCTCCATCATCACGCAACTAGAGCATACTAGAACTCCATCGCCACACAATAAAAAAGTACTAGATCTCCATCGCTATGCTATGAAAGCGTGCTAGATATCCATCGTCATGCTGCGAAAGAATACTAGATCTCCGTCACCACACTACCAAAGTATACTATCCACTATTCGAGCTCTACTATTAGGCAAAACCCTTACACAAAGGTAATGCTCGGACATCCACGATGCACCATCCACTGCGTACATCGAGAACCTACATGCGATCATATTGTTTACTATCTGAGTTCCGCTATCAGGCTAAAACCTTGCACCAAACTCAGTCGGAGGATTTCTACATCTGCCTATGATATAGATGTCCATATATTGGTCTGTCCATTTTTCCAGTGACAATGGCTCCATTTGGCACCCCTCAACTAATGAAAGACCATTTCAAGAGATAAGTGGATGTGCCCCTAACAAACTGTCTAAACATCCAATTAGCGTTGTCCATCATCCAATGTTTCGATAGTGACAGCCATTGACCTATTGGTTTAGCTTTAGTCCTTCCCGTACACGCTCTGATTGACGATGATAGGTATCCGAGGATTTACTATCCTTATTGGGTCTGGACCACGAACCCTGCTTTCGGAGCCGAGGCAACCGTCGAATCCTAAAAATCATCCCATTGGTCTTTTGGCTGCCCTCAACAATAATGCAGCCAAGGCATATTCTTTGGATGTAACAGTACAAACCTGCCTCTAGGATAGCCGACTATAGGCATCCCCAGAGGGTCATCTTAGAGTGTCCTCACTCCCTGAAGAAGTCTCGCACTTTCTTCCAGTCCTGTCGAATGCTAGGTTGGACATGCTTTCATCATGTCTCCGAACACCGACAATGAACTGCCTTGTTGGGTTGTCCACTCAAGATTCCTTCGGATTGATCTAAACACATCTCGTTAATTTGTTAGAACCTATGTCTAATCGTTATTTATGCATTTATCACACTTTTATTTCATTAATTAAAAGTATTGTTCAATATATTTAATTTGAACTCTAATTGTTTGTTTGCCAACTTTACTGGCCACCATAGAACCATCTAATAACTATAGAATTATGCTTATTAAAATTAACTTTCAATTATAAGTTTATTTGTATTAATCCTTTATTTCATTATTAATTGTAACCTTCATGTTATAACTCGCTTACACATATATCATAACTGTCTATTATGGTACACTTCTGTTTTTTTACATAATTATCATAATAGTTTTACCAACATGTTCAACTTGACTTATTATGATATATTTATGTGTCTGTACAATTATCATAATACATTCCTTTCCTGACTATCAAGTATTTAACTAGATTTATGACTTCTTTTCTTTAGATAACATCTTTTTAGTTATATTGTGCTTTTTCTTATAGTCTTTGTAATTTTTTTAGTTAGGAATTTAAGAATGTTCCTATTGATTGGTTATTGAAATTGCACAATAATCTATTTTCATAGTTTAAGGTAATTACAGCAATGGAAATCCATAATTGCAAGGAATTGTTTTTAATTATTTTTGGGCAATTGGACAGTGCGCAGTATAACTAAATTCCTATTTCACACTAATCCACGCCTTTATTTCTTTTTATACTTGCAATTAATTTTTTTATTTCTCTTACAAACCAAATTATGGAAATATAATACCCTTTTCCAAACCAACCAATCTAGGCTATCTCTAACTCTCTTTTTTAATTGGTATACACTAATTTCCATTCACAATTTATATTCTCAATTTGACATTAAATACAGTAAATTTGGGCACAGTTAGGCCTATACCTCCTTTCTTTCAATCTTAACCATTTTTATATTCATTCCATTATAAATTTAATTAGTAATTTTAACAAGTAAATATGGAATTCTCAAATTTACCATTAAACTACAAATTTACTGTATGTAATAATAATTATGTCATATAATCCCGTGTCATAGTTATTTGGCAAGTCTTATTAAGTTGCCTTTTTTGAGTTCAAATTCCCTTTTATTATGGTTTGTGCATTACGTATTCATTCAACCCCAAATTATCAAATCCTCTTTTTTTAATAATTCCAATTGAATCATATTTTCCAGTGCGCGCAAAATAAAAAGGAATATAATCAGTCGAATAAAATTGGACGTGCAAATCAATCGTATACATATACCAATATTTCATTTATAGGCAAATTTTGGGCATTACCAAAAAATATATAAAATAGTAAAATCATATGCACAAAGGGAGAAAAGGACTGATAAAATATCTTACTAATTTAACGAGAATCAAATAATGACATACAACTATTAAAAGGAATAAATTAAATCCTCTCACCTGGGATTTGTGCTTTAAGCTCTGGATCAAATTTGGATTGAGATTTATTATTCATGGCCTCTTCTATCAGAATGTACAAGCTTATATAAATACAGAATTTGGACATCTAAATCTTAAATCTATGGCATCCGCCTCCAAATCTTGAATTAGATAGCCTAAATCTAATATTTTCTATTTCTGAAGAACTGGAGAAGAAAGGGAATAACAGGGCTCCTGCGCCTACTTATAAAAATAGGAGTTTGACGGATAAGCCTATTAGATTTATTTATAGATGTCCAAACTAGCCGTGTCCATCCGATTTAGAATAATAGAATCCAATCCGTCAAACAACAGAAAAGATGTCGTTAATACGTGGCATGGGCTGACCCACACCCTACTTGGGTTGACACATGGGTCGACCCGACCCCTGAGCAGACACATCACAAGCATGGTGTAACGACCCGCCTTTTTGCCTGGTTCTTACCGGTAATTAAACCAACTTAAACCGTTCAGAAAGAAGAATTGTTATGGGTATATACATACATTGAACAAAATAACAGAACCTTTCGTTGAATAATTCAATATTACATCAGAGTTACATGAATATCATAGTTACAACATAAATGTATACAGCGGAAGAAAGAAAATATATTCTCAACGGAATATCAACATGATACAGCGGAAGCTTCAACTCTATCGTGGACTCCAACTCAGAAAGCGCTCCGAACCTTGCTCCAACGAACTAAAACTGCAAAACTAAACTACTGGCTGCCCGTGTGGAAATTAATGGGCACCCAGAGTTTAGGAAGGAACAATAAACTCCAGGTCAGTCATGAGACTGGTGTGAGAACATAAAAACATTTGCTTAAGGTTTATTTTAAAGTTGGGAAATTCACCGGACCACGCCGCTAATGCGGAAAGGGTTTACTCCATGTGAACATCCGTGCATATAAATACGCAATGACCTTTTGAAAATGAAGCCATCATAAGCTCGTCAAACATCACACAATGCAAGCGCACAACAAATGGGCGAGTTTTATCTTATGATAACAAAAATGCCTTCATACGTAAAATCCTCATTTCATACTATATATATATTGCGGAAAACCATTACGCAAATAAATGTATTAACCCTGGACGGCATGATGCCCATAATATTATGTCGCCATATATATATATATACAATCAAAATCGTATGGCTCGTATTAGAGATTTGGGTTTCCAACTTGATGATTCCTGACACGAAAGATCAATCAGGGATACAATACGAAGTGCCTCACGGCTTTTTCGTCCATCACGGACACCAACTACACATCGTCAGGGCAGATCAACGGTTTTCTACTGGACACGACCCCCCCGAACATACCCAACTTCCCCAGGTTCATTAGTGGTTTCCCACTGCTGCACAGCTTCATCATCAATTCATATATAAGTATAAAACCTAACCGCCAGTTTCTCATCAATCCGGGGTGTGAGGTTTGTCGATGTCACGTCATACACAAAGCTATGGTTCAATAAGCCATTATTGGATCATCACTAGCTCGTTTCATAACTCAGGTATGTCACATTGACAATTCACGACATATCACTGATTTAAATCAATGCATACCCTCTAAGTTCATATGACTTAGAGACGGGAATAATATATTGCCACAAATCTGATATACATTAACGGAAATAAGTGCTATGCGGTCAATTTCAACGTCAGACACACCATCCATACAAGTCCATTCTGGGTCTGAACGGAATAAAATCCGAAAATTCTTCAAATACGTTCGGACTTTCTGCCACTCCGGTAATAGGGGCATCTCACTAATGTAGCTATTCAGTAAAGAAACCAATCAGCAGGCAGTCCGTTCGACGTGAAGAACCACGGTCTTCAATCGTCATCTTCAAATCTTCATTATTTACGTCGTATGGTTATTTTGAATGGTATTCGGAAAATGAATCCCGATCCCGGTCTTTCCAAATAACCAGCGCTTAATATTTCTAAAAAAAGTGCTTTCGATCGTATATATACACATACATCACTTAATCCTTTCTAAATTTAGAAATGATCGTTTGAGATATGATCGTTTTAAATAGTCTCTTTCTTAACTCTTTACATTCGACCCATCGTTTAAAAATCAAGGATCACGATTCCAATATTTCTTTAATCCAATTTCGATGTAATAATCCAAAACGGATTCATCATATTTAAATCAAAGGATTCAGGACCGAACAAGAATTCCAGTTTAATAAAATAAATATTTGAAAATAATACATTTGTTATAAATTGATTATATAAATATGTACTATCTTTTAAAAATAGAATAGTTTATAATAATTACTTAACATACATTTAACTTTGGAGAAGTAAACAAATATAATACTTTAAACATATACATATCTTTTTAAACAAATAAGTTTTTATTTAAATATTTTAAAATTTACATATCATGTTTAAATAATAATTGAAAGCTTATATAAATATATAAATACTTTAAATTGGAATTGTTTCCTTTCCATGCCGATGACTTGCATTCATATCCATACTCGAAGAGTATAGTAGTTCCGAAAATCTTGAGTTAATCTAATCGATTCGAAGACAGTCACTTTCTCTTTCGTTCACTTAGTTTCGTAACAACTTCTATAATTGACCTAATAATATTCGAGAAACTCAATGACATTATCATATCTTTCAAGTTATTCTTACCGATTTACATTAGATATATATAGATATGATTGGTTAGAAATCGAAGTTCTTATACCAATATATGTTCCGTATTAAACTAATACTATACGCGGAGTCACAATATTTCCACTATTTAGTATTAGCCATCATCTACAGAACTTACATTAAATATCTGAAGATCGCTTCCATCCAATTTAATCAAACTTAAAAAAATTTCATTTGAACTCACGATCAAATGATACAAATTTAGGTCATTGGATATATATATATATATATATATATATATATATATATATATATATATATATAACACCGCGTCAAATTATAATTTGGATAAAATCTAGGTTCCAAATTTACATTATACACCGCACCTGATTCATAAGATGATTATCATTAACTAAATATTTAACACATGAAATAATTAACATTTCATAATATTCACTTTACAAATATTTTTTTTATATAAATATTATATCATTAACATAAGCGGTGATTAAGTTCAACTCAAAATTTCATTTAAGCTACATCAAATCAAAATCAAAAAATCATAATATATTATAATAGCACTTATTGTTGATGATAACATGTTAATTGGTTTCAAAAATGGAATTTGTTTATACTATCAAATTTGCAAGTTTCCAAGTATTACTCACCCATTATTTCATTCCATATTTCAAATTTTTACTGACATAACTTAGTTAATACTGATATAAATTAAATCAATCTTATCAAATATATTCAATATCATAAAATGTTATTGAATCAAAGATTATCAGCATTATTAAATCAATAAACATTATTAAATCGATATTATTTAGTTAACAAAACACTAGCAAATCACTAAATTATTATTTAGTCAATAAATCGTTCCTTAATTAAATTTAGGAAATTTCTTAATTTTCCATTAACAATTCATATAAGGTCGTAGTGACTACATATATATCATATATGCACACATGCAACCACCCTTTTTATACATTTATTCCAATTACGCGTTATACACTAACGCGCCCCCAAATACATTAGTTTGGCAACTATCACACATTAACAATTTCTACATGAAATCAACCAATAAAATTCCAAATACGCGTTATACACTAACGCGCCTCAAATGCATTTATTTGACAACCATCACGCATTAACGACAATTAATTAGTCATTTGTGTAACCGCACAATTTCAGATTCATTAACTATGCATGTAAAATTTAAATCATATAAAATAAAAATTAAATTAAATTGTTCTCACCAGTCAGCTCTTCCATAATTAATAGCCTACCCAAACTGTGTTGCATGCCCCTCTCTCTCTCTACGTTTTCTTTCTTTCCTTCTTTTGCGCTTCTCTGTCTCCGCATTTCTTTCTTCTTCTTCTTTTTTTCTCTGATCTCTCTTCTTTTCTGACGTCTTTTTTTTTTCTTCTCTTTTTTTTTTTAAACCGAACTTCTCTTCTTCTTTTTATATAAAAGGAGGCATGAGTCTTTAAGGAAGAAGGGAGGTACAAAAGAGGTGAGGTCTGAGTGGCATCTAGGTGGATTGATACGCTGGAGGTGGGAATGGCAGTGGTGCCAGAGGGGAACGATATGCTGGTAGGCTTGGGGTAGATGCTCAGGAGTGGACGTGAGAAAATGAAGGAGGCGGTGGTGCCAAAGGAAGAGTGAGACCAACATGCAGAAAAGGAAACCGCCGTTTAAGGAGGCCAATGGGTTTAAGGCAAGGAGAGGAAGAAGTAACGGTGGAAGGCAGTGCACATTTGGCGTTGGTGGAAGCGGATGCAGTGTTGCATGCTGATTTTGAGCAGGGAACAATGGTGAATGGCGGAAGCTTGCAAGCAAAATGGAGTGGAGGAACTGTCACGATGGAAGAAGAAAGATTATATTGGATGGGCTGAAGATGAAACTGAGTAGAGAAGAAATAAAAGAGGTAGGGGTTTCAGCACGTGTAAACATCGTTACACTTGTCTCACCCCTCAACTATTTGGCTGCCACGTTGATCCTTTTTTATTTATACATATATATAATGTGACTTATGGAACATATTTGCCTTCCCTGATATGTAACTAACGTGTATACATTATTTGACATTGAAGCGGACGCATGGGTTTGTATCAAGCATTTTTCATTTAGTACCTTCCTCAAATTTTTTTCTTCTTCCATGTAAACCCTTTAAGTTTCTATGACACAGTTGCATGTATGTCTAACCGTGAATTGTCTAGTTTAAAGTATTTTGTTCTCCTTGGCATATGTAAATAATTATATTGTACGTTAGAGTATTAGTGTACCGTGTAACGTGAATTTTGTTCCGCGCGTTTGTCGTATCTTTGTTTTATTTTATTTTAATTATCAATGGGGACTAAACATAACTAAAAATAAAAATCATGTACAATGATGTGCCACAATCCTAAAACAAAAATAAAACGGACCGGTTGATTGATTCTGTCAAGTATCAAAAGGGACCACTGTCACCCTAAACTATGCTAGAAAAATATATGCTTATTTTCCAAAAAAAAAAAATCAGTAAAATTGTATAAAATATTTTAAGACGACGCGCACTGAAACTAAACAAAAATTTGAAACGAATAATTAATTATAATTTAATTTCAAATTTTGATCGTTTGCAACCACTCAACTACGACTTGTTTCAATATTTTAATTCACGACGAACCGTTTCTTTAAACAAACATTGTTATAACTGATTACGCAATAAAAATTAAATTTTTAATCATTAAAATACTATTGTCGCATTAAGATTTGATTCCACAATTTATTTAAACCTTCCAAACTCTATTAAAAATTCATTTTTAAATTCAAATTTAATTTCCAAAAATCTTAAATCATTACATTCTCCCCCACTTAAGGCTTTTCGTCCTCGAAAAGGAGAGCTCGTGAAATCGTAGATAAGCAAAATAAATCTTACATATAAATTTGTTAAACTTACAAATTCTTATATTAAATCTAAATTTATCAACGCAACTTATAGGAAAATTTTCATATGATTGAATTTGCCAAAACTTTTATATGAAGCTTATTAAAACAACTTAAATCATTATATTAGAAAGGTATAATTCTGAAAAGATCGATTTAAAGAAGTTTGAGTTTTTAACAATTATTACAAATCATAGTTTGCAAAGCACTCCCAAAATGAATTCCTCCGACTTTGAATCCCATTCCATTTCAAACCATTGAAATACAACATATACTTTTTCCATATAAGTAATCACACTTTACTTCGGGATTTCCAAAATTTCAAATATATTATGGCGAAATCTATATATTATTAGTTTGAGAAGTTCATCCCCATGACAGGGCAACTGAGTATCACCCATCGCACGAAATCCAATCTTTCATCCCAACCCATTTTTAGCCACGGTTACTCGAAAATCATTTCATATCCTGAAGTTGTAAATCATTACATAATCATAGTTTACAAATACGTATTGTTTTCAAAAATATTGGGGTTCTAGTCGTCGAAACAACTGTTTATTGTAAACAGTTTATAACTTATTTATCATATCCAAAACGGTTAAAAATATAATTTCCAAGCAACTTATGTTGACATCAACATTTTAAATTTCGAGTTCATACCAAACTTTGTGAATTTAAATTTTCATTCTTAATTCGAATCCCAAATCTTGTTTGGAAAGTTACCTTATTCAACAAGTCTAGCGAAAATCTTTGAAACATTCCTTTCAAATTACCACTACGCTTCCGCTGCGCTACTCTGATTTAACGTATACATATTTCAAACAATTTGTCCGAAACACTAGAAATTGATTGCGAAGATTCTCTGGAACTAAAATCTTTATATTTCGAAAAATCAAATTTTTCCTAATCTACTTACTACGCAAGGCTTACTATTTGAAGTTCGCTTAACATAGGGCTTTGGACAAATTAAAATTACCTAATCCGAATCCGTTCCTAGTTTTGTTGGATACTCAGATTTTTTTCCACTAACTTTTTCTTGAGTAAATCATATTCAAATTTCGTTTCCATTGTATCATAAGCGATTACTCTTTAATACTTTTCATTTGGATTGCTCATACTGTTTCAATAGGGAAAGACAGTTTTCTCCCCCACTTAGATATCTGTTACGATTTAAACCAAATTTTTTTTCCAAACAAATTCTCAACCTAAGTAAAATCACCTTCAATTCTTTGAGGGGAGTTTGATTTCCGAAATATACTTCCGAGAAAAATAGCTTAACTTGCAATTTACCGTTTATAATTCGTGCCAGATATAGGTTCGACTCTATTGCTTAACACACATCGAGGAGTATAATATCTTCCCTGATTACACATATTAGATCTCAATATTTATATTCAAACATTCGTTACGACTTGATCAATTACTTTTGTTAGAAGGGGGTGATGTTCGACGCATGGGATTAACAAATAAGCTTACGTACGTGCATATTCAAGATTCATTTCCAATTATTCAGACGAACTTTACTCCTAAACATTTTTCCAGTTATTTACAGGCTACTCATGACTTATTGTCCAGGTTAATTATGTTTAACTTATCTACCTTATATTAAATTCCTTTAATATTTCCAACATATCGAAATAATTTAAGTATTTCTCGACGTCGTAGCCAGAATCATATAGTCATTCCATTTTCGAAACCCGAAAATCACTACTGATGATGCCATGGTCATCAGTAAATTCATCCTCGAGCGACTAGAATGTGATTCTATATTTATCTAGTATACACTGGACTTCGTGTATACGTTAGCTAGGCGTATATTCAAAATCCCTATATACTCGATAGTCCAATCGCGACGTCGAACATAATACTCAAGGATCCCTTATCTTTAATTATATATCTAAAATAATCGTACTTTCAAAACAATTTACTTAGTTTTAAAATACTTGATATAGATTTCAAAATACGCACTCTCAACGAGATATCCCAAAATCTCATTCTAGGGCATTTCTAACCCTATCTCTAATGAGATATTATAACTCTGATGAGTCCTATCTTTTGTTCAAAATATGTCGTACCCAAAGCTTTGTATAAACCAAAGCTCTGATACCAACTGTAACGACCCGCCTTTTTGCCCGGTTCTTGCCGGTAATTAAACCAACTTAAACCGTTCAGAAAGACGAATTGTTATGGGTACATACATACATTGAACAAAATAACAGAACCTTTCATTGAATAATTCAATATTACATCAGAGTTACATGAATATCAGAGTTACAACATAAATGTATACAGCGGAAGAAAGAAAATATACTCTCAGCGGAATATCAACATGATATAGCGGGAGCTTCAACTCTATCGTGGACTCCAACTCAGAAAGCGCTCCGAACCTTGCTCCAATGAACTAAAACTGCAAAACTAAACTACTGGCTGCCCGTGTGGAAATTAATGGGCACCCAGAGTTTAGGAAGGAACAATAAACTCCAGGTCAGTCATGGGACTGGTGTGAGAACATAAAAACATTTGCTTAAGGTTTATTTTAAAGTTGGGAAATTCACCGGACCACGCCGCTAATGCAGAACGGGTTTACTCCATGTGAACATCCGTGCATATAAATACGCAATGACCTTTTGAAAATGAAGCCATCATAAGCTCGTCCCACATCACACAATGCAAGCGCACACCAAATAGGCGAGTTTTATCTTATGATAACAAAAATGCCTTCATACGTAAAATCCTCTTTTCATACTATATATATATTGTGGAAAACCATTACACAAATAAATGTATTAACCCTAGACGACATAATACCCATAATATTATGTCACCATATATATATATATATATATATATATATACAATCAAAATCGTATGGCTCGTATTGGAGATTTGGGTTTCCAACTTGATGATTCCTGACACGAAAGATCAATCAGGGATACAAAACGAAGTGCCTCACGGCTTTTTCGTCCATCACGGACACCAACTACACATCGTCAGGGCAGATCAACGGTTTTCGACTAGACACGCCCCCCCGAACATACCCAACTTCCCCAGGTTCATAAGTGGTTTCCCACTGCTGCACAGCTTCATCATCAATTCATATATAAGTATAAAACCTAACCGCCGGTTTCTCATCAATCCGGGGTGTGAGGTTTGTCGATGTCACGTCATACACAAAGCTATGCTTCAATAAGCCATTATTTGATCATCACTAGCTCATTTCATAACTCAGGTATGTCACATTGACAATTCATGACGTATCACTGATTTAAATCAATGCATACCCTCTAAGTTCATATGACTTAGAGAAGAGAATAATATATTGCCACAAATCTGATATACATTAATGGAAATCAGTGCTATGCGGTCAATTTCAACGTTAGACACACCATCCATACAAGTCCATTCTGGGTCTGAACGGAATAAAATCCGAAAATTCTTCAAATACGTTCGGACTTTCTGCCACTCCGGTGATAGGGGCATCTCACTACTGTAGCTATTCAGTAAAGAAACCAATCAGCAGGCAGTCCGTTCGATGTGAAGAACCACGGTCTTCAATCGTCATCTTCATATCTTCATTATTTATGTCGTCGAATGGTATTCGGAAAATGAATCCCGATCCCGGTCTTTCCAAATAACCAGCGCTTAATATTTCTAAAAAAAGTGCTTTCGATCGTATATATACACATACATCACTTAATCCTTTCTAAATTTAGAAATGATCGTTTGAGATATGATCGTTTTAAATAAATTTTTTTTTTTAACTCTTTACATTCGACCCATCGTTTAAAAATCAAGGATCACGATTCCAATATTTCTTTAATCAAATTTCGATGTAATAATCCAAAACGGATTCATCATATTTAAATCAAAGGGTTCAGGACCGAACAAGAATTCCAGTTTAATAAAATAAATATTTGAAAATAATACATTTGTTATAAATTGATTATATAAATATGTACTATCTTTTAAAAATAGAATTGTTTACAATAATTACTTAACATACACTTAACTTTGGAGAAGTAAACAAATATAATACTTTAAACATATACATATCTTTTTAAACAAATAAGTTTTTATTTAAATATTTTAAAATTTACATATCATGTTTAAATAATAATTGAAAGCTTATATAAATATATAAATACTTTAAATTGGAATTGTTTCCTTTCCATGCCGATGACTTGCATTCATATCCATACTCGAAGAGTATAGTAGTTCCGAAAATCTTGAGTTAATCTAATCGATTCGAAGACAGTCACTTTCTCTTTCGTTCACTTAGTTTCGTAACAACTTCTATAATTGACCTAATAATATTCGAGAAACTTAATGACATTATCATATCTTTCAAGTTATTCTAACCGATTTACATTAGATATATATAGATATGATTGGTTAGAAATCGAAGTTCTTATATCAATATATGTTCCATATTAAACTAATACTATACGCAGTGTCACAATATTTCCACTGTTTAGTATTAGCCATCATCTACAGAACTTACATTAAATATCTGAAGATCGCTTCCATCCAATTTAATCAAACTTAAAAAAAATTCATTTGAACTCACAATCAAATGATACAAATTTAGGTCATTGGAAATATATATATATATATATATATATATATATATATATATATATATATATATATATAACACCGCGTTAAATTATAATTTGGATAAAATCTAGGTTCCAAATTTACATTATACACCGCACCTGATTCATAAGATGATTATCATTAACTAAATATTTAACTCATGAAATAATTAACATTTCATAATATTCATTTTACAAATATTTTTTTTTATAAATATTATATCATTAACATAAGCGGTGATTAAGTTCAACTCAAAATTTCATTTAAGCTACATCAAATCAAAATCAAAAATCATAATATATTATAATAGCACTTATTGTTGATGATAACATGTTAATTGGTTTCAAAAATGGAATTTGTTTATACTATCAAATTTGCAAGTTTCCAAGTATTACTCACCCATTATTTCATTCCATATTTCAATTTTTTTATTGACATAACTTAGTTAATACTGATATAAATTAAATCAATCTTATCAAATATATTCAATATCATAAAATGTTATTGAATCAAAGATTATCAGCATTATTAAATCAATAAACATTATTAAATCGATATTATTTAGTTAACAAAACACTAGCAAATCACTAAATTATTATTTAGTCAATAAATCGTTCCTTAATTAAATTTAGGAAATTCCTTAACTTTCCATTAACAATTCATATAAGGTCGTAGTGAGTACATATATATCATATATGCACACATGCAACCACCGTTTTATACATTTATTCCAATTACGCGTTATACAGTAACGCGCCCCCAAATACATTAGTTTGGCAACCATCACACATTAACAATTTCTACATGAAATCAACCAATAAAATTCCAAATACGCGTTATACACTAACGCGCCTCAAATGCATTTATTTGACAACCATCACGCATTAACGACAATTAATTAGTCATTTGTGTAACCGCACAATTTTAGATTCATTAACTATGCATGTAAAATTTAAATCATATAAAATAAAAATTAAATTAAATTGTTCTCACCAGTCAGCTCTTCCATAATTAATAGCCTACCCAAACTATGCTGCATGCCCCTCTCTCTCTCTCTCTACGTTTTCTTTCTTTCCTTCTTTTGCGCTTCTCTGTCTCCGCATTTCTTTCTTCTTCTTCTTCTTTTCTCTGATCTCTCTTCTTTTCTGACGTCTTTTTTTTTTTAAACCGAACTTCTCTTCTTCTTTTTATATAAAAGGAGGCATGAGTCTTTAAGGAAGAAGGGAGGGACAAAAGAGGTGAGGTCTGAGTGGCATCTAGGTGGATTGATACGCTGGAGGTGGGAATGGCAGTGGTGCCAGAGGGGAACGAGATGCTGGTAGGCTTGGGGTAGATGCTCAGGAGTGGACGTGAGAAAATGAAGGAGGCGGTGGTGCCAAAGGAAGAGTGAGACCAACATGCAGAAAGGGAAACCGCCGTTTAAGGAGGCCAATGGGTTTAAGGCGAGGAGAGGAAGAAGTAACGGTGGAAGGCAGTGCACATTTGGCGTTGGTGGAAGCGGATGAAGTGCTGCATGCTGATTTTGAGCAGGGAACAATGGTGAATGGCGGAAGCTTGCAAGCAAAATGGAGTGGAGGAATTGTCACGATGGAAGAAGAAAGATTATATTGGATGGGGTGAAGATGAAACTGAGTAGAGAAGAAATAAAAGAGGTAGGGGTTTTAGCACGTGTAAACATCGTTACACTTGTCTCACCCCTCAACTATTTGGCTGCCACGTTGATCCTTTTTTTTATACATATATATAATGTGACTTATGGAACATATTTGCCTTCCCTGATATGTAACTAACGTGTATACATTATTTGACATTGAAGCGGACGCATGGGTTTGTATCAAGCATTTTTCATTTAGTACCTTCCTCAATTTTTTTTTTCTTCCATGTAAACCCTTTAATTTTCTGTGACACAGTTGCATATATGTCTAACCGTGAATTGTCTAGTTTAAAGTATTTTGTTCTCCTTGGCATATGTAAATAATTATATTGTACGTTAGAGTATTAGTGTACCGTGTAACGTGAATTTTGTTCCGCGCGTTTGTCGTATCTTTGTTTTATTTTATTTTAATTATCAATGGCGACTAAACATAACTAAAAATAAAAATCATGTACAATGATGTGCCACAATCCTAAAACAAAAATAAAACGGACCGGTTGATTGATTCTGTCAAGTATCAAAAGGGACCACTGTCACCCTAAACTATGCTAGAAAAATATATGCTTATTTTCCAAAAAAAAAAATCAATAAAATTGTATAAAATATTTTAAGACGACGCACACTGAAACTAAACAAAAATTTGAAACGAATATTTAATTATAATTTAATTTCAAATTCTGATCGTTTGCAACCACTCAATTACAACTTGTTTCAATATTTTAATTCACGACGAACCGTTTCTTTAAACAAACATTGTTATAACCGATTACGCAATAAAAATTAAATTTTTAATCATTAAAATACTATTGTCGCATTAAGATTTGATTCCACAATTTATTTAAACCTTCCAAACTCTATTAAAAATTCATTATTAAATTCAAATTTAATTTCCAAAAATCTTAAATCGTTACACATGGGTTGACCCAATCACTTGATTGAGTCATGTTTCCTCTCCTAATTTGTGCATGTTTATTTTTTACATTCTTTTGAATGTTATGTTTGAATTTTATTTTTGTTTGAATGTTATTTTTGTTTTCGGTTTTATTTGATTTTCTTCTTTTTCAACACACGCCTAATTTCAAATTCAAATGCATACTGTTCTGGAATTAATACGGTAATATATTTTAAAATAACTTTATTTATGTGCATTTCCACTTATAAATGTTTTCTCTGACATGAGATTTTGAACGTTAATAACTTTTGTATGCGAACTCCGTTCGGAACATATTATATATGTAAATTAATCAATTTTTTTTAAGAATGCAATGGTATACGTTTCGAGGCTCAATTCTAACAATTCCAAAATGTATGTTTTCTAGTATTAATTATGTCTGTAATTATTTTGATTACCTTTATTATTAAAAATGCAGGGTGTTACATTCTACCACCCTTTAGGAAATTTCCTTCTCGGAATTTTTGAGGGTAAAATTACATAATTCCTTGCATAATTCACAAACATCATGTGTACACCCAATTTTGCAAACATCCGTATACTTGTGCAAAGTGTATTACATCACAAAAATTCATGAATGAAATGAATTTCTAAGAGGTACCTCCGATATGAAGATTCTTTTCTTCCGAAAATATTTTGAAAACTTGATGCACACAACTTAAATATACCAGCAGTTTTAAAATGAATGCAATAATTCAGAAAATAGAAACATTTTTTCATCCAATTTTTCTCGCAATCTTACTGAATAAGGGAATAGTTCATCCAATTTTTGCATCCAAACACTACCAGCCAACTTTAAATTTGAGAATTGTAGAAAAATATAAGTTTTCGAATTTAATTTCTCATGTTAGAAACAGGTAGAAAATGTAAAATTCTGTATTTTCCACTTCACTTTTACGCATCTTTTTCCCATACCTGGATCCTTTCATTGTTAGAATTCCTATTTTCTTTTCCAAGCATATTTTACGTAAGAAGATTTTTTTTTTTCCAATTCCTATACTTGTTTTGGAAAAAAATATTTTCTTTTGTCGTTCTCATTATTGCAATTATTGTCTTCGTTGCTTTGTTTAAATTTGGTTTGTTCTTTTAGTTATTCATTAGTTGCTTTCATTTTCAATTTATTTACAATATCTTATGTCTTTATTCTTTTCTAGTGATCAACATAAGATCCTAGAAAGTGAATGTCACACTTAACTATTCTATTTTTCGATAATAAAAGAGAATACTACACAGGAGTGCAAATATGTACTAAAAAACATGCTCAACTACAATCACAACTAGATAAAAGATACAACGACTAATTGTGGCTATCCGCTTGGACTAGGAGGCTTAGGACCATGCCCCTCTGACATAAAAAGGTCATCTTCACTGAATCTAGACAACCATAGCGCTCCTCCTTTCCATCAATCACTCTCTGCAAACTCATGTTGCGTACCCCTAGTTATCATTCCACCAAAAATGGGACAACATGCCAAACATTCCTAGTTCCTCAAGAAGGGATGAAAAAGGATTTCCATTAATTATAAACCATGTCATAATTTCACTTATAAAAACCCCAGACTTGCTCTTTCCAATCCATTTCCTCTTTATCCTTTCCACATAAACCATGCAAGTTTAAAATTGCCTTTCACTTCTCTCTATTAAATAGTAATCATTTGAGAGACATTTTTTGAAATTTCCTTTTTCTCTGTTCTTTTACATCATTGAATAACCTTTGGGTGTTACCATTTCTTATTCTTACATCTTAATTTCCCACTTAAGACTTTTTTATAATCACCTCTCAAGTTTTAAGGTTTACTCGTTTATTCAAATAATTCCTTAAATCTCTACTAATTATTTAAGCACACTACATGAATCATTCTACTCAAAATATCTTTAGTTCTATAAAATTTATCTTCTCAAAACCATTTTCAAAAGTTAAAAACTAAGGAATATAGGGTTAATTACTTCTATTAATTCACTATGGTTTTCTTCTTGAGAAAGTATTATGCACTTTCACTCAGTTAGAGCTCTTATTTATTTTAATACATGTTTTTTCCCAAGAGGAATTAAGAAGATTAAGTTTCTGTGAACATTTTCTAAAGTGGACTTTTGTGTTATGTGTAAAGTAATAAGAAAACTTCATTATTTATTATTTTTCATTTCTTTTTTGAAATAAGCACAAAACTATGGCGTTATGCCTATATTTTGTACAACTCTTTCATTTTACATTTCCTTGTCACTTTAGCAAAACATGTTTATTTACAAACTTATTGATTAATTAAAACTTATCATATAATTCTTCTTGTCCCAATAAATTAAAGTGTGTCGCAACCCGTTCTTTATGGAAAACTCTTATATTTTCTTTTCAAAACAAATCCTTTGTTTTCTTTTATTCAAGATCATTAATTTTTATTGAAACCTGTCTCTAGCTCATGTATGTACAACATAAGTATAATTCATTTATATTCGCGCTTTCCCTTAACAATTTATATTGCCCAACCCCATGACTTGCTTACGCATCTTATTCTTTTGAAATCAAGTCTGTATAATTTCCACAAAAATTATTTTAATGCTTATCTCAATATTACAAACTAGCAAATTTCCGAAAACTGTAAATTTTTAAACTTGATACCTAAGGATTCTTATAGAAATATATTTCTGTATCTATATTTTTTCAAATTCTTTTTAGAAGTTTAACTGTGGGGCTAAGTACAAAGTGGTTTCTGAACTGCCATTCCTAGATCCTTTGTGCAATATATATATATATATATATATATATATATGTATATATTCTTAATCCATTTTTCGTTCTTACTCTTTCTTAATTGACATGGCTCTACTGCAGACCTAGTAATCTGAAATAATTTTTTTTAGATATTAACACATGGAATTCTCTTTTCTATTCCAAAACATTTTATACACTTCATATTCTAGTCATTCACGGATTTATTTTTTCTCTAATTTACTTACCCATTGCCTAAGTGTACAAATTAATATTCTAACTTTTTCCATATGTCGTTCCTCTTATTTAGTGGGTTCCTTTATGGATCTATATATATGTGTGTACATAATATAGTTATTTTTTGAAAATATAAATATGCTCACTCACTATCTATATAGCGATCTTTAATCTAAGCTCCGATACCGGATGTAACAACCCAAGTTTCAACGGGCTCGATTTTTTTGCAAAATGCAAAAATTTAAAGTCCATTGAAATCCAAGTTGGTTTGTCTAGTATCATAAAGAAAGGCAAAGATAATTATCATAGCTCATGATAGAATATCTCAGAGTGGAACTAAGTTAGATATAATATTAAATACTTACCATAATTGTGACACTGCCTAGCAAGTGCCTCCAAAGCTGTAAATCTCTGTCGTCTGTCTAACATCGGGTTTGTTATGAGAAGGAGGGCCAAAAAAAATTCTAGTTAATTGATAAATTATACTTTTTAAAGATAACACTACACATACTGTTCTATCATTGATTTACTTTTATTAGGTTATCAAATTTTGACTCTCGCCACTGCGCACACATCGTACCCATCTACTCCCAGTAGATCAAAACTAATAATCCATGTATAAGCAGCTATATGCCCAAAATATCTACGTACTACCTATAGTACCCTCCCCGAAAGATACAGGTGTCAATAGGTTGGGTTGGCTCGGGTTCGAGTCAAGTCATGTTCAGGTTGATTTTAAATGGGTTGGGTCAATCCGTTTATTAAACGGGTTAGAAATAGCTCAACCCGAACCCGACCCATTTATAAATGGGTTGTATTGATCCGAACCATTTAACCTATTTAATTGGGTCGGGTCGTAAATGGGTTGTGGAGGATTAGGTTGTAAATGGGTCATAAACAGGTCGGGTCAACCCGTAAAAGATATAAATGGGTCAAATTCACGTTCATGGATCATAAACGGGTCATAAATGGGTCATATTCGGGTTCATAGGTCAAATGGGTTGTAAACGGGTCAGGCCAACCTATATAAAGATAAATGAGTTATAAGAAGGTCAAATTCGGATTACCGGGTCAACCCCGAAACCCACCCATTTTTAAACGGGTCAAATTCGGATTGACCCGAAAATGACGTGACGACTAAACTATTCATGTTGACATGCTAATTTCCATGCAGGTTTCGGGTCATGTAGAAAATTGACAGCCCTATCGAAATGTCTCCGTTGCCACTCCCCGAAAGCATAATAGATCTCGATCGCCACACTACGAAAGCATACTAGATCTCCATCACCACGCTATGAAGCGTAATATCCATTATCCACGCTCTGCTATCAGGCTAAACCCTTGCGCAAAGGTAATGCTCCGACATCCACGATGCACCATGTAGTGCGTACACCGAGGACTTACATGTGATCGTACTATCTTCTACATGAGTTCCGCTATCAGGCTAAACCCTTGTACAAAAATTAATCAGAGGATTTCTACATCTGCTTGCGATACAAATGTTCATAGATTGGTCTATCTTTTTTCTCAGTGGTTATGGCCCCACTCTCCCCCTCAACCAATGAAAGACCATTTCAAGAGCTAAGTGATCATGCCCTAACAAACAGTCTAAGCATCCAGTTGGCATTGTCCGTCATCTAATGTCTCTATGTGAAAGACCATTGGCTTGTTGGTTTTGTTCTAGTCTTTTCCATATATGCTCTCATTGACGATGACAAGTATATGATGATTTACTATCCTCATTGGATCCTGACCAAGAAGCCTGCTCAGGGAGCCGAGGAAACCACTGAATACTAAAAATCATCCCATTCCATCTTCTAGATACCCTCAACAAAAATGCAGCCATGGCATACTATATTAATGGAACCGTACAGACTCGCCTCTGGGGTAGTTGACCATGTGCATCCCTCAAAGGGCCATCTCAGAGTATCTTCACATCCTGTCGTAGTCTTTTACTAACTTCAAGCCCTGTTGAATACTAAGTTGGACCTGCTTCCACTGTATTTACAAACACCTAAAATGATCTGTTCCGTTGGGCTTTTCATTCAAGATTCCTTCGATTGGTCCAAACGCATCTAGTTATTTTGTTAGACCTATGTCTAATCTTTCGTTATGCGTTTATCTCACTTTTTTATTCACTAATTGATATCATTGTTCAATATGTTTAATTTGAACTATAGTTACTTGTTTTCCAACTTTATTTACCACTATTGAACCATCGAATAGCCATAGAATTATGTTTATTAAACTTAAATCTCAACTATAAGTTTATTTGTAATAAGCCTTCATTTCACTTTTAATTATAACCATCATGATATATTCTTTCTTACACATATATCAAAACTGTCTATTGAGATCTATTTTTGTTTTTACGCAATTATTATAATATTCGTGCTAACAAGTTCAACTTGCCTTATTATGATTTATTTACGTGTTCGTATAATTATCATAATAGGTTACATTCCTTCCTGGTTATCAAGTATTTAACGGGATTTCTTACTTCATTTCTTTACATAACATCTTTTTAGTTATGTTACCCTTTTTCTTATAGTCCTTATAAGTTTATTCTTTAGGAAGTTAGGCATGTTCCTATTTAATTGTCTATTGAAATTTCACAATAGTCTTTTTTTCATAGTTTAAGCTAATCATAGCAAAGTATATCCATAATTACATATCATTCTTTTCAATTATTTTTAGGCTATTGAACAGTGCGCAATACGGCTAAATCCCTATTTCACTCTAATCCATACCTTTTTTTCTTTTTATACTTGCAATTATGTTTTACATTTCTTTTACAAACTAAACTATGGAAATATATTCGCTTTTCCTAACCAATCAATTTAGGTTGTCTCTAAATTTCTATTTTGATCGTTATACATTAATTCCTGTTTCTATTTTATATTCTCAATTGGACATAACTACAGTAAATTTCGACACAATTGGTCCTATACCCCTTTTTCTTTCAATCCCAACAATTTCTGTATCCATTCCATTATAAATTTGAATGATAATCCTAACAAGTAAATATGGAATTTATGAGATTTACCATTTTACTACAATTTATTGTATGTAATATTAATTACGTCATATCAACTCATGGCATGGTTATTTGGCAAATCTTATCAAATTTGCCTATTTTCAGTCCAAAATTTCTTTTATTATAGTTTTGTCATTGCATGTTCATTTAGCCCTAAATAATCAAATCCTCTTTTTTTTATAATTCTGATTGAATCATATTTTACCACTGCGTGCAAAATAAAATGGATTATAATCAGTCACATAAAATTAGATGCACAAATCAGTCACACGTATATGCCAATATTTCAGATCCAGGCATGTTTTGGGCATAAACAAAAATTTACATAAAATTGTTAAATCAGATGTAGAAAGAGGGAAAAGGACTAAGGAAATCTTATTAATTTAACGAGAACCAAACGATGATATATACCACTATTAAAAAGAATAATTTAAATCCACTCATCTGGGATTTGTGCTCTAAGTTCTGGATCTGATTAGGATTTAGATTTATTATTCGTGGCCTCTCCTATTTAAATTAGAGATCAGAGTATTCGAACATTTGAATCTTAAATCTACAGTGTCCACCTCCAAATCTTGAATCAAATAGCTTAATTTTTTTTTGAGGAATCGGAGGAGAAAGGGAATGGCAGGGCTTCCACGCTGACACAAAAAATATGAGTTCGATGGGTAGCCCCATAGGTTTATTTGTAGCTATCCAAACTAGTTGTGTCCATCCGATTCAGAATAATAAAATCTAGGATGTCAAAACAATGAAAAAAAACGTCGTTAATATATGGCATGGGTCGACCCATACCCAACTTCGGTCGACACATGGGTTGACCCATCCTAAGAATGGGTCGACTAATCACTTAATTGAGGCATGTTTTCCATTTTGATTCGTGTGTGTTTACTTTGTTTTTAATTCCTTTGAACTTTATGTTTAAACGTTATTTTTGTTTTCGATTTTATTTGATTTTCTTCTATTTTTGGATACATGCATAATTTTAATTTCAAATCGTACTATTCTGGAATAGTGCGCTAATTTTTTTAAATTAAATATATTTACGCATATTTACACTTATAAATATTTTTTTGACACGAGACTTCGAACATTAATAATTTTCCATACGAACTTTGCTTAGAACATATAATATATGTAAATCAATTAGAAAATTTCTATGTATGCAATTGTATATGTTTTGAAGCTAAATTATGACAACACCAAAATGTATGTTTTCCATTACTAATTTTTTCTACACTATTTTTGTTACTTTTATTATTAAAAATGTTGGGTATTACAGATACTCAAGGAGAAATGATCAAATAACAATCCAGCAAAAATCATGGATGTGTGAAACATCCTAACTAGCCATAAATTAAAGTATGAGAATGATACAACCTCGTGTATACTAAACAAAATTATTTTACGATCCTTTGATACATAAAATGCAAGTTGTTACAATTATACTCCCCCTATTCCATGTCCTTTATATTTGGTTTTATGTTGGGGGTGATCCGGTTAGCTAAAGTGGGAGTGTGATCTGTTGAAGTTGTAGATTTTGCAAAGTGCATATGCTCATGGATTTGTACCTTTTTGTTCTGGGAAGTTGAGTTATTAAGAGATATAGCAAATTTCTGCCGATCCAACAGGAATTCACACCGATATGAGGGCTAGTGATCATACAAGCTTGGTTGCTTGAACGCCTATCAATGTTAGGGATCCCTACCGAACTTTGAATTAGTTTCTATCTAGGAACCGTTCTAATGTGTCGAGAAGATCGTAGTCAGGTAACACTATCTGGATTTAATCCTCAAGCCTTCGAGTGACACTATTAAGTTGTTCAGCCTTGTGATCGTCAACTTGTGTTAATCCGAATTACTTTTAATAGTCGGGCTAAAAGGTCGGTTAACACTTGCCCCCCAAAGTAAGTCTTTTGTAAATATGGCGTGCTTTGAATCGAAACAAGTCTTAGACTGTGGGATGATTTAATATCGTGTTTAGCGAATGGTTCTGATCATCTCTTTGAGTTGTATGCCAGGGAGTACTTTGTTTATAAAGAATCGCAATGCATCAGTGGATACCAATGGTATAAATGCGTAATTCCCAATGTTGTTTGATGGTTCATTCTAATTAAGTCGGACCATCTGGCCGGAAATCGTCTGAATCTATTGCGTATTAATCTAATTTTTGTTGATTCATGGAATTAACTATTCGTCCCAGGCTCTCGCTCACACCAGAGTGTAAGAAAGTTGTTCCCAGTTATAAGGCGTGTATGCACTTACACGTTCGTATGTGGTTTTGTGCAACATTTCTGGAGTTTGTAAGGATAGAACAACAATGTAAGTGTATGAATATGATCGTGTATGCAAACTTCCAAGGTTTATTTAGAATCAAGCGTCGAACATGTAATTTGGAATTAATCTGGTTTTTTATGTTAGTTAATGTGAGTTTGATGTTTGATCCAAAATCGCATCAGGAAATTAAGCTTTGAAAGTTAACACACACAGAAGTGCAAGCAAGGGATTGTTAGGATACCACTCCATCCCTCTTTTTTTAAAGTAAACGCGACTTGGGATTGGCACCGATCCCTGTGATATTGTTACGACCCTTATAGTTAGACCTTTTTCACAAGTGAGACTTGCGTGCCCTTAGACTCCATCATATAAATAACCTTTCTCCTCCTTACTTTTTCTTTTTCTGTTTTTGTATGCAAATACTTGAAGAAAATATGAGGAAATCAAAAAATCCTCCCTACTTTTCCAACATTAAACACACTTCGAACCCAACAACCCTCCAATTCGACGTTAACCCTCCTTCACCCTTTTCCACGCATTAGTCATTCGTGTAAGGCGGGTTTCATCCTCCTTGTGTTGATTTATTGGGTTTTATTATATGTATTAGCAGAAAGGACGAGGTGAAAGTCGATTATGGTGGTGGTGTGGTGCAACGTTGCTGGAGATGAATTCACTGGCGGTGGCCATGTCTTGTAGGTGCCACTATTCGATGTAGGGGACAAAATTTTTTGGAGAAGAGGAAGGAGAGCGGAGTAAAAGAGAGAGAGAGAAAGAGAGAAGAATAGGATAGATTGGATCCAAAATACTAATATTTGAAAAAAGCCGGGGTAGGTCGAAGTAGAAAAACTTGGGGATACAGATCCAAAATTCAAAAGGGGAAATAGGAAAATTTGCAAATCTAGGATACAGTGTCAAATTTTGAATCCGATACTTACAAAAATTTCTGGATTTTGAAATTAGGGTTCCCAAAATTGGATTGTTTCATGAGTTTGCATGATCAGATCGTGTAGTTAACTAAACACAATGAATTTTAATAACTTAAAGCTTGACTTGTGACGTCTCGAGATCATGTGACCTAAAATTCAAATTATATGTTCATAAGTATGAAGCTTCGTCATCATTACCTCATTGTTTTAACTGACTACATATTCGGACATATCGATTGCCTTGTCAAGTGGACAATTAAAACATACACATATGATAGTGCGTAAAACTGAACTATGGACATATAATTGAATCACCGATCATGATTTTGAGGTAAACTCATGATTCACTCCAAATGATGGGAAGACGGTGAGCGATACAGTCATTTTAGCCTTGAAATTGAAATCATCACTGCATTCTAAAGTGTTTATAATTACTACATAAGCACGTACGACACACATTCCGTTTTAATTTGGACTAACACGGGATATATAGATTTTATCGCGCTAATTGCTATGAATGTTTTATAAGTACAGTAAATAATGGTGACCAGAAGCTCACAAATAATCCAGGGTCTCGAAGCTGAAAGCACAGTCCGAATTTGAATTCGAGCCGCTCTGTAGATGATACTAGTCCATCTACGAGCAACTATACAGCTTCAAAAGAATCAAACCCCTTCCAATAATTGAGTAATTCGAGGGAGCATGATCAAGAGGAGCAACCTGAGTGGTAGGAGTTAGGGGATGCTGTTATTTTAGAGAATCCTCGCAATTCGGTTGCTTCCAAAATTGTTGAACGTTCACTGACAAGAATTTTCATGAAATATAGCATACCCCGAGATGACATATTGCTCACAAGCAGAGAAGATAGGGTACATGCACTGCTGAATCGATGCGCGATGAATGAATAGCCGCCATACATTGAATTGATGAAGGCCGATACATAATGTAGAATTTGAAGCGCAGTAATCACAGTAGTAACAATGTAAATATATAACAATGGAAAATATGAAAGTAATGATGTAAAATGGCACCAGAGATTTTTATAGTGGTTCAAAGAGAAGTCCTATGTCCAGTCCGAGTCTCTTTCGGAATATCGACTAACAACCAAACCTTACTTAACCCGAAGGAACAAGTATGCAACACCTGAGCATACGAATAAGAATTTCATGCTCGACAACCCAAGAAGACTTCTAATGTGCTTATGCAGTCGAACTGGATTTCAAACGTTCCTGAGCAGACGAACAGGACTTCAACAAATACAAATGATAGTTTTGACTATTTTTTTTTTTTTGATAACATGGATTTTTCACTAATAGCACACCCATCTTATAATCTACTCCTTAAGTATATACATATATTATGTGTGTGAATATAAGAAAGGAAAATATTTCTTAGAATAAATGAATTGTAGTTCAGATTAAAGCAATTTCGAGTCTGCGAATGATTTGAAAGTATAGAGAGATTAATCACAATATATTTAGAAAGATAAGATTAGATTTAGTTATATGGATTGTAAAATAAACACATACATAAAAGAGTTAAATAGTTATATTCATTTATGAAAAGATTCAATCTTATAGAAGCATCCATATCTCTTTGAAAAGAACATAACTCTTCGTGAACGGAGGTGACTCGTGTCAGTTGACTACAGTTCCTATTCTTGTGCACGTGTGCATGATGCACATTTTCCCTAGATTCAGTCAACTTCCCATACTAATTCAGTCAACTGAATTAATATAATTTCTAAAAGCTTGGTTAGTTCAGTGGTAAAGGCATGTGTTTAACTCTTAGCTCACCAAGGCTTGAGTCCCAACTTTGAATATTTTAAGTCAATTTATATTCCATTATTGTTTTAAAATGATTTTGAATATAAAACGTGTTATGTTATAAACTACTAGAGGATAGACTTTAACAATAATGTACACTACCAAGACTCAAAACTCTAGTGATATAAAACTATATACTAGTTTGAAGTCTTGTCTTCATTGTAGTTTACATCAATACGTGTGACTCTCTTTTTGTCGCTCCAATCATCTTCGAATCTCCTTGTTGAAATATAATCTCCTTGTCATGAGTCAAAACCATGATTCAACATTCTCCTCCTTTTTAATTAATGACAACCAGTAAATGAAGATAAAATATACAACGACATATACTATACAAATTTTGTACTTACTCCCCATGAATATATGGAGGCATATTTTTTCTTGCATGAAATGGCTAGTGTATGAAGATTTCTCCACATTTGTCACAGACAAAAAGGAGTTTATAAATCATAGAATAGTAGGAAATAACCAGATTATAGAAATTCACAAATAATATCATAGACATTTAGTTAGATATAGACCATATCAAGGTGTTTTAACCTTTTATATTAAAAGAAATGCTACATGGCCCATCTAGTTCTTACATTTGAATTAATTTCTCGAATAACATTTGAATTAATTTCTCGAATAACATTTGAATAAGATGATCTCCTTATATTTCTAATAGAGATCTTAATTCCTTTTTATTATGAATAATATTTTCATATTAGTTTATATACCCCCTATCAATATGCACAAATTTCTCCCCCTTTGTCATCAAAAAGGGTGAAAACAATAATTAATTTTGGGTCATAATAATTTAGACTGTTTCACAAAATGATTTAATTTATGGAAAAATATTGACCTTAAAATGAATAAAATAATGAAATAGATATAACAAATTTGCCGAGGTTGATCTGCCTTTTGGCAAGGAAGTCAAGATAACGAATGTTCGCAAAGCTCTAGACTCAAGCAAGATAAGCTCTATAAGAAAATCCTCTTGGATTTGTCTAGTTTCGGATCGGTGCTACTCCATATCGATGAAGACTATGGCTAGAAACTTTCATTCAGTAAAAGAAGGAAGCCCGGGTAGAAAAGCTTTCGGTTCGATATATCGAACCGAAAATATGTCGAGCCAAGCCAACACTCCCCTTGAAGAATCACTCTGCCCACTACCTCTTCAAGACGAGATAATAGCTGAAGATCTATTCCACCGCTCTAATGTGGTCAGCCCACAATGCTGCAAACTCGAATCAACCGACACCTATCCCTACCGAACCCACCGGGGATATCTCGCAATGAGGAAACCACTTCTACCATCTTCCTACTCTGTCGGATCGACTAGCACATGGATGAGTCGAATCATTCTATACCATTAGCTATAAATAGTCGTCCAAAGCTAAGAAAAAGGACTTTTGGTTGCTCGATCATCAATTACTCTCTACAAACATCATTCATTTAGAATTATTAATCATTTTCAATCATTGTAATTCGAGATAATCAAATCTCAAGCATTGCACTCCAAATTTCTTATATTATAAAGAGATGATAAAATGGACAAAGACTCGTTAACACCGAACCACTATAAATTTGTGTGTTCTTGCTTATTCCTCATTCTATTTTATTGTTCTTCATTTTTATTCCTCTTTATATCTTCAATTTGGATGTTTCTAACACTTTTTTGGCGTCAACACTTTGGTGCTTTCAACGAGAATTAAAGATCTCTCAATTGTTAAGGATTTTTAATCAACATTTCCTACAACTCCAATAAAAAATGGTATCAGCAAGAGCTGAAGAGAACATGTCGTCCTCTAAGCCTCCAAATAGCAACACTCAATAAGTTGTTCCAATTCTCGGTTTGGCATCGAGCCAAACCCAGAATGTCGCCACTACCTCCACTACTCCAACAGATCGTGCTTTTACCATAGCATTTGCGACAACTTCATGCCGCTGCAAATAAGTTGGATGAAGCAACTTCAACAGTAGACGCTTAGAGGCGTGAGAACGCCACGATGCGACAAGATATGGATAGGACGGCTAGGCAATAGGAAGAGTTTAGAAGGCAGAGAACTCCTTACCTATCAAACCATCAAGCAGCTGAAGGCTCACTTCATCTGGAAGGAGTAAATAGAAGCCACGACAGTGTTTCCTTTACGAGAAGCTAGAAAACCTATAGGAGCTTTGGTTTGGTTGGATGCCAGTTCAACAAGAAGAGCTTAACTAATCCGAGAAGCATTGAACCAGGCTCTGTTGATCCTACCTTCATTCTAAACCGAAACCCTCCTCTTTCCAGAAATTGCAACACTTCCAGAATCACTCACTCACCCGTACTCCTCCCTCATGTCCGGTGATCGACCGAGACAACAAGGGTCAAGGAGGTACTGCGCCGACGACATCCCAAACGACGTTGCCTACTGCGAGGGAAAGGGTTACACAATGGGTTGAGAGTTTAAAGCTTGAGAAAGTACTGATAAATGCTGAGGTAACGACAACGATACGACAAATTATGAGCGATAGAAAGGGATATACCAATGAAGATAGGGGATTGAAACGTAGTTATACTCCCTTCACAGATGACATCCTAGAAGCTGAATTCCCGATAAGATTCAACATTCCATAGATGAATCATTATTTAAGAAGACTGATTCATACCAACACTTGGTAAGATGCACCTGATATATGAACACGACGGCAACCCCAGATGCCATCAAATACAAGACCTTCACTATCTACCATGATGGGGTTGCATTTATGTCATTTATTTGACTGCCTCTAAGATTGGTACCTGATTTTGAGGACTTAGGAAGAAAGTTCCTAAATCAGTTCCTCCTATATGCCGCCAAGTCCAGAAATGTAATGTCCCTCCCTAGAATAACTGTAGCTCGAGGTGAGACACTCTAGAGTTATCTCAGCCGTTCTAGTATGGCCGTCACTAAAGTCACCAATCCTAATCCGGAGTCATTGTTGATGGCATTGGTTGATGGGGTTGACTCTGAGATCGAGTTTGGAAAGTACTTGACTGGGAAGCCTCCCTCAAATGCATTTTATGAGAAAGCCAATGTGCACTTGGGAATTGAAGAAGCAAGGAATAAATGAAAGAGGAGACCGGTTGGCACGGTGAATGAAGGAATTCAAAGTAATGTGGCAGTAAAGTGGTCCAGAGATAATTCCAGGAAACTAGAAGGAAATGTTGGGAATCAAAATAAGCGGAGTGGAAACTAGCGTAGGAAGGACAACAAAGGAGGCCATAATCAAAAGGGGGTGCTATGAAGTGACCCTGCTTTCATACATTCGACAATGATAAAAGACTAAATGATACGCTGGAAAATATTTACTTTGATACGTGCAGTACGATGTAGTATAAAATGCCAACTTCGCGAGAGTCGACTGAGAAAGAGGTGCAGATTGTTAAATTTTGTTTGTTTCGCATGATTTATGGCCACACAACAAGCGAATGTCGTAATCTCAAAGACATTATTGAGAAACTGATTAGAGAAGGAAAACATGATAAGTTAGAGTTTTCCCTGAAGGACAATGGGCAAGGGGATTCTGTTCCCAAACAAGGTCAGATAGCTCCTAGAGCCGCCGCCCATCCCATATGTAAAGGTAAATGTAAAGGTATTTTGATCACTACTGTTTTCATAGGACCGCATCTAGTAGGTTTTAGTATTAGAATGATGGAGCAGTATGTGAACGCTATGAAACATATGGATGTTTGGGAGTCCAATACTCTCGAAAAAGTAGTTCCACTGCAATAGAGAAAGACAATGGCGGAGGACATCATCTTCTATGATAGAGAATCTGAGAGGATGGAGACCCCAAGCATTGACCCAATAGTGATTTCGGCCATTATTGGCTCAGCTACAGTACGGTAAGTCCTTGTTGATTGCAGGAATTCTGTAAATATTTTGTTTAAGAGAGCCTACGACGAGATGAGGTCAAAGGCGATAGACTTAAAGCCATGTAAGGATAGATTACGTGGCTTTAATCGCATAGCTAAAGAGACGGTAGGAATGGTTGAATTGCCGGTAGAGTTGGGTGTGACGACCGCCCACAACCCCTGCACTAACAAGAGGAATAATGGGCTGAAAAATGTGCAAGGAAGCTGTAGACGATCATCACAGTTACACAACATCATCGGAATCTATTATAACTCACAGCTTAAGGATAAAATATAATAGAACATATACAATAGGTAGTAATAGTGAAGAAGAAAACAATAGACTTTCATATAATCGGAAAGTAATATCATATACTTGGAAATAATGTTCATACAAAGTTGCCTACAACACTCAGAAAAGAAAATAGCGGAAACAGATAGTCGATAGTAGTAAAGATAGCACACCAGCCTCCTGCTCGCCTTTGCACAACAAAATCGTCCTCACTAATCACCTGCCACCTAGTCTGCCCATCCACAACCAGATGAACAACCCAAGGTAATAAGAGGGAAACATAAAACCTTGAGTCAGACAATAGTCTTAATGAGCGATAAAACAACTAACAAGCATCATCAATAAAGTATATAAGAATAGGTAGATTAACCAACCAATCTACCAAACGCCATGGAAGAACTCAACCCCGTCTTCCCTACGTCGGACAGTGATAGCCTTTACATTAAACAATTCAATCATTCATCCATGGAAACAAGAACACCCATTCAATCATGGTAAAGCACTCATGACATTCAGATTATATACCTCATGCGAACCATCCTAATCGAATTCAACATCCCTCAAGCACCCAAGGAACATCTCCTCTGACGTTGGACAATCTACATGGGACAGTATAAACAGAGAAACCAAACGATCAAACATCCATGACTGACTCGGCTATCACCTCCAATCCTACTTTGAAACAATCATTAATCGTATGATGACCAACCTTGCCACATGTCAAGGGTTAATGGTAACCCCAGTTCAAGCATAAAATCCATACGCCTTCCAATGATACATATGTATGTCCAACCTTGACAACTAGTCCTTTCAACGATACCTAGGGTACTCGACCTACAACCGATCTTTTGGGTTCCCCCATTGTACCCCTGCTTTGAGCATGCTAGAACTTACGATAACGATAATCTCTTGGTGTTCGCATCTCTAATCATTCAACCCAACGACTTTTCATAGCTCAACCAACCCTCTCAAGCAACCATTATCCTCCAACTCGCGACCTTTGAGTTGTTACCTCATTCGCTGTTCTATACCGATCAACAAACACATTCAACACTTCGAACCTTCCTACTTGAATTCACTTCGAAGTCCCACCCTCACGGCACTGCGGCCCCCCAATTTTTTTCAACCTCTTTTCTTCAAATCTCAGTCGTACCCGAAAACATAAATTTTCAGAAATAACCCTGGATGACCGATCCATCCACTTGGAGCCGACTGATCCATCTCTTTAAGCCCGACAGACCCATTTCATAAAATGGGACCCGACCCGTATTCTCATGGAACCAGACCGACCAGAACTCAACAACCGACCTGCTCATCCATTGCTTCAAGCAGGACCAACCGACCCGGAAATTTGAAACCGGCCGACCCGCCTTCTTCCTCACCAAAACCAGAACTCCAAACCGACCGAACAGTTACAACCGACCTTGCCAGCTATGTGCGACCGATCCACCTGCTCCAAAACTAGAACTTCAGACCGGCCCGATCCAATCAAGACCGACCCGTTAGGACCGACCAAGTATAGGATAGACCTGACCCAACTTTTTGAACTTCGGTTTGTATTGCCCTTGTACTTCGTGACTGACCAGAAGTACGACCGACATGGATGAGGCTAACTAATTTCCCGCACATTCAAATCCAACTCCAATTTCGACCAGAACTTCGCCAAACGATAATTTTGACGAAACTAACTTGACCAAATCATCAAATATGACCACAAATGTGGTATGAATTCACTAACAACATGAGAATGACAATCTCCACCAAAATTATGCAAATCAATCCAAAATCATGAAGAATGATCATATGAACAAAATTCAAGATCTAACTTGCATAATCATATGAAATAACATAGAATTACTAGTTTGAACTTGCTAAATTAGATCCTAGGGTGATTCATATGAAAATGGACTTACCAAGGTGTAGATCTATGATAAAATGCTTGAATTTGATGAAAAATATGATCAAACAATCATACACTTCATTGAATCCATGTGAGAGATGCATATCACTCACCGATCCTCACAAGCAAGCTAAAATCAATGCAATTAGATTCCGGACAGCAAGCACTTCGAACCAAACCCCTTGATCCGATAAGTTCTCGCTACAATTGATGTAGATTTAGCCTCTTATTGTGTAGATCTTCAATTTCCTTCCATAGATTTTGATTTTTAATGGTGGAAAGGTGTTAGAGGAAGGAGGAGCATAGGCCACCAAATGAGAGAACAGAGAAATTAAAACATTTCTCGTACCTCCCACCCTATTCATACCCATCCACTAGCCCACAAATGGCCCTCTCCAAATCATCCCACTAAGGCTCCCAAAACCTGATCAGCCAACGTTAAACATTAAAACGGCGATTCCTCCCAAACCTCCGAGCCAAAATTTTAATGTAACCACTCTACGGAAAGGGAATCATCATTTCCTTTTCAGTAGCATAGTTCCCACCACCTGATTCGACCTAAGTCAAAAGTTATTCCCTGTATCACAAACAAAATTGGTAAAAATTATGGACATGTCTTACATCCCTATAAGCAACATATTAAAAGATGAGAATGATCCAACCCTCAGGGAATAAAATAAAAATATTTTACGATCTTCCGATACGTAAAATGCGAGCTATTACATTCTCCCACCCTTAAGAATTTCGCCCTGAGATTCTAAGCAAACACAAGTAGTCGCAAGAATTCCGCATGCCTATCATCCATGAAAAGCCAATTCTATCATCCAAACTAGCAATCATCAAGCCATGCATCCATAACCTTATCCTTGCTCGTGGAATTCTATCAAACAACAACAAGATACAGCGATATAACAATGATACAATATCAAAGGGTCCTACCGACGAAGAGTTATGGATGAATCGCCTTCATGCTCTCTTCTGTCTCCACATACAATCGTCACTATCCTCACTCCATTGTACCTTGACTAGCTTAACCGTTTTCCTCCTAAGTTGTTTCATGTCATTCCCCACAACTTGAAGTGGCTTACGAGGTCTCGTAATTGCGGTCTCTACTTCTAGATCTTCGTACTACTCTGGAGATACCAACACAATCGAATCATGCATGAACTTCTATAGAAACGACGCATGGAAAACATTATGCACACTCGACATCTTCTCTGGTAACTCCAATCTATATGCGAGCCTTCCAATTCGCTTGACTATTGGAAATGGTCCAACAAACCTAGGAGTTGAATTCCCTTTGCTTCCAAACCGAATGACATGCTTCAACGGTGAAACCTTCACGAAAACCGTATCGCCCATGTCGAATTTCAAGTCATTACGATGCATATTGGCGTAACTCTTTTGACAATCTTGGGCCGCCTTCATTTGTTGGCGAACAATCTCGATACAATCCGAGGTTTCTCAAATCATCTCAGGTCCAAGTACCAACTTATCTCCTGTTTCTAACCAACAGGCTGGAGAATTGCACGACCATCCATACAACACCTCGTATGGTGCCATCCCAATGCTAGATTAGTAGTTATTGTTATACGCAAACTAAACTAGATGTAGGTGGTTTTCCCAAGATCCCCCAAAAACCAACACACAAGCTCTTAGGAGATCTTCCAAAACTCGGTTAACCCTCTCGGGTTGACCATCAATTTAAGGATGATAAGCCGTACTTAAACACAACTCGGTTCCCAAAGCTTCCTGTAAACTCTTCCAAAATCCACTCGTAAATAATGGATCTCGGTTACTCACTATGCTCTCCGGGATACCATGGAATCGAACTATCCATTTCACATAATGTTCAGCCAATTTTGTTATCGTTCTATTCGACTTGATAGGAATGAACCGTGCACTTTTGGTCAAGCGATCCACGATGGCCCAAATCCCTTCATTTCCTGCCTGGTTTCTAGGTAGTCCATTGATAAAATCCACTGATACTTTCTCCCACTTCCATGTAGGAACTTTCAATGGCTGAAGCAAACCACTTGGCTTTTTCCGTTCAGCTTTCACCAACTGACAGTTCATGCACTTGGAAATGAACTTTCCAATATCTTGCTTCATCCCCTCCTAATAGCAGATTCGCTTCATGTCGTGATACATCTTATTACCACCGAGATGAATCGTCAACTTCTAGTGATGACATTCCCTCAGAACCTCATCTCTCAACCCGTCAATATCAGGAACAACTAGTCGCCCATGTTTCCGAAGCCAACCTTCTCGATCGACTTCAAACTCTTTATTCTCTAGTTCTAGGTTCTGGATAAACTTGTCAAGCTTTACATCTAGCTTTTGGCTCTCGCCGATCCTTTCAATAAGAGCAGGTCTTATCGATAAGCTTGCCAACATTTCAGGTTCCAATTCACATCGTGGCCTAAAATCAAATCTTGCCAAATACTTGATGCTCTTCCATTTGAAAAACATCGCTCCTAAATTTGCGTGTCTTCAACTCAATGCATCTACAACTGCGTTACCCTCACTAGGAGTATAGGCTATACCAAAATCGCATGATGCCAGAAATTCCACCATCTTTAGTGCCAAGATTCAAATCCTTTTGGGAGAAAGATATTTCAACGATTTGTGATCTATAAACAACTCAATTCGAACTCCCAACAGTAATGTCTCCGCATCTTCAGAGCACAATTGCTGCCATATCTAAATCATGAGTTGGGTAATTCTTCTCATGCGGCTTTAGCTGTCGACTTGTGCAGGCCACAATCTTATCCTTCTGCATTAGCACTACTCCAAGCCCAGTACCACATGCATCAGTCTATACCACCATCTCCTCACTCCCACTTGGAATGGTCAACACAGGAGCACTCGTTAGTCTCCCCTTCAGGATTTCAAATGATTGCTCACACTTTGCATCCCATTTAAACACTTGATTCTTCTATGTCAATCCTATCAATGGTGCAGCTATCTTGGAGAAATCCTTGATGAACTATCGGTAATAACCAATCAACCCAAGGAAACTTCTCACATCAGTCGCATTCTTAGGTCTATCCCAGTCCTGGATCACTCCCACTTTAGTGGGGTCAACAGCTATCCCATTACCAGAAACTACATGGCCTAGGAATCTCAATTCACTTGTCCAAAAGTGAAACTTGGAAAACTTGGCTTTCAGCTAATGCTTTTGCTAGATTTCCAATACGATTCTCAAATGTGCCTTGTGTTCTTCCTCATTCTGAGGGTAAACTAGAATGTCATTCACGAACACAAGAATGAACCTATTCAACTGATCTTTGAAAAACCTATTCATAAGATCTACGAAATACACTGGCGTGTCAGTTAACCTGAATGACATCACTAATCATTCGAAGAAACCATATGATGTCCTAAAAGCCGTCTTTGGCACACTATCTTTTGCCAACCTCAACTGGTGAAATCCCGTTGCCAAATCCATTTGAGAAAATACTTTGGCTTCGTGAAGCTGATTGAACAAGTCATTAATCCTTGGTAATGGATACTTGTTCTTCTTAGTCACCTTATTCATCTTACGATAGTCCACACACAATTTCAACGAGCCCTCTGCCTTGGTTGCACACACGACCAGTGCACCCCATTCGGAAACACTTTTCCTAATGAATCCCTTTCCCAGAAGGTCGCGAACTTGCACCTCCAACTCTCGGTGTTCTTTAGGCACCATTAGCCTAAGAGGCATTACGATTAGTCTAGCACCCTTGACCAAATCGATCCTAAACTCGATCTCACGATGTGGTGGCAACCTTTTGACCCCATCAAAGACATCCTTGTACTTATTAGCGATCGGCACAGATGACAAGTCTTCCTATGGAATTCCAAGCGAATATAGATAGCTCACGGAGACACCCTCTTCGCGCTTACATATAATCAACACCATTCGCCCTTCCACATCCCCGACCCTCACCTCTAGCTTCTCGTAATTCACTCTTGCCGCATACCTCTTGTGTTAATCCATACCCAAGACGATCCCAAACCCAACGAAGTTAAGAACAAAGCAATCACACACAAAGGAGCAACCATGACTCGAAAACACTAGACCACGAAACAACATGCACAAACTAGACGAACCCCCGATTGGATTAATCACGATCAATGGTCTATCACAAATCTCGGGTTCCAAACACAAGAGGCACACAAGCTCATTGCAAATGAAAGAATGTGATGCTCCAGTATCGAGCAACAAACGAATTGAAACACCATTAATTGAAAGAGTACCTTGAACGACGACACGCTTTCCCTTCTCCTCTGCAGTAGGAGCTCTCGAAGAAGTTGGCACGGCTTCCAAAGCATATGCCTTCACAACCTGCTTGCCCTTAGCTGATTCTGGAATGTCTTTCTTCTCATGCCCATGCTTTCCACACTTGACGCATTTCGTCTCAGCTTTGGGATTCTTGCACTGATTCGAGTAATGACCCTTCTGTTGGTAGTTAAAGTAAACTACCTCACTCTTAGGCTTCTTCTGACCATCCTTTCCTTTCTGCTGTTGCTGCTTCCTCTTCTTATTATTACAACCCTGCTGTGGTTTCTAAACTTCTTTGGTTGCAGCGACAGCATTTGCTTACTTAGGAAACAAGCTCTCATGTCGAACATCTTTTTCCATAATATTCTCGAAAGAATCTTCAAGATGATCATCCAACGACCTTCCAGTATTGGTATCCAGACGCATAACGAACTTCTCATTCTTCTGATAGGGTGTATCAATGTATAAACAAGCATATTTGGACAGGGTCTCGAAATCAGAAATGTTGTCTAAAACTGGTATGCCATTCTGCTTCAATTCCACAAATTTCTTGAATAGAGCAGATTTCTGAGCTGTGAAGATAAACTTTGCTTCAAACTTAGCCTGGAATTGCTCCCATGAAATCTCCTCTTCTGGAGTCTCAATTGTAATAGAATTCCACCATTCCATGACTCTGCCCTGCAGCTGCTTGATGCAAATTTTATCCTTGTGGGACCATCCAATCCCAAGTCTCCAAAGATACAAACAAAAGAATCCGTCCAGATCTGAACCTCTTCAGCTGGCTCAGATCCTTTTTATAGTTTTCACCCTTGAAATGTATAATCCTTCCACAACCTTGCAAAATCCATAACCCTAGGCAACTGAACTCCTACATCTATAGTTGCTGCCACTGGAGTAGGTAGCCTTCGCATGAATGCCTCCATCGTGGCTTCAAACATGGTAGGGTAGTCCGGTTCATTGCCATTTCCCCCCTCCAGTATTGTCCCCCCTAGCGGTGTGTCTCGATGTTCTTCTACTCATTCTAAATCTGCAATTTAGAATAATTAGACACTTTCAAGAAAAACCGCTAAAGGAATACAGCCGCTACTTCTATATATGCTATTATATAGTATGCATCCAATTGAAATCTAAAAGTACGTCTCTCATACATAATTACTGTTGTATATAACGGTGTTGTATACACAATTATATGATTTTTGTTTGATGATAACAACCAAATATATTTCTATTATAAATGTGTTTGGTACTGTACTGTTATATATATACATCACAGCAATGAATATAATATTTATATTCAAATAAAATACGACTGTACAGAAATTCAAATATTAACACTGTATTTTATTTAAATAGAATATTTTATTTCAATATTCAAACAGTACAACTATTTGTAACTCCACTATTTATACATTCACAGAATATTTGTACTTGTATATAAACAGAATAAAATAGACAAGCTTGTTTGACAACAATAAAATGATATTTTATTTCAATCAAACTTGTTTATTACAGACATCAGTACAATCACTCTTTCATATACATTAGCTCCTCACTATAACACTCATACATTCACTCAGTTTGCATTTCATATATACAATTTTATTTACACAGACACACTGACACTCTTCTCATTTTCACTGTCTTCTGTCTTTTATTTTTTGTCTTCACAGCGTTCTGCATTCAGTCCAGTCTTCATACCTGTCATATACAGAAACACACACACAGTACACTGCAATAGAAATAAAAATTGAATACATGCAGATTTGAATTTTATTTTTAAAATTCCATTTGCCTCAGCTTTCTGGTGTGTTTCTCATCCTTTTTCATGACTTGATCTGATATATATATATATATATATATATATATATATATATATATATATATATATTTCTAGTACCCATTGATCAGCCTCAACACACTACACTGGTTTGCTGATCAGAACCAGTTGATTCTGAACAGCCTCAACACAATGTAGCGGTTTGCTGATAAAGTTTCATTCGGGAAGTCACACATATATACACACATGTATACACACTCATACGTGCATATATACATATATGTATACATGAAAGAAAATACATGACAAACAGCAAAAATGATCTGTCAAAAGTAATCAAAGCTGCTCAAAAATTCAAAACTGGTTCAAGCATATGAACAAGCAAGAGGCACAATAAAGTATATGGATGCACAAGTAAATATGGTGCAAATGCAAGGATTCAAGTTTCAGCAAAACAAGTCAGTGTACATAGGCTCAAGTTCAATTAAAGTCAAAGTATCATGTGATAAGCAGCTACAAATGGTCGAGATACAAAGTCAAAGTACAAGCCTTAGTGAAAGCATATCAAAACAGCAAAGAATTCACAAGCCAGAAATGAAAAAGCAAAACTCCAGTGGAGTATACAATGTCGAGCACAAACCAAACCAGCATGGTGAAGGCACAAACTCAAGCTAAAACAAAATGGTCAAGCAGGCTAATGTGGACATGCAGCATGGATACACACTAAAGCAACATGGCACAATGAATGAAAAATGGTTACAGTTCAAGTGTTCGAGCATGCACAAACAGGGAAGTGGACGTGCCAAAGTGGCCGAGACTCAAAACAACAACAAAATAAATAGTAGCAGCTACAACAAGTAAACAAAACAGCAAAGGTTCAAGAATACTCAAGTCATTAAGACAGCTCGACATAGCCAAGAAAGCAAGGCCAAGCAATGAATTTTCAGCTCAAAAGTGTTCAAGTGTACACATGATCAAGACATGGTTCAGAGAGCAAGTCAGAGCAGGCAACAAGAGATGGTGGACCAAGAATTCAAGTAACATGGACAAGCCAATATCAATAGTGAAAAGCAAAGTGATTATTTCAACATTTTTTAATAGCAAGTTTTTTTTTATTTTTTCCAGAAATCATCTTTTGGAAAGAAGAACAAGTTTTTTTAAAAAAACTGCTTCCATCTTTTTTTTCAAAACCACAGTTTACTCCCAGAAATGGAAGTGTGATTTCAAGACAGTTTTTAAATTTATTCCAAGGGCAAATGAATTCAAGATGGCAACAATTTTATTTCAAGAAATCTAGCAACAATCATGGAAAGAGTTTTCTCCTCAGTATTTTTCCAACAAATTCAATCAGAGAATTTAATGTCGGGCAATGCATTTCAAATTAAGGCAACAAGCTTTTGTTTCCTGTATTGCAAACATTTCCAGACTTAAATCAGAGTGGAAAAGCATACATACATGGTGCAAGTGTGTACATATATATGGTATGGAAACAGTAACATATCAGTGCAGATTTGGATACATATCTAGCAAGTTGTAATTCCAGGAAAACAAGCTTTTAAACTTTTCCACAGATGGTTCTTCAATCAAACAAGGAGCTAGTGGAAACAATTTTTTTGTTTCCTGTTTTCATTTTGTAATTCAATGCAGCAATCAGTAAAAAATTATCTAAGGAATTAAGGCAACATTTCAAAACCGTTTTTCAATCCAGAAAATCATATTAATTGTTTCCTATTTTGATTCAGTCAGGAAAGTTATTCAAGGCAACATTTCTCAAATTCATTCGAGGAAATCAGAAAGGGAAAACATCACACAATTTAGGCCGAGAATTTCTAAATCAAAAGTGGAAGCAGGCGCAAAAACCAGAAAAAATCACTTTCACGAAATCAGAGAGTAATTATAGGGTTTCTATACCCTATAAACAACACCGATTCATCATTGACACGAGCATCAAAAGTCAAGCAAATCAGACCGAGTCACTTGTGAAATCAGAGACACGATTTAGGGTTTCTAATACCCTATAAATAACACCCATAACATCACTGGCAAAGTATCGAAATAATTCAATCAATATTCAAAGCAGCAAAAAGAAAATTCTTTTTATACACTCACAGTTTCGATCGACGCCAGAGAAAAACATCTCAAATCAGAAAGCCGTAGAGACTAGAGCATCAGAGGTTTGATTTCGACAGCAACCGAATCGATTTGGGGCAAATGAAGAAAACTCTAGAAAACCCTAGCCGCCATATTTTTTTCTCAGAGGCAAAAGAGGATCGGGCAGAAGAATGAAGCAAGAAAAGAAAATGGGCCGACCGGTTTTTAATGGGAAAAAGGGATGACCCCTTTGATATAAACTCCTTTTTTTTTTTTTTTTAAGAACTAGGGTTTACATTGTTTTTTTTTCATTCTGTTGTTTTTTAAATTGTGTTGTAAAATCATTTCTGAACAGTTCTAGGTCTGTAAAATCTAGGGGGATTTAGTCAAGGAGTTGACTGTCAGTTTCAGATTCTGTAAATCTGAGTTACGAGTTACAGGGTTTGTAATTCGGGAAATCTGATCTAGGGGTTTAGATCAGTCTAGGGGTTTGAGCGTAGGGTTAGAATAGGAGCAGGGTTTGCGAGTGTACATGGTCTTGTATGCGGGATCTGTTCTATCACCTAGTAGAAACCTTAGAAATGCAGCAGTAGGCAGGGTTTTGCCGAAGCTGGGTATATCTGTGTGTGATTTATTTTCTGCATTTCAGTTTCTGCTATTTTCTGTGATTAGTTTATTATTATATATCTCGTTAAGTTTTTATTTCAGTTAAAAACTGTGAAAAACCCTATTCACCCCCCCTCTAGGGTTATTCTAGATCCAACAAGTGGTATCAGAGCCTGGTAATTTCATTAACTCTAGAGAAATGGTGAATCCTAGTTGTCAGTCCATAGAGAGTCAGTCCAGTCATATTCCATCTATTTTCAATGGTACAGATTTTTTAAATTGGAAATCAGAAATGAAATCTTATTTAAAATCTGTTGATATTAAATGTTGGAATAGTATTAAAAATGGGTATGATATTGTAAGTAGGGTTGATATTGAATTTAATTTACATGCTACTCATATTTTATATTCGTATATTGATGATATTCAATATAGCCTTATTTCCCATTGTTTGACTGCGCAGGAAATCTGGCAGACTCTCAACGCGCTATATGGAAAAATTGACAAATGCTCAAAATCCCAGAAAGATAACTCGGCTTCAGATTTGTGCTTGACAGGTTGTACAGATGGAAATCCAGATGGAGACTCAACAGGAAATATTTCTTTGATTCACCGTTTAAATGGTTTAACTGAATCTGTTGAGAAGTTAAAATCTAAAAATAAACTTCTGAAATCTGAGAAGCTTGAGTTGATCTGCAAAAATAATGTTTTGGAAACAAAACTCAAAAACGTTAAAAATTCTTCAAATTCTAATTGCAAAAATTGTTTAAAATTGAAAACCAATCTTGTTCATCTCAATAAAAATATTCAAAAGTTTGAAAAGGAAATTCTGATCTTAAAAGAAAACAAGATTGAGTTATCAAATTTGAACAATCTTCTACAAAAGGAATTTGAAGTTTTTAAGACTGATATAAGTTCCAAATTTGAGATTGCTGAAAATGAAAATTTGGTGAGAAGTGATTTGATTTTGAAAGAACTTGAAAACGAGATTGAAAATTTCAAGAAATTTGAATCTGAAAATCGAAAACATTTTGAATTTGAAATTGCTGAATTCCAAACCAAAATTAAATCACTTGAATCTGAAAATTTGGTTTTGAAACAATATGATGCTGAAAGGAAGATCATTGATAACCGCTGTTCAGATTTAATAAAAGAGAACAATGATCTTAAATTCAAAATTCAACGACTAGAGTCAACTTTGACTAAATTTTCTAATAGTGAAAAGTCGTTGAATATGTTGTTGCAAAACCAAAATTCTATTAGAAATAAATATGGTCTTGAATTTGGGAAAACAAATGTTTTTGAAAATCGCAATTCAAATGGTTTTAAAAATCCTTCAACTTTCTTTGAAAAGAATCGTCTTCATAATTTGACCTTTGTTAATTCCAAAGGATTTTTGAATCAAAAGCAAAATTTGAATTTGTTTTGTAATAATTCATCTAAACAATCCTGGATCCCAAAAAGAGATGAAACAAACTTCATTAAATTCAAACAGATATGGGTTCCAAAGGGAACAAAGGTAAATTCTGATGGATTGTTATACAAACAAGTCTGGGTACCGAAAGATGTTAATAAAACTGCGGATGGTTTTTCTAATTTTGTTAGACCACTCAATCCTCTCAACTGTTAGGTACTGAAGAAGGGTGGCTGAGGAACTGCTATGCTGAAAAGAAATTTGAAATCAAGATTGTCTATAACTTTGTGTCATTTACAGTTCCTTAGGTCAACATCTGTTGAGTTAGAGATTCTGCTTTACATTGGATTCTGGTATGATCTCTAAACTCACCTTTGTATATTCTTTTTGTCTGTTTTTATTTTCTGTTGTTATTCTTTTCTCTATCTCCTTCTGTTTTTTATTTTTTTTATTTTGACACTGCCATATTCTTCTTTGTCTGTACTTCTTAAACTTCCAGTTGCAGAATTCATAATCTTCCTGGAAATATGCTTTATTTGTAAACAATCATCATGTGTTAATCATTCTCATATCCTGAATTTAATCTTGTAAATATCTGCAATTGGTTCGAGGTTTTTTTTTTTTTTTTTTGATTTCTGAATTCATAACAGTGTTGATGAATTCTTGTCATATCTTGAACACTGTTAATTTGAATTCTAAATTTTTGAAGACCTGAAATTTTAATGGAAATTCACACATCGTTGCTGTTTTGAGATTCTTCTAATTCATTTTAGAAAAGCTTGAAATATTACACTCATTACAGCACTCTATTATTTATCAGTAGTGATATTTTCATTATTTTTCAGATTGGCTTGGAAATTTTAAATTGTCTAGAATCTCAGTGATACATCTTGAAAATCATTGTAATTCATGATCATCATGGTTAGAATTTGTTTGTTTGAAATCATCTGAAATTATTAATATTTTGAATAATCACACACCTCCTAAATTTGAAATTATCAACCTTGTGTGACTGATTCATTATATTTCAAAACTTGACATTGATTCATGTGATTTCAAATAAATTATCCCGATCATGAATATTTTCAAATTTGATGTAAATGACCTGAAATTTCTCTTGGGCTTGTCAGAAATAGTTTTGAGAAATTCTTGAAAATGTTTTTTTTTAAAATGGTCTTTGAAAATCATTGTTATTTCATGATTATTTGATTTGAATATATGTTTGTTTAAAATCATTTGAAATTATTGATTTATTGGATCTCACACATATCTTGAATCTAAAATATAACCTGGTGTGATTGATTCATTAAATCCTAATACTTTTACATTTCTTCAAATGATTTAAAATAGAGTATATTTAAAAATCTTGGATCATGAACCACCTTATGTGACCAACATCTTGACAAGTCTGTTGTGATACTGATTTCTCTGTGCTGCTCTGATACTGTTTTTGAAAAATGTTTGTTTTGGAATCATGCTGCTCTGATTATAAGAAATTGATTTGTAAATATTTTGTTTTGGACTGCTTGATTTGGTATCAAAGATTTATCGTGTTCTGATAAATGAAATTTGTGTGCTTGAGTTGCTTGCTTTGTAATTAAGTCTTTCCTGTTGACTGAGGTACCATTTGTTTGCCACCGGGGTGTCATTAAAATCCTCGAGAAAGCGAGAACATTTGGTATCAGAAGAGCCTTATATTTGTCTCATCCATCTGTTCTGATTTTTCACTTTGTAGAGACACCATGTGGTATCAGTTTAAAAGTGCTGCATATTTTTTTGCTGTATATATATATTTTTTCCCTCTTGTCATGTATAGATCAGCATATTACTCTTGTAATTGATTTTCAATTTTAAAATTATTTATTGATTATTCTTTCAGAAATTGAAATCAATATCCAAATTAAACTGTATTTATAATTCATCAAAATTATAATCAGATTTAGAAATTGTGATGAATTGTGACTGCAGTATATTTCACAACAAGAGGAGAATTTTATTTAGATTTTCATGATGGTTAAATATTTATTATAGTATCTTTGAACTGGCAATTATTTCATGGCAATCTTCATTACTTATCATCCTTCTGCCATCCGTTATGATTTTATATAAATGTGGAGAGTTTAATTTTTTCTTAAAATCATTTTAAATAAACAGTGAAAATATTTGTGATGGAATTATGGTTATATTATTATTCAAAATTAGTGATAATTGAAAATTTTCAATAATCCCGGTACAGTTGGTCATATTTCATAATATAATTAATTTAGAAATTTAATTCACAGTCCATTTCTGTACCTACCACATTTTCTATCATCCATATATTGGTTTTATACCAAGGAGTTTTTTTTAAAAGATGAAATGATAAATATATATATAATAAATATATAAGTGTGTCTCTAACCTCATTTAAAAATCCAAGCTCTGGTCATGCATGGTTAAGAGACAACTTATAATTTAAGCTGCGACTGACCTCATTTAAAAATCCAAGCTCTGGTTATGCGTGGTCAGTGTGCTCTTAAATAAATAAAAAAAAAGGGGCTAAAAACTGAAATAAAATTGAAATTCTTCTTGGTGTGTAAAAATCAACCTATCAATCCATCTCTCTAATCTGTGAAATGTGTTGAAAATATTATGACGTATTATGATTTGTTGATTGATAGATATTAAGATTTGAGATTATTCGATTTTCTCACTTAAATTGAATTTTTAATTATAATCCAAATCCATCACCGTTTTTGGTGCTTTAATTTTATAAAATTCTTTTGAAAATAATTGGGAAATATTCATATTTTTTATAACTCTCCTCATTTTTATAAAATTCATCGTATATCCGTCATTTTCTACAATGTGAAATATGCCACCTGTTCTTAGAATATTATGATTTTTGTTTGACTGATTGAGATTTATGATGACTGTTCTTCCTCTTAAGCTGAAATTATGTTTTTAGTCAATTTTCATCTGTATTTTAAAATCTGTATCCTTTTGATGATAACAAAAGGGGGAGAATGGATTAGATTTTGATTTATGAGTGAATATTTTATAAATATTTTTAATTTTGAAAATTTAATTATTTATACATTTCACTCATGCATAGTTATAGGGGGAGCATTTAAATAGGGGGAGTTCAAATATTCACGAACAAACACATTTATTATATTCAAAATCTTTTATTTGTTTGTCATCATCAAAAGGGGGAGATTGTTGTATATAACGGTGTTGTATACACAATTATATGATTTTTGTTTGATGATAACAACCAAATATATTTCTATTATAAATGTGTTTGGTACTGTACTGTTATATATATACATCACAGCAATGAATATAATATTTATATTCAAATAAAATACGACTGTACAGAAATTCAAATATTAACACTGTATTTTATTTAAATAGAATATTTTATTTCAATATTCAAACAGTACAACTATTTGTAACTCCACTATTTATACATTCACAGAATATTTGTACTTGTATATAAACAGAATAAAATATACAAGCTTGTTTGACAACAATAAAATGATATTTTATTTCAATCAAACTTGTTTATTACAGACATCAGTACAATCACTCTTTCATATACATTAGCTCCTCACTATAACACTCATACATTCACTCAGTTTGCATTTCATATATACAATTTTATTTACACAGACACACTGACACTCTTCTCATTTTCACTGTCTTCTGTCTTTTATTTTTTGTCTTCACAGCGTTCTGCATTCAGTCCAGTCTTCATACCTGTCATATACAGAAACACACACACAGTACACTGCAATAGAAATAAAAATTGAATACATGCAGATTTGAATTTTATTTTTAAAATTCCATTTGCCTCAGCTTTCTGGTGTGTTTCTCATCCTTTTTCATGACTTGATCTTATATATATATATATATATATATATATATATATATATATATTTGTAGTACCCATTGATCAGCCTCAACACACTACACTGGTTTGCTGATCAGAACCAGTTGATTCTGAACAGCCTCAACACAATGTAGCGGTTTGCTGATAAAGTTTCATTCGGGCAGTCACACATATATACACACATGTATACACACTCATACGTGCATATATACATATATGTATACATGAAAGAAAATACATGACAAACAGCAAAAATGATCTGTCAAAAGTAATCAAAGCTGCTCAAAAATTCAAAACTGGTTCAAGCATATGAACAAGCAAGAGGCACAATAAAGTATATGGATGCACAAGTAAATATGGTGCAAATGCAAGGATTCAAGTTTCAGCAAAACAAGTCAGTGTACATAGGCTCAAGTTCAATTAAAGTCAAAGTATCATGTGATAAGCAGCTACAAATGGTCGAGATACAAAGTCAAAGTACAAGCCTTAGTGAAAGCATATCAAAACAGCAAAGAATTCACAAGCCAGAAATGAAAAAGCAAAACTCCAGTGGAGTATACAATGTCGAGCACAAACCAAACCAGCATGGTGAAGGCACAAACTCAAGATAAAACAAAATGGTCAAGCAGGCTAATGTGGACATGCAGCATGGATACACACTAAAACAACATGGCACAATGAATGAAAAATGGTTACAGTTCAAGTGTTCGAGCATGCACAAACAGGGAAGTGGACGTGCCAAAGTGGTCGAGCCTCAAAACAACAACAAAATAAATAGTAGCAGCTACAACAAGTAAACAAAACAGCAAAGGTTCAAGAATACTCAAGTCATTAAGACAGCTCGACATAGCCAAGAAAGCAAGGCCAAGCAATGAATTTTCAGCTCAAAAGTGTTCAAGTGTACACATGATCAAGACATGGTTCAGAGAGCAAGTCAGAGCAGGCAACAAGAGATGGTGGACCAAGAATTCAAGTAACATGGACAAGCCAATATCAATAGTGAAAAGCAAAGTGATTATTTCAACATTTTTTAATAGCAAGTTTTTTTTTATTTTTTCCAGAAATCATCTTTTGGAAAGAAGAACAAGTTTTTTTAAAAAAACTGCTTCCATCTTTTTTTTCAAAACCACAGTTTACTCCCAGAAATGGAAGTGTGATTTCAAGACAGTTTTTAAATTTATTCCAAGGGCAAATGAATTCAAGATGGAAACAATTTTATTTCAAGAAATCTAGCAACAATCATGGAAAGAGTTTTCTCCTCAGTATTTTTCTAACAAATTCAATCAGAGAATTTAATGTCGGGCAATGCATTTCAAATTAAGGCAACAAGCTTTTGTTTCCTGTATTGCAAAAATTTCCAGACTTAAATCAGAGTGGAAAAGCATACATACATGGTGCAAGTGTGTACATATATATGGTATGGAAACAGTAACATATCAGTGCAGATTTGGATACATATCTAGCAAGTTGTAATTCCAGGAAAACAAGCTTTTAAACTTTTCCACAGATGGTTCTTCAATCAAACAAGGAGCTAGTGGAAACAATTTTTTTGTTTCCTGTTTTCATTTTGTAATTCAATGCAGCAATCAGTAAAAAATTATCTAAGGAATTAAGGCAACATTTCAAAACCGTTTTTCCATCCAGAAAATCATATTAATTGTTTCCTATTTTGATTCAGTCAGGAAAGTTATTCAAGGCAACATTTCTCAAATTCATTCGAGGAAATCAGAAAGGGAAAACATCACACAATTTAGGCCGAGAATTTCTAAATCAAAAGTGGAAGCAGGCGCAAAAACCAGAAAAAATCACTTTCACGAAATCAGAGAGTAATTATAGGGTTTCTATACCCTATAAACAACACCGATTCATCATTGACACGAGCATCAAAAGTCAAGCAAATCGGACCGAATCACTTGTGAAATCAGAGACACGATTTAGGGTTTCTAATACCCTATAAATAACACCCATAACATCACTGGCAAAGTATCGAAATAATTCAATCAATATTCAAAGCAGCAAAAAGAAAATTCTTTTTATACACTCACAGTTTCAATCGACGCCAGAGAAAAACTTCTCAAATCAGAAAGCCGTAGAGACTAGAGCATCAGAGGTTTGATTTCGACAGCAACCGAATCGATTTGGGGCAAATGAAGAAAACTCTAGAAAACCCTAGCCGCCATATTTTTTTCTCAGAGGCAAAAGAGGATCGGGCAGAAGAATGAAGCAAGAAAAGAAAATGGGCCGGCCGGTTTTTAATGGGAAAAGGGGATGACCCCTTTGATATAAACTCCTTTTATTTTTATTTTTATTTTAAGAACTAGGGTTTACATTGTTTTTTTTTTCATTCTGTTGTTTTTTAAATTGTGTTGTAAAATCATTTCTGAACAGTTCTAGGTCTGTAAAATCTAGGGGGATTTAGTCAAGGAGTTGACTGTCAGTTTCAGAGTCTGTAAATCTGAGTTACGAGTTACAGGGTTTGTAATTCGGGAAATCTGATCTAGGGGTTTAGATCAGTCTAGGGGTTTGAGCGTAGGGTTAGAATAGGAGCAGGGTTTGCGAGTGTACATGGTCTTGTATGCGGGATCTGTTCTATCACCTAGTAGAAACCTTAGAAATGCAGCAGTAGGCAGGGTTTTGCCGAAGCTGGGTATATCTGTGTGTGATTTATTTTCTGCATTTCAGTTTCTGCTATTTTCTGTGATTAGTTTATTATTATATATCTCGTTAAGTTTTTATTTCAGTTAAAAACTGTGAAAAACCCTATTCACCCCCCCTCTAGGGTTATTCTAGATCCAACAATTACGTCCTCGAACTTTGGCTAAAATCATTAACCAGAGCTCTGATACCAAATGTGATGACCGCCTACAATCCCAAACAAGAGGAATAATGCACTGAAAAGTGTGTCAGGCAGTTGTGGACGATCATCATAGGTAAACAACATCATCGGAACCTATCATAACTCACAGCGCAAAGATAAAGTATAATAGAACATATACAACAGGTAATAATAGTGAAGTAGAAAACACTAGATTTTCATACAATCGGAAATTAATATCCATACACTTGGAAATAGTATTTGTACAAAGTTGCCTCACTACAACACTTAGAAAAGCAAATAGTGGAAACAAATACTAGATAGTAGTAAAGATAGTACGCCAGCCTCTTGCTCGCCTTCGCACAACATCTTCCTCACTAATCACCTGTCACCAACCACCTAGTCTCCCCATCCATAACCAGATGAACAGCCCAATGTAATAAGAGGGAAACATAAAACCTTGAGTCAGACAACATTCTTAGTGAGCGATAAAACAACTAATAAACATCATCAATAAAGTATATGAGAATAGGTAGATTAACCAACCAATCTAGCAAACACCAGAGAAGAACTCAACCCCGTCTTCCATACATCGGACAAAGATAGCCTTTACATTAAACAATTCAACCATTCATCCATGGAAACCAGAACACCCATTCAATCATGGTAATGCACTCATGAAATCCAGATTATATAACTCATGTGAACCAGCCTAATCGAATTCAACATCCCTCAATCACAAGCTCTAGAGGCCTAAACCAAAATCAGACAAGCAACCAAGGAACATCCTCCGACGTTGGACAATCTACATGAGATGATACAAATAGATGAAACAAACGAACAAATATCTATGACTGACTCTGGCTATCACCGCCAATTCTGCTTTGAAACCATCGTTAATCGTATGACGACCAACCTTGCTACATGTCAAGGGCTAATCGTGATCCCAGTTCTAGCATAAATTCCATATGCCTTTCAACGATGCGTATATATGTCCATCCTTGACAACTAGGCCTTTCAACGATACCCAAGGTACTTGACCTACAACCGGTCTTTTGGGTGCCCCCATTGTACCTCTGCTTTGAGCCTACTTGAACTTACGACAACGATAATCTCTCGGCCTTCGCATCCCTACTCATCCAACCCGATGACTTTTCATGGCACAGGCAACCCTCTCAAGCAACCATTATCCACCAACTCACGATCTTTGATTTGTCACCTCATTCGTTGTTCTACACCGATCAATGAACACATTCAACACTTTGAACCTTCCTACTTGAATTCAATTCGAAGTGACACCCTCACTGCGCTGCGGCATGGGTTCGGGGGAGGCCCCCAAATTTTTGTTTGCAACCACTTCTCTTCAAATCTGGGTCGTACTAGGAAAAATATTTTTTCAGAAACAACCTTGGATGACCGGTCCATCCTCTTGGAGCCGACCGATCCATCTATTTCAACCCGACCGACCCATTTCAGAAAATGGGACCTGACCTGTATTCTCATGGAACCAGACTGACCAGAACTCAATAGCCGACCTGCAACTCCGTTGCTTCAAACATGACCGACCCAGAAATTTGAGACCGATCGAACCGCCTACTTCCTCACTAAAACTAGAACTCCAAACCGGTCGATCAGTTACGACCAACCCAAACCAAACTAAGACTGACCCAACCAGCATGTGCGACCGATCCACCTACTCCAAAACCAGAACTTCAGACCGACCCGACCTAATCAAGACCGACCCATTAGGACCGACCAGGTATTGGACCGACCCGACCCAACTTTCTGTACTTCGGTTCGTACTACCTTTGTACTTCATGACCGACCAGAAGTATGACCGACCAGGATGAGGCCGACCCATTTCCCGCACATTCCAATCAGACTCCGATTTCGACCAAAACTTCACCAAATGATAAATTTAACGAAACTAACTTGAGTAAATCATCAAATATGACCACAAACGTGGTATGAATTCACTAACAACATAAAAACGACAATTTTCACCAAAATTATGCAAATCAATCCAAAATCATGAAGAATGATCACATAAACAAAAAATTTTAGATCTAACTTGCATAATCATATGAAAAAGCATAGAAATACCGGTTTAAACTTGCTAAATTAGTTCCTAGGGTTATTCATATGAAAATGGACTTAGCAACGTGTAGATTTATGATAAAATGCTTGAATTTGATGAAAAACATGATCAAACACTCATACACTTCATTGAATCCATGTGAGAGATGTATATCACACACCGATCCTTAAAAACATGTTAATATGAATGCAATAAGATTCCGGACAGTAAGCACTTCGAACCAAACCCCTCGATCTAATGAATTCTCGCTTCAATTGATGTAGATCTAGCCTCCAGTGGTGTAGATCTTCAATTTCCTTCCTTGGGTCTTGATTTTTAACGGTGGAAAGGTGTTAGAGGAAGGAGGAGCATAGGCCACCAAATGAGAGCATAGAGAAACTAAAACATTTCTCACACCTCATGCCCCTATTTATACCCTTCCACTAGCCCACTAACGGGCCTCTCCAAATCAGCCCACTAAGGCTCCCAAATACTAATCAGCCAACTGTTAAACTTAAAATAGTGATTCATCCCAAACTGCTGGGCCCAAATTTTATTGTAATCATTCTACGGAATGGCAATCGTCTTTTCCTTTTCAATGGCACAGGTCTCACCACCTGATTCGACCTGAGTCAAAAGTTATTCCCTGTACAAGACTGACCGGGGAAAAATGGTCACAAACAAAATTGGTAAAAATTATGGACATGTCTCACATCCCCATAAGCAACATATTAAAAGATGAGAATGATACAACCCTTAGGGAATAAAATAAAAATATTTTATGATCTTCCGATACGTAAAAAGCGGGCTATTACATTCTCCCCCTCTTAAGAATTTCGCCCCCGAAATTTCAAGAAAACACAAGCAATCACAATAATTCCGCATGCCTATAATCCTTGATAAGCCAATTATATCATCCAAACTAGCAGTCATCAAGCCATGCATCCATAGCCTTATCATAGCTTGTGGAATTATATCAAACAACAATAAGATACAATGATGATACTATATCAAAGGTCCTACCAACGAAGAGTTCTGGATAAATCACCTTCATGCTCTCTTCTTTCTCCCACGTACAATCGTCACCATCCTCACTCCATTGTACCTTGACTAGCTTAACCATCTTGCTCCTAAGCTGTTTCGTGTCATTACCCATAACACGTGGCTTACGAGGTCTCATAACTCTACTTCTAGGTCTTCGTACTGCTCTGGAGATACAACCACGTTCGAATCATGCATGAACTTCGGTAGAAACAACACATGGAAAACATTATGCACATCGACATCTTCTCAGGAACTTCAATATATATGTGTGACGACCTTCCCCATACCAGCTGTCATTTCCCCCAAAATGCACTGTGCCAACATCCGATTAGCACGGGACGGTCGCCAAAAGAAAAGAAGCAAGACGATGAATCCCAAAAGAACTTGTAGTATATCTCACAGTGCATGGAATGAAATATAATAATAACATAACTTGACATGAAATAGGCGAGACAATGCATAAGTTGAAAACTAAACCATCATGTCAACGAAATCCAAAATACAACTTATGATTCAAACCATTATTACAACTTTAAAATATTGCCTCTAAAGCAAAATAGGAAAGGTACACTACTAATGCCCAAAGAAGTGACCATCAACAACACAGGGAGAATATATGAAAATAGTATGTGGAAGCCTCCTGCTCATCTCCGGACAGCTACTCATGCATACCACCTAACCAGTCTCTAGTCAGCTGTTTAGGAGCACCCAGAGTAATAAGAAGAGACATAAAACTCTAGGTCAGACAAAAGTCTGGTATGAGCGATAGCAGCAAAACAAAGCAATAACAGGTATAAATAATCATACCTGAACCTGGACCTGCAACCAAAGAGTTAGTACAACAAAATGTACAGTACTCTAAGGTAACACTAACATATGGTGTAAAGTGGAAGTGTGCATGTCATGGTGATAGCAAACATCAAACATAACAATCAACCACACATCTCTCACTCAGCGCGTAAAGTATACGATATCCACCACTTTGATCACCAAATCCTTTGCTACGACCACTTTGCCCTTGGGATCTTAATGACCCCATTGCGTTGGTCCATAACCACTAATCTCTTGCTATAATCACCTTGCCCTTAGGGGTCCTAATGATCCCATTTCACTGGTCCATAGCCATGCCACGATCATTTGCCCTTGGGTGTCTTAATAAACCCATTGCGCTGATCCATAGCCACTAATCCATCTCTCAGTGGTGAACTAAAGCTATAAATATCGATAACCCCTTTGAACACGTCCCGCAGCAAAGCCCAATGTAAGAAGTTAACTCATTGGTTCCCATCTGAATCCCGAGTAATAACTTCCATTTTGGACTTCCTTTGCATATCGGGTTTTGGTCCTCTTCAGTGTGTGATTTTCCATTCAGTTCATCTCATACCCTTCATCATGTCTCAGTTCGACGTTCGAGTTCTCAGCTCAGCTCGCGGTTCGTGGATGCTACGGTTCGCGACTCTTGGTTGACTCGTGGACCACATTCGGGTCGTGGGACCCACTCGTGATCCCTTTTCTGGTCGTGGTCTTCTGGATCGGCTCATGGTCCTTATATGGACCCGGTTCGAACTTCTTGTGTGGCAGTTCATGGAGCATCCTCTAGTCCGGTTCATGATGCATCAGTTCATGAGGGGGGTAGTCGGCTCGTGAAGTGGGTTCACGACCAGGGTCGTGTCCTGGTCGTGATGTGCCTCACGGTCAGGGACATGCTCCAATTTCCTACAACTTTCCAACAAGCTATTTACGCCACACGATGGCGTTTTCGACCATTCTAACTGTTCTATGCATTCACAAATCATACCAAACAGTAATAGCAACATACAGAATCGACTATAAACATTGAAATGATGAATAATCATGTAAATATGGATCAAACACACCCAAGACCTATGTTTTTCCCTTAATCATGTTTAACTATATCTAGTAATAGGATTAGCAAACTTAATCCAAATTAACCCAAATTTCTAACAGAGGCATAAAATAATATTTTAGAATTTCTACATATTTTTCCATATTTTTCTAAGTTATAATTTCGCTAACTATCACTAATCACCCCTAATTAGTGTAAAAATAAGCTATTCACTCACCTTAGCCACAAATAAAGTTCAGATCTGAAAATATCTCTGATTTGGTTCGAATCCCAATGCAATACAACAACTCGACCTTTAATTTGATGTTAATTTGCCTTGATTTGATGTTGATTGGCTTAATATTGGATTAGAAAGTGATTAAAAGGTGATTTGGGAGTTGGAGGCCAATGCTAGGGTTAGAGGAAGGTAAATGGCGGCTAGAAAAATGAATAAAACTGATTTCCCAAACCCTATCAACCCTCCCATAACCCTAATCCCGAAATGGGTTATGGGCTTAGCTGCTAATCACCCGTTTAAGCCTAATTATGTTGTTTCTCACCTTTCAAACCTTATTCCAGCTATATCTATCAAATGGTTAGTCCGTTTGATTAATGTGACCTCTCTACAGAATGGTAAACCATCATCCAAATCCATTACAAGTGGTTTCAGGTCAAAACTCCTTACTAATCAAAAGTTATAGGCGAAACAAGATTCGTCAGGGGTAAAGCAGTCATTTAAAATTCGACAAAAATCGTGAACATGGGAAATGACCCCAATAGTCGTTCCCCAAAGTTATAGGACCATACGACTTCATATGTGAACGAAATAAACATTCTACGATCCTCCGATGCGTAGAATGCGAGTCAATACAATATGCGAGCTTTCCAATTCGCTCGACTATAGGAAATGGTCCAACAAACCTAAGAGCTAACTTCCCTTTACTTTCAAACCGAACGACATGCTTCAATGGTGAAACCTTCACGAAATCCATATTGTCCACATCGAATTACAAGTCCTTACGATGCTTATCGGCATAACTCTTTTGACGATCTTGGGCCGCCTTCATTCCTTGCCGAATGATCTCGATATAATCCGTGGTTTCTCTAATCATCTTAGGCCCAAGTACCGACTTATCTCCGGTTTCTAACCAACAGACTGAAGAATTGCATGGCCTCCCATACAACGCCTCGTATGGTGCCATCCCAATGTTAGACTGGTAACTATTATTATATGCAAACTCAACTAGATGTAGATGGTCTTCCCACGATCCCCCAAAATCCAACACACAAGCTCTTAGGAGATCTTCCAAAACTCGGTTAACCTTCTCGGTTTGACCATCAGTTTAAGGATGATAAGTCATACTTAAACACAACTCAGTTCCCAAAGCTTCCTGTAAACTCTTCCAAAATCCACTCGTAAATAATGGATCTCGGTCACTCACTATGCTCTTCGGAATACCATGGAATCAAACTATCCATTTTACATAAAGTTCAGCCAATTTCGATGCCATTCTAGTCGACCTGACAGGAATGAACCGTGCACATTTGGTCAAATGATCCATGATGGCCCAAATCCCTTCATTTCCTGCCCTGGTTCTAGGTAGTCCGTCGATAAAATCCATCGATACTTGCTCCCACTTCCATGTAGGAACTTCCAATGGCTGAAACAAACCACTTGGCTTCTTCTATTTAGCTTTCACCAACTGACATTTTATGCACTTGGAAACGAACTTTCCAATATCTCGCTTCATCCCTTCCCAGTAGCAGATTCGCTTCATGTCCTGATACATCTTCTTACCACGAGGATGAATCATTAACTTTGATTGATGACATTCCTTCAGAACCTCATCCCTTAATCCGTCGATATTAGGAACAACTAGCCGCCCTTGTTTTCGAAGCCAGCCTTCTCAATCAACTTTGAACTCTTTATTCTGTGGTTCTAGGTTCTGGATAAACTCGACAAACTTTCATCACGCGTTTAGCTCTCGCCAATCCTTTCGATAAGAGCAGGTCTTATCGATAAGCTTGCCAACATTTCAGCTTGCAACTCACATCGTGGCCATAAATCGAATCTTGCCAAATACTCGAGGCTCTTCCATTCGGAAAACAACGCCCCCAAATTTGCATGTCTTCGACTCAATGCATCTGCAACTGCGTTATCCTTGCTAGGAGTATAGGCTATACCAAAATCATATGATGCTAGAAACTGCAACCATCTTTGCTGCCGAAGATTCAAATCCTTTTGGGAGAAAAGATATTTCAACGATTTGTGATCTATAAACAACTCGAATCGAACTCCACATCTTCAGAGCAAACACAATTGCCGCTAACTCTAAATCATGAGTTGGGTAATTCTTCTCATGCGGCTTTAGTTGTCGACTTGCTTTGGCCATAACCTTATCCTTCTGCATTAGCACTGCTTCAAGCGCGGTACCACATGCATCGTTGTATACCACCATCTCCTCATTCCCACTTTGAATGGTCAACACAGAAGCACTCGTCAGTCTCTCCTTCGGGATTCCAAACGCTTGCTCATACTTTGCATCTCAATCCTGTCAATAGTGCAACCATCTTGGAAAAATCCTTGATGAACCGTCGGTAATAACTAGCCAACCCAAGGAAACTTCTCACATCAGTCGCATTCTTAGGTCTATCCCAGTCCTGGATTGCTGCCACTTTAGCGGGGTCAACCGCTATTCCATTACCAAAAACTACATGGCCTAAGAATCTCACTTCACTCTTCTAGGAGTGACATTTGGAAAACTTGGCTCTCAACTGATGCTTTTACAAGATTTTCAACACGATTCTCAAGTGCGCCTTGTGTTCTTCCTCATTTCGAGAGTAAACTAGAATGTCATCCACGAACACAAGAACGAACCTATTCAGCTGAACTCTAAAAGCCTTATTTATAAGATCTACAAAATACGCTGGCGTGTTAGTCACCCGAATGGCATCACTAACCATTCGAAGAAACCGGATGGTGTCCTAAAAGTAGTCTTTGGCACACTATCCTTTGCTATCCTCAATTGGTGAAATCCCGTTGCCAAATCCATTTGAGAAAATACTGGCTTCGTGAAACTGATCGAACAAGTCATTAATCCTTGACAACAGATACTTGTTCTTCTTAATCTTCTTGTTCAGCTCACGATAGTCCACACACAATCACAACGAGCCATCTGCCTTGGTTGCAAACACGGCCGGTGCACCCCATTCGGAAACACTTCTTCGAATGAGTCCCTTTCCTAGAAGGTCATGAACTTGCACCTCCAACTCTCGGTGTTCTTTAGGAGCCATCCGCCTAAGAGGCATAACGATTGGTCTAGCACCCTCGACCAAATCGATCCTAAACTCGATATCACGATGTGGTGGCAACCCTTTGACCTCGCCAAAGATGTCCTTATACTCATTAGCGATCAGCACAGATGACAAGTTTTCCTGTGGAATCCTAAGCGAATATAGATAACTCACAAAGACACCCTCTTCGCGCTTACATCTAATCAAAACCTTTCACCCTTCCACATCCCCAATCCTCACCTCTAGCTTCTCGCAATTCACTCTTACCACATACCTCTTGAGCCAATCCATACCCAAGATGATCCCAAACCCAGTGATGTTAAGAAAAAAGCAATCACACACAAAGGAGTAACCATGACTCGAAAACACTTGAACACGACACAACATGCACAAACTGGACGAACCCTTGACTGGATTAGTCACGATCAATGGTCTATCACAAATCTCGGGTTCCAAACACAAGAGGCACACAAGCATATTACAAATGAAAGAATGCGATGCTCCAGTATCGAACAACACACGAACTGTAACACCATTAACTGAAAGAGTACCTTGAACGACAACACCCTTTCCCTTCTCCTCTGCAATAGGAGCTCTCGAAGAAGTTGGCACGACTTCCAAAGCATATGCCTTCACAACCTGCTTGCCCTTATCTGATTCTAGAATGTCTTTCTTCTCATGCCCATGCTTTCCATACTTGAAGCGCTTCTTCTCAGCTTTGGGATTCTTGCACTCATTCGAGTAATGACACTTCTGTTGGCAGTTAAAGCAAGCCACCTCACTCTTATGCTTCTTCTGACCATACTTTCCTTTCTGATGTTGCTGCTTCCTCTTCTTATTATTACCACCCAGCTGTGGTTTTTGAACTTCTTTGGTTGTAGTGATAATAAGCTCTCATGGCAAACAACGACCTTCCAATATAGATATCCAGGCCCATAACGAAATTCCATAATCTTCTCGAATGAAACATCAAGATGATCCACCAATGACCTTCCAATATAGGTATCCAGGCCCATAACGAAATTCTCATTCTTCTGAAAGTGTGTGTTAATGTATGAACGAGCATATTTGGACAGGGTCTCGAAATCAGAAATATAGTCTAGAACCGGTCTGCCATTCTGCTTCGATTCCACAAATTTCTTGAATAGAGCAGATTTCTGAGATGTGGAGATAAATTTTGCTTCAAACTTAGCCTAGAATTTCTCCCCTGAAATCTCCTCTTCTGGAGTTTCAAGTGTAATAGAATTCCACCATTCCATGGCTCTTCCCTGCAACTACCTTGGTGCAAGCTTTCTCATTGTGGCACCATCCAATCCCAAGTATCCAAAGATGCAAACACAAGAATCCATCCACCTCTGAACCTCTTCAGCTAGCTCAGATCCTTTGAATGGTTTTCAATCTAGCGATGTATAATCCTTGCACAACCTTGCAAAATCCACAACACTAGGCAACTGAACTCCTACGTCTACAATTGCTGCCACTAAAGCGGGTACCCTTCGCATGAATGCCTCCATCATGGCTTCAAATGTGGTAGGGTAGTCCGGTTCATCGCCATTTCTCCCTCCAGTATTAGCTCCCCTAGCAGCATGTCTCAATATTCTTCTACTCATTCTAAATCTAAAATTTAGAATAATTAGACACTTTCAAGAAAAACTGCTAAAGAAATACAACCGATATGACTATATATGCTATTATATATAGTAAGCATCCAACTGAAATCTACAAGTACGTCTCTCATACGTAATTACATCCTCGAACTTTGGCTAAAATAATTAACCAGAGCTCTGATACCAAATGTGATGACCGCCCACAACCTCTGCACTAACAAGAGGAATAATGCGCTGAAAAGTGTGCCGGGTAGTTGTGAACAATCATCATAACTAAACAACAACATCGAAACCTGTCGTAACTCACAACACAAAGATAAAATATAATAGAACATATACAACAAGTAGTAATAGTGAAGTAGAAAACGCTAGACTGTCATACAATCGGAAAGTAATATCCATACACTTGGAAATATTGTTTGTACCAAGTTGCCTCACTACAGCACTTAGAAAATCGAACAGCGGAAACAAATAATAGATAGTAGTAAAGATAGTACGCTAGCCACTTGCTCACCTTCACACAAAAACATCGTTCTCACTAATCACCTGCCACCTAGTTTGCACATCCACAACCGGATGAACAGCCCAAGGTAATAAGAGGAAAACATAAAACCTTGATTCAGACAACAACCTTAGTGAGCGATAAAAAATTAACAAAAATCATCAATAAAGTATATGAGAATAGGTAGATGAACCAACCAATCTACCAAATGCTAGAGAAGAACTTAGAACCGTCTTCCCTACATCGGACAGTGATAACCTTTACATTAAACAATTCATCCATTCATCCGTGGAAACCAGAACACCCATTTAATTATGGTAAAGCACCCATGACATCCAGATTATATAACTCATGTGAACCATCCTAATCGAATTTAACACCCCTCAACCACAAGCCCCAGAGGCCTAAACCAAACGATCAAACATCCATGACTAACTCTGGCTATCACCGCCAATCCTGCTTTGAAACCATCGTTAATCGTACGATGACCAACCTTGCCATAAGTCAAGGGCTAATGGTAACCCCAGTTGTAGCATAAACTCTATACGCCTTTCAATGATACATATGTATGTCCAACCTTGGCAACTAGGCCTTTCAATGATACCCAGGGTACTCGACCTACAACCGATCTTTTGGGTGCCCCCATTGTACCCTTGCTTTGAGCCTGTTAGAACATACGACAACAATAATTTCTTGGCCATCACATCTCTAGTCATTCTACCCAATGACTTTTCATAGCTCAAGCAACCATTATCCACCAACAAACACATTCAACACTTCGAACCTTCCTACTTGAATTCACTTCAAAGTCACAGCCTCACGGCGCTGCGGCACGGGTTCGGGGAAGGCCCCCAATTTTTTTTTCAACCTCTTTTCTTCAAATCTTGGTCGTAACCGAAAATATAATTTTTTAGAAATAATCCTGGATTGTCGACCCATCCTCTTGGAGCCGACCGATCCATCTCTTTCAGCCCTACCAGCCTATTTCAGAAAATGGGACCCGATCTGTATTTTCATGGAACTAGACTGACCAAAACTCAACAGCCAACCTACTCCTCCATTGCTTCAAACATGACTGACCGACCCGAAAATTTGAGACCGATCGACCCGCCTATTTCCTCACCAAAATCATAACTCTAAATCGGCCGACCAGTTACGACCAATCCGACCCAAAACCCGACTAGTTATGTGCGACCGATCCACCTGCTCCAAAACCAGAACTTCAGACTGGCCCAATCCAATCAAGACCGACCAGGTATTGGACCGAACCAACCTAACATTCTACACTTCAGTTCATACTACCCTTGTACTTCATGACCGACCAGAAGTACGACCGACCAGGATGGGGCCGGCCCATTTTCCACACATTCCTATCCAACTCCGATTTCGAACAAACTTCTCCAAATGATAAATTTGATGAAACTAACTTGACTAAATTATCAAATATGACCACAAACGTGGTATGAATTCATTAACAACATGAAAATGACAATTTTCACCAAAATTATGCAAATCAATCTGAAATCATGAAGAATGATCATTTGAACAAAATTCTAGATCTAACTTGCATAATCATTTGAAATAGCATAGAAATACTGGTTTAAACTTTCTAAATTAGTTCCTAGGTGATTCATATGAAAATGGACTTACTAACGTGTAGATCTATGATAAAATGCTTGAATTTGATGAAAACATGATCAAACACTCATACACTTAATCAAATCCATGTGAGAGATGCATATCACTCACCAATCCTCACAGACAAGCTAAAATCAATGAAATAAGATTCCATACAGCAAGCACTTCGAACCAAACCCCGTGATCTGATGAAATTTTTCTTCAATTGATGTAGATCTAGCCTCCAATGGTGTAGATCTTCAATTTCCTTCCTTAGATTTTGATTTTTAATGGCGGAAAGGTGTTAAAGGAAGGAGGAGCGTAGGCCACCAAACGAGAGAATAGAGAAACTAAAACATTTCTCATACCTCCCACCACCTATTTACACCATTCCACAAGCCCACTAACGGGCCTGTCCAAATTAGCCCATTAAGGCTCCCAAAACCTGAACAACTAACTGTTAAACCTTAAAACAGCGATTCCTCCCAAATCGCTGAGCCAAAATTTTAATGTAACCACTCTACAATCATCATTTCCTTTTCAAAGGCACAGGTCTCACCACCTGATTCGACCTAAGTCAAAAGTTACGCTCTGTACAAGACTGATAGGGGCAAAATGGTCACAAACAAAGCTGGTAAAAATTATGGAAATGTCTCACATCCCCATAAGCAACATATTAAAAGATGAGAATGATCCAACCCTCAGGGAATAAAATAAAAATATTTTACGATCTTCCAATACGTAAAATGCGGGTTGTTACATTGGGAGAGGGGACCGTAGGAGAGTATGGATCCTCCCTTTCCTTGTAATGGGCATAAACTCTCTGTATAATTCCTATTTGGGCTAACCGGCCCTAGCAGAGTTTCAAGCATGCTTAGCTCCTTGGTATGTGCTCTTGAAGGTTTCAACATAAGATGGAATTGGAGTTGTATGAGGAGACTAAGTAGCAGGATGAGCGTGCTACTTAGTAGAATGGAAAGAATTCCGCACCAAAGAAAATGGAGAGCTTGAAGATATCCCGCCTCCTACTGAGGAGACAGGTGCATAGAAAGTAAAAGAGACATTGCAGCTAGGACTGTCGAGTCTCCAACTTGAGGAAAGAGTCGGGGTGCAGAAAAGAGACTCTTAATAAAACTACGGTGGAGATCCCAATCGATGACAATCACTCGAATAAGGTTTTGAAGATAGGATCCCTTCTGGACTCCCTCCGGATGATTGAGTTAACTGATTTTCTTCATGCCAACCTTGATGCGTTCACTTGGACCCATGCTGACATATGTGGGGTATCTCCGTCTATCATGATCCATTCACTCAATATCAACATGCAATATGTTCTAATGAAGTAGAAAAGGTGTATGCTCAGTCCAAAAAGATTAGCGGCTTTAAAAGAAGAGGTCAAAAGGCTAAAGAGCAACAAGTTTATTCAGGATTCAACATACCCCAAGTGGATATCAAACCTAGTTCTGTGAAGAAGGTCAATGGGAAGTGGAAGACATGAATTAATTTTTTAGACTTGAATAAGGCATTGCCCAAAGACAGCCTTCCATTTCTCCTGATTTGACCAGCTCGTCGACTCAATGGCAGGGCACGAACTTTATTCTTTCATGGTTGCTTATGACGGATATTACCATATATCAATGCATGTTCCAGAGCAGGAACATACCAGCTTCATAACAGATCTTGGATTGTACTGCTATGTGGTACTGTCGTTCTTACTGAAGAACGCCAGGACGATGTATCAGTGGCTAGTCAAACGCATTTCCAAAATCAAATTAGGAGATCGATGGAGGTATACATGGACAACATGCATGTGAAGTCAAAGTAATCAACCAACCACGTCAAAGACTTAGCTGAAATAATTGGCATTCTCCGAAAGTGCGGGATGAAGCTCAACCCTTCGAAATGCTCTTTCGACATTGCATCAAGGAAATTTTTGGGCTTCATCATCGGCTCATGCGAAATTAAAATTAATCCTGAACAAATTGAAGCTATATGGGGTATCTAGGAACCTTGAAAAATCAAGGATATGCAAAGTCTAGTTGGGAAGGTGGCAGCTTCAGGAAGATTCGAATCCAGGGTTGCTGATAAGTGTATCCCCTTCTTTGGCTTGATTAAGCAAGGAAGCACATTTTTACTTAGATGTCTGACTTTCTCGAAACATTCCAAGATCTATTAGATAATTTGGAGAGGCCTACTATTATGTTAAAGCCAGTGGACCACAAAGATTTGGTCATATACTTGGCAATCTCTTTGCATGCTATCAGCTTAGCATTTGTCCTTGAAGATGACCGGGTTTAGCAACTGGTATATAGAGCAAGCAAGAAATTGATGGGGGTAGAGCGCAACCACCCGAAGATTGAGAAGCTTGCTTACAGTTTATAGATAGCCTCGAGGAAACTCTGTCACAATTCCAGGCTCATCCGAATACGGTGTATACCGACCAGTCGCTATGACAAGTCCTTCACTGACCTAAGGCATTAAGGAGGTTACTCAAACGGAACATCAACTTGTGCCAATTCGATATTACTTATATCTCCCGCCTCACTGTTCTAGGACAAGCATTGGCTAATTTCATTATGGAATTTATTGCTTTATAGGACGATGGAGATGTAAAATTAGCCCGCCAAATGTCACATGTAAACTATTCACTGACAGAGACCGAAATGATCGACGTTCTGGTATCAGAGTTGTGTTATTGAGTCCTAAAGGATGATCGCTGTGTTATGCATTGAGACTGGAATTCCAAGCAACTAACAACTATGCCTAGTTTGAAGCCCTGATTGCCGTGCTTAAACTCGCCAAGGAGTTAGGTGTAAAAACTATTGACATCTTTTGTTACTTGAAAATTGTTGTATGCCAGGTCACGACGGAGTTCAAGACCAAAGGGAACGACTTACCTCTTATCTTGGTCAAGTGAAGCAACTGCTATGATAGTTAGACTATTACAACATCTCTTATGACATCCCACATCCGTTAATGTCACTCTTTGTCAGAATGAATTAAGTTTTGTGAAGTGTTATAGGTAATCAGATAGAGAAACATCATAAGAAAGATATAAAATAACAGCGGAATTTATAACTTTATTAAGCAGAAAACATCATGGTCCAAAACTTAGTTACGTCATAAGTCTAAAATATAGAAAACCCATCACAGTTTCTATATTTTACTAAAATCATCAGAGTACAGTAATATAAAAAGCATAATCCCCAAAAATATAGCCATATCAAAAAAGTCAAGAAATCAAAGCGGTACATCTAAGCACCTCCAAGAAGAATGAAAGAGAGAATCCTAATCAAGCCTGAGTATTCCCACCCTGAGAACTTGGAGGGGGAAAGGAAGAAAGAGAAAAGGAAACAAAACGGGTCAGATATAAAGTCTGGCGAGTTTAGTTACTTTTAGCATATAAATAAGTTAAAGCATCATGCTAGACATATCAACTGGATGAGAGAGATAACTGTATATAAGGCAGGTATAACAGGATAAACAGGATAAGCATAACATCATATATTACGCTTCTCAAGTACTTTTTCTCTGCACCAATACTAGTATAACAGAAACAAGATGATCCCAACAACATCAAGATGGTAGACTTAGGTGTACCTCTAATGAGGGGTTTTACCCCATACAATCATAATAGGTAGCCCAACATAAATGACAGGTGTTACCTCCAATAAAAATAACGAGCTCCTAAACAAGCGAGACTAGATGTACCCTACTTACTACCCCCAATCAATCGACTCCCTATCCCGTATATACCCTGTGCTAGCCCCAAAGTAGGATGTATCACTTCCTAAAGTGACAACCCCGTTATTTTCAAGATGCACAACCATATCTACTGATGTCACAACATCTTATTATCTCCTAGGAGTTCGGTCCCATGCATGCACACGACTCCGTTGGAATGTGTTGCCCACACCCTGACTCAAGTGGCCTCTTACAACTAGTTCAGTAAGTGTGCCCTAACCCTGACCTAGTTTGGGAACCCAGATTGATACCAGGACAGGTTACTGACTAATACAGGTCCATACAACAAATGGTACAAGCTTCCCTTAGGCTTGCATCCCCACTACAAGGATTTCAACCGGTTATGCCGAATAGTTTGACAAGGTTGCATAACCCCAACATGTTAAGTTTGTCGGGTGTATATATGTATAGCCCTCCCCCACGTGTTTAACAAAATTAACTTAATCCCCACCGATTCAAGCAAGTTTACTTAACCCTTACTTAAAATGACAGGTTCATGTAACCGCCGCAGATTTAAACAGGTTAAGTATTTTAGGTTAACAAGTTATTATCATACTTCCATTTATGGCTACTAATGCGCTAGACCTCTTACATTAAGTCTATCACTTATGGATGCTGGATATGCCATGTGGGTCCGGGCAAGCTTCTACCATGAGTAGGACTTAACCTCGTGTCTTAACACTGTTACATGTACATTTTTGCAATAGACCCCTCACATTAGATTAACCACTTGTGGATGCTGGATTTGCGGTGCGGTTTCGGGTAGACTTCCATGACATGTCCAATCTAACCTCAAGTCTAAGTGCGGTTACAATTTCTAATTACTGTCAATCTAGGCATGTTCATTATTAACCAATTTATCACGTTTACTATGCCCCAAATCCCCGTATGATTCACGATACAAATTATGCCCTAATTTACAGTTTAGGTTAAGGTATAGATTATGCCCCCAAATCCCAATCATATTTTACAATCATAAGCTATGGCCTAATGTCTCTTTCCCAACCATTCGCAATTTCGTTTGTTCGCGTATTTCAGCGATAGGCCTAGGCTCGAAGGTAGCCTAGGCTATAAAAATAAAAAGGGAAAGAGGGAGAGAAGAGAACAAGAATAGGCATAACTATAAAACATGCATATGATGACTGAACAAGCCATACTAACAGAATAGGCATATAGTGACATGATTAGGAACACTAACAGAATAGGAATATGGTGATACTATCAGGCGTAATGATAGAATAGGGACATCTTGAACAGGCATATGATAACTAAACAGTAAATTAGGTGTACAACTAATGGCAGATCTGTTTGGTTATGATTCAAGTTATTAAAAGGCACAAGTCTAGATCCACCTTATAAACATGTAAGGATTAGTATTAAACGTTATATCTAAAAATAACATGAACTCAATGTGACTGGATCTAAAGAACAGATAATTGATTGTAGATGTTGTGGCTGAGATTATATAAATTGTTGTTGAAGAAGAATAGACTAGTTCAAACTGAGTTTGGGGCAACACGTCGTTGTCTCAATTGTTTTTAGTGAATAAAACGATGAAAATGAGGTCCTGTTTATAGCCTAAGGTCAATAAATCTGGTCAAGAAACGAGTCCACGTTCACAAAAATGGATCTTCCCAGATCTGGTTGGGGTCGACACCCCTGTGGAGCGGTCAAACCATGGGTCGACGCCCATAGGGCATGGGGTCGACCCCTAATGGGCCGAATTCCCACACCTTCCCACCTTTAATTTTTGATTTATGGACTAGTTTAATATATATAATTTGCTTATATGTATACAAAATCCAAACCTTAATATCATCTTCATACAATGTCTGTTTTACACAAACTCAGAGTCTACCTTAAGCAGAATTCTGAGACGAACGCAATGGCGCAGTCCATTTTACTTAATTCCCCATATTTAATTAAGTATTATTTAATTTATCATTATAGTGTCTTTAAAATTACTGGGTGTTACATTCTCCCCTACTTAAAGGATTTCATCCCCGAAATCTCTAAGTTAAGAAGAAGGTATATCCTAACATCTACGTCCATCTACTCATTCACAAATCATAGGCATCCATTGTCCTTAATAAATTTCTAATGCTTATATGAACATATGCAAAGGTGTGTGTATATCTCCCTATACTAATCCGAAAAATCAGGCGGTCTATTGATTCAATTGACCTCCTTAATGCAATGTATGCCAGCACATGAATCCAACATATATGCAAATAATTCTAATATATCATGTAAATGCTATATGTGTGCACAATTATTCATCCAAATGCAACATCCACATGATGATATAACCATTTCCATCCATAAAAGAGGGAAAATGCACACACATCCAAATGCAGTATGAGAGTGATTGAGCCGGTCTAGTGCCTAGTGCGTGTGTGTATATTCATCCACGAGCAACCACCAGTAAACACTTGCATCCACTTGCACCCACCAAACATAACATGTCTTATAAACATGTTTACATCCATGGGATTACTACCTAAAGGTCGAAGATTCGGTCGATAGGTTATACTTAAATGACAGAAGCAAGTACAAATAAAAGCTTTGGAAAAAGAAGTTAAGAACATGCCCTTGAAAAGAAAAGGTTATGAAGCCTGAATCTTTTCTTTAGTCTCCCAAGTTGCATCCTCGTGGTCATCTCCCCACAGAACATTCATCAAGTTGACCTCACGGTTGCATAGATTCTTAACCTCTGATCCAAGAATATGACTAGGAACTCGTCTAACTATCGCTTCCCATTCCACCTTTACTTCCTTAAGTATGCTCGGCTCAACTACTTCCGCTGTATCATGTAGGCACTTTCGTAAATGAGAAATGTGGAAAACGTTATAAAAACCGACCATTCTCTCTAGTAACTTTACTCTATAAGCCATTTGACTAATCCTTTCTATTATGAAAAATGGCCCTACAAATCTTGGTGCTAATTTCCCTACAGATCCAAAATGAACCACATTCCTTAAAGGTGAAACTTTAATGAAAACCATGTCTCCCACTTCAAACTTAATATCGGTCCTTCTCTTGTCTGCGTAGGACTTTTGCCTATCCTAAGCTGCTTCATCCGTCTGCGAATAATATCAATCTTCTCTGAAGTTTCCCTAATTATCTCAGGTCCAAGTAGAAGCCTTTCTGTAGATTCCCACCAATAAGTCGGTGATCTACAAGGTCGTCTGTACAATGCTTCGAAGGGTTCCATGCCAATACTAGCCTGATAACTGTTGTTGTAGGCGAACTCTACCAAAGGAAGATGCTCTTACCAAGTCCCTCCGAAGTTTAGGATACACAGTCTTAAAAGATCCTCGAGAACTCTATTCACCCTTTCCGTCTGTCCATCGGTCTAAGGATGATAAGTGGCGCTCAAACACAACTATGTCCTTAATGCCCCTTGCAAGCTCCTCCAAACTCAGAGGTGAATACGGGGTCACGATCACTTGTTATACTGGAAGGTACTCCATGTAGACAGACTATCTCACGAAGATAAACCGCTGCCAACCATGCCATTGTCCTTTTTCTCTTAACAGGAATGAAATGAGCTCTCTTAGTAAGCCTATAAACTATAAACCAGATACTGGTGTTGCCTTCCCTCGATCTTGGCAAATTGTCAATGAAATCTGTAGAGACACTCTCCCACTTCCACTGTGGTACCTCCAAATTATGAAGTAAACCACCGGGCTTCCTTTGCTCAGCCTTGACTTGCTGGAAAATCAAACATTGAGAGACAAACTCCGCTACATCTTTCTTCATCCCAGCCCAAAAGAAAACCCTCTTCATATCTCTGTACATCTTATCACAACCTAGATGAATAGTCATCCTATAATGATGAGCTTCCTCAAGGACTGTCTTCAACAAACTCCCAACTTGGGGAACACAAAGCCTTCCATTTCGTCGCAACCACCCTCTATCATCCCGTGGAATATAAACCGGGGTGACGGGAAGTCTCCCCTCTACTGAGCTTATCAAGATGTATGCGATCTGTGGGTCCTCTCACTGCGAAGTTCCTATTTACCCATAAGAGTAGGCCGCACCTCCAACGATGCCAATAAACTAGGTGTAAACTCGGTAAAGGGTCTAAAGCCAAAAGTCGATATATATACTCCAGGCTCTACCTCTCTACAAATAGAGGACTTAAGGTCATCCTCTGCCTGCAAATTGCGTCTTCCACCACATTACCCTTGCCAGGGGTATAAGTAATCTCAAAGTCATAGGACGCCAGGAATTCCATCCATCTTTGTTGCCTAAAATTGAGATCCTTCTGCGAGAACAGATACTTGAGAGATTTATGATCGGTGTACAACTAAAACATCTCTCCAAGTAGATAATGACGCCAAGTCTTAAGCGCGAATACTATGGCAGATAACTGCAAGTCACAGGTAAGGTAGTTCTTATGAACCCGTAACTGTCTACCTTTATAACATACAACCCTTCCCTCTTGCATCAGAACCGCATCAAGCGATGTACCACATGCATCAGTGTATACTGTGAACACTTTGTTCCCATTAGGCAAAGTCAAGACTGGGGCTATTGTCAGAGCCCTCTTCAATCGCTGAAAAGCATCCTCACAGTCTATACCCCAAGAAAATGTCATATTCTTCTTCGTCGGTCTGGTGAGTGGGGCCGATATCTTTGCGAAGCCTTTAATGAATTTCCTATAATAGCCCGCTAAACCAAGTAAACTCCTCAACTTTGTTGCATTCTTTGGGATCTGCTAATCTTGAACTACAACTGCTTTTGAGGGATCTACTACCATCCCATCCTTAGAGACCACATGCCCTAGAAATTTCACTTCCTTTCTCCAAAAATGACATTTGGAGAATTTTGCCTTAAGCTGGTGCGCACGGAGAGTTTTCAAAACCTCCCTTAAATATAGGGCATGCTCTTCCTCGCACTTCGAGAAAATCAAGATGTCATTAACAAAGACCATTTAGAATCTCCCGAAATACCCTATTCATCAGATCAACAAAATATGTGGGTACATCCGTCAACTCAAAAGTCGTGACGAGCCACTTGAAGAAACCATTTGGAGTTCTAAAGGCAGTCTTGTCTATACAGTCTTTGGCCACCCTCAACTGGTGAAACCCCGTAGCCAAGTCTAACTGGGAAAAAATAGATGCACCAACAAGTTGGTCAAACAAATATTCTATCCTCGGAGGTGGGTGACTATTTTTCTTAGTGAGCTTATTCAATTCCCTGTAATACACGCATAAGCAAAGCGAACCATCCGCCTTAGTGGAGAATACTATTGGAGCACCCCATTCACGTATGCTTCGCCTAATAAACCCTTTCTCAAGTAGCTCCCTTACTTTCTTGCTGTGCTCCCTCCTTTCTCTCGGAGCCATATGGCGCACATGCAATGCAATTGGCTTTGCATTGTCCACCAAGTATATATGGAAATGAATCTTGTGCCTTGGAGGTAAGCCCCAAACTTCTTCAAAAACATCAGGATACTCACAGACTACTGTGCAAATCATAAATCATCGATAGATGCATCAAGCGACTCTAGGAAACTAAGCATAACAGACCCCTTAGGGTCACAAGAAATCTCAACGGTCTTCCCATGGCAAGCCAAAATAATAACAACCCTCCTCTCTTAATCCAGAATGGCACCATACATGGCTAGCCAATCCATCCCTAGAATAACACCATAGCCTCGGAAACCAAGCACATATGCGTCGCATTCAAACTCGACTCATAACACAAATATTCTCAAACCCCGACATATCAAAGATAAATGAGCCGTATGTCCAATGGGGTTTGTGACAACAATGGGATCCAAAACCATACTAGTACTAAGATGCAGAGACTCAACCACATAATCAAATATAAAAGAATGTGAAGCGCCAAAATCAAAAAGAGTTCTAACATGATGATCGGAAAGAGAAATCAAACCTTTAGCATAAACTTTCCTACCTCTGTCCGGTACACTGGCCTCAAGAGCATGCACCTGCCCTCCAGAAGATCCTGCCCTTTAGCCCTGTCCTTGCTTCTTCGGGCACTCCCTAGAATAGTGTCCAACTTTGCCATAATAGAAACAAGCATCCTCCCTTTTTCGGCAATCTTTGCTCGAATGAACCATGCATCCACAACTATGACATTTCCTTTTTTCTCGGGCTTTTTCGTTCTTTCTGTCCTTCTTTTGTTGTAGTTTCTTTCTTGGGACACACTTTCTTGTTTTGTGTTTCATCAATCTTAGCCTCTTTCTTTTCACCTTTATCTTCTTCGTGCATTATTCCCAAATCAATGAGTTTCTTGAAAGTTGCTTCCATCGCACAAAAACTTTATAAAGCTTGAGAGAAAATTAGCCACAGATGGAACTACTACGGCTACAGATGGAGGTTAGGCACTTCCTTGGCCTTCGACATGTGCAATAGGTGTAATATGCCTACGGAACCATGCCGCAATGGGGACACCATTCGGGAAGAATTGGTTCCCCAGACATGCTGAAAAGAAAAAGGAAACGAGACTCAAGCGGAGAATCGAGAGAAATTTTATACGGCTTTGGGGAATATGTTTTTCAAAACAGACTTTTCTTTGAAAATACTTTATTTTAAAACCTTTTTGAAAACAATTTTCAAAACCTTTTTTCGGATCTGGTAACCTTCAGCTCTGATACTAAGTGTGACACCCCACGTCCGTTAATGTCACTCTATATCAAAATGCATTAAGTTTCATGAAGCATTGTAGGTAAACAGATACAGAAACATCACAAGACAAACACAAAATAATAGCGAAATTTATAACTTTATTAAGCAGAAAACATTGTGGTCCAAAACTCAGTTACATCATAAGTCTGAATATAGAAAACCCATCACAATTTCTATCTTGTACTAAAATCATCAGCGCACAGTCATATAAAAATCATAGTCCCTAAAAATATAGCCATATCAGAGAAGTCAAGAAATCAAAGCGGTACATCTACGCAGCTCCAAGCAAAATGAAAGAGAGAATCCTAATCAAGCCTGAGTATTCCCACCCTGAGAACCTAGGAGGGAGGAAGAGAGAGAAAAGGAAACAAAACAGGTCAGACATAAAATCTGGTGAGTCCAGTTACTTTTAGCATATAAATAAGTAAAAGCATCATGATAGGCATATAAACTGGATGAGAGGGATAACTATATATAAGGCAGGTATAACAGGATAAACAGGATAAGCGTAACATAATCTATTGCGCTTCTCAAGTACTTTTTCTCTACACCAACACTAGTATAACAGAAACAAGATGATCCCAACAACATTAAGATGGTAGACTTAGGTGTACCTCTAGTGAGGGGTTTTTCCCCATACAAGCATAACAGGTAGCCCAACATAAATGACAGGTGTTACCTCCAACGATAATAACGATCTCCTAAACAAGCGAGACTAGATGTACCCTACTAACTACCCCCCAGTCGATCGACTCCCTATCCCGTAAATACCCTGTGCTGGCCCCACAGTAGGATGTATTACTTCCTAAAGTGGCAACCCATTATTTTCAAGATGCACAACCATGTCTACTGATGCCACAACGTCTTATTATCCCCCAGGAGTTCGGACCCATGCACACACATGACTCCGTTGGAATGCGCCGCCCGCACCCTCACTCAAGTGACCTCTTACAACCAGCTAAGTAAGCGTGCCCTGACCCCGACCTAGTTCGGGGAAACCCGTTTAATACCAAGATAGGTTACTGACTGATACGAGTCCACAAAACAGTTGATACAAGCTTTCCCCTAGGCTTGCATCCCCACTACTAGGATTTCAACAGGTTATGCCTAATAGTTTAATAAGGTTGCATAACCCCAATAGGTTAAGTTTGTCGGGTGTATATATGTATAGCCCGCCCCCACATATTTAACAAGATCAACTTAACCCCACTGATTCAAGCAAGTTTACTTAACCTCTACTCAAATTGACAGGTTCATGTAACCCCCACAGATTTAAATAGGTTAAGTATTTTAGGTTAACAAGTTATTGTCATACTTCCATTTATATTAATACGCAAGACCTCTCACATTAAGTATGTCACTTGTGGATGTTAGATATGCCGGGTGGGTCTGGGCAAGCTCTACCATAAATAGGACTTAACCTCGTGTCTTAGCACTGTTACGTGTACATTTACGCACTCGACCCCTCACATTAGATTAACCAATTGTGGACGCTGGTTTTACCGGGAGGTTCTGGGCATACTTCTACCACAAGTGCAATCTAACCTCGTGTCTAAGTGCGGTTACAGTTTCTAATTGTTGTTAATCTTGGTATGTTTCATTATTAACCAATTTATCATGTTTATTATGCACCGAATCCTCGTATGATTTACGATACAAGTTATGTCCCAAGTGACAGTTTAGGTCAAGGTATAGATTATTCCCCCAAATCCCAATCATGTTTTATAATCATAAGTTATGCCCCGATGTATCTTTCCCAACCATTCCCAATTTCGTGCATTCACATATATTAGCGATATGTCTAGGCTCGAAGGTAGCCTAGGCTATAAAAATAAAAAGGGAAAGAGGGAGAGAAGAGAACAATAATAGGCAAAATAATAAAACAAGCATACGATGAAAGAATAAGCCATACTAACAGAATAGGCATATGGTGACATGATTAGGCAAACTAACAGAATAGGCGTATGGTGATACTATCAGGCATAATGACAGAATAGGGACATCATGAATAAGCATATGAGAACTAAATAGTAAATTAGGTGTACAAGTAATGAAAAACCTGTTTAGTTATGATTTGAGTTATTAATAGGCACAGGTCTAGATCCAACTTATAAACATGTCAAGATTACTATTAAATGTTTATATCTAAAAATAACATGAACTCGCTGTGACTAGATCTAAAGAACAGAGAATTGATTGTAGATTTTGTAGCTGAGATTGTATAAATCGTTGTTGAAGAAGAATATACTAGTTTAAACTGAGATGGGGAAGCACCTCGTTGTCTCTAATGTTTTAGATAAATAAAACAATGCAAATGAGGTCCAGTTTATAGCCTAAGGTCAACGAATCTGGAAAAGAAACGAGTCCACATTCATAGAAATGGATCTGCCCAGATTTGACTGGGGTCGACACCCCTGTGGAGTGTTCAACCTATGGGTTGACACCTATAGGGGATGGGTTCGAACCCAATGGGCCGTATTCCCGCACCTTCCCGCCTTTGATTTTTGATTTCTGGATTAGTTTAGTATATATAATTTGCATATATTTATACAAACTTCAAACCTTAATATCTTCTTCATACGATGTCCGTTTTACGCAAACTCAAAGTTTATCTTAAGAAAAATTCTAAGACGAATGCCATGGCGTAGTTCATTTTACTTAGTTCCTAATATTTAATTAAGTATTTTTTAATTTATCATTATATTGTCTTTAAAATTATGGGGTGTTACATCTCTCATGTACTAAGGGATCTAAATCAGAAGCCCAACTCATTAACTAAGCTAGCTGATTTGGACAATCTACGGTATATGGAGATAATCATGATGGAGACGTTGACAACCCCCAGCATAAATTAGATGGAAGTTGACATGTTGATGGATGTTGATCCTAAGAGGGAGAACCATGGATGAATCCTATCAAAGACTTTCTTCTGAATGGAGCCTTCCCCGAGCGAAAAAAATGAAATGTGCGCTCTCGTGCTTAAAGCTTCAAGATACATCATCCAACGAGACATTTTATAATGCGAAGGCTTCTCAGTTCTTTTACTTTGATCTAATGCCCATAACGACGCCATGTGCGTATTGTGAGAAGTGTGCGAAGGCGAATGTGGTGACTATAACGACGGGAAAACTTTGGAAAAAAAGATACTTCCGTGTAGCTACTATGGCCTACTGTGAACCGAGACACGACTGATTATTCATGATGCTGCGATAATTGCCAGAGTTTTCAAAGATTCCTAGAACTCCCTAACTCAACTCACATAGATGGTTATTCCTTGGACATTTGCAGCATTGAGAGTGGATATCATTGGTAGCCTTCAAGTTTCTAAAGACTAAGCAAACTGTGCAATCATGGAAGTTGACTACTTTACGAAATGGACCGAACCTGAGTTGCTGATCATGATCTCGACAAAGCGGGTGATCAATTTCATCACCTGAAATATCATATGTTAGTTTGAACTTCCCAAGACTACCATTACTGAGAATGGGACCCGATTCGACAGTGCAAAATTCAGAAAGATTTGTTGACCTCATCACATCGAAAAGAAGTATACCACAACTGCACACCCGCAATCAAATGGATAGGTCGAAGCTGTGAATAAGATCATAAAGTCCATCCTAAAGAAGCGACTAGAGCGGGCAAAAGGAAAATGGGTTGATAAACTACCAATAGCCCTTTAAGCACATCACACAACTCATAAGTCTACGACTGTCCACAATCCATTCGCTTTATCCTATGGCTCTGAGGCAATTGTACCAGTGGAGCTTGAAGTCCCCTCTCATAAATGACGTACTAAGATCTTTTGTCCGACAAGGCACTTCTCCTAGAATCACTTTACATGATCGATGAGAAGAGGGAGGAGGCTATTTGAGTGCTTCAACGCGTAGACATCGGGTCACCCGATATTACAACAAGAAGGTTTGGCCAAGAACCTTTAAGGCTGGCGACCTCGCACTGAAACGCATCTTCCGGCTATAGTTCACATGTGCCCGAAGTGGGAAGGGCCTTACGTCATTCAACAAAAGCTTGACGATGAAACATTTAGTTCAATGACTGTTGATGGAGATGATGTCGAAAGCGCATGGAATGCCAAGCACTTGCAGCCTTATTTGACATATGATTTTATTTTTGTAAATAATTATTTCATTTTTTCTCTGTAATAAGGCATGTTTTTCAAACATTCATTGTTCATAAATAAAAAACTTTCATGCTCAATGACCGTGTTTACTAATATGGCTATGTGTTGTGATTTGGCCAACCTATGCCAAAACTTGAACGAAGGGAATGAATAATTTCCGTGACTAATCGGGTATGAGTTAACTAAATTCGAGCTTGACATCAACTCTTGAAATATTGATCCTCACATTTGAAGCTAAAATGTAGGAATGATGCCAAATCAAAAGTGACACGATCGTTCATATGCCTAACTCTAACTCTCATGACTTGAGAAGGAGTATAAAATGTTTGGGTTAGCGTGAATGATGCACCATGTCTTGTGACTGCTAAACCAATAAATCTAACCCTGACCGACTTTGGGAGGGTATAGAGGATGATTTTACGATGTCCGCACTAACCCATCACCCTTCAACTAGGGGCAGGAGTATAAAAACTTATGGATTGTATGTCCAATTGACTTAACTCGGACCCCACCGACGCAGGGGGCATGGGTGTAGGCTTATAAATTAACTTTGGATACGACTCGGATGCGACTCATGATTCAAAGTTAATTAGGGAAATATACAATATACCTTCTAAATATGACACTTGGCAATTATAAGCGTGACATCTTACAGTATAAAATTATTAAGCGAGACAATTTATAATCTAATTTATAAGTGAGAGAGCTTATAAATCAAGTTCTTAAGTGAAATAGCTTAACACCGAACAGTTATTTCAATTTATAATTGCTTGTGACTCATACTTGACTTTGAAAAAATAAAATTGCAAGTACATTGAATGGAAAGAAAAATAATCCTACTGACAAAAACATTGTTTATGTTACAGGTTTATGTATTGATACAAAGAAAAAAATGCAAGGGCCGCACTCGCATACGACAACAAAGGGCCTATAAAGCTAGTTTCAAATTGCAAACAACGACTTATACTTGGGTGTCTTCTTCTTCTTTTCTACAAGTTCCACCACGATGAGAATGCAGTTTCGGGACTTCTCAATTGATAACTCCTCAGCCCTTAACATGGACTTTTCGTGTTTCTTCTTTTGGTTATTGCCTAGGGATAGTGGCTTGGTTTTCTAGACTAATGTGTTTATGCCAAAAAAAGAAATAACTTGCAGTGACCTGATAATAAGGGGTCTTGTAGGTTATTCGAATTTGAGTTGTCGTAGCTTCCCTTCATCCAGTGCCTATAGTTTTGCAACACTCAAAGGATCGGTCTCTACAAACTCACCAGTATATGACATCGTCGTCGTCTTCGGCCAGAGTCTCTTTACCATCCAATTTCTTGAGCACATCAGTCATCTTCTCCTCCTTCCCTAAACCATCACTTGGAGGCACTTGATTCTCTTCAGCTACCTTTACTTTAGCTTTACAAGTAGTATTCACCAAGATGTACCTAAAGGAGGAAAAGCGACAATTAATCCTTGAAGGATAACGGGTCTCTCGATTGAAAGACTAGTTGCTATGTGATAAGCGACAACAACTTTCTGGAATTAAGGGAAAATAAGAGAAATCCCTCAACTGAGGCTTCTCCTTGTGTAAAGAGATCCCCGATTTCTTGAATTGGGGTTACATGATTTCACACAGTAAATCTCGGGTCATCAGGGTTGTACTCCTTGATCTTTTCTAAATATTGACCCAAAGGAACCGAAACGATTACATTAATGGAAGGTGGTTTCGCAGCACAAGTAGGTTGGCCAGTAGATTGCACGGATGTTGTGTCTCCTTAACTATGCCGAGGTCCCACTAGAGGATTGTTTTTCCATTAAGCTTGAGTTCCTCTGCATCCTTCTTTTCTTTCAATAATCGCCTTCCTTCAACAATAACTTTAGGCTCATCACACCATAAGAACCAGGTACTCGGCTCCTCCTCATTTACTGCACCTTGTATAGAAGCCATCTTCTCTTCGTCCAAAAACAATACCCAAGTGTTGGATAATATTTGTGGGTAGTTGACAACCCACAACAGGTCCCGATATTGGGGAACTCAAGCATAAAATGTAAGCACTTGGTTACTAAATTCATCTTACAACTTTTCATCTTGTCCTCTTTCTCTTTAAATTATCAGGTTTCTATGTTATGTTGTACTTGGAAGTTTGAGGCAGGCTCAAGCAAAGTATGAGCACTCTCTTCCTCATTTTTCAAAGCTTCCTCAAAAGCGGCTAATTTTACCTTAAGTTCTACGTTCTCTAGGGCCAACGTCACCTTCTCTTTCCTAAAAAATTCAATGTTTGCATTAAGAGACTTGTTTTGCTACCCCATCAGCTTCAATTCATCCTTAACCTATTTGGTTATAAGCGACCACTGGCTTAGCTCAGTGTTGAGTCTCACGCAAGTTAACATGCTCCTCCTTAGTGCTGTCATATAGCTTCTTAGTGGCTGTCAGTTGAGTCTCGCACTCTATTACTCTTTCTTTGTAAGGTCAAGGATGTTTTTCTCCATGCCCCACTCTTGGTTCATGTTGACAATCTCAATCACCAAGCCCTTGATGACCTCAGACAGCTGCCTCGAACAGGTTTACGTTTCTCGGTACTGTGAAAGGATAAGACCGGTGTCTGGCCTAACCCGATAGTCATATGGTTCTGGAATTAGCTTCAGGTTAGGAACGAATACCATATGAGAAAAGTAATACTAGGGAAATGCCTTCACCAACTCCTTCTTCCTCTCTTCTGGAGACATCCCCTACCCAAAATGGATAGATAGTGGACGTCCTTTATCTTTATTCCTACAAGGAACAGCGGCGTCCCTACCTTGGAAACGACAAACTATGATAATTGAGAGGGATTGGTGGGATGTCCGTGCTGAGATGAGCTTTTGGTCTAGGAATGCACGCTTGTCTTCTTCCCAACCTGGGAAGTTTTTTCGTGAGAGGTGAAAGTGGAATGGTGCTTCTCTCTTTCCCAACCCAGGAAGTTTCTCCCGATAACCTAAACGGACTTCGAACATGCCTGAGCATATGAACATGACTTCAAACATGCCTGAGTAGATGAACATGACTTCAACAAATACAAATGATAGTTTTGACTATTTGTGTTCTTGATAACACTGATTTGTCACTGATTATTGACCCTTCCTATAATCTTCTTCTCAAATATATACATATATTATATGTGCAAAAATAAGAAAGGAGAATATTGCTTAAAATAAAGATTTAAAGTTCGGATTAAATCAATTTTGAGTTTGCGAATGCTTTGAAAGTATAGAGAGAGCAATCATAACAGATTTAGAAATAGAAGATTAGATTAGATTATTTGGATTGTGAAATAAACATGTATATGTAGCAGTTAAATTGTTAAATCCATTTGTGAAGAGATTCAATCAAATGGATGCATCCACATCAATTCGAAAAGATCATAACTCTTCATGAATGGAGGTGAATCTTCAGAAAATACGACATTAGAGTATTTTCAGTTGACTGAATTATAGTTCGAGTTGTCTAAAGTTCATATGCTTGTGCATGTGTGCATGACGCACATTTCCCCCATATCCAGTCGACTAACCGTACTAGTTCGGTCAACTTAATTAATATAATTTATAAAACCTTGCTTAGTTCTGCAGTAAAGACATGCTCTTAACTCTTAGCTCACCAGGGTCCAAGTCCCAGCTTTGCATATTTTTATTCAATTTATTCCCATCATTTATTTTATAAATTACTCGAGGATAGATTCTAACAATAATATACATTACTAAGGGTCAAAACTCTAGAGACATGGAACTATGCACCAGTTTGTAGTCTTCTCCGCATTGTACTTTACATCAATACGTGTGACTCTCTTTTTGTCACTCTAATCATTATCAATCCTCTTTGTTAATAGATAAGCTCCTTGTCGTGAATAAAAAACATAATTCAACAGGCACATCTAGAAGGATACACAATGTGGAATCGACACACGTGCGATGTCAGAAGTGTACTCCCCTCCAGCCAATTTATTTGGGATATGCTACATTTCATGCTTTTGGATCCATTGCAACCTCACCTAAATGGATATGCCACTACAAGAAAATATACATATGGTTACATTCATTGGTTGCGTTTGATATGTATATGTTACCAATGTGGTTTTTAATTTCGCATTTAGGGGTTTTGGTTACATTTATTTAACAATTGACTAAACAATGGTCACATTTAACGCTTCCCTCCCATTTGGTTTTGCTTCCCTCCACTATTTCCACTTTTCCGCCAAAACCTAAATTACTTCGCTCCGGTTTTCCCCTAAATTACTTTCCTCCTAAACCTAAATTACTTCGCTCCTGTTTTCCCCAAAATTACTTCCATACTTTCTTGTCTTCCTTGTTTCAATGTTCTCCTTGGAGGCATATTAAACTTGGCCTGGGCACATGACCCTCGCAACATTCGGAAAAAAGGGAGAGAAAAAAATCAGACAACGAAAAACAATCGTTCTAAAATAAATTTTGCTATCGCTGGTTGCTTGGTCTTCTAAATGGGCAGTGGTTAGTGGCTTGATAGTTTAACTTAATCAATTAATTTGAGTGCTTTTTAGTTGATCAAATCTATAATTTCTTTAGGCCTTCAATTGTTGTACAGTTAACATCCGCATCGAAGATACTTTAATTTTTAATTGATTCAATGTTTTAGCTCCTTCACATTACTGTAGAGTTGACTATTTGGCTTCAATTTGATTAATTAGAAATGCATTCATTCATTGATTCATTTTGCAATTAAAAATGCATTCATTCACTGATTAATTTTGCTGTAGCCTGTAGTGTTACAAGTCATGTAAATGGCTTAAAAGAATAAATTTGGGCATAAGTTTGACCCAGAAAGTGTACGTTGAATCAAGATTTAGAAAAACCAGTTTGGTATGATGTGTATACTTAGTTTATATGAGAATTTTTTTTGAATTTTTTGTTTTGTTTTACTAAACGACAGTCTTTTGTGCTTCCCTTTTTTCTTTCCTTATTTTCCATATTGAAATAAAGGACTTAGACGACTTTGCTCAAATTGCTTTTGATGGATATAAAACCCTTAGCCGAATTCAGACTCGCATTTCCCTATAGCATACTACTCAAATGAAAACATCCTAATAAGTATCTTTATCCTACTTAAATGAAAACATCCTAATAAGTATCCTTTTTCTACTTATGTAGTCATTTCAGTATATTTCTATACATTTTATTTTGTTACTTTGCTGTCAAACAGTAAACCATGTATTTTTTACTTGTAGGTCTATGCTCCAACTGGGGTCGAAAAGTCTAACATTGCAATGATTACTATACTTCATGAGGTAAATCATGGGAATTTATTTTTGTTAGATTATAATGTTCTTCCCATTGAGAAAACTACCAAGTTTATTTGCCTTTTGTTTTGCAAATCAACCAGCACTTTCGGGATGACATCTTATACAAGAATGAGTTTAAAATAGTACATGTTGCTCCAATGAAGATGTGCGTTAAAATCATCATTATTTATCATTATTCATCTAGCTTCAGGTTCCGTGTTCTGTTATGATGTATGGTTTCTTCAAGCCCTAGCAATAGAGGTGACAACAGAATTCCGTCAAAGATTATTATCTTAAATATTACTGTGAAAGAATTCACTAGTGACATGCAACTTTCAAAAAATGAGCTTTAGGAAACACAAGTGCATGTTTATCTGTTTCATTCCTTTTATGTTATATATATTTATAGCTATATATTTTTCATATTTTTATTTACTGATATTATCATATTGACATGCATGATGTGTGAACCAATGCATAATAAATTACTTCATATATGATGCTCAGGAGTGATAGAATTTAAATAGTTGAAATGGTATTCATGTAAACTGGACGACTATTGAAATGAAGAGCACGATTGCCACAATCCCTTTTGGCTGATATAAGCTGGAAAAGTTTGGTTTTTACCTACTAATATGGTATTTCTTTGAAATATGAACCGGTTGAAAAGCCAATTAAAATTTTTAAATGATCTGTTCTGTCTATTGGTAAATAAATATTGGGTTTCTTTTACCATCTGAATGTCTACAATTTTTATTTGCTCTATCATATAACCACAATTATTGAAGTGTTTTGTTTATAATTCTACTTAGTGTCGTCCGGGTGTCTCCAATCGGTGTAAACATTATACTCAACCATATATATTATCTACATTGTGTTACGGCCAAAATTTTAATTAGATATATGCTATAATACCATTTGTATTTGCCATTTGTTTTACTTTAACAAACGATGAAAAGGACGATTTCGCAGTATAATGGTATGGTTGTTACATGTCTAATCAGTATATTAGAAAGCAAAATGCTACGCATCCATCGTTGAACTCAAAATATCACCAGTTTTTATGTTTTTATTTTTTTAGACTCACTTTATTTCTTTGATCTCTATTATAATTTGCTATGTTGAATACGTAATCATGAACATCGGTGTTAATATGCCAGAAGGTTTCGAATCTAAACTGTCTATTTTTTTACTAAATTTCTAATATATTTTCACCTACGTCCTCCGTTTTTCCAAAAATCCATGCATTCTCATATTGAATTGCAAAAAACTAAAAACCATTGTTAAACCTATTAGAAAATATGAAGAAATTAAGCATCAGCGGAATATGTTCAATTTGATGTGAATGTCTTAGTTGAAAACTTTATTTGCTCCAAATAATATTGGTTCTCGTATCTATGTTTACATTACACAATTGCTCATAAACATTACTATAAACCATATCATTTAAACATCGATTGGTCACCCCCAAACAAACAAACAAAAATGAGGGAAAAAAGAAGCAGCAAAAGTAACCCACGCACACTTTAAATTTATTTTCATGAAAACAAAGATACATGTTCAAAGCAAGTGTCATGGGCGAAATAATTTTATAATTACTTAACTATGTTTCACCGGCAAAGTATAAATATCTGCAATGCCCATTGATGCTCTGGTTAATGATGTTGATGAAAATTATCTGAGCAAAGGTATTATGGAAATACACAGAATATGCTGGCCAATAGCCACCCATGTAATATGGCATTCACCATAAGTCAGAGCTTTGCATTTGGGTCTTTTTCAAAATATAGGTGTGTGTAAATGTTTTGGCTTAAGTCATCATGAGGTTATATTCCAAATTGAGCACATAGTTTTGAATAAAACTGAATTTGAAATGATAGAACTCACACAAGATGTTGCACTTGAATTTTACATCCAATTGATGGAAGATTCAGTTATTGTGCAAAGTTTCTATGTCAGATTGTTTTTATTAAATTTCCAACTGCATGCATCTCACAACAAAAGATCAGCGAAAGCTATATTTCAATTCCGCAAAATGGTAAGTAAATTTTTTTAATGAATAAACATCAAATACTGAGTTGATAAGTTTCGCAGTTGCTATAAAAGAAAACCAAATTGGTCTTCAAATCATCATTCCTACTTAAAGTTACGTTAATTGTTATGAAAATTAACTTTTTCTCTAATGATTATTACGGCCTATTTTGTACTTTTATCAATTGTATGCATTTTCTATTCATGGATTTTTTAATTTATGCTTGATATTTCTATTTGATTGTTTGTGTCCTATCAAACTGGTTGGATTGCAAAAACTCAATATTGGCGACAAATCTGCAATTTTCAACTGCAGACATCTCACAACAAAAAATTCACGAAAGCTATATTTCAATCCTGCATAATGGTAAGTAATTTTTTTTATTTTCAATTCCCAATGAAATTTATAGTCGTATTAATTGATGATAATATAAACATAAATGGTTTTGTATTTTCTTATACAAGAGGATGTTTCCTTCAAAATTTTGGAATCCCAATTTTGGATACCGGTTGAAGTTGAGAAGCTGGCTTCCAAGAGAGCGATCATAGAAAAAAATGATGTTGTGTAAAAGTATGCAGAATCCATGAAGATATAACTTGTTTCTGATGATAACCAAGTGCAAGTTGTTTTACTGTGTAAAAGTAGACTGAATCGTAATCAAATTGAAATAGTTAGCATATCAGTCATCGGTGACGTTGAGAATTTAGGGATTTGGATCTACTTTGACTACTGGATATCCAGTTTTTCTAGTTGGTGTTGAAAGAAACCAAAATAGATAGAACAATAAGTCTCCAAGTTCGATTGTAACGACCCGAAAATTAGCGACTTTGATTATCCGATATGTAACACATATCGAACATCAAGAGTCGAAAATACCGGATGGTTAATGAAAGAAATTAGAGGGTGAGAATAGATAAGATAGAAACTTAGAATAGAAGACGAAGAAGAACACAACATCAGAGTAATACTAACCTCACAGCGGAACGAACAACATATAATAGATAACATATCCTTGAAATAAAATCAGTATATGTATACAATAACATTATCAAAGTACAACACTTACAACACAACGGAAATAAATAATAGCTATATGATCCTGAAGCCTCCTGCTCCAAGCTCTCCTTGTTTATCTGTAAAATCCTGACTACTTGACTGCTCGTACAAAATTGGGCACCCAAGAGTTTAGGGAAAACAAACAAAATAAAATTCGGGTCAGTCATGGGACTGGTATGAGTAAAACAGTTTAAAACAGTTTGAACAAGTAAATGATATCTCATAAGACCACGCCGTATAACGGAACGGGTTTTTCCCTATTTGATTTTTGTTTGGATTTATGAAGCTCGATTTTGTATTGAGAAAGAAAAGTTGATAGCGGCTATATTTATACACGAGAGGGAAGGAGATCTTTAAGGGTGCGGTGGAAAGTGAGAAAACGTGGCCCTTGTTTGGCCTGATGATAAGTTAGGATATTTTTACTTTTATTTATTTTATACTTGTTTTTGCTTTCTAAAAATCCGTGTGATCACACACGACACAAAAAAAATCACGAAACTGGACATGTAGCTAGAGTTTGACATTACGAGCCCAACGAAATTGGTTTCGTCGAATTCCGACTCTGTTTGCTCACACAGCGTATTTTTAACCATCAAAACACTGACTGTTTTTCACTCTAAAAATCCGTACGGCCACACAGTGATTCTAAAAATCACGAAACTTGGAATCTAGCAATAATTTGATATTGCGGATCCAACAAAATTAGTTTCGTCGAATTCCTACTTCGTTTGCAAAAGTGGCTATTTTTAAAGCTCTAAATAACCCATTTAAATATATAAATATATATAAATATATTTAAATTAAATATAAATAAATTAATATTATCGTATAATCATATCAGAGTTTATACTTGGTATCCCAAAATTCCAGATTATCTCGATATTCGAATTTATATTAAAAATCTATTTATAACGTAAATAAAGCGTTGCAAATTATAAAGGAATTTCACTGCGACTTTTCTGAAATTTGATTTGGACGTAAATCAAAATCTACTCGACGAAATCCAGATTTCTCTCTTCCATAAGAAAAATATATTGCACCAGCTCCATACGTTTCTTGTTTCACAGAAATCCGATTTAAAACGAACCCTGTACATTCAGTTGAAGTTCAAATCGCCAAATAGCGAACTGCCGCGCCATTTCGAGCTCGATTATAATTAAATTATAATTATTCATTCAAACTTCGTTTATATAATATATTCGCTAATATATTTCAACTCTAAACTGATATATATATATATATTTTAAATAATCCAATTCACAATATATTGTGAATTCCACTGTTTTTGATTATTTCTGAATTAGATATATTATCCTATTATTTAATTTAATTAAATATTCACTTTATTTAATTCAACAACGATTTAATTCCCTAAATCACTAATTTAAATAATTAAATTAATTAATTATTACCCGTAAAAATACGGGTCGTTACATCGATACTCTAGCATGTTAGGAGCTAAGTTTGTCGCAATGCTTATAAAATATTTAGCAAGGTTAAGATTGTGGTTTATAGTGTTCTGCGTATTCCATTTTGCAATGGACCACCCAGTCAGTGGTCGGAACTTTGATATGGTGTTTGTTTGCAACATTTAATAGTTTTGGATGGACTTGAAAGGTTTTTGATGTACAACACAGTGGATTGAACCTGTCAATGCCGTCATAGTTAGATATGATGTTTTGTTCAAAAAAAATTATTTGAAACTCAACAAACTAGCTTACTCACAGAGGATGGAAGGGATCACCTCCAGAACCAAACTCTATGATTAAGCAAGTGTTCCATATGTCATGCTTGGAACTTTACTTGGAGATTATTGGAAATACATTGCTTTCTCTTATTCTAATGTCAACTTCAAATCCCTCTAGCTCTGTCTAGACAACTCAATAAAAATACAGCTTCAGCATTTACTTTATCATTAACTGGGCCAAGAGTCCACTTACTGGACTTTTGTGTGGTTATGAATAGAAATTATAGTCTTATGAACAGTAATTAGGATCTTCAATTTCAAAATAGAAAAATAGTGCAACAAGTGGATAACTATGAATATGGTGGCAGAGATAAGCCCAAAGTTCTTTGTAAGGTTTAATTTTGGTTAAGAGTTCATCGCATCCATTTACTAACAATGAAACATGGCGAGGAAGGAAGCACGATCATTAAAGCATTTTGAATCAAATGATTGTTATCTGAGTGCTGAAGTTTAGGATTAGTGCATTTTATTTGTTGCAGTTTTCTGCTATTGGGTTAATAGTAAATTTAACCATACATTACAGTATTTACAAGAAAACTCGTATTGGTTGTCAGGCAATCCAGAGTGTGGAAGAACATTATATTTGCTTCACATGTGTTGAGGATATGTGTGTTATCATCTTTCTATGATTGTTGTGGTTTATTGAACTGTGGGTTAGTTCTATACTATTTTCCTTTTCTTTTTTCTTTTTGATGCATCCTCTTTTTTTGTGAAACTATTTTGATGTCAGGGATACTCTATGAACTTGATGGAATGAAGCCTGGGCCAATGGCGCATGGTTTCTCATTTCCTAACAATTTGTTACAGGTATTATTTCCATCTATTAAAGCATCCCCAATCGTGAGCATTACGTGTTGGCTATTGATCCTATATGGCAACGTGAAACTCTCTTGCTAACAAATATGAGCAACATATATTTCAAAAGTAGGTCCCTTAAACAAAAATTTATATATCTTAATAATCGTAAGTACACACCAGCCAATGTTCTGAATTGTGCCACTTACACTTTATAGGAACTATGTTTGTTTTTCTAGCATTACAACAGAAGAAGAAAACAAATCAATACAAAATGGTTGAATTTATTATAATAGTAATAAGACAAATTAATACGAAATGGTTGAATTAATAATAATAATAGTAATAATAATAGTAGTAAGTTAATCGAGCTCTAATAATAATTATAGTACCTACTATATTATTAGCTATTATAATAAATTAATTAAGCTAACTAGTTAATAAAAATTAGCTACATTTTGTTAAACTTGAACAAGTTTTATAAAATTAACTTGGTTTAAGTTAACTAAATTTTATAAATAACGATGATGAAGAATTAATTAAGCTAATAAAACTTAACTAAGTTTGTAACAATAATGTAATTAAGTTCACAAAGTTGTAAGAATAATAGTTTTTTAAAATAACTAAGTTTTTGCTAATATTAAACAAGTTATATAAAATGAACTAAGCTTAAGCTAACTATAATTTATAAACAAGATATGTTTTTATTTATTTTACAGATAAGGATAGCGATGATGATGATTATGATTGATTAATTAAGTTACAAAAATTAACTAAGTTTAGAACAATAATAGTAATAATTATATAATTAAGTTAATCGAGTTTTAATGATGATAGTAATAATAAATTAATTAAGTTAACTAAGTTAATTAAATTTAGCTAATTTTAAGTTAAATTTTAAATAATAATAATGTAACTAATTTGACAAAGTTTTATAAATAATAATCTTGATGATGAATTAATTGAATTTGTAAAAAGTAACCAAGCTTATAATAATAATAATAATATAATTAAGTTAAATGATTTTTGATAATAATAACAAATTAACTAAGTTATTCAAGTTAATAAAAATCAACTAAGTTTTTTTTAATTTAAACAAGTTTATGAAATTAATATAGTTTAAATCAACTATATTTTATAAATGATTATAATATAACCAATATAACAAAGTTTTACATAGAAGTGTAAGATCGTTTGACTATATATTGTGGTTATACTTCTGCAGGTTTTGGACTTTCGAGGAGAGCAACGACTGACTTTTATGGTGATAGCTTTCACTTGTGCATGCAACAGAGAATTATGGACTTGAGTTTAATTGTTATATGCATTATGGTATTAGTTAGTACTTGTGTAAACCTTTTTGTGAATGCTTGTGGTATTTGAATTTGCTCATTTTATCAAACGACTATTATGTGACTAACATGTTCTCAATTATTTGAATATGATGATTATATGATTTGTTAATTATTGATTTGAGTATGGTAATTATACAATTGTTGCTGATTTTTACATGATTATTACAAAATTGGTTGCTAGAAATAATATAAGAAATAAACGGTATATAGTAGCATTTAAAATATGCTATAAAACAAGTATTACCTTTTAGTAGCATTTTAAAAATGTTACAGAAACAGACGTAAAAATACCTTTTGCATTATAGTGGCATAAAATAAGTGCAAAAGTTCTTGTTACAAAAAATAAATGCTACAGAAGATGTTTATTTTGGTAGTTTCTTAAACGATGCAGAAAACCTTTGGTAGCATTTGGAAAATGCGGTTATATGAACTATTTGGTAGCGTTTATTAAAACGCAACAAAGCAAAAAAACAGACTTTTAGTTGCCTGACCTGTAGTAATGTTCTTTAAAACACTACCAAAGGCTTTGGTAGCTTTTTTAAATGTACTAAAGGTCTTTTCTGGTGCAGTGTGCGATCATGTTTGGCACCTACCTCATATATGTTGAAAACTTGGTCGTAGAGCCATCAGGGTAAGGCATCTGGTTCCTTTTCTCGCTCAAGCATTGTTGTACCTACCGTATCTTGTCTATCTTGAGGCTCTACCTTATTGCCAAATTATCCTAGAGGCCTGGAATAAAGTGAGTTACTTCAAACATGACTGGTTGCATGTATGATGCCCACCACGATTTGCTAGAAGAAGGATAAAAGGAGGTAAGTGTGTTATGTAACAGTCCGCATTTTACGTATTGGAAGATCGTAAAATATATTTTTTATTCTCTATGGGTTGGATCATTCTCATCTTTTAACATGTTGTTTATGGGGATGTGAGACATGTCCATAATTTTTACTGATTTTGGTTGTGACCATTTTGCCCTTATCAGCCTTGTACAGGGCACAACTTTTGACTCAGCTCGAATCAGAGGGTGAGACCTTGCCATTGGAAAGGAATTGATGATTGCTTTTCCGTAGAATGGTTACATTAAGGATTTGGCTCAGTGGTTTAGGAGAAATAGACGTTTTAAGGTTTTTCAGTTGGCTATTCAGGTTTTGGAGCCTTAGTGGAATCCTGTAAATAGGGGGTGAGAGTGGAGGGAAAAGATTTATTTTTTTCCCATTCTCTCATTTGAAGGCATTTGATATCCTTCTTCCTCCTACACCTTTCCACCATTAAAAATCCAATCTAAGGGAGGAAATCGAAGATCTACGCCATCCAAGGCAATATCTACATCATTTCAAAGGCAAATTCATCGGGTTGAGGGGTTTGATTCGGAGTGCTCGCTGTCCGGATTCTTATTTCTATTGTTTTAGATTGTTTCGGCAAATCGATGAGTGATTTACGTCTCTCACATGAATGCAATGAAGTATATGAGTGTTTGTGCATGTTTCTCATCAAATTAGGATATTTTATCATAGATTTACACCATTATAAGTTCATTTTCATATATATCACCCTATGATCTAATCTAACAAGTTTTACTCGTTAATTTCATGTCATATTACATGTTTATGTTAGTTAGATCTCTCATTTTGATCATATGTTCATTTTAATGGTTTTGGGTGAGTTTTACATCATTTTTTGTGGAGATTTACATCATTTTTGTGGTAATCGTCATATTCATGTGGTTAGTAATGTTATGATATGTTTATGATTGTGTTTGATGGTTTTGGTTGTGTTGGTTTCGTCGGATTTGTCATTTGGCGAAGTTTTGGTCGAAATCAGAGTTGAATTGCATTATGCAGGAATTGGCTCGGCCATTGATTGAATCGGCCAGAAAATGGCTCGGTCAAGAATTGGCTCGGCCATAGGTTGAATCAGCCAGGAGTTGACTTGGCTATAGGTTGAATCGGCGAGAAGTTGGATTGAAACGAAGTTGGATTGGACATGAGTGGATCAGATCGGGCCATAAGCGGATCGGATTGGTCTCTTGTCCTGTCATAGAGAACAAGTCAGATCGGATCGGTCATCACGGTTCAGATCGCTCATTAAGGGGAATTGAATCGGTCATCTTGATTCGGATCGGTCTTCTTGGATCGGATCGGCCTAGTTTGAGTCGGGTCGGTCTGAAAGGGGGTGGATCGATCATGTTTTTAGCAGTGCTTTTAAACGCTGTGGTTGATAGTGATGATGCTATGGTTTGTTTCCAACAGGGTTATTTTCTGAAAAAGTACATTTTTCGGGTACGAATCAGATTTGGAGAAAAGGTCTGAAAAATATATTTTTCGAGGGCAACCCCCTGAACCCTAGCCGCAGCGCAGTGGTGTGATTGGCTCAGAGATGATGTAACTTCGAAGTAAATTCAAGTGGGATGGTTCGATATGTTGCATGTGTTCGTTGATCAAGGTGGAACAACGAATGAGATGACAACTTAAAGGTTGTGAGTTGGTGGATAATGGTTGCTCGAGAAGGTTGCTTGAGCTATGAAATTTCGTCAAGGTTGGATGACTAGAGATGCGAAGGACGAGAGATTATCATTGTCGTAAGTTCTAGCAGGCTCAAAGTAGGGGTACGATGGGGGCACCCAATAGTCTGGAAGGTTGCTAGTCAAGTACATTGGGTGTCGTTGGAAGGCCTAGTTGTCAAGGTTGGACATATGGATTTTATGCTAGAACTGGGGTTACCATTAGCCCTTGACATATGTCAAGGTTTGTCGTCGTACGATTAACGGTGGTGTTAAAGCAAGATTGGCGATGATAGCCAGAGTCAGTCATGGATGATTGGTTGTTTTATTTGTACTATCTCACATAGATTATCCAAAGTCGAGGGAGATGTTCTTTGAGTGCTTAATTGATATTGGTCTAGGCCTCTGGGGAGAGTACTTGGGGGATGTTAAACTCGATTAGGGTTGTTAGTGTGAGACTTATATAATCTTGATGTCATGTGTGTTTTCCATGATTGAATGGGTGTTCTGGTTTCCGTGGATGAATGGTTGAATTGTTATTGGAAAGGCTATCACTGTACGATGTAGGGAAGTTAAGGTTGAGTTCTTCTCTGGTGTCGTAGGCAGATTAGTATGTTTGTCTATCCTTTCTCATACACTTTATTGTTGAAGTTTGTTAGCTGTTTTATCGCTCACTAAGACTGTTGTCTGACTCAAGGTTTTATATTTTCCTCTTATTACCTTGGGCTATTCATCCGGTTGTGGATGGGCAGACTAAGTAGCAGGTGATAGGTGATGCTTCAGTGAGTTCGATGGTGCTGATCGGTGGCGAGTAGGAGGCTCACGTACCAGTTTTACTACTATCTAATAATTGGGTTTCCGCTGATTGCTTTTCTAAATAATGTAGTGAGGCAACTTTGTATAAACACTATTTCCAAGTTTGTGGATATTACTTTCTGGTTGTATGAAAGTCTTGTGTTTCTGCTTCACTATTACTACCTACTTTATATGTTCTATTTTATTTTATCCTTGCGCTGTGAGTTTACGACAGATTCCGCTTGTGTTTACCTACTCTGATGATCGTCCAAGACTGCCTTGCACACCTTTCAGCGCATTATTTCTTTTGTATATTGCGGGGGTTGTGGGCGGTCGTCACATTTAGTATCAGAGCTCTGGTCAACGATTTTTTGCCAAAGTTCAAGGACGTAATCACGTATGAGGGACGTACTTGTAGATTTCAGTTGGATACTTACTATATATATTAGCATATATTGTAGTAACGGTTGTTTACCTTTAGCCGTTTCTCTTGAAGTGACTAATTATTCTAAATTGTAGATTTAGAATGACTAGACAAGAAATAAGACGCGCTGCAAGGGGAGCCAACACTGGAGGGGCAAATGGCAAACCAGACTACCCAGCCATGATTGAGGCCATAGCGGCAGCAATCATGAATAGGGTCCCTGCTCCAGTGGCGGCAACGGTAGATGTTGGTGTGCGAGTTCCTAGAGCACTGGATTTTGCAAAGCAGTGCAAGGACTTTACATCTCTAGGGGGAAACCATTCAAGGGAACTGAACCAGCTGAAGAGGTTCATAGGTGGATGGATTTTTGTGTTCGAATCTTTGGAGACTTAGGTATCGAGGACGCAATAAAGAGAAAACTTGCATCAAGGCAACTACAGAATAGGGCCATGGAATGGTGGAATTCTGTTACACTCGAGACTCCAGAGGAAGGAATTTCATGGGAGCTATTCCAAGCTAAGTTTGAAGCAAAGTTTATCTCCACAGCTCAGAAATTTGCTCTATTCAAGAAGTTCGTAGAGCTGAAACAGAATGGTCGTTCTGTGCTTGACTATATTTCTGATTTTGAAGCCTTGTCTAGGTATGCTCGTTCATACATTGATACACCATTTCAGAAGAATGAGAAGTTTGTCTTGGGTTTGGATTCTCATATTGGAAAGCTGCTAGTGGACCATCTTGATGATTCATTTGAGAAGATTATGGAAAAAGCTATTCGTCAAGAGAGGTTGTTTCCTAAGGAAGCAATTGTCGCTGCGACCAAAGAGGCTCAGAAACCACAGTAGGGTGATAATAATAAGAAGAGGAAGCAGTAACAACAAAAAGGAAAAGATGGTCAAAAGAAGCCCAAGATTGAGGTGGTTTGCTTTAACTACCAGCAGAAAGGTCATTTTGCTAATGAGTGCAAGAATCCCAAAGCTGAGAAGAAGTGCTTCAAGTGTGGAAAGCCTGGGCATTAGAAGAAAGATTGTCTAGAATCAGCTAAGGGCAAGCAGAATGTGAATGCATATGCTTTGGAAGCTATGCCATCTTCTTCAAGGGCTCTTACTGAAGAGGAGAAGGGAAAGGGTGTCGTGGTGCAAGGTACTCTTTCAGTTAATGGTGCTTCAGTTCGTGTGCTTTTTGATACTGGAGCATCACATTCCTTTATTTGCAATGATCTTTTGTGTCTCTTGGGTTTGGAACCTGAGATTTGTGATAGATCCTTCATAGTGACAAATCCAATTGGGGGTTCGTCAAATCTTTGCATGATATGTCGAGGTCTAGTGTTGTCGAGTCATGGATGCTCTTTTGTGTGTGATTGCTTTGTTCTTAACTTCGATGGGTTTGGGATCATCTTGGTCATGTATTGGCTCAAGAGGTATGAGGCAAGGGTGAATTGCGAGAAGCTAGAGGTGAGGGTCGGGGATGTGGAAGGGCGAAAGGTGTTGATTAGATGTAAGCACGAAGATGGGGTCTTCATGAATTATCTATATTCGGTTGGGATTCCACAAAAAGACCTGTCATCAGTGCTGATCGCTAATGAGTATGTAGATGTCTTTGACGAGGTCAAAGGGTTGTCGCCGCATCGTAAGATCGAGTCTAGGATCGATTTGGTCGAGGGTGCTAGACCAATCGTTATGCCACTTAGGCGAACGACGCCTAAGGAACAGCGAGAGTTAGAGGTGCAAGTTAGAGACCTTTTCGGAAAAGGATTCATTCGGAGGAGTGTATCCGAATGGGGTGCACCAGTCATATTTGCAACTAAGGCGGATGGCTCATTAAGATTGTGTGTGGACTGTCGTGAGCTGAACAAGGTTACTAAGAAGAACAAGTATCCGTTGCCAAGGATTGATGACTTGTTCAATCAGCTTCACGAAGCCAAAGTGTTTTCTCAGATGGATTTGGCAATGGGATTTCACCAGTTAAGAGTGGCTAAGGATAGTGTGCCAAAGACTACTTTTAGGACACCATCTGGTTTCTTCGAATGGTTGGTGATGCCATTCGGGTTGACTAACACGCCAGCGTATTTTGTGGATCTTTTGAATAGAGTGTTTAGATACCAATTGAACAAGTTCATGCTTGTGTTCGTGGATGATATTATGGTTTACTCCAGAAATGAGGAAGAACATAAGACGCACTTGAGAGTTGTGTTAGAGATCTTGCGGAAGCATCAACTTAAGGCTAAGTTCTCAAAGTGTCACTTTTGGAAGGATGAAGTGAGGTATTTAGGTCATGTAGTTTCTGGAAAAGGGATAGCGGTTGACACCGCTAAAGTTGCAGCAATCCAGGACTGGAATCAACCTAAGAATGCGACGGATGTTCGGAGTTTCCTTGGGTTGGCAGGATATTACCGACGGTTTATCAAGGACTTCTCCAAGGTATCTGCACCATTGATAGGATTGATGAAGAAGAACCAAGTGTTCACATGGGATGCAAAGTGTGAACAAGCGTTTGGAATCCTGAATGAGAGATTGACGAGTGCACCTGTGTTGACCATTCCAAGTGGGAATGAAGAGATGGTGGTATATACCGATGCATGTGGTACTGGACTTGGAGCAGTGCTAATGCAGAAGGATAAGATTGTGGCCTATGCGAGTCGACAGCTAAAGCCGCATGAGAAGAAGTACCCAACTCATGATTTGGAGTTGGCGGCGATTATGTTTGCTCTGAAGATGTGGAGACATTACCTATTGGGAGTTCGGTTTGAGTTGTTTACGGATCACAAGTCGTTGAAGTATCTTTTCTCCCTAAAGGATTTGAATCTTCGGCAACAAAGATGATTAAAGTTTCTGGCGTTATATGATTTTGGCATAGTCTATACTCCGGGTAAGGGCAACGCAGTTGCAGATGCATTAAGTCGAAGACATGCAAGTTTGAGAGCGATGTTTTTGGAATGGAAGAACCTCGAGTACTTGGCAAGGTTCGATTTCAGGCCAAGGTGTGAGTTGGAACCAAAAGACAAAGAGTTCGAGGTCGATCGAGAAGGTTGGCTTCGAAAGCAATGGCGATTAGTTGTTCCTGATATTGACGGATTGAGGGATGAGGTTCTGAGAGAATGTCATCAATCGAAGCTGACGATTCATCCTGGTGGAAATAAGATGTATCAGGACATGAAGAAAGTCTACTACTGGGAAGGGATGAAGTGAGATATTGGAAAGTTCATTTCCAAGTGTATGAACTGTCAGTTGGTGAAAGCAGAATAGAAGAAGCCGAGCGGTTTACTTCAGCCATTGGAAGTTCCTACGTTGAAGTGGTGCAGGTATCGATGGATTTTGTCGATGGACTACCAAGAACCAGAGCAGGAAACGAAGGGATTTGGGTCATCGTGGATCGTTACACCAAATGTGAGATTCATTCCTATCAAGTCAATTAGGACGGCATCGAAATTGGATGAACTTTATGTGAAATGGATAGTTCAATTCCATGGTGTCCCAAAGAGTATAGTGAGTGACCGAGATCCATTACTCGCGAGTGGATTTTGGAAAAGTTTGCAAGAAGCTTTGGGAACTGAGTTGTGATTAAGTACGACATATCATCCCCAAACTGCTGGTCAGACCGAGAGAGTCAACCGAATTTTGGAAGATCTCCTGAGGGCTTGTGTGTTAGACTTCAGAGGATCATGGGAAGACTATCTACATCTAGTTGAGTTTGCGTATAATAATAGCTACCAATCTAGCATTAGATGACACCATACGAAGCGTTGTATGGAAGGTCGTGCAATTCTCCAACGTGTTGGCTAGAAACTGGAGATAAGTTGGTACTTGGGCCTGAGATGATTAGAGAAACCTCGGATTGTATCGAGATAGTTCGGCAACGAGTGAAGGCAGCCCAGGACCGTCAGAAGAGTTAAGCGGACAAGCGTCGTAAGGACTTGGAATTCGATGCGGGCGATATGGTTTTCGTGAAAGCTTCGTCGCTAAAGCACATGGTTAGATTTGGTAAGAAAGAAAAGTTAGCTTCAAGGTTTGTTGGACCATTTCCGATAGTCGAGCGAATTAGAAAGCTCGCATATAGATTGGAGATACCCGAGAAGATGTCGAGTGTGCATAATGTGTTCGATGTGTCGTTTCTACGGAAGTTCGTGCATGATTCGAATACTGGTATCTCCAGAGCAGTATGAAGACGTAGAGACCGTAGTTTCGAGACCTCGTAAGCCACTTCATGTTGTGGGGAATAACACGAAACAGTTTAGGAGGAAGACAGTTAAGCTAGTCAAGGTGCAATGGAGTAAGGATGGAGACGATTGTACATGGGAGACGGAAGAGAGCATAAGAGCGACTCATCCAGAACTCTTCGTCAGTAGGACCCTTTGATATCGTATCTTCGTTATATCGTTGTATCTTGTTGTTGATTTTTAGAATTTCGCATGCTAGGATAAGGCTATGGATGCATGGCTTGATAAATGCTAGTTTGGATGATAGAATTGGCTTTTCATGATTGATAAGCATGCAGAATTGTTGTGATTACTTGGGTTTGTTTGGAATTTCGGGGGCGAAATTCTTAGGGGAGGGGGGGGGATGCAATAGCCTGCATTTTACGTATCGGAAGATCATAAATATTTTTTTATTCTCCAAGGGTTGGATCATTCTCATCTTTTAACATGTTGTTTATGGGGATATGAGACATGTCCAAAAAATTTACCGATTTTGTTTATGACCATTTTGCCCCTATCAGCCTTGTACAGGGCATAACTTTTGACTTAGGTCGAATCAGAGGATGAGACCTGTGCCATAGGAAAGGAATTGATGATTGCCTTTCTGCAGAGTGTTACATTAAGGATTTGGCTTAGCGGTTTGGGAGAAATCGCTGTTTTAAGGGTTTTCAGGCTTTGGAGCCTTAGTGGAAACCTATAAATAGGGGGTGAGAGTGGAGGGAAAAGATTTATTTTTTCCCATTCTATCATTTGAAGGCATTTGATCTCCTTCTTCCTCCTACACCTTTCCACCATCAAAAATCCAAATCTAAGGGAGGAAATCGAAGATCTACGCCATCCAAGGCAAGATCTACATCATTTCAAAGGCAAATTCATCAGATCGAAGGGTTTGATTCGGAGTGCTCACTGTCTGGATTCTTATTTCTACTGTTTTAGATTATTTCGGCAAATCGGTGAGTGATTTACATCTCTCACATGAATGCAATGAAGTATATGAGTGTTTGTGCATGTTTCTCATCAAATTGGGATGTTTTATCATAGATCTACACCATTATAAGTTCATTTTCATATATATCACCCTATGATCTAATCTAACACGTTTTACTTGTTAATTTCATGTCATATTACATGTTTATGTTAGTTAGATCTCTCATTTTGACATTATGTTCATTTTAATGGTTTTTGGTGAGATTTGCATCATTTTTTGTGGAGATTTACATCATTTTTGTGGTAATCGTCATATTCATGTGGTTAGTAATGTTATGATATGTTTATGATTGTGTTTGATGATTTTGGTTGAGTTGGTTTCGTCGGATTCATCGTTTGGCGAAGTTTTGGTCGAAATCGGAGTTGAATTGCAATATGCAGGAATTAGCTTGGCCATAGATTGAATCTGTCAGAAATTGCCTCGGTCAGGAATTGGCTCGGCCATAGGTTGAATCAGCCAGGAGTTGACTCGGCCAGAAGTTGGATTGAAACAAAGTTGGATTGGACAGGACTGGATCGGATTGGGCCATAAGTGGATCAGATCGGTCTCATGTCCTGTCACAGAGAACAAGTCAGATCAGATCGGTCATCATGGTTCGGATCGGTCATTTAGGGTAATTGAATCGGTCATCTTGGTTCAAATCAGTCATCTTGGATCGGATCGGCCTTGTTTGAGTCAGGTCGGTCTGAAAGGGGGCGGATCAGTCATGTTTTTAGTAGCACATTTAAACGTTGTGGTTGATAGTGATGATGCTATGGTTTGTTTCCAACAGGGTTATTTTCTGAAAAAGTATTTTTTTCGGGTACGAATCAGATTTAGAGAAAAGGTCTAAAAAAATATATTTTTCGGGGGAAACCCCCCGAACCCTAGCCGCAACGCAGTGGTGTGATTGGCTCGGTGATGATGTAACTTCGAAGTAAATTCAAGTTGGAATGTTCGAAGTGTTGAATGTATTCGTTGATCAAGGTGGAACAACGAATGAGGTGGCAACTTAAAGGTTGTGAGTTGGTGGATAATGGTTGCTCGAGAAGGTTGCTTGAGCTATAAAATGTCATCAAGGTTGGATGACTAGAGAATGCGAAGGCTGAGAGATTATCGTTGTCGTATGTTCTAGCAAGCTCAAAGCAGGGGTACGATGGGGGCACCCAATAGACCGGATGGTTGCTGGTCGAGTTCCTTGGGTATCGTTGAAAGGCATAGTCGTCAAGGTTGGACATATGAAGTTTATGCTAGAACTGGGGTTACCATTAGCCCTTGACATATGGCAAGGTTGGCCGTCATACGATTAATGGTGGTTTCAAAGCAGGATTGGCGGTGATAGCCAGAGTCAGTCATGGATGATTGGTTGTTCTATTTGTACTATCTCGCATAGATTATCCAAAGTCGAGGGAGATGTTCTTTGAGTGCTTAACCGATATTGGTCTAGGCCTCTGGGGAGAGTACTTGGGGGATGTTAAACTCGATTAGGGTTGTCTATGTGAGACTTATATAATCTGGATGTCTTGTGTGTTTCCCATTATTGAATGGGTGTTCTGGTTTCCATGGATGAATGGTTGAATTGTTATTGTAAAGGCTGTCATTGTCCGATGTGGGGAAGATAAGGTTGAGTTCTTCTCTGGTATCATGGGTAGATTAGTATGTTTGTCTATCCTTTCTCATACACTTTATTGTTGAAGTTTGTTAGCTGTTTTATCACTCACTAAGACTGTTGTCTGACTCAAGGTTTTATGATTCCTCTTATTTCCTTGGGCTGTTCATCCGGTTGTGGACATGCAAACTAAGTAGCAGGTGACAGGTGATGCTTCAGTGAGGACGATGGTGCTAATTTGTGGCGAGCGGGAGGCTCACGTACCAGTTTTACTACTAACTAATAATTGGGTTTCCGCTGTTTTCTTTTCTGAATAATGTAGTGAGGCAATTTTGTATAAACACTATTTCCAAGTTTGTGGATATTACTTTCTGGTTGTATGAAAGTCTTGTGTTTTGCTTAACTATGACTACCTGTTGTATATGTTCTATTATATTTTATCCTTGCACTGTGAGTTTACGACAGATTCTGCTTGTGTTTACCTACTCTGATAAACGTCCATAACTGCCTTGTACACCTTTTAGCGCATTATTTCTTTTTTATATTGCAGGGGTTATGGGAAGTCGTCACATGTTAACACTTAAGTGTCACACTTTCAAGTTACTCGAATCATAAAGCTATGGACTAGCTTGAAATAGGATTTGAATAGGTTTCCCCTCGCAGTCAAGAGACTAAATATATATGGATCGAGTGTTAGCCTTGAGATATGAGAGAATAATTCCATAATGCCCAAATCTTGATTTCCGAATGTCATCTCCACATTCATGGGTTGATTTTAGGGGGACGTTATATTGGCTGCAAGGATGATGATGTAGATGCCGGACCATGCGGAGTTGGTGTGCCGCCTATCTTGCATCTGATATTTCCCCCATTAAAGAACAAGAAGCCGAATCTCAGTGAGATAAGGAAAATGAGGCTATGAAAAAAGACAGGAGCCTGTAACAGAAGGAGACTTGCCACCTTGTCCCGGTCCTTCTCCATCGATAGGAACAAGGATGAGAGATGTGACTACATCGGTATCTCCCGCAACCACTACTAGTATTGTACTTCTGTAGAGGTTGAGAGTCTATTCCAAGGTTGAATAAAATTCCATAGGAAGCTTCCTCAATTGGCCTAGGTGGAGTGAAAATTGAAAGCCTTCTTTCAAGCTCCAAGATGGCTTCAACACCTTTGCATACTAGGGAGATAACTCCATCAAGTAAATTAAAAATTGGTCTGTCGAGGGGAAACTAGGACACACACTTGTAAGCCTTGCAAGTCACAACACTTATTTGTATGCTAGTTGATTTCTTCTGACTCGAGTTTATTTTGAGTAAGCAGAATGGTACAGGAGGGAGATCAAGACAAATAAAAAGGTAGAGAAGAAAAAGGAGGAAAAGACATCGGTTAGGAAAACTCTTTTTGATGGCATTCAAAAGTTAGGGAAACTTTCTTTAAGGGTGTTCAACCACGTGAGTCGCATCAAAAACACAATTGTAAATATGCATGTGACTACTGAAAGGGTATTGAGGTTGTATTGAAATCTATTTCCACATTTACTACAAAATAATCTCTTGCGCATGATCCATAATTACAAGATATCTTGTCTTTTTGGTAGGTAGTACAAAATACAATAATCACCTTTTTCGTACTAAACTCCTTTCTTTTTGGTAGGTAGTGCAAAATAAAGTGACCACATCTATTTTGTGATAACTTTTTTTTCTTATGTCATTATTCTTGTAATTACGTCCACCACATCTTTCTAAAACTATAATATGGAATCATTTCTTTCCTACCAACTAAAATATTACTAGTTTACCTAAATCAAGTTATAAGTAAATTTCTTTTAGTTCACTTTATAAACTCAATATGGTTATTGTGATTCTTTTCTTATTAATGATTATGCCATTCTTACACATTTATGTCCAGATTTACTTATGGAATTACTTTATCTCCACTTTAATAACTTTTGCACCTGTGTACACTTTTACTCTAAGATTTATAGTCCAACGTGAATATCTTTAAATGAACCAATTTTTATAATTAGTTTAAACGTAATAATTTCTATTGAATAACTAAACAGGAATCTAACTATATCATATATTATTATAATAATAATAAATAATGTTTGATCAACTCACCATTAAAAGCACTCCAAATTCTAGATCTGATCCAAATCCAGTCCTATTATCCATATTCTTCTCCTTTGTAATCCCGATTTGAGATCACAAACTGAAATACAAACATATCTACAATTTTGGATCCTAAATAAACTAAAAAAACCAAATTTAAAACCAGACCTGGAACCTTGGCTCGTACGAACATCCTTCTAGATACAATCCTATTCTAGATCTACAATCTCCTTCCTCCAATTACTAATAAAAAAAATCCAAATCTAGATTATATAATTTCTGAGGTCCTAAAGGGGAAAGAAATATGGTAAGGCTCCTGCACCAACTCAGAATACAACAAGTTTTAAGGCTAGCCTTACACGTTTATTTATAAGGGTTTAAACTAATATGGTCCATCCAATTAAAAACAGAGAAAATCCATCTATTAGCCATGTTTTAAACACACGGTGTCACCTTATGTTTAATTGCTTCCCTTGGGCGCTTGACCACTACGGTCGACCTAGCGGAAGAGCATCGAACTATATGGGTCAAAACCACGCGTATTAGACACATAATAATTAATTCCTGATTAATTATATCAGACACATATGTTTATCTCTGAAATCCTTATACATGCATACATATATAAAGTATACATATAAATGCACATGTTTGTGCATATTTTTTTTTGCATCGAACTTCAAATGTCAATAGCTTTCCCATTCGACTTCCATTCGGTGTATACTATATATGTAAATTAATCATAAACTTGCAATGAACATAATGTATAAGATAATTAGCCAAATTTCTATGGTATCAATTTTTTTTTTATTTCTACACTTTGATAATTAAATTATATTAATCATTTATTCTAAAGGAATAGAGTATTAGAAGGACCTTCTTCCTCAATCTCGTTGATGAGATTCAAGATAGATGGTGATTGAGAGGGGTCGAGCCTATATCCTTCTTTTTTTGACCTACATCTTGTGATAATGCATCGGCACCTTGGGAGGAAAAACCTGTGGCCCTTTATTTCAGCATGTATAACATACAAATAACGGAGTTGTAAATCTATGTCTTTCGATTATGTTCCTCCCAAGCACCACCCAAAGAATGCTTTTTATATTCAAGAACATCCCATTTAACTCTTCATTGGCTTGGTATTCTTCAGGCTTTTCTATGTCCCTAAAGCCTTGTAAATATCATGACATATACAAGTTATAGTTAATTTTCAGTACAAAGTTTTATTACATTTTAATTCAAATAATTATATACGTTAAAGTTACAACATTCCATTCAAGTGATGCATGAAGGGTGTAAAGATTTCTTGGAACCCTTTCCAATGGTGCCCTAAGAACATATCTCTGCGTAATATTCTTATACCATATCCTATAATTAACTACAGAGATATTTGGCTATTTCTCAAACTGGGTGAAATATTCCTTTGATTTCATTGCCCAATGGTAAGAGCATAAGCGTCCAAATTGTACTTCACGATGTATGCTAGTGCATCCTCCAGTATATGTTGTGCCATACCAAACTATTGCATGATCAACTTAGGTAAATGGTAGGTGGCCTCGATCAAGTAGATAAGATAAACTATAGTAGTCCTAATGTACTTGGCAGTTATACATAGTGCAAGAAGCTGATTAAGCAAACCCTGTGTGTAAGGAGCCCATGTCAACGAGTTTGCATCAAGAACATCCAAATCATTGAAGTAAAATTTTATATTACTCCTGGAGATTTGAGTTGTTTTATTTGACCTAATCCACCTTTCAAAAAACTTAGTAGCATCAAAGAGTAAGTATGCATATAGTATTGGTAAATTTATGTAATAAATAATCAGGTATACCTAATCCAAGATTCAATGTATTATAAACAACATTATATTCGTTAATGTGACCTATGGGAAGATATGTCCAGGACTAAAGCTGCACAAAAGAACATATATTTCCAAAGAAAATTAACAATAATAATAAAATAGTAAAGAACGACCTATGAAATTTCATTGCAAGCCTGAACACGTGTCAAACAATGTAATGACCCACCCAAAATTGGCTTATATCCCGACCCAAAAAAAGCCCATCATAACTTAGAACCATTCTAAATGGATCATTGGTTCCTATAGAGAAATAATAAAACATATATCACAAAGCATTCTAAATGAAATAAGAATCTCAAATAGGGAAGAGATAAAATATAATATCTCAAGAGCAGATGTACCATTAAATTAATACACCACAATATCAAATACAAATGAGTCTCACAAGATAAAAGGTACATCAATAATTATTCGATGTACATGATGATAACAACAACAATAATAATTCTACTGCCACAAATAACTAAACCTCCATCGCAAAGATTCACCTCCAAACAGTCACTAATCGTCGTTGGTCCAAGGTCCTTAGCTACTAACCTTTTATGTTATGAGGAGGGAGGTCAAAACATAAAGTTCTGGTGGAAAAAAGTCATATAAGTTTAGGAATGACTATTTCCTATATTTGGCAGTGTAAATTCATCATGTTATATCTATGCAACAGATATTTGAGGCGGACATCCTTACAATCACTTAAGACCTATATGTTTACCTGAGGGTAGACATCTATAACGACCTGCATTCTACGTATCGGAGGATCGTAGAATATTTATTGTATTTTCATACAAATCCTATGGTCGTGTAACTTTGGAAAATGACTACTGGGGTCATTTCCCACATTCACGATTTTTGCTGAATTTTAAATGACCATTTTGCCCCTGATGAGTCTTGTTTCGCCTATTACTTTTGATTGGTATGGAGTTTTGCCCTGAAATCACTTCCATTGGATTTGGATGATGGTTTAGTTCTTCGTAGAGTGTTCACATTAATCAAACGGACATACCTTTTGGGAGATACGGCTGAAATAAGGTTTGGAAGATGAAAAACAGCTTAATCGGGCTTAATAAGGTGATTAGCAGCTAGGTCCGTAACCCATTTGGATTAGAATTATGGGAGGGCTTAAAGGAGTTAGCGAATGATTCGTTTTCATTTTCTCAACCTCTACAAACATTTCTCAAAACCTAGCAATCGCCTCTACCTTCTAAATTCATCTTTAATCACTTTCTAATCACATATTAGCCAAATCTACATCAAATTAAGGCGGATTAGCATAGAAATAAAGACAGAACTGCTAGAATACATTGGGATCTGCACCAAATCAGTTAGAGTTTTAGACCTGAAATTCATTTGTGGCTAAGGTGAGTGATTTGCATGTTTTTACACTAACTACGGCTAACTAGCGGTGATTATTGATAATTAGCGAAATTATACCTCAGAAAAATATGGAAAAATATGTAAAAATTCTAAAATATTATTTTATGTCACTGATATAAATTTGGGTTAATTTGGATTAAGTTTTCTAATCCCAGAATTTAGGGGGTTAAGGGGAAAATCATGGATTTAGGTATGTTTGATCCTAAATAATACACACTATTGATGTTTTGATGGTTTTGATTGATTACACATGTTAGTATTGCTGTTTGGTTTGTTCTGTGATTGCATAGAAAATTTAGAATGGTCGAAAACGCCGTCGAGAGGCAAAAATAGTTTGCAGAAAAGTGTTGTAGGTTTTGGGTCGAGCGACCGACCAGGGGAGGGGCATGACCGACCCGCCCTGATGGTGCTCGCACGACCGACCCAACCCTATATGTATTGTTCAACCGACCCTTGATGTTCGACCGACCTGGATTGCAGTGTTCGACCGACCAGGGACACAATGTTCGACCGACCAGGATTGTAGTGTTCGAACCGACACATACATATGCAATGATCGACCGACCCAATGTGATGCATGTTCGACCGACCCATGAAGGATGAATGACCAGTGATGACCGTGAACTCTTCTGAAGATTAATTCCAATTCGACTAAACCCGAGATGGAAAGGAAGTTCAGATGAGAAGTGATGGCTCAAGATCCAAATGGGTATCAACGGGTTAATTTCTAAAGTTGGGCTTGCTGTGGGACGTGTGCAAAGGGACTATTGATATTTATAACTTTGGTTCACTATTGAGAAAGGGTCATTGACTATGGACCAGTGCGGTGGGGTCAGAGGTTGTATGGAATCGAACTCCATCAGGGCCCCTTAGGGAAAAGTGTCCGTAGTGACAGTTTGATTGGGTGGGACTCCATCATGGCCCAAATATTTCAGTTGACCAAAGTGGTGGATATTGTATGCTTTACACACTGAGTGAGAGAAGTGAGGATGACTACTATGTTTGATGTTTGCTATCACCATGGCATGCACACTCCTATTTATACAATTTATGTTAGTGTTATCTTAGAGTACTGTACATCTTGTTGTGCTAACTCTTTGGTTGCAGGTCCAGATTCAGGTATGATTATTTATACTTGTTATTGTTTTATTTTTGCTGCTATCGCTCATACTAGACTTTTGTCTGACTCAGAGTTTTATATCTATCCTTATGATTCTGAGTGTGCTCCTAAACGAGCAGACTAAATGCAGGTTAGGTGGTTATGCACGAATAACTGTACAGAGATGAGCAGGAGGCTTCCACGTACTATTTACATACATTCTCCCTTTGTTATTGTTGTTCACTGCTTTGGGCATTAGTAGTGTACCTCTTATATTTTACTTTAGAGACAGTATTTTGAAGTTGTAATAATGGTTTGGATCATAAGTTGTACTTTGGATTCCGCTACTTTGATGGATATGGTTTAGTTTTCAGCTTATGCACTGTCTCACATATTTTATATCAAGTTATGTTACTATTATATTTTATTCCATGCGCTGTGAGATATACAGGTTCTTGATGATTCATAGTTTCAAATCCCTTTCTTTCGACGACCACCCCATACTAGTTGGACATTGGCAGAGCATTCCGTAGAAATGTCGGCTGGTGCGGGGTGGGCCATCACACTTGGTATCAGAGCCTAGGTTGCATAGTTTAACCTAGGGGAAGACATCTGGGTGAGATAGTATATGTATATGAGAGCACGTATTTGGGATATTTTGGTTTTCAAAAACTAAATATATACACTATTAGTATATCTATGGATGAAGTCGCATTGCACTGGCACCACTAAGGAGATAGTTAATCGTTTTCTCTTTACAGATTGAACGATGAGCCGAAAAACGAGGAGTACTAGTTCAGGGACCAACAATGAGAATGTCCCTGACACGAGGACGATGTTTACTGCCTTCATGCGAGAGATTCTTAGGGATGCTCGGGGAGCAGTTCCTAATGCTGGTGGTGCAGTAGTGCAGGTGCCTAGAGACGATTTCGCCAAGCTCAGCAAGGATTATACTAATCTTAGTGGAAAGCCGTTCTATGGAATGGAATCGGCTACGGAGGTTCAAGACTGTCTTGATAGTAGTGAGTGAATATTCGAGGATTGGGGAATCGATAATGCAATGAAAAGAAAGTTAGCATCACGTCAACTTCAAGGACGGGCTATGAATTGGTGGAATTCTATTAAAGCTGCTACTCTTGACTATCAAGTTAATTGGAATAAGTTTAAGACTCGCTTCAGTGACAAGTTTATCCCAGCTGCTTAGAAATCAGAATCGTTTAGGAAATTCTTGGAACTTAAGCAGAATGGTAGGGCAGTCTCGGAATATATTGCTGAGTTCAATGCTTTATCGAAGTATGGATTATCTCTTATCGATACTGCCAAGAAGAACAACGAGAAGTTCATAACCAGTTTAGATGAGTACTTGGTGGAAAGACTCAAAACCACATCGATGAGACATTTGAATCTATTATCGGGAAAGCATTGAGATCAGAGAGTTTTTACCCTAAGTCGAAGACCGAGGTTGCTATTGCATCTGCAAGAGAGCCAAAACCGCAGGCAAGCGGTGAAGGCAAGAAGAATTCCCAGAATAAGAGGAAATAGAATCAAACCAAGGACGGTCAGAAAAAGAAGGACAAGAAAGATATCGAGTGCTTTAGCTATGGCAAGAAGGGCCACTATGCCAAAGATTGTCGAGCAAAGCCAGCAGACAGGAAGTGCTTCAATTGCGGCCAAGTGGGACATCACAAGGATAAATGTCCACAACCTCCTACAGAGAAGCAGATTTTGAAAGCATATGCAATCAACGTTGTTCCTTCTTCGTCGAATGCCCCAACTGCGGCAAAGAAAGGAATGGGTGTCGTCATTCAAGGTATACTTTCCATTTATGATGCTTCTGTTTGGGTATTGTTTGATACCGGGGCTTCCCATTCCTTCGTATCTAGTAATCTGGTAAATAGGTTGTAACTGGAACCCGAGATTGTCGATATACCTTTAGTTGTGACGAACCCGATCAATGATTTGACTTGCTTTTGTATGTTTTGTCGTAATTTGGTCTTATCGAGTCATGGATGCATGTTTGTATGTGATTGCTTTGTTTTGGGCTTTACTGGGTTTGGCATTATTTTGGGAGTCGATTGGCTCCAAAGATATGGGGTGGTGGTAGACTGTAAGGGGTCTTCGGTGATCATTAGAGCGGATGATGGGCGGAGGGTACTGTTTGGTTTCCTACCTTGTGATGGGGTGATGGCTAGTTTTCTGAATTCCCTCGACATCCAGCATGATGAGTTTTCAGATGTGCCTATTTCTGGCGAGCATCCGGACATCTTCGGGGTAGTGACCGAACTTCCACCACACCGAGAGATCGAGTTCCGTATTGATTTAGTGAAAAATGCCAGGCCTATAGTGATGCCCCTTCGTCGTATGGTGCCAAGGGAGCAGTGAGAACTCGGGGTGCAAGTAAGCGATTTTTTGAAGAATGGATTTATTCAAAGAAGTGTTTCCGAGTGGGGAGCACCAGTTGTATTTGCTACCAAGGCTGATGGTTCTCTTCGATTGTGTGTGGACTATCAGGAGTTGAATATGGTGACGAGAAAGAATAAGTATCCTCTTTCGCGGATAGACGATTTGTTTGATCAGTTGAATGGAGCGAGAGTGTTCTCCCTGTTAGATCTCGCGAAAGATTTTCATCAGCTCCGAGTAGCAGTTGAGAATATACCTAAAACGACATTTCAGACGCCGTCTGGATTCTATGAGTGGTTGGTCATGCCATTCGGGTTGACCAATGCACCAATATATTTTGTTGATCTTATGAATAAGGTATTTTGGGATCAATTGAATAAGTTTGTCCTTGTGTTCATGGATGATATCTTACTTCATTCGAGGACGGAGGGAGAACACGAGGAAACATGAGAATAGTGATGGAGGTGTTGAGGAAACACCATTTGAAAGCGAAATTTTCTAGGTGTCACTTCTGGAGGAGGGAAGTGAGGTTCTTCGGCCATATTGTTTTAGAGAATGGTATTGTCGTGAACCCTACGAGGGTGGCTACGGTGCAAGATTGTCTACGCCCAAGAATGCAACGGACGTGAGAAGTTTATTAGGGTTAGCTGGATATTATCGTAGGTTTATCCAAGACTTCTCCAAGATAGTGGCACTGTTAACTCAGTTGACCAAGAAGAATCGAGCTTTTGCTTGGGACAGAAGGTGCGAGAATGCACGTAAGAGCATAAAGGAGAAGTTAACATGTGCACCAATGTTAGTTATTCCTAAGGGGAACGAAGAGATGACAGTATACATGGATGCTAGCGGTACCAGACTAGATGTTGTATTGATGCAAGGAGGTAAGGTTGAAGCTTATGTTAATCGACAACTGAAACCGCATGAGAAAAGATACCATACCCATGATTTGGAATTGGCAGCGATTGTGTTTGCATTACAAATGTGGAGACATTATCTCTTGGGAGAAAGATTTGAGTTTTTTATCGATCATAAGTCGTTAAAGTATCTTTTTTCTCAAAAGGATTTAAATATCCATCATTAGAGATGGTAGAGTTCTTGGCTTCATGTGATTTAAATATCGCATACACACCCGGGAAGGGCAATGTGGTATCTGATGCATTAAGTAGAAGACATGCCAATTTGGGTTCTGTGCTTCTGGAATGGAAGCAACTGGAGTACATCGTGGGATATGATTTCAGACCTAAATGTGAATTGGATCCAGAGATGTTAACGAGTTTGACGATTAGACCAACTTTGATTGATCGGATCGGTTCCAGTAAGAGGGACGATCCTAACCTATTGGAAATCATCTCCAAGGTAGAGATGAGTATCGACAGTGTGGAGACGAACAAGTATGGACTTGTTCGAGAGGGATGGATTCAAAAGAATGGGAGACTTGTTGTACCCAATGATAATGGATTGAGAGATGAAGTGCTTAGAGAATGTCATCACTCGAAACTGACTAGACATCTTGGCGGTAACAAAATGTTTCCAGACATGAAGCATACCTACTACTGGGAAGGGATGAAGAGAGACGTTGGGAAGTTTATAACCAAGTGCATGAATTGCCAGTTAGTTAAAGCCGAGCAAAAGAAGCCTAGTGGTTTGTTGCAACTGTTGAAATTCCTAAATGGAAATGGGAACAAGTATCAATGGATTTCATTGATGGTTTACCAAGGACTAGATTGGGTCATGATAGTATTTGGGTGATTGTGGATCGATTGACCAAAAGTGTAAGGTTTATACCGTTCAAATCGAATAGAACGACAACTAAGTTAGCAAAACTGTACATGAAGTGGGTAGTGAGATTTCATGGAGTAACTAAAGGCATCGTGAGTGATCGAGATCCATTATTTACTAGTGGATTTTGGAAGAGCCTAGAAGACGTTTTAGGATCAAAATTACATCTCAGTACCACGTACCATCCCCAAACCGACGGTCAAACGGAGATGGTGAATCGTGTATTAGAGGATCTCTTGAGAGCTTGTATATTGGATTTTGGAGGATCATAGGATGACCATTTGCATCTGGTTGAGTTCGCGTATAATAGTAGTTATCAGTCCAGTATTGGTATGGATCCATTTGAAGCATTGTATGGAAGACCGTGCAACTCACCATCATGTTAGTTAGAAACTGGTGAGAAGTTTGTGCTTGGGCCAGATGTAGTGAGAGAAACTTCAGATAAAATAAAGATTATTCAACAGCGAATGAAGGATGCCTAAGATAGGCAGAAGAGTTATGTTGATAAAAGGCGAAGAGATTTGAAGTTCTTCGTTGGTGACTTAGTATTCGTCAAGATTTCTCCGTTAAATCTTGTAATTCGATATGGTAAAAGAGTTAAATTGGCACCAAGATTTGTTGGTCTATTTCCAGTTCTCGAACAAATTCGGAATTTAGCGTATAAAGTTGGATTGCCTGACAAGATGGCGGGGGTTCACGACGTATTTCATGTTTCCCAATTAAGGAAGTTCGTGCATGATTCTGATATGACTATTTCACCAGATCAGTTGGATGATATCGAGGTAGAATCCGAGGCAGTTGGGAGTCGCATGACGATTCGTATTGTCGGGCACGATAGAAAACAACTTTGAAGGAAGACAGTGGAACTAGTCAAGGTCCAGTGGGGCGATAGTGAGAATGACTGTACTTGGGAAACAAAGGAGAGCATAAGGAAGCTATAGCTAGAACTCTTTGCCTGATAAGATTTTAAATCGCGATATAGTTATTCCCTTGTTAGTAAACTGCATGCTAGGATAAGATTGTTGTGTTATTGTGTATGTTTGATTGTTTGTAAATGGTTGATAGGCATGAGGGACACCATTGTATGTTTTTTGGTTAAGGAATTTCGAGGGCAAAATTTCTTAAGGGGGAAGGGAGTGTAACAACCTGCATTCTACGTATTGGAGGATTGTAGAATATTTATTTTGCTTTCATACGAATTCCTATGGTGTATAACTTTGGGAAACGACTATTGGGGTCATTTCCCACATTCACGTTTTTTGCCGAATTTTAAGTCACCGTTTTACCCCTGGCGAATCTTGCTTTGTCTTTAACTTTTGATTGGTAAGGAGTTTTGACTGGATACCTCTTCCATTGGATTCAGAAGATGGTTCACCTTTCCGTAGAGATGGTCACATTAATCAAACAGACTTACTGTTTGGGAGATATAGCTTAAATAATGTTCGAAAGATGAAAAACACCTTAATCGGGCTTAATAGGGTGATTAACAGCTGGGCCCATAACCCATTTCGGGATTATGGTTGTGGGAGGGTTGAAAGGAGTTAGATAATGATTCATTTTCATTCTCTCAACCGCCACAAACATTCTCTAACCCTAGCAATGGCCTCCACCTTCTAAAATCATCTTTAATCACTTTCTAAACACATATTAGCCAAATCTACATCAAATTAAGGCGGAGTTAGCATAGAAATCGAGATAGAGCTGCTGGAATACATTGGGATCCGCACCAAATCAGTCAGAGTTTCAGATCTGAAATTTATTTGTGGCTAAGGTGGGTGATTTGCATGTTTTTACACTAATTATGACTAATTAGGGGTGATTAGGGATAATTAGCGAAATTATACCTCAGAAAAATGTGTAAAAATTCTAAAATATTATTTTGTGTCATTGGTATAAATTTGTTAATTTGGATTAAGTTTGCTAGTCCCGGAATTTAGGGGATTAAGGGAAAAATCATGGATTTAGGTATGTTTGATCCTAAATAACACACATTATTGATTTTTTGATGTTTTTGATTGATTACACATGTTATTACTGTTGTTTGGTATGTTCTAAGATTGCATAGGAAAGTTAGAATGGTTGAAAATGCCGTCGAGAGGTGAAAAATAGTTTGCAGAAAAGTGATGCAGGTTTTGGGTCGAGCGACCGACCAAGGGAGGGGCATGACCGACCCGACCCTGATGGTGCTCGCATGACCAACCCGACCCTATATGTATTGTTCGACCGACCCATGATGTCGACCGACCCAACGATGGTGCGATGATGTTCGACCGATCTGGATTGCAGTGTTCGACTGACCAGGGATGCAATGTTCGATCGACCAGGATTGTAGTGTTCGACCTGACACTTATACATATGCAATGTTCGACCGACGCATGCATGTTCGAGCGACCCAATGTGATGCATGTTCGACCGACCCATGCATGTTCGACTGACCCACGAAGGATGAACGACCAGTGATGACCGTGAACTCTTCTGAAGATCAGTTCCAATTCGGCTAAACCCGAGATGCAAAGGAAGTTCAGATGAGAAGTGATGACTCAAGATCCAAATAGGTATCGATGGGTTAACTTCTAAAGTTGGGCTTTGCTGCGGGACGTGTGCAAAGGGGTTATCGATATCTATAACTTTTCTTCACTATTGAGAGGGGGCATTGACAATGGACCAGTGCGGTAGGGTCAGAGGTTGTATAGAGTCGAACTCCATCAGGGCCCCCAAGGGCAAAGTGGTCGTTGTGATAGTTGGACGGGGTGGGACTCCGTCATGGCCCCAATTGTTCCGGTGACCAAAGTGGTGGATATCGTATGCTACGCACTGAGTGAGAGATGTGAGGATGACTGCTATCTTTGATGTTTGCTATCACCATGACATGCACACTCCCATTTATACACTTTATGTTAGTGTTACCTTAGAGTACTGTACATCTTGCTGTGCTAACTCTTTGGTTGCAGGTCCAGGTTCAGGTATGATTATTTATACTTGTTATTGTTTTATTTTTGTTGCTATCGCTCATACCAGACTTTTGTCTGACCTAGAGTTTTATGTCTCTTCTTGTTACTCTGGGTGCTTCTAAACGAGCAGACTAGAGACATGTTAGGTGGTTATGCACGAGCAGTTGTCCGTAGACGAGCCAGAGGCGTCCACATACTACTTACATATATTCTCCCTGTGTTGTATCTAGTCACTTCTTTGGGCATTAGTAGTGTACCTCTTATATTTTGCTTTAGAGACAGTATTCTGAAGTTGTAATAATGGTTTGGATCATAAGCTGTATTTTGGATTTCGCTACTCCGATGGATATGGTTTAGTTTTCAGCTTATGCACTGTCTCACCCGTTTTATATCAAGTTATGTTACTATTATATTTTATTCCATGCGCTGTGAGACATACTACAGGTTCTTGACGATTCATAGTTTCAAATCCCTTTCTTTTGACGACCGTCCCGTACTAGTTGGACATTGGCAGAGCATTTCGTAGAAATGTCGGCTAGTGCGGGGCTGGTCGTCTTAACATCCTACTAGTCTCTTAATACTCTACACGTAAATATAAGGGCATACATCATTATTACTTAATACCCAACAAGGCGGGCTACACCTAGCCAATTAAGGACATTACATAAATTATTAAGGGTGAACATCCTTATAGTCACTTAATACCCCATAGTAGGCCCATAACCACTTAAGGCCTCGTTCCTATTGTCAACATCATTATATATACACACTCTCCTTGTAGGTTGAGAAATAGTAACAACCACTTAATACATGGTTTAGGTAGAAACACAACTTCATTTAATACCCTCTTGGAAGACTATCTTGATACGATCTAGTTGTCCCTACATGTGGAATCCTAGTCACTTAGTACTTGCCTTAGACGGTGGTTCCTTCAGTCCACTTATATAAACTATCCCTAGTTCAGCCCTCACTAAGCCCTAGATAAGAACCATACATTACTTGGAGAACTACCTAACTCATACGCTATCTTCTATTAAGACCACTTAATACCTTGCAAGAGAAAGTTGGACCTAAGACCATTTATGACCTTTGTAAGGGCGAGTCCCATGACTTGGGTCCTAAACCAAGGAGTGAACCTTAGAAATGAACCTAGTCCTATCTACTTAATACCAAAAAAAGATATGTCAGCCACTTAATACCATCTCAAGATAGACCTACTTCACACACACACATATACATATATACACACACACATATATATACACACACATTGATATTTTTGGTAACTGCTTATTCTTTCCCATGGTGGAGAGGAATGGCGATTCTCATCTCATCTTAAAAAAAACTTTCTAGATCCACTCTTCGTAAACCTAGCCAACGCAGAAAATCAAGATTTTCTTTATAGACTTATTAACCCAAGAAGCCTCCTTCAAATTCGCCATTTCGGATCGCAAATCGCGGTTTATCTTCAACTCGAATCAGGAAGGCGTATCATCAAGGATCAAGCCACCAATGGACAAGCAAGTTTGGGTGAACTTGATTTATATTAGAGATTCAAAACCCACTTCTTTTTTATTCTTCAACCGATCTTCTTTAATCTGGAATTAGTTTTGACTTTGATCCGAGATATTGGAAGGTAAATCCAAGATCTGCGGTTTGGAGTGATTGTATAGATTTCGACTACTCATATTGTTATTCTCTAGAGACTTACTTTAATTCAAAATCTTGTTGGTTATTAAAAGTGAGTTACTAGATAACCATTTTGCATCTTGGATGTAAACGAACCAATGGTTTTTGATGCAAAATCTATTTTGTGCATATTTATTTGTAATCTAATTTACGCTTTTGGATATCTGGGTGTAAATCAAGGCTGTATTACTACAAACTACTGATATTACTAGTGAAGCGTTTTTCATTGTTAAACAAACTGCCGAATTTCTGAAGAAGGCTTTCAAAACATTGTCAATTGATGAACAAATCTGTTTCGTGCATCTTAATTTGTAAACTGGGGTATAGTGTTTTCAAACTGACCCCTAAACCACATGCCACTTTTTGAGGGCGATATCATTAACACTACCATTTTTATGCCGATTATTGGAAGGATAAACAGCTAGATTTATATTGCTTATTTCTAGGTTTGAACTACAATTTGATCAACTAAAGAAGGAATCCATAGTTATGCATGAATTTCCAAAACTGTGGATCAAATCTATGTACCAATTTATGTGTTTGTGAAGTAGGATTCGAAAATTATTTAAAATTATTTTATTGGGTTATTTTGTTCGGCTTAAAAATGAAGTAGTTATGATGAACAATGTTTGGAGATAAAGTGAGTACTGATGATGTAGGAAAATTAACTCATCTTCCTATTGTATTTGATAAAACGTGGGTGTTGGACGTATAGAGTAGTTTCTTATTTTCCATTGTTCATCTCCTAATTGTTGATGTATGGAATAATGGCTCATGTAGTGAAGAATGTGGGTTCTTTATGAACGTGTAATAGTGCAAGTATTTTAGTTCATCAAGTTCTATCAACTGGAAGCAGTTATAGCTGTTCATATGTGGATCAAATCATTGAATGGAAGATAGTTGTGGTGTAAATTATCCTGTATGTGGGGAGATTAGATGTAGTTTGATAATGAGATTAACAACATCGACATCAGTTTGCAAATCATTTGAAGTTGTGGAGAAGATTTTTCAACTGTAAGGAGAAAGTGCATGGAAGATGCATGTTAAAGCGGGATTTGGATTAAGTAGATCTTATCGTGGGTCTAGCTTATATAACGTATCTTAGAATATTTCTGAGTGTACTTCAATTTATGTATTTCATATTTATTTCTGCATGTTTGTTTATAATAGTTTTTCTGCATGTTCGTTTACTAACCTGGCTATGTACATGCACAGTTATTTCAGAATTTAATAAAGTGTACCAATTTTCAATACACAAACACACCCCATGCTCCTTCCATTACAACGATCACTTGTAGATGCTAGATTTTTCGGGCGATTCCGGGAAGTCTTCTATTATAAGTTGGACTTAACCTTGTGTCTTAATGCACTAATTATAATGGCTCATGACACCTAGACCTCTCACATCAATCAAACTTACTTATAGGTACTGGAAATCTCAGTCGGTTCCAGTAGGCTTCTACTACAAGTAATGATTAACATTGTTTTTCTGTATCATAAATTATAATTAAAAGCCATTAACTCACATACGTATAAATTCCTATATGGACATTCAAATTCTATTACCTAATTTAAACGTATTTAATAAAAAATTTAATATGCTTTAATATTACATTTAATTAAGCTATTAATTATAGTAATAAACAGAACATAAATTAAGTATTCGAATAGAAACGTCCTAATTCGTTTGAAATGTCAATCCTAAAAAAATAAAGGTGTAGAAGTCCATTTCCATATATTCCTCAACAACAACATAAATACAATTCAAATAGAAGGGAAATAACAACATATACATATAACTTTAACCAAGGCTTGAATGATTATTTTAATAAAAGAATAGAGACAAGGTGAAATATTTGTAAATACACAAGTAAAATCCTCTTTTTCGTACTAATTCACTATTTATGTAATTTTCATAAACAAAATCTTAATATGTTAATATTTTGCAAATAATACGTTTTAACGATCTATTTTAGAAATAAATGTTTAAAACAATTCAAATTGCAATACTGAAGTCCTTTAGCTTTTGCAACCAAAATATACATATATATGAATTTACAGATATACAATAAGGGAACTAGACCATATACAAGAATCATACCAACATCCAAATATCTTTTCTTCCATTACATCAATAATCCAAACCCAAATATAACCGTTTGACTGTTCTACATAAAAATATAAATAATAGTAGATTTTGAGTATTTGATACTTTTTTCTTTTCTTATAAATCTAAATCTTCCTAGGCACAATAATCCTAACTAATACAGTTAAATCACGGTAAATAGCAAACTCAAAAGTTTTCCACTCCCATTGATTTGAGATAGAAAATAACAAAATTTGCTGCATAATTGAATTTGGATTTTGCTTGCGAAACTATGCTCCAATCCTTACATAATATAGATGTACATAAGATTTATAATCTCACATGTATATATAAACCAAATTCCAGAGTTCTAAATCTATATAGAACTCATATTATAGAACTTAGAATGAAGACAAGGAAGGTAGAAGAGATCCTAACCATTCTCCGGAATTGGCTATGGAAGAAAGGCAGAATGGGGGAGCAGAGAAGAATGAGAATAGGTTTTTGAGTGTTGCTACAGAGCTCTTTTATAATTGCAAGTGTAAGTGTAGATCATTAGATTATTTAGATTACATATGGATAGTCCAGCAAATGCATTTTGTATGAAATCCCTAACAAATCACTCTCCCTACCTCTACACTCAGGACGGAGGTCGACCCCCTCTATAAGAGGGCGGTCGACCCTCTTCTGGAGTCGGGTGGGAGAATTTATTTCTCTTGTAATGTTGAATTTATTTCTCCTGTAACGTTTCTATGTTATAAATTCTGAATATTTTTTTAGATTGATTATCTTTGTCCCCTTTGTGTATAAATATATATACATAATTTCAAATTCACTTGGAATATTTTTTTCATGCTGATCTATAATTAATATATTCTAGATATACATAATATATTTGAATTTCAAACTTCGTGTGCTAGTATTTATGCGCAAATTGTTTTATTAATATCTATAGCATATGGATTCCATTTTCAGTGAATTAAATATGAAAACGGATCAGAATCTTGCCATGAACATAACAACAATACTTTCATGGCCTAATTCCCAATTATTCAAAATTCCATTGTTTAACCTACTAACTTATCGTTGATTATTCTTATTTATTTTAAATTAAATTTCCTTATGTCTATTTTAGGTTTATTTTATAAGGTGTTACATTTCCCCTCTTATAAGAGATTTCGTCCCAAAATCTTTTAAAAAGGCGACGAACACCACTCTCTCTAAGCAACCATGTTGTACACCCATGTTATTTTATAAGCATCCATAAACATGCATAACTCATAATGATTATGAACTGCAAACTTAGTAAAGTGAACTAAGTTGTAGGGTGCATGTATAGTAAGTGATGCTAAATGTATGCAAAATATCCTAATATACACATAATTATATATGGGTGCATGTTCCAATTGTGTTGCAACCATCTCTTACCATGCAATCTAGCAACCACAATGCAACCATAAATGGAAATTGGGAGGAAATAATTTCTTGAGAAAAGCTCGGGATGAGTTTGCCGAATCTTCTCCTTAGTTTCCCAGGTGCTTGCCGCTAGGTTATCTCCTTAATGTACTTAGAATAGTATAATAGATTTGTTGCAGTGTCTTTTGATTCCATGCTCCATTGTCTTTGTGGTTTCATAGGGCACCCTAGACTCCAACTCGAAGCTCTATAAGTCCCTTATATCATTTAGCTCGAGTACGACGACCGAATCATAAAGGCATCTCGGAAGATGAGAAACATGGAGAATGGTATGGACCCCCAATAAAGCTCGGGAAGATCCACACGATAGGCCCACTTCCCAGTCCTATCTACGATCCTAAAATTCCCAATAAACCTGCAAGCCAACTTCCCAGTTTTTCCGAACCAGACTGTCTTCTTAATAGGGATACTTTAACAAATACCTAATCTTCAACGCAAAATTCCGGTTCCTTCCTCCTTCTATCCACATATGACTTCTGCCGGTCCTAGGCAACCTTCATTATTTGTCAAATCAAAGCGGTAATCTCCATAGACTCATGGATAGGATCCGGTCCGACTAGGATCTTGTCGGTAGTTTCCCATGAACAAGTGGGTGATTTGCATGGCCGCAGGACAATGCCTCATAATGGGCCATACCAATCGTCGCTTGGTAACTGTTATTATACGCAAATTCTACCAAAGGCAAGTGCTTCTCCCAAGGTCCTCCGAAGTCGATGATGCTGGTTCTAAGAAGATCCTATAGGACTATGTTGACTCTCTATGTCTAATCGTTGGGTCTACAGGTGATAGGTTGTACTCAAAATCAACATCATCCCTAAAGCTTCTTGAAGGCTCCTCCAAAACTCACTAGTAAAAAATGATTCTCTATCACTAACTATAGTAGTCAGAATCTTATGTAGTCTAACAATTCCTTGACATACAACTAAGCCACTAAAGCGGTCGTCCTACTCTTCTTATTCGGAATAAAATGGATGCTCTACGTTAATCGATCCACGATAACCCAAATAGCTTCATTTCCCTTCCGACTATTTGGAAGCCCGTCTATAAAACCCATAGAAATGTATTTCCATTTCCAAGTGTGAATCTCTAGGGAAAACAATAGTCTACCAGGCTTTCCTTGTTCCACTTGGACTTTTTGATAGGTCAAGCATCTAACTATAAACTCTACAACATCCCTTTTCACTCCTTCCCAATAAAAGCTTCTTCTCATATACCTAAACATTTTACGTCCTTCGAGGTGTATGGTCATCCTCGACCGATGACACTTCTCAAGGATCTCCTTGCTAAGGTTACCACATATATGGACACTATCTCTCCTTAAACTACCACTCCTTTCAACAAAATATCTATCCAAATGAGAGAAAGATTCACATTTAGAAATCTTTTCCTTAATGACCCTAATCATCATCACAGCCTTGTCCATTCTTAATCCTTTCTATCAAGACAGGTCTCACCTCCATAACTCCAAGAAAATTTTTGGGCTTCCCTAAACGGTGGTTGAAAATTGAAACTAGAAAGAAACTCTAACCACTTCCACTCGCAGATCTCTACTAAGGGTAGCATGTCTCTGACTCAAAGCGTCGGCTATGGCATTACCCTTTCCAGGGGTATACTGAATAAAAAAATCAAATAAGGCTAAATATTCCATCTATCGCTGCTGTCAAAGGTTCAGATCTCACTGAGAAAACTAATATCCAATAGACTGGTCAGTAAAGAGTTCAAACTTCTCTCCTAGAAGGTAATGTCATCACATCTTTAGGACAACAACCACAGCCGCTAAATCTAAGTCAAGGACGGGTAGCTCTTCTCATGGTTCTTATTTTGTCTACTTGCGTAGGCAACACCTCTACCCTTTTTCATGAGTACTTCCCCTAAACCAGTCTCACATACATTCGTAAAAACTAAGAACATCTTTGCTCCATCGATAATAACAAGAAAAGGCTCACTCGCAAGAGATTAGTTCAACTTCTTAAAGGCATTACCTTACTTCTCACTCTATGCAAACATATGATCCTTTTTCGTCAGTTTGGTTAGAGGGATTGCAATCCTCGTGAAGTCCTTCATAAATTTTCGATAGTAACTCGCTAACCTAAGGAAACTCCTAACCTCTGTCGCATTGCGGGGTGATGTAACGACCCAGAAAATCTGAACCAATTTAAAATTTTTAAATTGGCTAAAATAATGGATTTTAAATATTTAAAATAAATATTTTAAATAATGGCGATGAAAACTGAGTTTGAATGTACATTTGAAAACGAATATAATTAATTATAATTATATATAGAATTGAAAATAGCGCGGTAGTTCGATAATTCGATTTCAAACTTCAATTGAATATACCGGATGCAAAACAATCCGGATTTTAGTGAAACCAAAAATAATGGAATCTAATTGGTGATGTCTTTCCAACGAATCTGACCAATCGAAATTTGATAGCGGGGATCAAAAGATATGTCCAGTTGAAAATTCTGAATAGTCGCTATGGAATTCAGGCCCTTAAAAATGGACATTTTGCAGATGACCTCGGATTTTGACGAAACCACTTTTGTTAGATTCGCAGTGTCAAGTTATTGCTAGATTCCAAATTTCATAATTTTTAGAATCAATATGTGAGCGTGGCAAAAGAAAACGCGTTTGACCAATTTTAGTTGATTTTAATCGACTGGAAATTGGCCATTTTTCAAACGGTCTCAGAATTCGACGAAACTAGTTTTGTTAGGACCGTATCGTCGATACGAAGCTAGAAAATATTTTTCTGGAATTTTTTCTAGTCAGTATGTGACCCCGGTAATTTGAAATGTACGTTTAAAATTCAATATAGTGATTTAAATGTAAATTCAACGGAAACTGATTGTAACGATCAAATCAGCTTGCGATACATATCCCATTGTGTTCGGAATGGGGGTAAAACGCTATGGGCGACAGGCGGTGGGCCTCGTTTCGAGGTCGTGGGTAAAAGTCAACTTTATGCAATAAAATTAAATAATAAAAAAAAAATATATTTTTAATTCCCTCTCCCCTTCATCTTCCTGGCCCCCCCGATTCATTATTCAGAAACTAAATAAAAAAAAAAGAGAAAACCTAACCTCGAAGCCGCCGACACCACCGAACAGCCTCCTCCTCCCACCGAACAACAAATCGAAGCCGCCGCCCTCGATCGAAGACCCCGTCCTCCAACAGCCATCGCGAGTGATTCGAGCAGCCCCCTCCCCGTCTGACGACCGCCTGCCACCACCGTTCGAAACCCGAGCCGCCACCTCGAAGCCAGACTCCTCCTGCCTCCGACGAACTGCAGAAACCCCCCTTTTCTGTAAGTATTTCATTTATTTTATTATTTTATTTTTATTTTATAAAAACAGAATTTAAAACTGATTTGGTTAAAAATTTAAAGCTGATTTTGTTAAATAGATAAAAACTGATTTGTTTAAAATGATAAAAACTGATTTTTAAAGTTATAAAAACTGATTTTTAAAAGGTTTTGAAAACTGATTTTTAAAGTTATAAAAACTGATTTTTAAAAGGTTTTGAAAACTGATTTTTAAAGATATAAAAACTAATTTTTAAAAGGTTTTGAAAACTGATTTTTAAAGTTTAAAAACTGATTTTTAAAAGGTATTGAAAACTGATTTCTTTAAAAAGAAAAATCATATTTTTATATATTGAAAGTCGAAGTAAAATCATATTTTTATATATTGAATAACATCGTAAAAATTCGATTTTTACCTATGTAGAGAATACGGGCAACGAAGCGACAAGCAAGAGAGATTGGCGAAGATTTTATGCAAAGAAGAGTCTTGGTATTGGATAGCTATTGGTGAGATTTCTGATCTAAAAATATTATATGTGTGGAAAATGAAAGTGAATTTCTATATATATAAATATATATATATATATATATATATATATATATATATATATATATACGCCCCTCGTCCACAAACCATGGACGATATTTATTGGTTGAAATTGTTGTGAAAATTGATTGATAGCGAATGATTGTTTGTGATTGTTTGTGATTGATATTGGTTGATTGCGGTTGAAAAATACCCATTTGTGGTTGAAAAATATTTGGTTGAAACCACATAGGATTAGTTTGTGGAAATGAAATAAATATATACATGCCGCCTGCGTGCGAACTAGATGCATGATACCCATTGTCAAAAACCGCGAGGTTTTAAGGTAGAGCAAGGAGCCGTACTAGGGACGGTGCCGGTTTAACTACCCTGCCGTTATGCTGCCGAAATTTTGAATAATATTCTTGTGTTTGAATTATTTTCATATGCTTAAACTATATTTATTCATTGTATAGAAAACATTCATGTGTTGAATTGATATTCATTCGTTGTTTAGAAATTCATGTGTTGAATGATATTCATATTTTGAAATAAATCGTTTGATAATAAAAATCACATTTTTATCTATGTATAGAAACTATAGAAAACATTCATGTGTTGAATTGATATTCATTCGTTGTTTAGAAATTCATGTGTTGAATGATATTCATATTTTGAAATAAATCGTTTGATAATAAAAATCACATTTTTATCTATATATAGAAACTATAGAAAACATTCATGTGTTGAATTGATATTCATTCGTTGATTAGAAATTCATGTGTTGAATGGTATTCATATTTTGAAATAAATTGTTCGATAATAAAAATCACATTTTTATCTATATATAGAAACTATAGAAAACATTCATGTGTTGAATTGATATTCATTCGTTGATTAGAAATTCATGTGTTGAATGGTATTCATATTTTGAAATAAATTGTTTGATAATAATAATCACCTTTTATCGACTATATGAACTATATAGAAAAGTAGTGTTTTGAAATGAATCGTTTTACAATAAAAATCGCATTTTTATTGTATGCATAAATCGTTGAAATGTGAAGTGTTAAAAATAGCCACTTGTTCGAAATAAACATATATGAGATGAAATATTCATTAATTAGCTAATGAAATGATTTGCACCTATTTATGTAACATTAGAATGAATGGAGTTTTTAAACCAAATAGAAATCGAATATGAAGTCGAAGAGAAATTGATAAATGATAAGAACTGTATATATATGTACATGCAATATTCATTGAACAGGTTATAACAAAGGGGCTAGAGAAGAGGAATAAAATTTTGTGCCCGACAAATAGGTACACATTTACTGATTTGTTTGGGTGATGATTTTGAGCCTGTTGGCTAGCCGCTTGGCTTTTTCTTTTTCTTTTTGAGATTAGAAGGATCGGGAAAGCTATTTGCGATTTCCCGATGCTCCCGGTGCAGGGGAGGTTATGGCGAAATTTTTCCAAAATTTAAGGCGTTAGAAAAATATTTGAAGTGAAAACGATATAGAAAGCATTGAATGAACTATATTTATATAAATATATAAATATAAATGAAATTAAAACGAAACGAAGCCGTGCAGTTCGTATTTTGAAACCGTGATTTCAAACAACTAGTACGGGGAATCCGACCATTGGATTTTCCCGAAACCTCAACCGTCGGGTTCGCCTTGGAATAATCTTTCCAACGGCACCAACCTTGTAAAAATCCAACGGTTGGATTGTCTGGAATGTTTAATTCAAATCTGAAGAAAAACAGCGCCAGAAACGATTATATTTATTTATATATATAAATATAATTATATTTAATCGAATAACGACGCTGCAGTTCGTATTTTGAAATTGAAATTTCAAACGATTGTACCGGGAGATCCGACCGTCGGATTTTCCCGAAACTGGAACAGTTGGATTCGTTTTGAAAAGACCTTTCTAATGATGTAAATTTTGTGAAGATCCAACGGTTAGATTTTCAGATATGTGTAAATCAAATCTGAAGAAAAACAGCGCCACGGCCACGTTATGGCCCGAAACGTCGTTTTGAATATATTAGCTATTTTAAAATAAATAAAAATAGCGATAAATAGGTATAAAATATCATAGGCGATATGGAATGGAAATAAACTGAAATTTGCTTGATTTGTGTGGCTTTTGATGGTTGAATGTGTTTGGTGTGAAAATTACATTAAAGAACAATATTGGTGTTGTCGAATAATTTAACCATTGAAATAAATTGATTTGAAATTCTAAATATACGTGAATTATTTGAGAAGGCCGAGTTAATTCTCATTTCAAATAATTGATCGACGATTAAAAGTCGAAGATGAAGACGATGGTCGAAGACCGGAGATCTTCACCTCGTTTGGATGGTAACCGAGGTCCTGATTGGGAGGCATCCCGAAATATGGATAATGAGTGGTGATCGTCTAGACGTACGTGGTGATCGAAGGGTTTGCGAGGTATTTAGTGCCTTCGGTTTCGTTCAGACCCAGAACGGACTTGTAAATGGACTGTGTGTCTGACATTGGAGTTTATTCTGTGTTGATTGATTTCTGTTAAATATACATCTGTTTGGCGGCGGAGAATTTATTCTTTTGCTTAACGCCCTTCTCTGAGACGTACGAGCTCAGAGGTTGTATATCGATGGACATCAGTCGCATGGCATGAATTGCCTGTGTGGCATGCTAAGATGCAGTGATCAGGGCTTCTGTTGAAAAGCAAAGTCTTGTGGTGATGATCAAAGCACCGCCTGTGTGGCGTAGCTTTGTGTATAACGTGAATTTGCGAGCCTCACACCCCGGTATGAACCTAAAACGGGAGAGGACATCAGGGAGGGCCTGCGTTTCTTTCTAGCTAGGGTGGTGTCAGTGACCTACCAGCCCTGACATTTATATACTTTTCACCTATGTGGTTGTTGCTGTTGCGAGGCGCCTCGGTTTGATCGGACGATCCGGGTCCGATGGAGTCATTCGTTGGCTCGTTTACGCCCCAAAGGGCGGGGAGACGTAGTGTTCAGGCATAATAATCCACATCGGTGGACCGGCCCTGACGATCCAAGGGGCAGTTGCGGCTGTTCCTGAGACACGGGCTAAAGCGTCTCGAATTCGGTAAGGACTATATTTTGCCTTGGTTCATGACGGAAATCCAATTTCCAAATACGTGATCGTGCGGTTTCAGTTGTATATATATATTTGGCGACATAGTGGCATGGGACGCTCATGTCGTCTATGATTGATAGTTATGATTTGAAATTGTTTTCAAAACATATAAACACTAGTAATAATATCAAATGCCTTTGTTTTATTCGTATCAAGCATATCTTGGCCGTTATAAGGTAAAAACTCTATCCTCCGGTTTGCGTTGCATTGTGTGATGGGAACTGAGTCTTATAACGGCTTCATTTTTATAAAAAGCATAGCGATGTTTAAAAGAAAGATTTGTTTTAAAGCACTGGCAATCCAATGGAGTAAACCCGTTCCACGAAAGTGGCGTGGTCCTGTGATTAGCCAATTATATATGTGTTGAGTGGATTTCTCATACCAGTCCCATGACTGACTCGTAGTTTGTTTCACTCTCAAACTCGGGTGCCCCTTTTTCTACATGGGCAGCCTTGTATTCAGGTTTAGCTGGTTCTTCTTTCTGGATAGCTGGAGCTGAAGATGGATTCTATCATTTATTTCTTTTTATGCTGTTCAGCTCCTATTGTACATATTTTGTTTATTTCCGCTGTAGACATTTATGTATAGCTGAACTGTATTTGTACTAAGTAAGATCCTGTATACTGTGTAACTCTGATGATACTTTTATCCAGTATATTTTATTGTTCATTATCTGGTGTATTTATTTAATTTTGTTCTGCTATTATCTGTTTCTGTGTTATATTCCAAAGATAACCTTGTTTCCGTGAGAACGGGAAATCGGGTCGTCTCAGGTGACCTCCACTCTTGGACAACTTCTACCTTAGCAGGGACTACTACTAATCCATTCCCCAAAGTATTATTCCCTAGAAACCTGACTTCTCTCTTCCAAAAGTGGCATTTTGAAAACTTGGCCCTAAGTTGGTTTTCCCTTAGGATCCTAGGACTTCCCTCAGATGTTCCTCATGCTCCTTATAGTCCTTGGAAACGATAAGAATATCATATATGAACACAACCACTATCTTGTTGAGTATGCCCCTATATACCCTACTCGTGGGGTCTACAAAGAAAGCGGGGGCATTTTTCAATCCGAAGGGCATGACCTCCGACTCAAACAATCCGTCCAGCATTCTAAATGCTGTCTTAAACTTAATCTCATCCAAAATCCTTAATAGATGAAATCCGGTAGCCATATCTAACTAAGAAAATATTTAAATACCATCCAAATGGTCAAACATATCACCAATCCTCGGTAAGGGGTATCTATTCTTCTTTGTCAACTTGTTCAGTTCCCTATAATCCACACACAACCTTAATGATCCATTAAAATTTATGGCGTGCTCATGCGAATAAACCCTTTCTGCAATAACTCATAGATTTGTCTATTATGCTCTTTTATTTCCTTAGGATCTATGTGCCTTAATGGCAATGCTACTGGCCTCGCATCCTTCTCGAGGTCTATCCTAAAAGAGACCACTCTCTGGGGTAGAAGTTCTACGACTTCCTTAAAGACATCTAGAAACTCGCATACAATAGACACCAAAGATGGTCCTTCTACATCAAATGATAAGGAACACAATAAGGTCAAATCCATATTCCCAGTGCTATAAGATATTTCTAAGCTACGACCTCTATGGCTTATCGAGCAAACTACTCCCCTATCATAGTTAAGGATAACTCCATAAAATGACAGTCAGTCCACTCCTAAGACGAGACCATTCCCCTTAAATTCACGTACATACGCATCGCAAAAGAAGCTGACATCACCGATGTCACCTCTATTGGACGGCTAGCAAAGGTTAAGGGAAGACCTAAGGAATCGACAATCTTTCTAGAAATAAAGGAGTGGGTTACTCCCGAATCAAACATGGAACACAAACAAATTCCTTGGATAGAAATTATACCTTCGAACATTAATTATCCTTGATCTATAGGAGGTTGGCTTCAAATCGGCGCTACCTCCAAGGCATAGTTTTGTCCACTCTGCACTACTCTCGGTTTATGGTAGTTCCTTTCATAGTGCCCATTCTTATAGCAATTAAAGAATTTTCCGTTGAATTTCGGCTTCGCTATGTTTACTCGGCAATCCTTGGCCTCATGGCCCTTCTTGTGGCACCTCGAACACACCATAGCCTCCTTCTTAAGTTCTTTTCCTTTCTTCTTATTAAGCTAAAACTTTTCTTTTTGTTCTTCCCAAAACTAGAGGCACCTTTTCCTTCCCATTCTTAACTTCCTTAATTTCTACATCCGTATACATGATAGTTGTCTCAACAAGGGCTTCAAATGTAGCTCCTAACGTCACCTAAGTTAATAACATTTACCTTAACAGAGAATTCATCCCCTTAACAAACCTAAGTGCCTAGTTCATCAGGGTGTCCACCAACGCTCTCCCAAACTTGGATAACTCTGTAAATCTTGGTACATGCTCTCGCAGATTTGATTCACCTTGCTTCAGCTGAATAAACCTTTCCAACTGTAAGCTCATCTCGACATTAGGTAAAAACTTAGTATCAAAGCGGGACCTAAACTCCTGCCAAGTAAACACTATACCCATATTCTCTTTCGTAATTACGTTCCACTATTATAAGGCATCTCCCTTCTAACGCCAGGCCACTAACCTACGCTTAAGTCCCATCCGGTAGCCTCGAAGATTGGTTTGCACTCGGTTATCTATACTTTAGCTTCAAGGAAGCTCTAAGTTCCCCAAAATGGCTTGCCTCCCAAACTCATGAAATTTCTGCAAAGACGAGGAAAGTTGAGGGTCCCTTCAATAGATTGAGCTGCAGGTTCTACTATGGAAAGATTGGTAGTATGGATCTATTCCATAGTCCTAAGTACTATTGGAACCATTCAGGTAAGTACCGAAGGTTTGTCGGGTTCCCCTTCTTGGGCTGGTTATCATCCATTTCTACTATTTGAAAAAGGAAAAACCCTTTAGTGGACTTCCTAATATAGTATCACGACCCAACAAGGAAGAAATAAAAGGTTGCCTAGTATAATTCCGTATGTTTTTGGGGTATAGCGCATGCATGCACACACACACACACACACACACACACACACACACATATATATATATACAGTTTTGAAAACCTTTTCAAATAACAAATATGTCTTTCTTACATATATTTCTGTAGCAACCCAAATTTTTATAACATGTTGAAACTAGAAATCAAGGCAGAATTAATTTTTAAAACAAGAATCAAGGGAAACGGGTTACGCCATTGCGTTCGTCTCAAAATTTTACATGAAATAGAGTCTAAGTTTTCGAAAATCGGAGTCCGTATGAGGAAGATATGACCCTCCGAAGTTTCAGGAATTTTCAGAATAAAAAACAGCTCAAAATTCGAATCAGACTGGGCGGGGTAATTCCCGCCTATGGACCAGGTCGACCTGGGAGTCGACCATAGTGTCGACCTCCCAGGGACCAGGTCGACCATAGTGTCGACCTGGGGGTCGACCTGCCTCCCGAACCAGTTTTCTGAACCAGATGCATCCTGACGTATTTAGACTCGTTTTTTGACCAGATTCGTCTGCCTAACCCTATATAAACAGCCCCGTAGCCCCATTCTCTCCACACCATTTCTTTCTATCCTTATGTTGCTTCTAAGATAATCAAAATTGTAAGATAAAAAGGAAGAAAAAGGACTGCTTCTTCGCCATCAAGACTACGCTTATGGATTTGCAAATTGGGGGATTTCAATTAGAACACGATCGATCAAATAGAGATTCAACAATCAAATTCTGCTTTCTAATTCTCGATCCACGCACTGTAAGTTCAAGTTACTTTTAGATAAAAGCTGTAAACTTAATATCAATGTTGTAAATTGGAATTGGATCTATGTATGGTAATTGATTCGTATCTATTCTTGTTCGTCTTGGATCTTGACTTTCGTGAATATTTCTTTGGACCTATTCATGTTGTAAATCAAACTCTCTCGTGTATATAACCTTAACATGTAACAAACCGTGAATTTTATAACGTTAAGCTTCGCAAATTAAAGTATAATTAATTATAAATGAAAGAATTAAGGGAAACGAGTTATGCCATTGCGTTCGTCTCGAAATTCTGCTTGAGATAGAGTCCGAGTTTGCGCGAAACGGACTCCGTATGAAGGAGTTATGGCCTTCGGAAGTTTCAGAATAAAGTTTAAAATTCAAACAGCTCGGTTTTAAATTCAAAAATCAAATTTCAGGTTCAAACTGGGCTGGGCGGGAAAATTCCCGCCCAGAGACCAGGTCGACCATGGTGTCGACCTGGTCACCCCAGGTCGACCATGGTGTCGACCTGGTCACCCCAAGTCGACCACAGTGTCGACCTGGACCCCCCCAGGTCGACCATAGTGTCGACCTGCCTGGTCGACCTGGCTGGCCAGGTCTGGCTCTGGCTCGAATTTCTATGGCTCTGTGTGTCACTAGGGCTGACGTGTCACCTCTTGATTGGCTCTCTGATCTTTGAATGGCCTAGATTCCTCCTGTCTTCATCTGACGGCTCAAAACAACTTAAAAATCTATAAATACACCCTAAGTCTCAACTGAAAATTCACACAAAAAAAATGAGAAAGGAGTCGTAATGCTGCTAGGGAGGAATTGAACATAGCCATCAAGAGAGAAAGGCCTAGAGACGAATCAAACTAAGAAGAAGATTAAAGTTTAAATCAAATTTATCATCGCAACGTCAGTCTACCCAAAGGAGCGCATCTCAATTTCAGAATTCAGAATCCAGAATTCAAGATTCTGCATTCGTTGTAAGTATAGTGACCTTTCAGAATATGAATAAAAATTGTGATGTGATTCGATGTGAATGAAAATAGAATTGTGTTATTGTATTGTATAAAATTCTATGTATTGTGATGGTTCTATCATGACTTATGTATTGATGTTTGTGGCATAAATTGACTGATGCAAGCCTATTGAACAATTGTATATGAAAACAATGGCACTTGCAAGTTTGTGGCAAAGATTTAGAAATTGATCCCTTTATGTATATGTCGAAGGCATCGACTATGTATATTCCCTTAGTCTAAATTAGAATTTATGTAAACAAGTTTTAGACTTGAAATCGTTTATGCCTACATGACCCAAAACCTATGATATCATTTTCATGTATATTTGCAAGTATAATTGATCTATGTTAAGCATCGTTTGGGTTTCGTAAATTATGCAAGTTCCTGTTTATTTGCAAGTATAATTGGATCTATGTTAAGTATCGTTTGGGTTTCATAAACTATGCAAGTTCATGTTGAAATAGGCTATGTGATTAGTTGTTATAATTGGACCTTTTGGTGAATATACATCATGCTAGTTTTGTGTTTGACATTATGCCAGGTCAAACATGTTTAAACACAAGTTTGTATTAGTCTAAACTATGCCATTTCATATGTCACCTACTTAGTTATACTTTGATTTGAATGCAAGTTCACATGACCCATCATTTACATTAGTATCGCTGAATTGCAAGTTTATGCGCATGTTCTTGATTTCCCCTTTTCTTACGCTTATAAAGTTGGGCTGAATTGTGTCGAGCCCAACATTTGTTATAACGTTGCGAATGTATAAACAGGGGTAATAACGTTGAGTGTAAAACATGAAAATATATGTTGGCATGTTTGGCACATGCCAACGACAATGACATTTAGAGCGGTATGAATTTTTGTACCCAAAATAAAAGATATGACATTTACATATATAGTAATAAAATATGTAAATTTAGAAAACACGATATGCTTAACCCAAGGTTGGATTGAGTTGTGATGTAAACCTGCCAGGAACCGCCCGGCTGTCCAGTAGTCACAACAATACCTATCCAGTGTGGGTAGTTAAGCATTGAGCCCAATAATGACCCGAGGCTAGACTGAGCTACGGTGTAAACCTGCCCGGAACCGACCGGCATATCCAGTAACCGTAGCAATACCTGTCTAATGTGAGTGGTCAGGTGCTCCTAAGAGGCTAAGGACAGATGGTAGGGTTAAGTCAACTATAACACTTAACCAAATTCAACATGTTAACAAGAATTGATGGGTGGGGGTTAGGTAACACAGACACTTAACCACTTAACATGTTTGACTAGAAAATCCTGGTAATATGGGACCCGTTTCAGCAGTAACCCAAGTTAGGTATCAACGGTACCCTGAAACTAGGCAGGGTGGGGCACGATTACTGGGCTGATTGTAGCGGTCAAAACGACGACGGTGGGTGCACAGTGTAGGTCTGACGGGGTGCGGGCGTGCACACACTCCAGAGCAGACAACCAGGGCACTGGGGACACCAGTAGTATAACCTATGCCTTCTAGAATTTGTGTCGGGGCCGCCACCATGGGTCTTGTTACACCCCATGGTGGGACCAGCATAGGTATCTACAATTCCTGGGGGCCGTATGACACATGTTAACGCGAGTAGGAGCCGATCTTTCGAAAATGGGGATCACTTCACCCTCACCACGGGGTGCCTATTAGAATAAACTCAAGTAGATGCAGAGATATAGTATGGGTGCGATAGTACATTCGACACTCCATTAGCTTGTGACACCATCTTATTTTCAATATATATCTATCATGCCCTTTTCTTATTCACATACTGAAGAGTTACTAGATTTACTCAGGCTTTATGTCTGACCCTATTTTCTATTCGTCTTCTTTTCTTCGTTTCCCCCCCAGGTCCACAGGGAGGAAACAACTCAGCTCAGTCAGGCTCGGTACAAGCTCCAAGAACGTAGATGTATGATTTGGGTCTCTTTTGCTCGGACCATGGCTTTGGATATCACTATGGGGATTTTTGTCACTTTATTTATGTTTTCTGCTTCTTTAATTATCAAGACAATGATGATGTTATAATGTTGGAAGTATTTTGAGACAATTATGGAATGTTTGGTTTTGAACACATATTGATGAAATAAAAGTCTGTTTGGTTTCCGCTGTTTAAAATATGTGTATTTATATCTGTCTTGAGCATATCTATGGCTTTTACTTATAAACCTCGACCAAAATTAAGGCATTCCCTTATGAGTGACCTTAACGGAGGTGGGGTGTTTCACTTGGTATCAGAGCATAGGTTTACCAGATAAGATAAAAGTTTTTGAAATTGTTTTCAGAAAGAAAATTTAAAGAAGAATTTTGCAAGAAAAAGTTTTATATTTATAAAAAGACAAAATCCTCCAAAGCTATGTGCCCTATCTATCTCCCTCTATCCTTCGTTTTGAATTTTTCCTTTCTGTTTCAGCATGTCTGGAGACCTTAACCTCCCGGAAGGAGTGCCGATTCCCGACTGGTTTAGGAGGTACTTATAAGCAAGGGCCAATGGCGCGGGCCCAGAAGACATCCCTCCTCCAGTGGCCGCGGTTCCTCCTCCCCCTCCTCCTCGTGGAATTACCTTCGCAAAAACCTGTAGAGACTTTAAGGCTATGGGTGGAAAAGACTTTTATGGTTGTAGGAGCAAGAAACTGGCTAAAGGAGACTGAGGATCTGTTTGTCATCTTCGGGGTTGATGACATGCAAAAGATACAACTAGCGGTACACTACACCAGAAATGCCAATTAAGCAGTGCTCTGAGCCGTATCAAAATCGATTTGGCAGTGCTCTGAGCCGTATCAAAAAATGGTGTCTCTGTTGCTTTGATACGGCCTTAAGCCGTATCAAATTCATGAATTGATATGGCTCAAAGCCGTATTAAATTTATAGAGTAATACGGTTTTAAACCGTATCATATTAATAAATTGATACGGTTTTAATCCGTGTCAATATATTCATTTGATACGGTTTTAAGCCGTATCAAATTAATAAATTGATACGGCTTAAAGCCGTATCAAATGAATATATTGACACGGGTTAAAACCATATTAAATGGCTCAATATTACAATGATATCAACGAAATTAGATACGGCTTTTAACCGTATTGAAATCATGAAATCATGTTCAACATATATGTAGTATAAAGAAACATTGCATTCATTGATATATATGCACAATAAAGAAGATATGCTGCATCCATGTAACAGTATATAGAGAAGATATACAAAGCAGAACTTCAATTAATACACAAAGCATAACTTCAATTAATACACACCACAAAATACAATTTATACAAAGCATAATGTTCAGAGTTCTGAAGAAAAAAAATTGGAGACAACTAAACTGCAGTAGTTGAGCCCATGCAACCCATGCTTGTTCCAAAGCCTGAAAAGAAATAAAAATAAAAAACAACAGTTTAGTTTTGTTTCCAGTGCAGCATAATTACCACAGTAATACATAGTTAACATGCTCCGGAACTATCGATACAGAAAATTATAATCATTAAGCTATGATAAGTAAGTTAGTAAGCAAGCATGGCCTTTTATCTTTAAAAACATGCTTGGTTCCTCCAAATTCTTCCTGTTCACAAACTGTGTAAATTTACATCATGCATGCTGCTTGCAGAACAACAATGTTTTATCTTTAAAAACATGCTTAGTTCTTCCAAATTGTTCCTGTTCACAAACCGTGTAAATTTACATCATGCATGCTGCTTGCAGAACAACAATGATGAGTGGCAAGCTTGCATATATACATGTATCAACCGAAAAGGAGAATCCTTTTTTAAGTCAAGCCTATCTTTTTTTCTGTGATGATAGCTTTTTATTTCATTATCTAGTGATATAGCTTCAAAAGTTGATAACTTCAACATACAGTGGTCCTCAATCAAATTACGAAAGGATATGCATTGGTAGGTTTAGTCATATCCTAGACTGTTGATTGCTGTTGAACTACTACTCTGTATGTATTGCTTCTAAAATCAAATTACAAAAGACAGGAAGTATCAAGTCACTGTAGAAATCCTCTGCTGGCCCTTTGCTTAACGTTGCTCTTATTGCTATCTTTACTCATAGGGATAAGATAGAACAACGGATAAGAACCCTTCTATTCATCATCAGTGCCAAAATACCTGTCACCAAATTCTCCCATACCAGGAATGACACGAAAATCATTGCTTACCCCTGCTCCTATCTCCAAGGTCACAACTTTGAGCCTTGGGTACCTTTTGCAAACGGCATGTAATCCTTGTGGAGCAGAAATTAGGCTTAGAAAAATGATGTTAGCTTCTGGTACATCCTTGCTAAGGAGCAAAGAAATAGCTTGAACAGTTGAATTCCCAGTGCCAAGTATGGGATCTAACTGCAACACATGCCTATTTGCAATATCTTTGGGCAAGTTATGATAAATTAGCTGCTGCCCTCTATCCCGTTCCTTATGAATAAGAATTTTGCCAATTTTAATTCCTTTGCAACAAGCCCTTAATGCATTTTCCATGCTTTCACCACTTCTAATCACTGAGATGCCACATAACCTTTTGCAGAAATCCACACCAGTATATACGGTACCAGTTGGAGTGATCACCTGCTTTTCCACAAGAGGAAGGTGACCCAAACCCTGCTCCACAACCAAGCGAATTAGTCGGTCTGCATAAAATATGAAGTCATGTTTTGCAGTGTTCACATTTCTTATCAGTGTATGCATTCCTCGTATCTGAAAAGTGGACTGAATGATATAAATTTTGGATATATTTTACAAAGATCATGCTGGCTAAGCTTGGTACGTATGTGTTGCACAATCAAATTGATTGCAACGTGGTTATCTCCACCACGAGGAATAATTATGTCAGCAAATTTCATTTGTGGAAGTATGAACTCTTCAAAAGCAGGTTTTACAAATTTCGAGTACTGATCCAAAACCTTACTGATATCTCTTTTCTTTTCAACTGTATCACGTTGTATCCTTCTTGCAAGGCGAACATCAGCATCTGTGTCAACGAAGATCTTCATGTTCAATAATTCTCTAACACAAGGATCATGGAATACAAAAATTCCTTGTAATATGATGACATCGGAATGATTGACCTTTCTAGCTGGCCAAAGATGCTTATGGGATCTGAAATCATAATCCGGGATATCAACAGAACTACCATGCTTCAAGCTCTCCAAACAACAAAGTAATTTTTCCGTATCAAAATCATTTGATTTATGAGAACAACACGCTGGTCATGAAGTTGTTCAATGATCATGTTGCAAACAGTCATCTTCCCTGAAGCTGAACCACCAGCAACACATTGTTCGTCTCAGATTTAATCTATTCTCTGCCATCGATGCAAAGGCCTGAAAAATGAACATCTTCAGTTATCTTCACCAGATTCTCCGATGATTTGGAGTTCATGTGGCGCAAATTATCCGACGCCATCGTTGATAAACTCAGATCACTTGCTTAAAATTACTGGAGGAGATAGGGAAAAGAACCCACGTATTCCAAGAGAATAGACAGCTGCGGTTTCGTTCATTGTCAGAATAGATAACTGTTATTTACCTTTTGTTCTAACAACCAAAAAAGTTAAAAGATGATGGATTGACCTCCACCATTATACTACATAAAATCAGTACCAATCAGTGTTTCAGTGTTCAGGCAAAAGCCATGCATTGAATCTCCACTAATACACATGAACACATATTGTAAACAACATCCACTCTAGCAAGAAAAACAACACTCATGCATAAAATAAACCAAAATAAAATTAAAATATACTTATTTTAGGTGACCTCTAAAACTCAGTCATAGAACAGCAACTTCAAACCAAGAAAGCACCTTAAATGTCATTGCTATTATTCAATAATCGCACCACCAAGTCTATTAATAATTGAATAAAATATGACAATCTCTGAAGCGAATTTTCTTTTTACATGTTCTTTTTTATGATGAACCAATACAGTACTTAAACTAATATCAAAGGCCACCATTTATACTATAGTATTATTATGCATGAAACACATTATCTATACAAAATATTGGACTGAACTTCACAAATGTGAGATTAAAATTACATTGTACTAATTTACTGTCATATAAATACCCAAAATAGAAGGTTGTGTTTATACCGCCATAAAACAGCATTAAAACCAATTACAGAGTTTGCGCGATTACAAATAGATTTGCATCCGATTATTCTTGAAAAGTGACTCCGACTGAGTTTTGATTTGTTTTTTTAATTGGTTTGGCCAATTCAAGCAATGGGCAGAGAATATACACACTGTTGCTGATTTGTTGATGCTCCAATTAAGCAAGAAACTATGGACCAATACAAGAGTTGAGATAAATTGTTTTTTTAGATAGAGATGGATTGTTTCAAATAAGCTTTTCCAACGTGATTTGAATACCAGGGGCCAAACTCACCCTATGATGTTGAGTCTATTCTTCATGAGGAAGCAGAAGGAGGAATATAAGTATTACGAGAAGTTCGACTGTGGAGCACAACGAGAGAAGTTTAAATATGAGTTCTTATATTTAAACCTTTAAAGGTGACATATCCTTCAATCAATTTAGTGAATTCCAATACTAGCACACAAAAGCAGCCTAATAAAATACAACCAAGCTACAAAATTATCACAATCTAACTCTAAGTAACACAAAAGCAGCAACTAAAAATGCTAAATTCAACTCAAAATTATCATTCTTCATCCTGCTAATCAAAGATGAAGGACTAGCATTCACAAAATTAAATTAGACAGTTTTCCTGTTTTCATGTATACTACAAAAGTTTACATACGTTTATACTCTTCAACTCTGAATTGTCTTAAATTAAGGCTTATAAAAATGGAAACAAAGTATATACAGTTTGTAAAAGATAATTATTTCATTTTGCTATTTGATACAAACTCCACTTAAATTAACTTTCAAAACGGCGAAAATTATGTTTTCATGTACAGTCTGGTAGTTTAAATGTTCTTATATTATTCAAGTCTGAGCTATATTAAAATATGGCTTAGTAACATGGAAACCAAAGTATGTACAGTATGTAAAAGATGATGATTTCCTATCCATTATCGTGGCCATGTCCAGTATGGTTTACATACAGCTATTTGCTAATTTATGCAATTAGTTGAATTACAAACATAACTATTATTATATAACCATTGCAGAACATCTTGATCAATGGTAACAGTATACATTAATTTCCAGTGATGGAGTTTTGAGACTTTTGTTTATAAAGGAACAATCAATCAAAATAACATATATGGAAACAAAAGTGCATGCAGGAAACAAGTGTTCTTACAAGCAATGAATAATAATCAGTAATAAACGAGTGTGTATACAGAATTAAAGCCTATAAACAGCGACAATTAACATTTAAAAAAAGGTAAATGAATAGGGTTAATCGGTAAAAAAAGTAAAATAAACAGAATTGAAGTTCAAAATCATTGTCTAAAATTCTAGAATCAAATATAAATTTTTCCCATCATTAACTTCTGTTTTCTAATTAGTGAACTCAATATTTGAGTACATATAATATCAAGTGATTCTAAGTGAGCCTAATACGAGTTATATTATATGCAAACTTCAATTTACCACCATACAGTTTCCATCAATTCCATCGTTAGCTGATAATAAAACTTGGAAAGTGACAGGACAAAGTAGGCACGTCCGATGAAGTAATCTGATGAATTAAGGATCACATATGCTGTGGTGCATCAACAAACCAGGCAGTTGAAAGAAACAGATAAGAACCAATATACGTGTATACTTGTCTATGCACAAAGTAATTGATCTTCATTTCAGCAAAAGTTTTCATATAACTTTAGCGCAAAATAACCGGAAAAATAAAATAAATACATGAAAAAACAATTTGAAAAGCTTGTTACTAAGTTCGTTAAGTGGAGTAGGATGCCCTGTTAAGTACAAAAATCTGATAGAATAAATAATGTACAAATATTCCAGCACTGCACAATTAATTGTGCATGTTCTTCTACCTAATAGTTGTAAAATTAATCATTTTGGAACGGTTCCGAACATAATTTCTAGTTATAAAAGTTTATAGTTGTACTACATTTTTACTGTTGCATGTAAATTTAGAAGAATAAAATTGTATAACTAAGAAGGATACGCGTGCAGACATGATCAGTGCATAGGCTTCTGCATTTATAAATGGTTAATGTTTTTGAAAAACACCGGTACCAATAGTAATAAAATCAGAAGCACTAATTAGATCAAAGAATTAAGAATACAATCATTGGGAAACAAAATCATTTAGTAGTGATCCTAGTTTAATGTACTGTAATCATGGCCAATAGAATAGAAACCCGTGTTTTTTAAACAAAAGCTTAAACAGTAGTTTTGGGTAGGATTATAGTTAAATTATAATTTACCTGAAGTGAAATCAAAATCTAGGAGCTCTTTCATCATTGCTTTCGGTCACTCAGCACTGGTAATCCGAGTCTCCGACGAAGGCAATCTAAGATTTAGGAGTACGGATGATATAAATTGAGACATCGCTTAGCAGTCATGTTGTATCCTGATGGGGTAGCCTTTACGACAAAAATAACAGTCAAACAACAGCGAAAAAGCACAAAAAGAATTGAATCGAAGGGAGATTTGGGAATTGAAATTTTAGGGATTCGAAGATTTAGGAATTTTTTTGTTTCGGCCGAAATGGAAAAGTGGAGAGGGAGGAACCAGAAAAGAACGACACGGAATGGAGAAATTAACATTGACATTAGATACGGGTTTAAGCATGATCAAAATGAACCGATCCGAACCCTTGAAGATCTAGGGTGAGATTTCAAGTGATGAAGGTGGTGCGGATTGCAAAAGAAAATTTGATACGGCTTATCAAAATTGATACGGCTGTAAGCCCTATCAAAATTGATACGGCTTAAAGCCGTATCAAATATCCGCATCCTTAGGTGCCAAATTGGCTGTTTGGTGTAGTGGTATGGTTGCTTAAGGATGAAGCTTCCTATTGGTGGGAAGTTACCAATGCTCAGAGGGCGGTGGAAACATGGGAAGATTTCAGGACAAGATTTGAAATGAAATTTCTCTCCCAAGCTGAAAGAAGCCTGCAAATGGAGAAGTTCCTAACTCTGAAACAGGGGAGCATGACGATCAGGGAATATGTTAATCAGTTTAATCAGCTGGCCAGATTTGGGTTAGACTTAGTAAACACCCAACACAAGAAGGCACTTCGCTTCGTCAAGGGTTTGAATGAGCCTCTACACACCCTTGTCATGACCCACGTATCCACGGGAGCGACTTATGAAAGCTTGGTGGACATGGCGTTTCTACAAGAGGAAGATCACGGCAAGAAAGAAACTAAGGTGGAAGAGAAGAAAGAGGGTCTACAAGCAAAGAAAACAGACTTCAAGAAAGGAGGGAAGAACAATAAACCCCGTGAGAAGAGAAGGTGCAATTTCTGTGGCATTGTGGGCAATATATCAAAAGACTGCCGAAAAAGAAAGGCGAAGATGGGTGGTTGCTTCCATTGTGGAGAGACTGGGCACCAAGCTAAGGACTGCCCAAAGAAGAAAGGGCAGGGACAGAAAGTCGGATCCACTTCAGGGGGTCAGGTTCATGCGCTAGTGGCACCTCAGCAGGAACGAGGTAGTAATATTTCTGTAGAAAGTGTAGTCTATCTTTATGATCATCCAGTTCGTACACTTTTGGACTCTGGCGCACCACACTCTTTTATTTCATCTGCCTTAGTAGAATCTCTGCATCTAGACACAAGTATGGTAGAAGATCCCTTAGTAGTTTCAAATCCAATTGGGGGCTCCGCTTACTTGTCGATGGTTTGTTTGGGTTTGAAAATCTCTATTCTCAACGTCGAGTTTAGTTGTGATGCCTTAGTCTTAGTCTTCTCGGGATATGGTTTGATCTTAGGCATGGACTGGTTATCCAGTAATAGTGCCATTCTTGATTGTGAGAAAAGAGTAGTTAGACTCTTGACTCGGCTTGGTAACACTCTAGAAATTTCTTGTAATCCCTTGAATGCTGTTATGCTAAGTTATCTAGAGTCACTTGATGCTTCTGATGAGAATTTGCAATTAGTAAGAGTAGTCCGGGAATATCCGGATGTCTTTGAGGAGGTGAAAGGCTTACCTCCGAGGCGGGAAATAGATTTCCGCATATATTTTGTGGATAACGCAAAGCCGGTAGCTTTACCTGTCAGACACATGGCTACAAGGGAGAGAAAGGAGCTCAGTAAGCAGGTTAAAGAACTTCTCGAAAAAGGGTTCATTAGACGGAGCATTTCGGAATGGGGTGCTCCAGTGGTGTTCGCAACCAAAGCGGACGGTTCGCTTCGCCTTTGCGTCGACTATAGGGAGTTAAACAAATTGACCAAGAAAAATAGGCACCCTCTTCCCTGAATCGACGATTTGTTTGATCAGCTTGTTGGTGCGACGGTCTTCTCCCAACTTGATCTGGCAACTGGGTTCCATCAGCTAAGAGTAGCTGAAGATAGTATTGATAAGACAGCGTTCAGAACCCCATACGGTTTCTTCGAGTGGCTTGTCATGCCTATCGGCTTGACAAACGCACCCGCTTATTTCGTAGACCTAATGAGCAGGGTGTTCAGAGAATTCCTCAAAAAATTTCTGGTTGTCTTCGTAGATGATATCTTAATCTTCTCAAAGAGTGAGGAAGAGCATGCCCAGCATCTGAAAGAAATCATGGAAACTCTTCGAACCCATCAACTAAAAGCCAAATTCTCCAAGTGTCACTTCTGGAGAAAAGAAGTAAGAATTCTGGGGCATATAGTGTCCAAAGAGGGGTTGGCTGTGAACCCCGCAAAAGTGGTGGCTGTGCAAGATTGGAAGACACCAAGAAATGCAACTGAAGTTCGAAGCTTTCTTGGGCTAGCCGATTTTTACCGTAAATTTATTAGGGATTTCGCGAAAATCTCAGCCCCACTCACAAGGCTAACAAAGAAGAATCTGGCGTTCACTTGGTACTTGGACTGCGAGTTTGCTTTCCAACGATTAAAACGGGCTCTCACAACAGCTCCAGTTCTGACTTTGCCAGATGGAAGCAAAATGTTCACAGTATACATGGATGCATGTGGAATGGGACTAGGCGCTGTTCTAATGCAAGAAGCCAGGGTAGTAGCTTATGGCGGAAGACAATTAAAAGTTCATGAAAAGAACTACCCAACCCACGATCTCGAGTTAGCCGCCATCGTCTTTGCGCTTAAGTCTTGGCGCCATTATCTCCTAGGTGAGAAGTTTGAATTATAAACTGACTATAAATCGTTGAAATATCTCTTCTCGCAGAAGGATCTTAACTTGAGGTAGCAAAGATGGATGGAGTTTCTTGCCTCGTATGACTTTGAAATTTCCTATACTCCTGGCAAAGGCAACGTAGTAGCATACGCGTTGAGCCGAAAGAAACTGACCTTAAGCCCTCTCTTTATGGAAAGGCAAAGCCTGGAGTATATAGCCAGTTTTAACTTTAGGCCCTCCTCATATTTTGTACCGGGTTTGTTAGCATCTCTCGAAGTACGCCCTGCTCTCTTGGATTCAATAGGGGCTGCACAATGTGAAGACCCTCGGTTTGTTGATGTGATTGATAAACTTATTAGGGGTGAGACTTCTAGTCACCTCAGTAGGTACGCATAGATGATAAGGGTTGGCTGAGGCGAGATGGAAGATTATGCGTCCCACAAGCAAGGTAGTTGACAAAGAAGGTTCTCGAAGAAGCGCATCATTCCAAGATGACTATACACCCTGGCGGTGATAAGATGTACAAAGATATAAAAAGGACTTTCTTTTGGAACGGCATGAAACAAGACGTGGCAAATTTCGTTTCTAAGTGCATGACTTGCCAACGGGTCAAGGCGGAACAGAAGAAGCCTGGAGGACTACTTCACCCTTTAGAGGTCCCACAGTGGAAGTGGAATAGCATTTCAATGGACTTCATTGATGGACTACCTAGGTCGAGAAGATGCAACACTAGCATTTGGGTAATAGTGGATAGGCTCACTAAGAGCGTCCACTTCATACCTATCAAGAGTAGAAGGACTGCCGCATCTCTAGCATCTCTTTATCTCAAGGAAATAGTTCGCCTCCATGGGATACCCTTCAACATTGTTAGTGACCGAGACCCTATCTTCACAAGCGAGTTTTGGCGGAGTCTGCAAGAAGCTGTAGGCACACAGTTATGTCTGAGCACGGCCTATCACCCCCAAACCGATGGCCATACGGAAAGGGTAAATAGATTTTTAGAGGATCTTTTGAGAATTTGTGTTCTTGACTTTGGAGGGACATGGGAGGATCACCTTCCTTTAGTGGAATTTGCCTATAACAACAGCTACCAAGCTACCATTGGTATGGCACCTTTCGAAGCCTTGTATGGACGACCATGCAAATCACCAACTTGTTGGTGGGAGTCTACAGATAAGCTTATACATGGGCCAGACATGATTCGAGAGACTTCAGAGAAAGTGGACTTGATACGTAGGAGAATGAAGACTGCCCAAGGCAGACAGAAATCCTACGCCAAAAAAAGAAGGACCGACCTTGAGTTTGAGGTTGGGGACAGGGTTTTCCTTAAGGTATCACCTTTAAGGAACGTCGTTCGTTTTGGATCAGCAGGAAAGCTAGCACCAAGATTTGTAGGACCATTTCCTATCATTGAGAAGGTTGGAAAGATGGCCTATAGATTAGAGCTACCCGAGAGACTGGCCGGAGTTCACAACATCTTTCATGTTTCTCACCTCCGGAAGTGTTTGCATGAGTCTGCGGAAGTGGTGGAACCTAGCATTCTAGAAGAAGCCGAAGTGGAACATGAAGCAACTGTGAGGAGAGTTCCAACCCATATCTTAGGAACTGAAGTGAAAAAGCTATGCAACCGCGAAGTCAAACTCGTTAAAGTCCAGTGGAGCGAAGCCGAGGAAGACGCGACTTAAGAAACTGAGGACAGAATACGCGCTTCCTACCCTCTTCTTTTTTAGGGTACATCTTTGATCTCTTTTTCCTTAAGTTATGCTTTATCTATCTTTTTAGGTATATCTCCTCGATCCTTTTCCTAACTCCTTAGGTAGAAAACAAATGGATGAAAACATGTATTTGAAGACATGTTATGGATGATGGCTGCAAATGGTTGCTAGTGGTTGCTAGTGGTTGCTTGTGGATGCATATACACACACACCCTAGGTTATAGATCGGCTCAGTCACTTCATATTGCATATGCATATATATATATATGTGTGTGTGTGTATGTATTCTCATTTGTATATGGTTGAAACTTGATATGATGTCATTTGGTTGTCGCATTTGTATGAATAGTTGTGCACTCATGTAGAATTATGAGTAGGAAAATTTGCATACATAATGGATTCATAACACTTACATGATTCGCATTAAGGAGGTCATCTGAATCAGTAGACTGCCTGATTTCTGCATTAGATAAGGACATATACACACACTATGCATATGATCACGAAACATTAGAAGTCTTTTAAGGATAGTGGATGCGTGTGTTTGTTGGTTGAGTAGATGGACTGTTGGATGGTAGGATATACATTCTTCCTAACTTGAAGATTTCGGGGACGAAATCCTTTTAAGGGGGGGAGAATGTAACACCACGTGAATTTTATAACGTTAAGCTTCGCAAATTAAAGTACAATTAATTCTAAATGAAAGAATTAAGGGAAATGGGTTACGCCATTGCGTTCGTCTCGAAATTCTGCTTGAGATAGAGTCCGATTTTGCGCGAATCGGACTCCGTATGAAGGAGTTATGGCCTTCGGAAGTTTCAGAATAAAGTTTAAAATTCAAACAGCTCGGTTTTAAATTCAAAAATCAAATTTCAGTTCAAACTGGGCTGGGCAGGAAAATTCCCGCCCAGAGACCAGGTCGACCATAGGGTCGACCATGGTGTCGACCTTGTCACCCCAGGTCGACCACAGTGTCGACCTGGGTGTCGACCTGCCTGGTCGACCTGGCTGGCTAGGTCTGGCTCTGGCTCGAATTTCTATGGCTCTGTGTGTCACTAGGGCTGACGTGTCACCTCTTGATTGGCTCTCTGAACTTTGAATGGCCTAGATTCCTCCTGTCTTCATCTGACGGCTCAAAACAACTTAAAAATCTATGAATACACCCTAAGTCTCAACTGAAAATTCACATTAAAAAATGAGAAAGGAGTCGTAATGCTGCTAGGGAGGAATTGAACATAGCCGTCAAGAGAGAAAAGCCTAGAGACGAATCAAACTAAGAAGAAGATTAAAGTTTAAATCAAATTTATCATCGCAACGTTAGTCTACCCAAAGGAGCGCATCTCAATTTCAGATTTCAGAATCCAGAATTCAAGATTCTGCAATCGTTGTAAGTATTGTGACCTTTCAGAATATGAACAAAAATTGTGATGTGATTCGATGTGAATGAAAATAGAATTGTGTTATTGTATTGTATAAAATTCTATGTATTGTGATGGTTCTATCATGACTTATGTATTGATGTTTGTGGAATAATTTGATTGTTGCAAGCCTATTGAACAATTGTATATGAAAACAATGGCACTTGCAAGTTTGTGGCAAAGATTTAGAAATTGATCCCTTTATGCATATGTCGAAGGCATGGACTATGTATATTCCCTTAGTCTAAATTAGAATTTATGTAAACATGTTTTAGACTTGAAACCGTTTATGCCTACATGACCCAAAACCTATGATATCATTTTCATGTCTATTTGCAAGTATAATTGATCTATGTTAAGCATCGTTTGGGTTTCGTAAATTATGCAAGTTCCTGTTTATTTGCAAGTATAATTGGATCTATGTTAATTATCGTTTGGGTTTCATAAACTATGCAAGTTCATGTTGAAATAGGCTATGTGATTAGATTTTATAATTGGATCTTTTGGTGAATATACATCATGCTAGTTTTGTGTTTGACATTATGCCAAGTCAAACATGTTTAAACGCAAGTTTGTATTAGCCTAAACTATGCTATTTCATATGTCACCTACTTAGTTATACTTTGATTTGAATGCAAGTTCACATGACCCATCATTTATGTTAGTATCGCAAAATTGCAAGTTCATGTGCCACACACCCTTATATGTTGTAGAATATTACATGTTCCTGATTTCCCCTTTTCTTACGCTTATAAAGTTGGGCTGAATTGTGTCGAGCCCAACATTTGTTATAACGTTGCGAACGTATAAACAGGGGTAATAACGTTGGGAATAAAACATGAAAATATATGTTGGCATGTTTGGCACATGCCAACGACAATGACATTTAGAGCGGTATGAATTTTTATACCCAAAATAAAAGATATGCATTTACATACATAGTAATAAAATATGTAAATTTAGAAAACACGATATGCTTAACCCGAGGCTGGATTGAGTTGTGATGTAAACCTGCCCGGAACCGCCTGACTGTCCAGTAATCACAACAATACCTATCCAATGTGGGTGGTTAAGCATTGAGCCCAATAATGACCCAAGGTTAGACTGAGCTACGGTGTAAACCTGCCCAGAATCGACCGGCATATCGAGTAACCGTAGCAATACCTGTCTAATGTGAGTGGTCAAGTGCTCCTAAGAGGCTAAGGACAGATGGTAGGGTTAAGTCAACTATAACACTTAACCAAATTCAACATGTTAACAAGAATTGATGGGTGGGGGTTAGGTAACACAGACACTTAACCACTTAACATGTTTGACTAGAAAATCCTGGTAACGTGGGACCCGTTTCAGCAGTAACCCAAGTTAGGTGTCAACGGTACCCTGAATCTAGGCAGGGTGGGGCACGATTACTGGGCTGATTGTAAGCGGTCAAAACGACGGCGGTGGGTGCACATTGTAGGTCTAACGGGGTGCGGGCATGCACACACTCCAGAGCAGACAACCAAGGCACTGGGGACACCAGTAGTATAACCTATGCCTTCTAGAATTTGTGTCGGGGCCGCCACCATGGGTCTTGATACACCCCATGGTGGGAACAACATAGGTATATACAATTCTTGGGGGCCGTATGACAATTTTAATGCAAGTAGGAGCCGATCTTTCGAAAATGGGGATCACTTCACCCTCACCACGGGGTGCCTGTTAGAATAAACTCAAGTAGATGCAGAGATATAGTATGGGTGCGATAGTACATTCGACACTCCCTTAGCTTGTGACACCATCCTATTTTCAGTATATATCTATCATGCCCTTTTCTTATTCACATACTGAAGAGTTACTATATTTACTCAGGATTTATGTCTGACCCTATTTTCTTTTCGTCTTCTTTTCTTCGTTTCCCCCCCAGGTCCACAGGGCGGAAACAGCTCAGCTCAGTCAGGCTCGGTACAAGCTCCAAGAATGTAGATGTATGATTTGGGTCTCTTTTGCTCGGACCATGGCTTTGGATATCACTATGGGGATTTTTGTCACATTATTTATGTTTTCTGCTTCTTTAATTATCAAGACAGTGATGATGTTGTAATGTTAGAAGTATTTTGAGACAATTATGGAATGTTTGGTTTTGAACACATATTGATGAAATAAAAGGCTATTTGGTTTCCGCCGTTTAAAATATGTGTATTTATATCTGTCTTGAGTATATCTGGGGCTTTTACTTATAAACCTCCACCAAAATTAAGGCATTCCCTTGTGAGTGACCTTAACGGAGGTGGGGTGTTTCATAATATGCCTATGATGTTGAAATTATTGTTAATGGACAAGGACTATGACTGAGAACATAAGACTGCCTATGACTAATAAGACTAAGCCTATGCCTATGACGGTGAACGAAAGACTGTTGCCTATGACCATGACAAGGACAATTGTGGCTAATCAACTATGACTCTTGACTATGAGAATTATTATCTATGATTATGAACATAAGGCCATTATCTATGACCACGACTTTGAAACTATTACTGTTAATTGCCTATGACTATTGCCTAGAACTACTTTGGATAATTAACCATGACTATTGTGATTAATCGCTTAGGATTCTTAATTACGAGATTTCTACCTATGACCATGACTATTAGGGTAAATTACTTGGGACTATTATAGTTGATTGAAACCCATGTTGTATACCGAATTTGCAGTTTGTTGGATCTCATTCCAAGGGTGTGACTTGCTTAGTTTGTTCACTATTATGTACACCAAAACCATTGGATCCATTATCCTTGTATTTGGCTTGCCTTTGCATGCCTATTCTTTTATGTCAACGTTTACCATGAATATCACCTTATCTTGCTACATTTGAAATCCTATATGCCGGTGATGTTGTAACCAATTATCTCAAGTTATGTCATGCTAGTCTTGTAACCCCTTTTATCGCTTTATGCTCGTCTCTTTTGCCTATCATAGTTTTGATGCTATTCCCTCTATTTCGAGATTTGGATTTATTGGTAGTATAGATCGATTCGCGTTCACGTGCGAAGGTAATACGATTTGGGTAGATTAGGCAAAACATGAATTGGTTATGAACATGAATTATGAACTTGATAAAAGGCAAAACTTGAAACATGAACGCTGTTATAACTTGAACCTGGATATGGACACGAACTTGACATCGACTTTATATGGAACTTATCCTTGAAACTTGACACGAACTCGACATGAAACTTGAACATGGTCATGACATTAGAATAAACATGAAAATGTCCAACTCGAGGTTGGGTTGAGTTTGCAGTGTAATTCTACCCGGAACCGCCCGGCAAATCCAGTTACTACAAACAATAGGATCCAATGTGGGTAGTTGGTCATATCGCACTTGAAAACCCGAGGTCAGACTGAGTTGTGGTGTAAATCTGCCCGGAACCGCCCGACATATCCAGTGACCACAACAACAGGTCTGATGTGAGGGGTTGGGGTGCATTAATGAATTAATGCCACTTGATAGGGTTAAGTCAAGTACTGCTTGAATATACTTAACCAATTTAACACGATGATTTGGTAGGGTTAAGGCATGAACCGCTTGAATATACTTTACCAATTTAACACGATGATTTGGTAGGGTTAAGTCATGAACCGCTTGAATATACTTAACCAATTTAACATGATGATTTGGTAGGGTTAAGTCATGAACCCCTTGAATATACTCAACCTATTTGACACGATGATTAGATAGGGTTAAGTCATGAACCACTTGAATATACTTAAACCAACTTGACACATGATTCGTAGGGCTAAGTCACGAAATTAAACGACAACACTTAGCCAATTTGACATGACAAGTAGACGGGTTAAGTCACGAACTTGAATGACAACACTTAACCAACCTGACATCCTAAACCGATGGGGTTAAGTCTCGAATTTAAATGAAAACACTTAATCTACTAGACGGAAACCCTAGTTACGCGGTCCGTTTCAGTAGTAACCCACTAGATGTATCATGGTACCCTGGAACTAGGCAGGGTGGGGCACGATTACTGGGCTGATTGTAAGTGACCAGAACGACAGCTGTGTGGGTGCGCCAGTGTAGGTTCTAACGGAGTGCGGGCATGCACACACTCCGGAGCAGAAAAAGCAGGCATTGGGCATCAGTAGGTTTATCTGTGCGTGCTTGATTCGTGTCGTTGGTTGGCACCATAGGGCTTGATACACCCTATGGTGGACCTAGCACAGGTGACTACATTTCGTGATTGGGCCGTATGACACAGAAACATGAACGAGCTAGGACTTGTAGGGAGCCGATCGATTAATAGATCGTTACGTGGAATTCGTTAGGTAGCGTAATCCCCAGTGGTCCTAGGTGGCGTAAACCCTAATCGAATCTATAAAACGTTCAATAGGTAGCATAATCCCTAGTGGTCCTAGGTGGCATAAATCCTAGTTGAACACGCGATAGCTCATGATAAGGAAACCTAGCCAGAATAAGGGTGGCGGTCCCAACGATTTCAAGAATGGTGGCACTACGTTGAAGTAGTATAGAAATACGTGATGAAACCCGTACGATATACGACAAGGGACTGTACATATACATGGAAAGGATGATACGGGTTGGGATACTAGTACAGTTGGTGCAGAGAATTTAGGAAATCAGAGCAAATAGATATCATTTAAATGTTGAAGCAGAGAAATCTTGCGATGCTTGATAGAAATCATGCGAAACTATACTTAGTTCATCCTGAACGGGAACCTTGCAATGTTATACATGACAAAAATCCTATGATGTTATTCTTAGTTATCGTTCCTGTAGCTTATCTGGTCGCCATGCTTATGTTTACTTTCAGTTTATTCATGCCATGTTATCTTTACCTGTTTTTATGCTTAAAGTCACTAGGATCTACTCAGTCTTTATGATTGACCCAGTTTGTTTCGCCTCTTTTTCTTCCGTCCCCTCCCCCCCCAGGTTCACAGGGTGGGAACACAGCTTAGTTCGGATCTTACCAAGCTCCAAGACTATTTCATGAAGGCTTGGATTGCTCTTGGCTATGGCTTGCTTTGCTGCTTTATTGGGGAATGATTTATAACTATGGTTTTATGCTTCTTTACTATTGCAAGACAGATTTCGATGTAATGGATTTAGTAGCATTTTGATGTAAAAGGCTTTAGACCTTTCTAGATTTTAAAGCAATGAAATTTGGTTCTTCTTCCGCTGTTTTATATGTTCTGTCTTGTAATATTTCTGTGTATGTTTACCTAGATAATGCTCCACCAAAAGCTAGTGCATTCCCTTTTGTGAGTGACCCTAGCGGAGGTGGGGTGTTACAATTTCCCTGTAATCGGGTAACCTATGATTTGGAACCAATTGCAACAACCCCTTCCAAATGGGCATTAATCCCTACCCGAAAAGTTTAGAGAATGGAATTTTGATGACAAAAACCTTGTTTCAATTATTAACTTTATAGATTATAAAATATATACTAACATCTTTATCCTATACATACATATATATATATATATATATATGCAACAATTATATATACGTGATATAGAAGAATGTACAGTTTAAAAGATTCAAGATTCAAGACTCATGAGAATCAAGATTTCAAGAGTTCAAGAATATCAAAATAATAGAGTCTAGATAATATGTAAAACCCATGTTAGCGCTTTCAAATTCTGTTTTAAAATTATTTTTACAAATTCTATTTTCAAATCATCTTATTTTAAACTTTTTTCTAAGTGACCAAATTATTTTTACTTATGTTTTCATATATATGTTTATTATATATTTTATATATATTATAAAGTTTTATAATATATAGTTTATAGTTTTATATCATATAATTTTATAAATATGTTTAAATTATATATTACTATATTTTTATACTTCAGAAAATGTACTTTAAATAACTAGCTTTAATTCAAGAATTTCCAGAATATATATTGGCTTAAACACTTAAAAAATGATTTAAAAAAATAAAAAATACATATATATGTCGACATATATATTGACATGTCGACATAAAACCGTCGCATTTTCAAATTTCAAAAGGAGTGTCTTTTCATTATTTGAAACGATTCAGATCTGTTGCAACTTTTGGAACTCTATATAAAGGGGTCATTTTCGAATTTTCAACCAACTCTTGTTCTCCTTCTTTATCCTCACTCTTACCACCATTATTCTAACTTAATTTCTTGGATTCTACACTTATACACTACCGATTTCAATACAAATTATATAATTTTCTTTCTGTTCTCACTCTCTATCAAATGCTCTTTGCTTAGATGTGCTATTCAAGGGTTCTAGGGTTGTTTATAATTGTTAAGGAAAAGGCCGTGTTCCTTATAGCCTGTAAATTAAGGAAAGGGAGTGATGTGAACCTTGTAGCCGTGAAATCAATGGTGTGGAATCAGTATGAACCGTGTAGCCGTGAAATCAAGGGTGTGGAATCGGTGTTAACCTTGTAGCCGTGAAATCAAAGGTGTTGTAAGATTGATACTAGTATTAATAAAACTCTACGCAATCTAGCATTGCGTGGGACTGAACGTAGGAGTAATTCAAACCAGTATAAAATTCGGTGTGTTCTTTCCTTTTCTGCATTTAATTTCTATTTATATTTGCATCTGTGATTGTTTTCGTTGTGATATTCATTCTGCGATTCATATAGTTGTTTGAGTAATTGTTAATTGTCTAGGTTTTCCATAATCTCTTTAAAACACTATTCACCCTACCTCTACTATTAGTTTTGCCTCAAGATCCAATTTTCTCATCCCTAACAATTGGTATTAGAGCATAAGTTTTCAAAAGTTCATCATCTGAATTTTGGAAACATTAAATATCAACCAACACTAGAATTGCTAACAATAACAGTTAATTTATAGAGGGTCCATCCATCGTTAGACCACCATTATTTAGTGGCAGTAATTATTCATATTGGGCATGTACAATGAAAATATATTTACAATCAATAGGATTAGACACTTGGAATATCACATAGATCGAATATGGTGAACCCACTAGTAATTTTGCATAATGGACTAATGAAAAAAAGGCTGCTGCACAAAGTAAATCTAAGGCTATGAATATGCTATTCTGTTCGTTAAATAGACTTTAACTTAATAGATTATCAGTTTTTAAATCTACTCATGATATACGGAAAACCTTGCAAGTTACTTATGAAGGAACAAATAAAGTTAAATAGACAAAGATAATAATGCTAACCAATAAATTTTAGTTATTTAAAATGAATCAGAATGAACCTGTCTCCGATATGTACCGCAGGTTACAGGAAATTATGCATTCATTTATGGCTTTGGGAAAAACTTATACCAAAGAGGACCAAGTCCGAAATTTTCTTAATTGACTAACTCTAGAATGAGATAAGAAAACACTAGCGATTGAAGAGACCAATAATATCAGTGAAATGAAAATTTAGGAGAGCAGGGAATCTGATGTCGTTCGAAGTTCATTTACAGAAAAGAAAACAAGCCGACATAAAATAAATCTATAGCATTCAAAGCAGCGACTGACGATTCGAATAGTGAGGATGATGAAGAAATTGCTTTCATCACAAGAAATATCAGAAAAATTCTGAGATATAACAGAAGAAGTAATTTTCAGAGAAATAATCAAGGAAGTTTGAGAAAAATGACAATAAATGCTACAGTTGCAACAAACCAGGTCATATAAAAAGATTGTGTCCACATCCGCATAAATCAAATCAGCAAACAGACAACAATTCGTCGAAGAAGAGAAAAAGGGTAGACACAACAAATTTGAATGATTCAGACACATCATCATGTGAAGATGAGCCAAAAACTGGAAATTCAAATATGTGCTTCATAGCGATTCAGAATTCAGAAAATATCGAGGAAATGGATCTAAAAACCAGGTATGCCTTAATTAACAAATTTTGATTGAATTGACTGAATGGATGCTTGTTTTCTTGCCTTGTTTGAAATTTGAATTTGAATTTTGAAATTCAAAATATTAAATATAATAATAACTATTATAATAATAAAATTTAATTTTAAAATGATTATAAAATTAAATATCATCCAGAAAAAAATAAAATGAAGAATATAAAACATTAAAATAATAAAACAAAATCAAAAAGCAACTTAAAATATGAATAGGTGCACATATGTCAACATACATGTATTGACGTGTCGACATATGCACCAGAAAATGAAATTCAAATTTTGAATTTCAAAAGTTTAAACTTTCAAATTTCCTCCATCTTCTCACCAACTCCCAAGGTCTGAAAAGGTGTCCTTCTACTCAGAATGATGGGTCCATTTACTCTGTGTTTATTTATCTATTCAATTATATTCTCTCTACCTTTCATTTAAAATTCAAAACAACTTTCTTCATTCTATTCACTTCATATCTACATTCTAATGGCTTCTTCAAGCACACTAAAGACTATGAGATTGACCAAAACACTCAAAGGTCTTTTCTACAATGGTACGGAAGCTATTCAAGCCTATATTGACTATGTTACTAATGGAAAAGTCAATATGGGAATTTTTCTATCTTTGATGACTTTCCTTCTTATGATCTTCGCTCTCTTTTTGAACAAAATAAAGTTTTTAGATTGATAGATTCTCAGGATAATGATGAAGTATGTTACCCTAATCTAGTGAAAATGTTTTATGCGTATTTGAATTGTGGTTTTTATGAAGAAAATGAAAATCAAGTTTTGTGTAGCGTAAAAGGCACTCAAATTATTTTGGATTGTGAAATTTTGGGAAACATTTTAAATTGTAAGAGTATGGGCATGGATATTTTGGATTTTGAAATTGATGAACAAGATTTGGAAATGTTTCATCATATCTTTGAAAGCGATGAACACATAGGTTTTAAAAATCGATTTTTCCGTCCAAAAACAAGAATTGTAAACCACCTACTTCAACATACTCTCACTCCCATTCCGGAAATTTTAATAACCCTACCCTTAAGTTCCAAAAGGCTTTTTTTGCCATCTTTGAAAATTATGATATTAATTGGGTCGATGTGATCTTAAAAGAATTCAAGCCTAAAGAAATTTTGACCAAAGAAAATACTCTTTATCATGGAATTTATCTTACCGAAATTTTTAAATACTTTGAAGTGGATCTCAAACTAGAGGAATTTGTGCCAAGAAAGGTTTTTATCTCGGGAAATATAAACCTTATGCACATTCCAATCACTTTTAAGCCTTATGAAACATTTATGGACAAACAAGCTCGAATGAAATAAGAGGAAAATCCAATGGAAATCGACGAAGAAGAAGAATCCTCTTTGGAAAGTGTAGAGTGTCCAACATCTAGTAGAGCCATATCCAAAGAATCACTTGTCCAAAACCAAGTCAAGTTAGCCAAGAGCCAAAAGAAGATCAAGATGACAATTAATCAAATGTCTTCTAACATGAACAAGTTCTTTGGAAAAATAGGAAGAAAACTTGGAATATCATCTTCCTCCTCCTCATCCGTTGAAATCTAAGCTTATTAGTTTGTTATCTTTTCTTAGTAGCTTGTATTTTCTTTCATATTTTCGTATTTTTTACTTCTAGCTTTAAGCTTTATGTATCGTTGGCTTGTAATCATTTAGTAGTAATGAATGATTATTATTTTCTATCAAAAAAACTTTAAAACTCTGCAAAAACATTAAAATTAAGTAATATAATATAATAAGAAATAATTCAAAACTGTATGAAAATCAAAAATACCAAAAAATTAATATAGGTATGTCAACGTGTATAAATTGACATGTTGACATAAAACTGTCAGGAAATTCAAATTCTTTCAGATTTGAATTTATGAATAACTACCTTATGTCTCTTCATTTCAAATGAATTCTAGCGTCTAAATACATTATTTTTTTTCCAGAAAATCTCAATTTTATTTCTCTCTTCATTCTCTAAACTCTCATTCTCTAAATTATCAAAATAATGGCCAATCCTGTTAACAATTTAAGTGAGAATCTTGAAGAAATCCTCAATTCATTCAAAAATATCCAATCTACGATATTTGGTAATCAGCGTCATCTAGAATTAAGTTAGATAAGGATGGTTGAACATCAACAGAAACACTTTAATGCCATTCATTGTTGATTTCTTCTCTTTCCCGAGAAGAAGACAATAACATCACTGGAACACCTCTCACCAAAGATAATGAAGACTGGGAAGTCATCAAAAAGGATCCAATCTTTGGTGGAGATGGATGGGATGATGTTCTAAGAGATGTATGAATTTTTTTGAATTGATTTGATATGCTTTGGTATGACTTTAAAAATTTGTAAATATTATTTTATTTAACTGGATTGATTTGAACAATATTTGATTGTGTATTGATTGGATTGACATTTATTATTCGAATTACTTAGTTATATTCTTGTTTATATAGAATTATGCTAGTCATTATAGTCTTAGGGAAGTTGTGTATAGTGGGTCATTAGAATCATTTATAGCATAAATGTAGGGGGAGTATAGTTTACTTAGGTTCAGTTTTTGTTGATGACAAAGGAGGAGAAGTTATAAAATAGGATATAGTTAAGATATGCATAGTTTAAGGGGCAGTTAGAAGGAATGCATAGTGAAAGGAGGAGTATTCAAGAAATCAGATCAACAGGTATATCAGGTATGAATATTTTATAAAACCAAGGTTGCCATCATCAAAAGGGGGAGATTGTTGGAGAATGGAATTTTGATGACAACAACCTTGTTTCAATTATTAACATTATTTATTATAAAATAAGTACTAACATCTTTATCCGGAATATATATATATATATATATATATATATATATGCAGGAATTATATACAGGTGATATAGAAGACTATACAGTTTAAGAAATTCAAGATTCAAGACTCATAAGAATCAAGATTTCAAGAGTTCAAGAATATCAAAATAATAGAGTCTACATAATATGTAAAACTTTGGTTAGAACTTTCAAATTTTGTTCTCAAATTCTGTTTTCAAATCATCTTATTTCAAACTTCTTTCTAAATGATTGCAAATTATTTATACTTATGTTTTCATATATACGTTTATTATACAATTTATATATTATAAATTTTTATAGTATATAGTTTTAAAGTTTTATATCATATAATTTTATAAACATGTTTAAATTATGTATTACTATGTTTTTATACTTTAGAAAATGTGTTTTAAATAACTAGTTTTAATTCAAGAATTTCTAGAATATATATTGGTTTAAACACTTGAAAATGATTTTTAAAAGTTAAAAATACATATATATGTCAACATATATATATTGATATGTCGACATATAACCGTCACATTTTCAAATTTCAAGGGAAGTGTCTTTTCATTATTTGAAACGATTCAGAACTATTGAACCTTTAGGACTCTATATAAAAGGGTCATTTTTGAATTTTTAACTGAGGGTTTTCTTCTCCTTCTTCATCCTTACCCGTACCACCATTATTATAACTTAATTTATTTATTTCTACACTTATACTCTGCTGATTTCAACACAAAATATACAATTCTCTTTCTCTTCTCACTCTCAATCAAATACTCTCTGTTTGGAGTGTTATTCAAGGGTTCTAGGTCTGTTTGTAATTGTTATGGAAAAGGTGTGTTCCTTATAGCCTATAAATTGAGGAAAGAGAGCGGTGTGAACCTTGTAGCCATGAAATCAAGGGTATGGAATCGGTATGAACCTTGTAGCCGTGAAATCAAGGGTGTGAAATTGGTGTTAACCTTGTAGCCATGTAATCAAAGGTGTTGTAAGATTGATACTAGTATTAATAAAACTCTGTGCAATCCAGCCTTGCATGGGACTAGACGTAGGAGTAATCTGAACTAGTATAAAATCCAGTGGGTTCTTTCCTTTTTTGCATTTTATTTCTGTTTACGTTTGCATCTATGATTCATATAGCTGTTTGAGTAATCATTAATTGTTTGAGAGTTCCATATTCACTTTAAAACTCAATTTACCTCCCTCTAGTGTTAGTTTTGTTAGGATCCATGTTTCTCATCCTTAACAAAATGGACCATCGGAAGTTAGAACTATTCTAAACAGATCGTTGGTTTCCACAAGGAAATGCTAAAATAAATATCATAGAACAATCTAAATGAAATCTAAATCTCACATAACGGAAGGGATAAAATTTAATAACTCAAGAGTAGATGTACCGTTAAATTAAAACACCATAATGTCAAATATAATATAGTCTGACAAGATAAAAGGTACATCAATAACTATCCCAAGTACATAACGATAACAACAACAATAATAATATTACTTCCATAAATAACTAAGCCTCCATCGTAGGGCTCCACCTCTAAGTAATCACTAATCATCATTGAGCCACGGTCCTCACCTGTTTATGTTAAGAGGAGGATGGTCAGAACGTAAAGTTCTGGTGAATGAAAATTATATAAGTTTCAGAATGACTATTTCCTATAATTGGCAGTGTAAATTCGTCATGTTATATCTACGCAACAAACATACACAACTAAACACCTAAGGCAGACATCCTTATAGTCACTTAAGGCCTATATGTACCTAAGGCAGATCCTTCCAATCACTTAGTACCCCACATGTAAATCTTAGTGCATACATCCTTATAGTCACTTAATACCCTACGAGGTGGGCTATACCTAGTCACCGGAGGCCTTTACCTAACTTATTAAGGGTGGACATCCCTATAGTCACTTAATACCTATGGCGAACCCCTATCCACTTAAGACCTCGTCCCTAACATCAACATCATTAAATATATATATAGACACGCTCTCCTTGTAGGTTGAGAAATAGTAACAACCACTTAATACCAGGTTTAGGTAGGAATACAACTTCACGTAATACCCTTCTGAAAGACTATCTTTTTATTATCTAGCTGTCCTTATAGAGGACTCCAAGTCACTTAATACTTTCCTTAGACAGTGATTCCTTTAGGCCATTTATATAAATTGTCCCTAGGTAATCCCTCATTAATCCGGTAGTTTAGAAGCAAGTATTACTTGGAGAACAAACCAACCCATACGCTATTGTCTATAAGGATCATTTAATACCTTGTAAGAGAAAGGCAACCCAATGAGCATATAAGATCTTTGTTAGGGTATGTCCCATGATTTGGGTCCTAAACCAAGGAGCAAACCTTAAGAATGGACCTAGTCCTAACTACTTAATACCTAAACAAGGTTGGTCAACAACTTAACACCTTCTAAAGGCAGGCCTACTTCACACACAAATATATATACACACACACCAAACCCCTCATATTAAACCAACCACTTATAGATGCTAGATTTGTCGAACGGTTCCAAGCAGAATTCTACTACAAGTTGGGCTTAACCTCATGTCTTAGTGTACTAATTACAATAGCCCATGACATATAAACCTCTCATATTTTCCAATCTTACTTGTAGATGTTGGATATGACAGTCGATTTCGGGGAGGCTTCCACCATAAGTAATGGTTAACCTCGATTCTGTGTGTCATTAATTATAATTAAAAGTCATTAACTCACACACATCATTTTTACATACTTTTACACAACATATCATTTTTACATACTTTACACAACATCATTTTTTTCTGGGATCTTTCATATATAAGTAATGGTTAACCTCGATTCATGGATTCTACATACTTTTACACAACATCATTTTTTTTGTGATCGCTCTCTTGGAATCCAGCTTCTCAACTTCAACCGCTATCCGAAATTGGGATTCCAAAATTTTAAAGGAAATGTCCTCTTGTATGAAAAAATACAAAACCATTTCTGCTTACTTTATCATCAATTAATACGACTACAAATTTCATTGAGAACTGAAAATGAAAAAAAAAAAAACTTATCATTATGCAGGATTGAAATATAGCTTTCGTGAATTTTGTTGTTGTGAGATATCTACTGTTGAAAATTGCAGATTTGTCGCCAATGTTGAGTTTTTGCGATCAAACAAGTTTGATAGGACACAAATAATCGAATAGAAATATCAAGCATAAATTAAAAAATCTATGAATAGAAAATGCGTAAAATTGATGAAAGTATAAAATAGGCCATAACAATTATTAGAGAAAAAGTTAATTTTCAAAACAATTAACGTAACTGTGAGTAGGAATGTTGATTTGAAGACCAATTTGGTTTTCTTTTATAGCAATTGAGATACTTATCAACTCAGTATTTGATGTTTATTCATTAAAAAAATTTACTTATCATTTTGCGGACTTGAAATATAGCTTTCGCTGATCTTTTGTTGTGAGATGCATGCAACTGAAAATTTAATAAAAATAGTCTGACCTAGAAACTTTGCGCAATAACTGAATCTTCCATTAATTGGATGTAAAATTCAAGTGCAATATCTTGTGTAAGTTCTATCATTTCAAATTCAGCTTTATTCAAAATTATGTGCTCAATTTGAAATATAACCTCATGATGACTTAAGCCAAAACATTTACACACACCTATATTTTGAAAAAGACCCAAATGCAAAGCTATGACTTATGGTGAATGCCATATTACATGGGTGGACATTGGCCAACATATTCTGTGTATTTCCACAATACCTTTGCTCAGATAATTTTCATCAACATCATTCGCCAGAGTATTAATGGGCATTGTAGATATTTATACTTTGCCAGTGAAACATAGCTAAGCAATCATAAAATTATTTCGTGCATGACACTTGCTTTGCACATGTCTCTTTGTTTTCATGAAAATAAATTTAAAGTGTGCGTGGGTTACTTTTGCTCCATCTTTTTTCCCCTATTTTTGTTTGTTTGTTTGAGGGTGGCCAATGGATGTTTAATTGATATAGTTTACAGTATTGTTTATGAGCTAATGTGTAATGTAAATATAAATATGAAACTAATATTATTTGGTGCAAATAAAAATTTCAACTAAGACATTCACATCAAAATTGAAGATATTTCGCTGATGCTTAATCTCATCACATTTTCTAATAGTTTTAACGATGGTTTTTAGTTTTTTGCAATTCAATACGAGAATGCATGGATTTTTGGAAAAATGGAGGACGTAGGTGAAAATATATTTGGGATTTAGTAGAAAAATAGACAGTTCAGATTTGAAACCTTCTGGCATATTAACACCGATGTTCATGATTACGTATTCAACATAGAAAATTATAATAGATTTGAATCAAAGAAATAAAGCGAGCATAAAAAATAAAAAAAATAAAAATTGGTGATATTTTGAGTTCAACGATGGATGCATAGCATTTTGCTTTCTAATATACTGATTAGTCATGTTACAACCATATCATTATATTGCTAAATCGTCCTTTTCATCATTTGTGAAAGTAAAACATATGGCAAATACAAATGGTATTATAGCATATATCTAACTAAAATAATGGTCGTAACACAATGTAGATAATGTACATGGTTGAGTGTAATGTTTACACTGATTGGAGACACCCGAATGACACTAAGTAGAATTATAAACAAAATACTTTAGTAATTGTGGTTATATGATAGAGCAAATAAAAATTGTAGACATTTTTCAGATGATAAAAGAAACCCAATATTTATTTACCAACAGAGAGAACATTCATCAAAAAAAATTAATTGGCTTTTCAGCCAGTTCGTATTTCAAAGAAATACCCTATTAGTGGGTAAAAACCAAACCTTTCCAGCTTATATCAGCCAAAAGGGATTGCAGCAATCGTGCTCTTCATTTCAATAGTCGTCCAGTTTACATGAATACCATTTCAACTATTTAAATTTTATTACTCCTAAGCATCGTATATGATGTAATTTATTATGCATTGGTTCACACATCATGCATGTCAATATGATAATATCAGTAAATAAAAAATGACAAAAATATATAGCTATAAATATATAACACAAAAGGAATGAAACAGATAAACATGGACCTATGTTTCCTGAAGCTCATTTTTTGAAAGCTGCATGTCACTAGTGAATTCTTTCACAGTAATATTTAATGACAATAATCTTTGATGGAATTCTGTTGTCACCTCCATTGCTAGGGCCTGAAGAAACCATACATTATAACAGAACATGGAACCTGAAGCAAGATGGATAATGATAAATAATGATGATTTTAACGCACACCTTCACTGGAGCAACATGTACTATTTTAAACTCATTCTTGTATAAGATGTCATTCTGGAAGTGCTGGTTAATCTACAAAACAAAAGGAAAATAAACTTGGTAGTGTTCTCAATGGGAAGAACATTATAATCTAACAAAAATGAATTCCCATGATTAACCTCATGAAGTATAGTAATCATTGCAATATTAGACTTTTCGGCCCCGGTTGGAGCATAGACCTGCAAGTAAAAAAATACATAGCTTTACTATTTGACAGAAAGTAACAAAATAAAATGTGTAGGAGAATAATGAAATGACTACATAAGTAGGATAAAGATACTTATTAGGATGTTTTCATTTAAGTAGGATAAAGATACTTATTAGGATGTTTTCATTTGAGTAGTATGCTGTGGGGAAATGCGAGTCTGAATTCAACTAAGAGTTTTATATCCATCAAAGCAATTTGAGAAAAGTCGTCTATGTCCTTTATTTCAATACGAAAATAAGGCAAGAAAAAAGGGCAGCACAAAAGACTGTCGTTAGGTAAAACAAAACAAAAAATTCACTAAAAATTCTCATATAAACTAATTATACACATCTTGACAAACTGGTTTTTCTAAATCTTGATTCAACATACACTTTCTGAGTCAAACTTATTCCCAAATTTATTCTTTTAAGCCATTTAAAAGACTTGTAACTCTATAGGCTACAGCACAATGAATCAGTGAATGAATGCATTTTTAGTTACAAAATGAATCAATGAATGAATGCATTTCTAATTAATCAAATTGAAGCCAAATAGTCAACTCTACAACTCTACAATAACGTGAAGGAGATAAACCATCGAATCAATCAAAAATTAAAGTATCTTCGATGCGGATGTTAAATCTACAACAATTGAAGGCCTGAAGAAATTATAGATTTGATCAACTAAAAAGCAATCAAATCAATTGATTAACTATCAGGCCACTAACCACCGCCCATTTAGAAGACCAAGCAACCAGCAATAGCAAAACCTGCAGTTGCGGAGGAGACTAGCTATGAAGATTTGAAGATAGTGGTGGAGATGGATTCTACATCAATGGTTTGTGGTGGAGGGTAACTAGCGAAGATGGGTTGTGCTAAGAATTGAAGCCCGATTTGATGATTACGGTTTTATTTTAGAACGATTGTTTTTTGTTCCCTGATTTTTTTCTCTCCCTTTTTTTTGAATGTTGCGAGGGTCACGTGCTCAGGCCAAGTTTAATATGCCTCCGCACAATCCAAGGCGAACGTTGAAATGAGGAAGACAAGAAAGTAGGAAAGTAATTTGGGGGAATACAGGAGCGAAGTAATTTAGGTTTAGGAGGAAAGTAATTTGTGGGAAACGGGAGCGAAGTAATTTAGGTTTTGGCGGAAAACTAGAAATAGTGGAGGGAAGCGAAACCAAATGGGAGGGAAGCGTTAAACGTTACCACTATTTAGTCAATTGTTAAATAAATGTAACCAAAACCCCTAAATGCAAAATTAAAAACCACATTGGTAACATATTCATATCAAACGCAACCAATGAATGTAACCATATGCATATTTTCTTGTAGTGGCATATCCATTTAGGTGAAGCTGCGTTGGATCCAAACGCATGAAATGTAGCATATCCCAAATAAATTGGTTGGAGGGGAGTACGCTTCTGACATCACATGTGTGTCAATTCCACGTTGTGTATCCTTCCAGAGGTGCCTGTTGAATTATGGTTTTTATTCATGATAAGGAGCTTATCTATCAACAAGGAGAATCGATAACGATTAGAGTGACAAAAAGAGAGTTACATGTATTGATGTAAAGTACAATGAGGAGAAGTCTACAAACTGGTGCATAGTTCCATATCTCTAGAGTTTTGAGTCTTAGTAGTGTATATTATTGTTAAAATCTATCCTCGAGTAATTTGTAACATAAATGATGGGAAATAAATTGACTAAAAATATGCAAAGCTGGGACTTGGACCCTAGTGAGCTAAGAGTTAAGTGTATGCCTTTACCGCTGAACTAAGCAAGTATTTATAAATTATAATAATTACGTTGACCGAACTAGTATTGTTAGTCAACTGGATCTGGGGGAAATGTGCATCATGCACATATGCACAAGCATATGAAATTTAGTCAACTCGAACTGTAATTCAGTCAACTGAAAATACTTTAATATCTTATTTTCTGAAGATCCACCTCCATTCATGAAGAGTTATGATTTTTTTTCAAAGAGATATGGATGCATCTATTTGATTGAATCTCTTCACAAATGGATATAACTATTTAACTGCTACATATACGTGTTTAATTCACAATCCAAATAATCGAATCTAATCTTCTGTTTCTAAATCTATTGTGATTAATCTCTCTATACTTTCAAAGCATTCGCGGACTCAAAATTGCTTTAATTCGAACTTCAAATCTTTTATTCTAAGCAATATTCTCCTTTCTTATTTTTGCACATATAATATATGTATATATTTGAGGAGAAAATTATAGGAAGGGTCTACAATCAGTGACAAATCTGTGTTATCATGAACACAAATAGTCAAAACTATCATTTTATTTGTTGAAGTCCTGTTCATCTACTCAAGCATGTTTGAAGTCGTGTTCATCTACTCAGGCATGTTTGAAGTCTGTTTAGGTTATTGAGAGAAACTTCCTGGGTTGGGAAAGAGAGAAGCACCATTCCACTTCCCGTTCTCATGATAAAACTTCCTAGGTTGGGAAGACGACAAGCGTGCATTCCTAGACCAAGAGCTCATCTCAGCACAGACCTCCCACCAATCCCTCTTAATTATCATAGTTTGTCGTTTCCAAGGTTGGGATGCCACTGTTCTCGGTTGGCATAAAGATAAAGGACCTCAACTATCTGTCCCTTATGGGTAGGAGATATCTCCAGAAGAGAGGAAGAAGGAGTTGGTGAAGGCATTTCCCTAGTATTACTTTTCTCATATGGTATTCGTTCCTAAACTGAAGTTAATTCCAGAACCATTCGACGATCGGGTTAGGTCAGACACCAGTCTTATCCTTTCACAGTACTGGGAAACGTCAACCTATTCGAGGCAGCTATCTGAGGTCATCAAGGGCTTGGTGATTGAGATTGACAACATGAACCAAGAGTGGGGCATGGAGAAAAACATCCTTGACCTTATAAAGAAAGAGTAACAGAGTGCGAGACTCAACTGGTAGCCACTGAGAAGCTATATGATAACACTAAGGTAGAGCATGTTAACTTGTGTGAGACTCAACATTGAGCTAAGCCAGTGGTCACTTATAACCAAATCGGTCAAGGATGAGTTGAAGTTGGTGGGGACGCCAAACAAGTCTCTTAATGCAAATAATGAATTTTTTAGGAAAGAGAAGGTGACATTGGCCTAAGAGAACGCAGAACTTAAGGTAAAATTAGCCGCTTTTGGGGAAGCTTTGAAAAAAGAGGAAGAGAGCTTTGCTTGAGCCAGCCTCAAACTTCCAAGTACAACATAACATAGAAACCTGATAACTTAAAGAGAAAGAGGATGAGAGAAAAAAGATGTAAGACGAATTTAGTAACCCAGTGCTTAAATTTTATGCTTGAGTATCGGGACTTGTTATGGGTTATCAATTACCCACAAACATTAGCCAACACTTGGGAATTGTTTTTCGATGAAGAGAATATGGCTTCTGTAGAGGGTGCAGTGAATGAGGAGGAGCTGAGTACCTGATTCTTATGGGGTAATGAGCCGGAAGTTATTGTTGAAGGAAGGCGGTTATTGAAAGAAAAGAAGGATGTGGAGGAACTCAAGCTTAATGGAAAAACAATCCTCTAGTGGGAACTCGACATAGGTAAGGAGACACAACATCCATGCAATCTACAAGCCAACCTACTTGTGCTGCGGAACCACCTGCCATTAATGTAATCGTTTCGGTCCCTTTGGCTCATTCTTTAGAAAATACCAAGGAGTACAAATCTGATGACCCGAAATTTACTGTGTGAATCATCTAACCCCAATTCAAGAAATCAGGGATCTCTCCACACAAGGAGACACCTCAGGTTAGGGATTTCTCTTATTTCCCCTTAATTCCAGAAAGTTGTTATTGCTTATCACATAGCAACTAGTCTTTTAATCGAGAGACATGTTATCCCTTTAGGATTGATTGTCGCTCTTCCTCCTTTAGGTACACCTTGGCTCTTCTAAAGCTAAAGTAAAGGTAGCTGAAGAGAATCAAGTGCCTCCAAGTGATGGTTTAGGGAAAGGAGGAGAAGATGACTGATGCATTCAAGAACTTGGATGGTAAATAGACTCTGGCCGAAGACGTCGATAATGTCATATATAGGTGAGTTTGGAAAGACCGATCCTTTGAGTGTTGCAAAAATGAAGGCACTAGATGAAGAGAAGCTACGACGACTGAAATTCGAGTAACCTGCTAGACCCCTTATTATCAAGTCATTGCAAGTTATTCCTCCTTTTGGCACAGACACATTAGTCTAGCAAACCAAGCCACCGTCCATGGGTAATAACCAAAAGAAGAAACACGAAAAATCCATGTCATGGGCTGAGGAGTTCTCAATTGAGGAGTCCCGAAAGCGCATTCTTATCGAGGTGGAACTAGTAGAAAAGAAGAAGAAGACACCCAAGTATTAGTCATTGTTTGCAATTTGAAACTAGCATTATAGGCCCTTTGTTGTCATATGCGAGTGCATCCCTTGCATTTTTGCTTTGTATCTATACATGAACCTATAACATAAACAGTGTTTTTGTCAGTAGGCTTATTTTTCTTTCCATTCAATGTACTTGCAATTTTAATTTTGCTAAGTCAAGTATGAGTCACAAGCAATTATAAGTTGAAATTACTATTCAGTGTTAAGCTATTTCACTTAAGAACTTGATTTATAAGCTCTCTCACTTATAAATTAGATTATAAATTGTCTCGCTTAGTAATTTTATACTATAAGTTGTCTCGCTTATAATTGCCAAGTGTCATATTTAGAAGGTATAATGTATATGCCCCTAATTAACTTTGAATCCAGAGTCACATTCGAGATGTGTCCAAAATTAATTTATAAGCCTACACCAATTCCCCCAGCGTTGTTAGGGTCCGGGCTAAGTCAACTTGACGTACCATCCTTAAGTTATTATACTCCTACCCCTAGTTGAAGGGTGATGGAGTTAGTGCAGACATCGTGAAATCGTCCTCTATACCCTCCCAAAGTCGGTCAGGGTTAGAGTTATGGGTTTAGTAATCATAAGACATAGTGCATCGTTCACGATAACCCAAACATTTTATACTCCTTCACGAGTCATGAGAGTCAGAGTTAGGCATACAAACGATCATGCCACATTTGATTTGGCATTATTCCTACATTTTAGTTTCTAATGTGAGGATTGATATTTCAAGAGTTGAAGTCAAGCTCAAATTTAATTAACTCATACCCGATATGTCACAGAGTGAGTCGTGTCCTCGAAACGTGATCCCATGACGTTGTTTGGGAAATTGTTCATTCCCTTCGTCCAAGTTTTGGCATAGGTCGGTCGAATCACAACACATAGCCAAATTAGTAAACACAGTCATAGAGCATGAAAGTTTTTTTATTTATGAACAATGGAAGTTGGAAAATCATGCCTTATTACAGAGAAAAAATGAAATAATTATTTACAAAAATAAAATCTTATGTCAAATTAGGGTGCAAGTGCTTGGCATTCCATGCGCTTTCGGCATCATCTCCATCAACAGTCGTTGGACTCAATGTTTCATCGTCAAGCTTCCGCTGAATGACGTAAGGTCCTTCCCACTTCGGGAACATGTGAACTATAGCCGGAAGATGCGTTTTAGTGCAAGGTCACCAGGCTCAAAGGTTCTAGGCCAAACCTTCTTGTTGTAATATTAGGTGACCCGATGTCTATGCATTGAAACACGCAAGTAGCCCCCTCCCTCTTCTTGTCGATCATGTAAAGTGATTCTAGGAAAAGTGCTTTGTCAGACAAAAGATCTTAGTACATCGTTTATGAAAGGGGACTTCAAGCTCCACTGGTATAACAGCCTCGAAGCCATAGGATAACACAAATGGATTGTGGCCATTCGCAGACTTATGGGTTGTGCGATGTGCTCAAAGGGCTATTGGTAGTTTATCGTCCCATTTGCCTTTAGCCTGCTCCAGTCGCTTCTTTAGGTTGGATTTTATGATCTTATTCATAGCTTCATCCTATCCATTTGATTACGGGTGTGCAGCTGTGGTATACTTCTTTTCGATGTGATGTGGTCAACAATTTTTTTTTGAACTTTGCACTATCAAATTGGGTCCCATTCTCAGTAATGGTAGTCTTGGGAAGTCCAAATCGACATATGATATTTCAGGTGATAAAATTGATCACCCTCTTTTTCGAGATCAAGGTCAGCAACTCAAGCTCGGCCCACTTCGTAAAGTAGTCAACTTCCATGATTACACATTTTGCTTAGTCTTTAGAAACTGGAAAACTACTAATGATATCCACTCCCAATGCTGCAAATGGCCAAGAAATGACCATCTATGTGAGTTGAGTTAGGGGGATCTAGAAATCTTTGCAAACCTTTGGCAGTTGTCGCAGCATCATGAATAATCAGCCGTGTCTCGGTTCACAGTAGGCCATAAGTAGCTATAACGAAGTATCTTCTTTTTCCAAAGTTTGTCCGTCGGTGTAGTCGACACATTTGCCTTTGTGCACTTCTCACAATATGCACATGGTGTCGTCATTAGCAATAGATCAAAGTAAAAGAACTGAGAAGCCTTTTTGTTATAAAATGTCTCCTTGGATGATATATCTGGAAGATTTAAGCACAAGAGCACACATTTCATTTTTTCGCTCAGGGAGGGCTCCATTCAGAAGAAAATCTTTCATAGGAGTCATCCATGGTTCTCTCTCAGGATCAACATCCATCACCATGTCAACCTCCATCTAATTTATGCTGGGGGTTGTCAACATCTCCATTGTGATTATCTCCATGTACCATAGATTGTCCGAATTGGCTAGCTTAGTTAATGAGTTGGGCTTCTGATTCTGATCCCTTAGGACAAGAGAGATGTAACACCCATAATTTTAAAGACACTATAATGATAAATTAAAAAAATACTTAATTAAATATTAGGAACTAAGTAAAACGGACTGCGCCATTGCGTTCGTCCCAGAATTCTGCTTAATATAGACTCCTAGTTTGCATAAAACGGACATTGTATGAAGAAGATATTAAGGTTTGAAGTTTGTATAAATAAATGAAAATTACATATATATTAAACTAGTCTAGAAATCAAAAATCAACGGCGGGAAGGCACGGGAATACGGGCCGTTGGGGTTGAACCCCATGCCCTATGGGTGTCAACCCATAGGTCGAACCTTCCATAGCGGTGTCGACCCTAGTCAGATCTGGGCAGATCCATTTCTATGAACATGGACTCGTTTCTTTTCCAGATTCTTTGACCATAGGCTATAAATAGGAACTCATTTTCATTGTTTTATTTATCAAAAACAATGGAGACAGCGAGGTGCTTCCCGACACAGTTTGAACTAGTCTATTCTTCTTCAACAACGATTTATACAATCTCAGCTACATCTACAATCAATTCTCTATTCTTTAGATCCAGTCACAGTGAGTTCATGTTATTTTTAGATATAAACATTTAATATTAATCTTGGCATGTTTACAAGTTGGATCTAGACCTATGCCTATTAATAACTCGAATCATAACTAAACAGGCTTGCCATTACTTGTACACATAATTTACTGTTTTGTTCTCATATGCCTATTCATGATGTCCCTATTCTGTGATTATGCCTGATAGTATCACCATTTGCCTAATCATGACACCATATGCCTATTCTGTTAGTATGGCATATTCTGTCATCATATGCCTGTTTTATTATTATGCCTATTATTGTTCTCTTCTCTCTCTCTTTCCCTTTTTATTTTTATAGCTTAGGCTACCTTGGAGCCTAGGTATATTGCTGAAATACGCGGACGCACGAAATTGGGAATGGTTGGGAAAGATACATTGGGGCATAGATTATGATTGTAAAACATGATTGGGATTTGGGGGAATATTCTATACCTTGACCTAAACTGTAACTTGGGGCATAACTTGTATCGTGAATCATACGGGGATTTGGGGCATAATGAACATGATAAATTGGTTAATAACGAACATACCTAAATTGACAATAATTAGAAATTGTAACGGCACTTAGACACGAGGTTAGATTGCACTTGTGGTAGAAGCAGGCTCAGTCCACAGCCAAGTCGGCTGAGACAATGGACTGGGGCACCGAACCAAATAGGGGCAACAAAAAAAAGAATGTAAGAAACAAATCACGGTTCCTATTTTGCTTCTCTCTCTCGTCTACTTCTCTCTCGTCGACTTCCAGCACAACACAGAATCGAAGACCACATTCGTCAGTAGATTGCAACCACCGCTTATCTCGATTCTCTCTCAATCGCAGATAGCTCCACTGATTAGGATTCAACAGTTCAGGGGAAGTAGTCCATCAAATCAGCAACCCTAATTTCAAGTTAAGGGAATAGCCCCAAATCAGAAAAAATAAGATGTAAGTTTAATTTTTCTTCTTCTTTATGAATAGTTATTCTGTTCTATTTGATTGAAATACGTTTTGATCTACTGCTCTGATTTCTTGTGTTCTTTAATTTAGACTTTTAGATTGAATAAGAACATTTATTTCAAAATATAATACAATTCACTCACCCTTCTTTAGTTCAGATTGGAATAACTGAATAAGCAATTACCTCTTTGTTAATAGCTCCAGTTATTGGTCTATTTTTTAGTTTTTTGGTTTATATATTATGGAACATGTTCATAATTTGTTTTTATATTTTTATTGTATTAATAATATGTTGCATTATAAATTGGAGAAGGAATCAGAAACAAAATTCAGGATATCAAAATAGAATGAAAAAACAACGTAAATGTGAAGAAGCAAAATCAATGGCCAGTTCGATTTCTAATTTATTTCAAGCAAAAAGTAAAAAATCTCAAAGTTCTATCCAATTCAAATTGATGAAACGAATTGTTAGCATGAAATTGTTGGTTCTAGTATTGATGTCCATGAAGACCCTATAAATGAAAATATTGAAGTAGAAATTGATGGCCTTATTGAAGTTATAGAGAGGCATGATGAAGATACAAATGATCATCTCAATGATGAAAATGTTAGTGATGTAACTACTATTGATCTTGAAAAGGATGTTGATGTCAATTATGATCTGGGGTCTTGTTGAAGAATTACTAACACAAAAAGAATAATGTTAGTGCAACATGGTCTAGTAAAAATCTTGAAGGACAATAATGTGTTTATAAAAAACACGATTGATGGTAGACATTTTTATTCTAGACATTATATTGGGGGTTATCCACGTGGAGAAGAACACGAAAGAAAATGGCTTGTGTATTCAAATGAATGTGACAAGGTTTTTTGTTTTTGTTGTAAGTTATTTAACAATACACAAAGACCATCCCAATTGGCTGGAGAAGGAATCAATGATTGGCATAATTTGCCTAGGAAACTAAGAGACCATGAAGGTAATCCATTGCACAATGCAAATGTTATAAAATGGGTTAATTTGCATAGAGGACTTCAACAAAAGGCGACAATCGATAAAGCAATGAAAGTTCAAATTGATCAAGAGAAGCAACGTTGGAAAAAAAATACTTGCACGTTTAATTGGTGTTGTCAAGATCTTAGCCATAGAATTCAAAATGAGTTGATAGGTTTGTTGTCTAACAAAATCAAAATCATGATGCTTACAAGCATAAAGAAAGCAAAGTATTTCTCAATTATTCTTGATTATACTCCGAATTTGAGCCATAAAGAACAAATGTCCATTATAATAAGATGTTTGAATGTTCATGATGGAAATGATATAAAAGTTTCTCAAAATTGAAATTGATAAAGACTCGACGAAAAGAACAAATGTCCATTATAACAAATGTTCATGTTTGAATGTCCATTATAATAAGATTCAGTGGAAAGAAGTTTCTCAAAATTGAAATTGATAAAGACGTATCTCCAGACTACTATGTCGCAAGAGAGGCTAAGCGGGCTTGCTATGATTTCAATTGAAAATGAATATTTGGATAAGCCTGACAATGAAGATGTAATAGACGAGTTTGATTCAAAAAATGCAAGAAGAAGTTGTTTTCGTTAATATGTATTAAAAGGATAAGATGTTATGTTTACTAATTGATTTTTTGGATTGCAGTTAGAATGACTTAGTTAATCAACATTTTGTGATGATTGTTAAAATTCATAAAGAATTTACATTTTGGGTATAATTTATCATGTACTTCTTATTTTCAATGCATTTTTTAATTAGATACGTACAAAGTGATGTAAAACCTAGAAATTGCTTACTCTGTCTACCGTTAACACCTCAGGAAAGCAACTTGTTTGTTTTATTCATATATCAAAACAATGGAAATGCTCAAATGCAGTAAAACAACATGTTTGTTTTAATTAGATGTGTTTGTTTTAAAACCTGAGATCTTCTTTCTTCTTGCATGGTGATGTACTACATGGTATGTTTCATTCATATACTGAACAATGAAAATGCAGCAAAGCAGCACAATTTAGTACCTATTAATTTTGGTTTATTTTTGTTGTACCAGGTACCACTACACTATAATATGTGGCTGATTCATGCTTGGAAGTTAGAGCAACATGTTCAAAAAGGAAATGGTGGTTTGCATAAAAGCTATGTCTCTCATCATGTGCAATGGACTCATTTCTGTAACCAGTTATTAAAATTTTATGTTATGCATTTTTTTTGATTGAGCTAAGGGCACCAAAAACAAGCATAATACTTGTTCAACGAGGGCAGTGAATAACGTCGGACCGGGCCTGGGTAGAAGTATGCCCGGAACCTCTCGGCAAATCCAGCATCCACAAGTGGTTAATCTAATGTGAGGGGTCGAGTATATAAATGTACACATAACTGTGTAAAGGCATGATGTTAAGTCCTACTTGTGGTAGAAGCTTGCCCGGACCCACCCGACATATCCAATATCGACAAGTGAAAGACATAATATGAGAGGTCTAGCGCATTAATAACCATAAATGGAAGTATGATAATAACTTGTTAACTTGAAATACTTAACCTGTTTAAATCCGTGGGGGTTACATGAACCTGTCAATTTGAGTAGGGGTTAAGTAAACTTGCTTGAATCAGTGGGGGTTAAGTTAATCTTGTTAAATACGTGAGGGCGGGCTATACATATATACACCCGATAAATTTAACCTGTTCGGGTTATGTGTAACGTCTCAGATTTTTAGCCATTTAATTTTAAATATATAAATTGTTTTAAGTATTGAATTAGAATAATAAATGGAATTTTATATAAAATTTATTGACTTAATAATCGATATAATTTTATTCAAATATATTGAATTAGCGTAATACAAAAAACGGAATAATTGAATTCGCAATTAAAACTGAATTGAAATAATTCAGTCGATTAATATAAATTCTATATTGAATTAGAACAAAAAATAATAATAATTTATTTTTGATAAATTTAATTATTTGAAATCGATTTATATTTTAAATCAAATTTAAATTAAATCGTTAATTTAAATTGTTATCTTTCTGTACAATCGAATTAAAATTTAAAATTGGATCCGTTAAGTTCAGAATAGCGGCTCGGGGACCATGGGATATTTTACATTAATTAATTAAAAACAAAATCAAATCAAAATAAATAAATATATTTTTCCCATCAGCCGACCTATACTGGTATCCGAAGCGACCCTAAATATTGGAAAAAAATTGCGCAGCATTTCTCCTTGAGCAGAAAAACATGTCTTTCTTGTTCGATATCAAAGAAACAACAAAGTAATGAAGCTATACATTTTGTCCCCCTTCGCATTATATATAATAAGCTGACCCTTTGATCCCTCCTCATTCCAATACTCACGAAACGTTTCAAGCCCAAAATCCCCTTCGTTCCTCTTTTTCTAATCTTTCGAAAATTGACTTCACCATTTGAAAATGAAATAAAAATCAATACGTAGTGAAATCGAACGCTTATGGATTCCATGTAATCACTAAAATAAGGGCTTCCATTTTATACCATTCTTCATGTGTGTGATGTGATTTAGGGTGTTTGATCTCGGCTGCGACATTATTAGGGATTTTCAATTTTGAACACCGTGTGTAAAGGTGGTTGCGGAAATGGTGATAACGAAATCGAATGGGTTAAAAGGATTTCTTTTCAGGAGTGTGATTGGAAGAGGTGCGTTTGAATGGTCTGTTGTGTGTTTTAGGTCAGTCTGGAAGTAGTGCGATAGTGGATATTTGGGGAGGTTGGTCTGTTCGTTTGTGATGGTGCAAGTTCAATGGTTGAATTGATGGAGAACCATTGCTTGTATGAGGGAAATAATGGAGTTCACTCCATTTTTGGTTCACATATTATACTAGTTGCGCACTGCAGGAATGAAAGGCAGACACTGGTGAAGATGGAAGTGACGTGAAGAGATCAGAGAGAAGGCGATTAAATGGCAGTCAGTGATGGTCAAAGGAAGAGCATCGCACTATTTTTCTTTGGTGCGTATTATTTAAGGAGGTTGCGATGTCCTTGGGGATATCCAACTTTTTGTCTCGGTGATGAGAAGGAGCAGTTTTCCTGGACTTGGAAGCTGATGGGTTGGTGGCTTTGTAATGGTGAAAATGAGGAGTTTGAAGTCACAACAATGTATTTTTCTCCTGTATCTTTCCTATAGTGTAATGAGGGTGGTGTAGCAAGGTAGAGGAAGTGATCTTAGTTTATGGAATTGCAGAGGAAGAGGAAATGGAGAGTATGGGTCTTGATTTTTGGAAGGAGTTCATCTGGAAGATGTTTGCAAGTGAGTTGTGATGCATGGGTGCTGCGGTCTTGGTTGTTCGAGTATTCATATGTAAAATGGGATGGTGTGATGGGTTTAGTTCGGACCTCACTTCTGAAAACAAAACAAAGAACGCGGTGAGGACTGGAAGGCCGCGGTGCTGACAATCACCCTATAGTCGAAGTCGCGATTTGAAGAGAGTGTAAAAATTTTGATCGCAAGTTACTGTAGGGTTCGAGCTCGTGTATTGGGATTGCGACAGGTAGCGTGAGGCAACAGTAAGAATCCGTGACGAACTAGAGGGCGTTGAGATTGGCATTCAGGTAATACTGTAGTTGGATTTCTCAATTGTTGAACTGAATATTTGTGCGAAAGTACTGATGCTAATCTGGAGTTGTTTTATTGATGTTAGATCTGGATTAAATGGGGGCATGAATGGTCCCTTGGATAAAGGAGGAGTTCGTCTGGACTTGTTGGAAGCAGATGGGTTTGAGATAATGCGGTGAAAAGTGTAGTGATGTTCGGTCTGTAGCACGTGGTTTATAAGTAAATGGAAATGGCTAGCGAGATGTTCGATGAAGTGCCAAAACATAATGGAGCTGTATATTTAGGGATGATGAGGTTGCGCTTTGTGGATTTGTCAAGATATTGCGATAGTGGTAAGGTATAGCTTTTTACAAAATTTAATATACGTCGAATAATTTATTTATTTATTTGTTAAGCTAATCTAAATAAATAATTGATTGATCGTTAAATTAAATCGAATAATCATAGGTGCGGGGTAAATTTGTTTGAGATGATTCGAGTAAGTTTGTAAGCACATCGATATGGAATTAAATAGGATTTATTTGGATATCCAGCAAATGGAAATCAGGTGAGTAAATCTCACTTAAAATTTTATTTCTATCATAAAATTAAATTGTTGGCTGCTTGGTTGCATTCATAAATTATTTATAAGTCTTGGTTATTATATATGTTAGTTATATTAGGCTTGATGATTGTGGCTATTATTATATATATTGGATTTCCTGCAGTAACATTAGCGGATGCCCGCAGTATCATTAGCGGATGACCCTATCGCCCCACGATATATGAGTAGATGACCTTCTATACCGCGATATATGTTAGTTATATTAGGCTTGATGATTGTGGCTATTATTATATATATTGGATTTCCTGCAGTAACATTAGCGGATGCCCGCAGTATCATTAGCGGATGACCCTATCGCCCCACGATATATGAGTGGATGACCTTCTATACCGTGATATCCTGCCTCGTAGAACGATTGGTATTATTTATGTTGTCTAACATATGTGGATGCAAGGAAAGTAGGTTGGAGTGATCCAACTAGATCCCTTAAATTTATTTATTACTGTTTACATACTTATATGTGTATGATGTGTTAAATTGGACTGATGGTTTGTGTATTTGGATATTTAAATATCACTAGCCCTAGATATTTATATTTAAAAATATCAAAAAGGGATTTTTGGATTTAAAAGGGAAATTTTATTTTTCGAAATGGAAATGGAATTTCGAATGGATTAAGAAATATTAACTTGTTTTTAATAATAAAAACAAGTAGCTGAGTTTATATAAAATTCTATAAATAGAAAGAAAAGTTATCACTTGAAAATATTAGATTTTTAATTTCAAGTTTGAATTTAAAAAAGGACAATTATTTTCCAGAATGGGAATTGGATTTCAAATAAGTTTGAAATAAGGACTTGTTTTAAATAATTTAAAACAAGAAGTGGAATGTATAAACGATGTTTATAAATGAATAAAAATTATATTATCGTTGGATAATCTAGAAATGTAAATTCAAGCATGATTTTAAAAAGGAAAATTCATTTTCCAAAGTTGGTTTTCAAATGGAATTTGAAATCAAAAACTTGTTTTAATATTTAAAACAAGAAGTGAAATGTATAAATGATAATTTTTGAAATAAAGAGAAAATAAGTATTATTGGATAATTAGAATTTAAATTTAAGAGTGGATTAAAAAGGAGAATTGAAAATCATTTTTCAAAGAAAATGATGTAATTCATTTTGATGTTCGAAAGGTAAATTGAATTAGAATAAATCCGTAAGGGTTTACAAATAGAATTTGACTATGTTGATTTTATAAAAATATTTAATCTCAGAAAGGATATTGGATTTATATTAAGTAGAAACTGTAATTGAAATTTAATGTGAAAATAGATTACGTATTTATATATATATTGTAGTATTGATATATATAAGTTATATAATGTAAACTATTGCGAAATTGGAATCAAGTTTCAAATAGATTGTAAAAATGGAGGTTTTGTTTAACAAGGAAGCTAATTTATAAACAACGTTTATAAATGGGATGAAATAATTTTCATTGAGTAATTTTGAAAATAGATTTCAAATGTAAGAAATGGAAGAAAAGGTGAGGTTTAAACCGAGTTGTTGTACTGCAGACTTTTATCTGTGTGACGACCCCAAAACCCCGTACGACGGTGGCAAGGGTAATCTTTGGAATATAACAAATAAACAGATAACAGCAGAACAGAAATAAATAAAGACACCAGATAATGTACAATAGAATACACTGGATAAACATAATCATCAGAGTTACACAGTATACAGGATCATACTTAGTACAAAATACAGTTCAGCTATACATAAATGTCTACAGCGGAAAAACAAAACATAATATGTACAACAGGAGCTGAACAGCATAAAAATAGATAAATGGTAGAATCCATCTTCAGCTCCAGCTATCTAGAAAGAGCGTGCTAAAACCTGAATACAAGGTTGCCCGTGTAGAAAGAGGGGCACCCGAGTTTGCAAGTGAAACAAACTACGAGTCAGTCATGGGACTGGTACGAGAAATCTACTTAACATATTTTAATATATGGCCAATCACAGGACCACGCCACTTTTGCGCAACGGGTTTACTCTGTTGGATTGCCAGTGCATTAAAACAAGTAAATCTTTGAGACATCGCAATGCCTTTTATAAAAATGAAGCCATTATAAGACTCAGTTCCCATCACACAATGCAACGCAAACCGGAGGATAGAGTTTTACCTTATAATGGCCAAAATATGCTTGATACGAATAAAACAAAAGCATTTGATATTATTACTACTGCTTATATGTTTCAAAAACAATTTCAAATCATAAGTATCAATCATAGATGGCATTAATGCCCCATACCACTATGTCGCCATATATAGGTATACAATCAAAACCGCAAAGTCACGTATTTGGAAATTGGATTTCCGTCATGAACCAAGGCAAGGGATCATCCTCACTGAATTCGAGATGCTCTAGCCCGTGTCTCAGGACCCAGACTCAGGTGGGCCCTTGGATTGTCAGGGCTGATCCACCGATGTGGATTAAAATGCCTGAACACTGCGTGTCCCCGCCCTTTGGGGCGTCAATGAGCCAAATGACTCCATCGACTCCACATAGTCACCGATATATCCGAGGCGCCTTGCAACAGCAACAACCACACAGGTGAAAATAATATAAATGTCAGGGCTGGTAGGTCACTGACACCACCCTAGCTAGAAGGAAACGCATGTCCTCCCTGAGGTCCTCTCCCGTTTCTGGTTCATACCAGGGTGTGAGGCTCGCGAATCGACGCTATACACAAAGCTATGCCACACAGGTCGTGCTTTGATCATCAACCACAAGACTTTGCTTTTCAACAGAAGCCTTGATCATCTGCCACTTAGGCGTGCCACACAAGCAATTCACTCTATGTGACAGATTTCTATTGATATATATCCTCTGAGCTCGTTCGTCTCAGAGAAGGGCGCTAAGAAAGAGAATAAATTCTCCGCCACCAAACAGATATATATTTAATAGAGATCAATCAGCACATAACGAAATGCAATGTCAGACACACAGTCCATTTACAAGTTTGTTCTGGGTCTGATCGAAACCGGAGGCACTATATACCTCGCATATCCATCGATCTCCAAGTACATCTAGACGATCACCACTTATTATTTATATTTCGGGATGCCTCCCAATCAAGACGTCAGTTAGCATCCAACCGAGGTGAAGATCTCCGGTCTTCAACCACCGTATTCATCATCGACTTCTTATTGCCGATCAATTATTTGAAATGAGATTTAACTCGGCCTTTTCAAATAATTCACATATATATAGAATTTAAATCAATTCATTTCAATGGTTAAATTATTGGACATCAATAATTCTGTTTTTTAATGTAATTTTCACGCCAAACACATTCAACCATTAAATATCTAATAAACCGGGTAAATTTGGTTTATTTTCCATTACATATCATTTATAATATTTTATAACGATTTATCACTATTTTTATTCATTAAAAAAAATAGCCAATTCATTCAAACGACGCTTCAGGCTATAACGCGGTCGTGGCGCTGTTTTTCTTCAGATTTGATTTATACATATTTGAAAATCTAACCGTTGGTCTTCACAAATTTTATATCATTAGAAAAATCTTTTCAAAACGAATCCAACGGTTTCAGTTTTGGGAAAATCCGACGGTCGGATCTCCCTGTAAAATCATTTGAAGTTACGATTTCAAAATACGAACTGCAGCATCGTTATTCGATTTAATTTAATTATATATATATATATATAATCAATTCTAGCGTTGTTTTTCTTCAGATTTGAATTAAACATTCCAGACAATCCAACCGTTGGATCTTCACAAAAATGGTGCCGTTGGAAAGATATTTCCAAAGCGAACCCAACGGTTTCGGTTTCGGGAAAATCTAGTGGTCGGATCTCCCGCACTAATCGTTTGAAATCACGGTTTTGAAACATGAACTGCAGCTTCATTATTCAATTTATTTCAATTATATATATATATATATATAATTCATTTTTCGATTTCAAAACCATATTCATTTCACATATTTGATAAAAACGATATTTTTATCCAATAGCTATTTATTTCAACACATGAATTTTATTTCAACACAAGAATTTTATTTTTAACAGTTCATATATATTATAAAAATGTGATTTTTATTGTAAAACAATTTATTTCAAAACACGATTATTTTATATAGTTTGTACATAAGGTATAAATGTTATTTTTGTTGTTGAAACAATTTATTTAAAACACTAATATTTTACATAGTCTATATATATAATAAAAATGTTATTTTTATTTTTCAAAGAATTTATTCAGTACATGAACTTAATTCAACCCATGTATTTCTATTCAACACATGAATTTTATTTTAACACATGAACTTCTGTTTCAACACATGAATTTTATTTTTACACATGAATTTTATTTTTAACAGTTCATATATATCATAAAAATGTGATTTTTATTGTAAAACAATTTATTTCAAAACAAGATTATTTTATATAGTTTATATACAAGGTAAAAATGTTATTTTTGGTGTTAAAACAATTTATTTAAAACACTAATATTTTACAAAGTCTATATATATAATAAAAATGTTATTTTTATTTTTCTAAGAATTTATTCAATACATGAACTTAATTCAACACATGAATTTCTATTCAACACATGAATTTTATATTCAACACATGAATTTTATCTCAACGCATGAATTTTATTCACCATATGAATTTTATTTCAACACATGAATTTAATTTCAACACATGAATATAAATCAAACACAGGAATATTTCAGAAAATTTCGGCAGCATAACGGCAGGGTAGTTAAAACCGGCACCGTCTCTAGTACGGCTCCTCGCTCTACCTTAAAGCCTCGCAGCTTTTAACAATGGGGATTTTCAAAATCTAGTTTGTACGCAGATGAATTTTCCCATATACTAATCCTATTGGGATTTCAACCACAATCAATCATTTCAAATCAACCATTCATGATATTCACCAAATTTTCACATCAACCAATAATCCAAACAATGTCACAACCAATATATATCGTCCATGGTCTGTGGACAAGGGGAGTGTATACATATATATAGATATACATATATAACTATATTTCGATTTCATTTCAATATCATTTCAATTTATTTCAACGCGTATATCATTTTTACAACGCATATATAACTTATACATCGAACATACAACTTATATAACGCTTATATAACTCATACTTCGACTATATAATTTATACATCATTGTTTCCATATTGTTTATAATTCAGAAATCTCACATTGATTTTCGCGTTGCCAAAAATTGTAGCTAGCTCAGAAAAATATCCGGTCTTTCTAGAATGTAGAAGACGTCCGCATGAGTCCACTGTCTCTTGTTTCAATGAATTTCGACCACATAGCAAAAAGATATGAATTTTAGAAGTAAATCACATTTCATAGCGCTTGGAAGTGTTATAAATTGTTACATCCCACCTCCGCCAGGGTGTCTCTTGCAAGCACTCTGACTTTGGAGGGGCGTTTGTACCGGGTAAACATGCATAATGATATATCAAGGCAGAACAAGAACATATGTATATATATATAAACAGAGTAAATAAGATAAGTAAAACAGCGGAAGATTTCAAACTAGTTCAAAACAAGTCTGGCACATCATAATGTCAACTTTCCAAATACACAAGTCTAGATAAAAACAACATCACTGGAAAAACTGAAATACATAAGTACTATCCCCAAAATAAGTGATGACCATAGCTAGCTTCATGTCAAGACCGTACATGAGCTAAAATCCCACAAGCAAGTGATCAGAAATCCAAGCTAAGCTCCAATATTCCCACCCTGAGAACCTGGGGGGAGGGGGGGGGGGGAACGGAAGAAAAGAGGCGAAAGGAAAATAGGTCAGTCAAAAAGACTGAGTAAGCCCTACTACAATCAATGTAAACTGATAAAGTTAACTGGCATGCGAAGCAGGGATGAACATAAGTATAACAACATACTAGCATGATGATTAACTAACAAGGTAGATAAAGGTGTCATCGCATAATCAGGTTTAAGGTTTTTGCACCACAGGTGTACTAGCAAACTAACATGACTTGAATAAACAAGTATTGATCCCTTGGCCCAAGCTTTGGCCCAATAACATGAAGTGACCCTAATACGCGGTCCAACCAAACGGTCTAGTCGATCGGCTCCCTATAAGCCTAACTCATCACGTGTTGGTGTCAATACAGCCCAAACATAATTGTAGTCAGACTGTGCAGGGTCTCCCGTCGGGTGTATCAAGCCCTAGGGTGTCAACCCCTGGACACCATAAACATAAGTGCACAGTCTCGATCTACTGGTACCCGTGCATGTTTTCCCCGGCTTCGGACTATGTGCACGACCATAGTCCGCCCGGAACTACACCGGCGTACCCTTCTGCCGTCGTTTTTGGTCTCTTACCTCAAGTCCAGTAATTGTGCCCCCACCCTAGCCTAGACCCTAGGGCCATAATGATACGAACTGGGGATTACTACTGGAGTGGACCCCCATTGCTAGGATTTTCTAGTGGGTTAAGTACGGTTTAACCCTTTTACTAATCATGGATTAACTTGGTTAAGTGTAACGATGAGTTCACGACTTAACCCTGATTAATCTACCAAGCCCAAATTGGTTAAGTATTAAGTGGACCATGACTTAACCCTAATCATGAGGCATTAATTAATTAATGCGCCTTAACCTCTCACATTAGACTTTGTTGCGGTTACTAGTTAAGCCGGGTGGGTCCGGGTAGCTTTACACCCCAACTTGGTCTAACCTCGGGTTCAAGGTACAACATGACCAACTTCTCACATTGGGTCCTATTGTTTGTAGCAAATAGTTAAGCCGGTCGGTTCCGGGTAGTTTTACGCTACAAACTCAACCCAACCTCGAGTTGGTCACACTTATATTTTCTAAGTGTCATGTCCATCATGTTTCCAAAACATGTTACAAGTTTTCAAGCATTTGGGTAGACCTAACTTAATAGGTAAATTCCCAATGGGTAGACCTAACTTAATAGGTAAATTCCCAATCTTATGTTTTTATGTCTTTTAAGTTTACCCAACCCCAAACGCAATCCCATCGCTTACATATCGCAATAGCACATAAAGGATAGAAAGAGGGAACTTGGCATAATCATGACATAAAGGTGTTGAAGCCACAAGTTTCACATGGTGGCATATGAAATGTACATATGTTCATATACTTGCATATTACATTTTTAGGCCTCAAAAGCATGCATAAAACCAAACTTAGCATATTGGTGATACATGGTGATAAATGACATGTAGAAATGGCCATAAGTTCGCATTTAGCCTCACATGCAAGTTATCATAAGGGATATGATAACTTACATGTTGCCAAAATGCAACCTTTAGCATAAAGCTTGAAGCTTTAAGCTCATAAACCCAAGATAAGCTTGCATAACATGATAACATGAGCAAAATGATCAACCCAAACTTGCATAACATAACTTGCATATCATATGGCAAACTTGCATGTCATAACATGGCAAACTTGCATAACATAACATGATAAACTTGCATATCATAACATGGCAAACTTGCATAGCATAACATGGTAAACTTGCATATCATAACATGGCATACTTGCATAACATAACATGGTAAACTTGCATATCATAACATGGCATACTTGCATAACATAACATGATAAACTTGCATATCATAACATGGCAAACTTGCATAACATAACTTGATAAACTTGCATATCATAACATGGCAAACTTGCATAGCATAACATGGTAAACTTGCATATCATAACATGGCATACTTGCATAACATAACTTGCATATCATATGATCAAAACCAAACTTGCATCATTCATTTAACTTTAGAGTTTATGTATGAAAGTAGAAAAGGGCTTACAATGCTTATGAAGACACAAAAATATGACAAAGCCCTTATGCAATCAAATAGACCCAAAATGCAAGCTCTAATAGAAAATCCCTTGAGCAAAAATGATCAAAACTCTTGCTTTATGATGTAAATATGGAAACTTGACTTGAATGCAAGCTAATGACACTCATACAAGCTTGAAAACACTTGTATGCATGGAAAATCTCTCATAGAAATTTACTTAGGAATTTTATGAAGAGAGTGGAGGCCATGAGAGGAATGATTTTGCCATAGTTTAGTTACTTGAATGAATAATGATGATTTAGGGTTAGGTTAGGGGCTTATTTATAGAGATTAGGATTAGTTTCAACCTTAGGATTAAACCCTAATTCCAATCTCAGCCCTTAAAACCGAATCTGGCCCCCAAACTCAACACAACCCCAAAATGGTGCACCAAGCAAAACTGCCCGGCTGAGCCAAGTCGACAGCCAAGTCGATAGGGCTGTCGACTTGGGTCCAACCAAGTCGACTCCCAAGTCGACAGGGCTGTCGACTTGGGTGCTTTGGCGGGAATTTTCCCGCCTGGCCCAATCTAACCCTAATTTCCAAATTCAAACTTGAATTTGAAATCTGTTTTGAACTTGCAATTTTCTGAAAACTTCATTGGGCCTTAATCGGGTCATACGGACTCCAATTTTCGAAAACTCGGACTCTATTTCGCGTATTTTTCCGAGACGAACGCAATGGCATAGCCCTTTTCCCTTGATTCAGATTTATAAATTAAATTCTGCCTCGATTTATGTTATAACAGGTTATTGAAAATACGGGTTGTTACATTCTCCCCTCCTTAATGGATTTCGTCCCCGAAATCTTCAAGTTAGGAAGAACGTATCCTACCATCCAACATCCATCTACTCAAAACATCATCCACGAGCAATCATTGTCCTTACAAGATTCTAAATGTTGTATGAACATATGCAAAGGTGTGTGTATATGTACTTATCTAATGCAAATATCATCAATGCAAATTATGTTAGTGAAATGAATCCATATGTGTGCAATTCCTAACATAATGTATAACATCTATATGTGCGCACATAACATACATCCATATGCAACATCCATGTGATAACACAAAAATTTTCATCCATGAATAAGCGTAAACACTCATGCATATGCAATATGAGGAGTGTGTGAGCCGATCTAGTGCCTAACGTGTATAATGCATCCACGAGTAACCACTTGCAAACACTTGCAACCACTTACAAACATCAAGCATAACATGTTTCAAACACATGTTTCATCCAAAGGGTTTCTACCTAAGGTTCTCATGACAAGATTAACGCGATATAGATAGCAAAAGAAAGATATGCTACAAAGAGATCGGGAGGATAAGCAGGATATACTCCTTTCGGATTACAAGAAATCCCTTCCTAACCCAACCCCAATCCTATAAAAGCCCTAAAGGTTTAGTCAACCTAACGGACCCCTTCAAACCTTGACATGTATTACTAACCGATGAGTCATACCCCCTTATGGAGTTTACAACAGAAATGGGATCGAGAATGGGACCGAGAGGATATACGTAAAAAGATAACATGCGAGTAAGTTCCACCGGAAAACAAGGATCAAGGATATACTCTTAGAAAGAGATATGATGCGCGTATCTAGCATTCAGTCTTCTATGTCACGTTTCCTTGAGTTTAACTCCACTGTGCTTTGACCGTCTTTTACTTCATGATTCCTTGGCTTCTTAACCCTTATTTCCAAATATGAGTTGGAACTCATTTCATTGTCGCCTCTCGTCTTCCTCTTTTACTTACTCTTCTATCATTCTTGGCTTAAACATAACTATGACCACATGGTTTCATGCAAGCTCTCCAAAATTCACCAGTGAATCCTGGATCTCGTTTACTTACTATAAAGTATTCCACGCAGCAGAACTTTTCTTGAAAATACCAATCCACGTTGCCAATTGCTCTTACTAACGTGATTTTCTATAACTCATGCTTGAACGAAATGAACTATCCGCCTGCGAATGATAGGCCGTACTTAGATTCAGCCGTTTGCCCATGACTTCCCGTAGACTATCTCAAAACTGGCTAGTGAAGATTGAGTCACGGTTACTAACTATACTTTAGGGAACCTCGTGCAACCGCTTTATTTCTTGAAAGTAAACTGTCGCTAGCTATGATGCAGTCCTTTCTCTCTTTACCGGAGTGAAATGAGCACTCTTCGTGAGTCTACCTACTATGACCCACATGCTTGTATTCTCTTTCCTTGACCTAGGCAGTCCATCCACGAAATCCTTCGTGACACTTTACTACTTCCATTGCGGGGACCTCCGATGGATGTAATAGCCCACCGGGCTTTTTATGACTCGGCCTTAATCTGTTGGCACAACATGCACCTTGGGACAAACTCGGCCACCTCCTCGAGTGATGTGCATCTTCAAGAGCCTTCTTTCTCTCATCGCGTCTTAGCCATCCCTTGTCATCTATAGCGAGGTGACTTACCATCTCGCCTCGAATCAACTTGTCCATGATCTCGACTAACTGCGGGTCTTCTTTCTGCGAAGTCCCTACTTGATCCAGAAGGGTAGGTCTAAGCTCAAGGGACGCTAACTAACTAATTAAACTGAGAGAACTTCTTACTTTAATTTTCCTCGTTGGAGCTTTTCGGTTTTGAACTGCGACCACTTTAGCAGGATCCACCACTAAGCCTTGCTTAGAAACTATGTGCCTAAGAAATCTAACTCCTTTTTCTCCAAAATGACATTTGGAGGACTTGGCTTTCAACTGATGCGCTCTAAGCGTATCCATCACCTCCTTGAGATGTCTAGCATGTTCTTCCTCGTTCTTCAAGAAAGTCAAGATATCGTCTACAAAGACTACCACAAACTCGTTCAGGAACTCCCTAGACACCCTACTCATCAAGTCCACGAAGTAGGCGGGTGCATTAGTCAAACCGAATGGCATGACCAGCCATTCTAAGAATCCATCTGGAGTTCTGAGCGCAGTTTCGCCTATACTATCCTCAGCTATTCTGAGCTGATGGAATAGATGTTCCTACAAGCTGATCAAACAAATCATCGATCCTTGGCAATGGTTGTCTATTCTCTTTAACTCACGATAATCAACACAAAGTCGAAGAGAACCATCTGCCTTGGTAGTAAATACTACAGGCGCTCCCCATTCGGATATACTTCGTCTAATGAAGTTCTTCTCAAGCAACTCCTTGACTTGCTTTCTTAACTCTCATCTTGCGGGGCCATGTGCCTAACCGGCCACGAAACTATCTTGGCATTATCAACCAGATAAATGCGGAAATCAATCTCTCGCTTAGGGGTAACCCCCCTTCACTTCACCCAAGATATCAGGATATTCTCGGACCACCCTCATAGATTGCAAACTATCGATAGACGAGTTGAGGGATTCAAGATAACACAACGTGACGGGACCCATAGGGTTACTAGAAATTTTTAGGGTATTACCGAGGCGAGTCATGAGCCTCACAACCCTATGCTCAAAAATCAAGGATGGCTCCAAAACTGGACAACCGATCCATGCCCAAAATCAACCCATACCCCATGAAACCGAGAATATAAGCATCACACGAGAACTCTACTAAAGATAGAGATTTTCAAATCCACGTAGATAATAGACAAATGGGCGGAACCCCCAATTGGATTTGAAACACACACGGGATCATTAACTAGACTAGTACTTAGGTGCAAACTTTCAACTAGATCAGATGAAACAACTATGCGATGCTCCAGAATCAAACAAAGTACGAACAGGAAAATCAGAAATGTAAACAAGACTTTCAACAGAAATACTACCTCGATCGGGAACTGGAGCGACATTGAGAGCATGAACTTGCCCGCCTGAAGGTCCAGCACGCTGAGTCTGACCCTGGCCTTGCCCTTGCTTCTTCGGGCAATCCTTACTGAAATGTCCAGTCTCACCGCAGAAAAAGCATTCACCATTCTCCCTTTTCCTCTTCTTACAATCCTTAATAAGATGCCCAACTGAACCGCAATAATGGCACTTCCCCTTGTTGTTCTTGCCCTTGTTGTTGTTCCCCTTGTTGCCTTGACTCTTATTCTTGTTCTTGTTCTGATTGCCTTGACTGCTCTGACCACTTGGATTTCCCTGATTTCCTTTCCACTGGGAATCAGTCTTCTTGGCTTGAGTATCATTCATCTTGATCTCTTTCTTGACATCTCCCTGAAGTAACGCCATATCAACCAAGCTCTCAAACGTGGCCTCATGGGGAATATGTGACATAGCCAATCCCTGCAACGGCTCATTCAATCCTCTAGCAAAACGAAGAGCCTTCTTCTGAGGAGTATTCACCATATCCAAGCCAAAACGAGCTAACTGATTGAACTTGTTCACATATTCTTTGACAGACATATCTCCTTGTTTCAAAGTTATGAACCTCTCCATTTGCAGATTCTCCTCAGCAGAAGATAGAAACTTAAGCACGATCCTTGCCCTGAAATCGGCCCAAGTCTCAATAGGCCTAGTACCATTGGTGACTTCCCACCAATAAGCGGCTTCATCCTTCATAAGCCAGACCGCCAACAAGATCTTCCTCTGATCGTCTAACCCAAAGATAGCAAATAAATCCACGGTCTCTTTCAACCAATTTCTGGCCTCTACAAAAGTCTCAGTGCCTTGAAAGTTCTTGCCACCCATTGCTTTGAAATCTTTGCAAGTCTTTGCGAAGTCAACTTAAGGATGCTGAGGGGGAGGAGGAAGAGGAACCTCAGCGACAAGAGGAGGAGGAACTTTAACTACCGGAGGAGGAGGAGGAGGAGCATCTGCGGGGCCGGCTTCGGTCGCCCTAGCCTCCAAAAGTCTCCTATACCAAACAGGTACGTGTACTCCCTCCGGAATGGCAAAGTTTTTGGCCATACTGAAAACGAAGAAAAAGATAGATTCAGAATGGAGAAAAACGAAGGAATTTTGCTAATGGCTTTTTGGGGATTAGCCTTTAAAATAAACTAGACTTTTCTTCGGAAAATACTTTATACTTGGTTTTGAAAATAGTTTTCCAAAAGTTTTAAAAACCTTTTTGTTCCTTCTCGTAAACCATATGCTCTTATACCAAATGTAACACCCCGCCTCCGCCAGGGTGTCTCTTGCAAGCACTCTGACTTTGGAGGGGCGTTTGTACCGGGTAAACATGCATAATGATATATCAAGGCAAAACAAGAACATATATATATATATAAACAGAGTAAATAAGATAAGTAAAACAGCGGAAGATTTCAAACTATTTCAAAACAAGTCTGGCACATCAAAATGTCAACTTTCCAAATACACAAGTCTAGATAAAAACAACATCACTGGAAAAACTGAAATACATAAGTACTATCCCCAAAATAAGTGATGACCATAGCTAGCTTCATGTCAAGACCGTACATGAGCTAAAATCCCACAAGCAAGTGATCAGAAATCCAAGCTAAGCTCCAATATTCCCACCCTGAGAACCTGGGGGGAGGGGGGAACGGAAGAAAAGAGGCGAAAGGAAAACAGGTCAGTCAAAAAGACTGAGTAAGCCCTACTACAATCAATGTAAACTGATAAAGTTAACTGGCATGAGAAGCAGGGATGAACATAAGGATAACAACATACTAGCATGATGATTAACTAACAAGGTAGATAAAGGTGTCATCGCACAATCAGGTTTAAGGTTTTTGCACCACAGGTGTACTAGCAAACTAACATGACTTGAATAAACAAGTATTGATCCCTTGGCCCAAGCTTTGGCCCAATAACATGAAGTGACCCTAATACGTGGTCCAACCAAACGGTCTAGTCGATCGGCTCCCTATAAGCCTAACTCGTCACGTGTTGGTGTCAATACGGCCCAAACATAATTGTAGTCAGACTGTGCAGGGTCTCATGTCGGGTGTATCAAGCCCTAGGGTGTCAACCCCTGGACACCATAAACATAAGTGCACAGTCTCGATCTACTGGTACCCGTGCATGTTTTCCCCGGCTTCAGACTATGTGCACGACCATAGTCCGCCCGGAACTACACCGGCTTACCCTTCTGCCGTCGTTTTTGGTCTCTTACCTCAAGTCCAGTAATTGTGCCCCCACCCTAGCCTAGACCCTAGGGCCATAATGATACGAACTTGGGATTACTGCTGGAGTGGACCCCCATTGCTAGGATTTTCTAGTGGGTTAAGTACGGTTTAACCCTTTTACTAATCATGGATTAACTTGGTTAAGTGTAACGATGAGTTCACGACTTAACCCTGATTAATCTACCAAGCCCAAATTGGTTAAGTATTAAGTGGACCATGACTTAACCCTAATCATGAGGGATTAATTAATTAATGCGCCTTAACCTCTCACATTAGACTTTGTTGCGGTTACTAGTTAAGCCGGGCGGGTCCGGGTAGCTTTACACCCCAACTTGGTCTAACCTCGGGTTCAAGGTACAACATGACCAACTTCTCACATTGGGTCCTATTGTTTGTAGCAACTAGTTAAGCCGGTTGGTTCCGGGTAGTTTTACGCTACAAACTCAACCCAACCTCGAGTTGGTCACACTTATATTTTCTAAGTGTCATGTCCATCATGTTTCCAAAACATGTTACAAGTTTTCAAGCATTTGGGTAGACCTAACTTAATAGGTAAATTCCCAATGGGTAGACCTAACTTAATAGGTAAATTCCCAATCTTATGTTTTTATGTCTTTTAAGTTTACCCAACCCCAAACGCAATCCCATCGCTTACATATCGCAATATCGCATAAAGGATAGAAAGAGGGAACTTGGCATAGTCATGACATAAAGGTGTTGAAGCCACAAGTTTCACATGGTGGCATATGAAATGTACATATGTTCATATACTTGCATATTACATTTTTAGGCCTCAAAAGCATGCATAAAACCAAACTTAGCATATTGGTGATACATGGTGATAAATGACATGTAGAAATGGCCATAAGTTCGCATTTAGCCTCACATGCAAGTTATCATAAGGGATATGATAACTTACGTGTTGCCAAAATGCAACCTTTAGCATAAAGCTTGAAGCTTTAAGCTCATAAACCCAAGATAAGCTTGCATAACATGATAACATGAGCAAAATGATCAACCCAAACTTGAATAACATAACTTGCATATCATATGGCAAACTTGCATGTCATAACATGGCAAACTTGCATAACATAACATGATAAACTTGCATATCATAACATGGCAAACTTGCATAGCATAACATGGTAAACTTGCATATCATAACATGGCATACTTGCATAACATAACATGGTAAACTTGCATATCATAACATGGCATACTTGCATAACATAACATGATAAACTTGCATATCATAACATGGCAAACTTGCATAACATAACTTGATAAACTTGCATATCATAACATGGCAAACTTGCATAGCATAACATGGTAAACTTGCATATCATAACATGGCATACTTGCATAACATAACTTGCATATCATATGATCAAAACCAAACTTGCATCATTCATTTAACTTTAGAGTTTAAGTATGAAAGTAGAAAAGGGCTTACAATGCTTATGAAGACACAAAAATATGACAAAGCCCTTATGTAATCAAATAGACCCAAAATGCAAGCTCTAATAGAAAATCCCTTGAGCAAAAATGATCAAAACTCTTGCTTTATGATGTAAATATGGAAACTTGACTTGAATGCAAGCTAATGACACTCATACAAGCTTGAAAACACTTGTATGCATGGAAAATCTCTCATAGAAATTTACTTAGGAATTTTATGAAGAGAGTGGAGGCCATGAGAGGAATGATTTTGCCATAGTTTAGTTACTTGAATGAATAATGATGATTTAGGGTTAGGTTAGGGGCTTATTTATAGAGATTAGGATTAGTTTCAACCTTAGGATTAAACCCTAATTCCAATCTCAGCCCTTAAAACCGAATCTGGCCCCCAAACTCAATACAACCCCAAAATGGTGCACCAGGCAAAACTGCCCGGCTGAGCCAAGACGACAGCCAAGTCGACAGGGCTGTCGACTTGGGTCCAACCAAGTCGACTCCCAAGTCGACAGGGCTGTCGACTTGGGTGCTTTGGCGGGAATTTTCCCGCCTGGCCCAATCTAACCCTAATTTCCAAATTCAAACTTGAATTTGAAATCTGTTTTGAACTTGCAATTTTCTGAAAACTTCATTGGGCCTTAATCGGGTCATACGGACTCCGATTTTCGAAAACTCGGACTCTATTTCGCGTATTTTTCCGAGATGAACGCAATGGCATATCCCGTTTCTCTTGATTCAGATTTATAAATTAAATTCTGCCTCGATTTATGTTATAACGGGTTATTGAAAATACGGGTTGTTACATAAATGGTTTTAGAAATAAAAACTGCACCTTTTCAGTTCAGTTCGAAACTAGGTTTCAATTTCCACTCCAATCTGTTGCACGATATGAAGATCAGTCTGCACCACTCCGTAGATCTAGGAGAGACGCGCATTTTGAGGGTGGGGGCGCTCAATTAGGTGCGGTGGCGGAGGCAGGATCGGGCTCGACGTCGATGATCTTTAGATGGGCGGATCTGCTCGTACAAGCGACGAGGGAGGCTGAGGCTACTACAGATTTGAAGAGGGGACTTCGATCTTCAAAAAGTTCCAAAGGAGGGTGTGCTTTCATCGAGAGATGGAAGAGAAAAAGAGGAGAGAAGCACGGGATGAATTCCACCATTCACTACGATGTATCGGGGAAGAAAAGCGGGGAGAGAGAAAGTGATTTGATTGGCCGAGATTTTTTTATATTTATATATTTTAAAAATTCAAAAATACCCCTTATCTCATACGAACTCCAATCCAAACCCAACGACTGTCGTCCCAAGCTGAATACCCCCATTCCAAACACAATGGGATATGCTTCGTAAGCCCATTCGACTGTTTCAGTCAGTTATTCTTCAAATTAAAATATAAAACATTCAATATTTGTTTTAAACGTACATTTCAATTTGCCGGGGCCATATACTGATCCCAAAAATCCCAAAAAAATAAATCTAGCTATGTTTTGACGATACGGTCCCAACAAAACTAGTTTCATTGAATTTTGAGACCGTTTGAAAAACGGCCCTTTTCTAGTCGATCCAATTTAATAGAAATCGACCAAACGCATTTTCTTTTGCCACGCTCACATACTAACTTCAAAAATTATGAAATTTGAAATCTAGCAATAATTTGACATCCCGGATTCAACAAAAGTGGTTTCGCTGAATTTTGAGGTCGTTGGCAAAATATCTATTTTCACAGGCTATATATATTCTATAGCGACCTTTCTGAAAATTCATTTGGCCATAACTTTTGATTTCCTCTATGAAACTTCGATTTTTCAGATTCTTAGAAAGATATTCATAAACAGATTTAAATATTTTTGGTTTCATTAAAATCCGTTCTATTTTGCACCCGGCACAGTCAGTCAAAGTTCAAATTCAAATTTTGAAACTGCCGCGCCTTTTCAAGCCTTGTTTATAATTAAAAATAATTATATTTATTTTCAAACGCCGATTCAAACATACTTTTCGTCGTTATTATTTAAAATAATTTTAAATATCCAAAATTCACTAAAATAGCCAAATTAAAAATTTTAAATTGGCTCAGATTTTCCGGGTTGTTACAATCCGTCTCTAGATAAGAACACAGTCGATCAATGTCTGAGAGGTAATTAAAATACCCCAACTTGAATGACTTCACTATTATCAAGGAACGATATTAGTTTGTAATGGTAAGGTGTGTTGAGTAAATTGATTATTTCCATAAAAAAAGTTTATAACTAGGATTCGATTTTATCGAATTAAAATTAAATGATTTATGGAAATTGGAATTTAATATAGAAGTGAGTTGGGGATAATTTACAACCGAGTTGTGAATTTTTATAAAGTAATCGATGGCTTTGGAAAATCAAGATGTGTAAATTAGATTTGGAGAACTGCTTTAATTTATATTAAGAAATGGAGTGGAATTTAATTATAAACGAAGTTTAAAAGTTTATAATTAAATTTAATTAAAAGGAACTTGCCGCAGCGCGGCAGTTCGAAATTTGGCGTTTCGAACTTCAATTAAGTATATAGAACTCAATATGAGTCGGAATTCGATGAAACAAAAAAGGCCCAAACCTATTGAATAATAATTTTCTAATAAAAGAGAAAAATATGGATTTCGTTATATAGATTTTGAGTTATGTCAAAATCAAATTTTAGAAAAGTCACTGTAAAAATCATTTTAAAAACATAATGATTAATTAATTAATTAATTAAAAGGGTTTTTAGCGAATAAAAATCCGAATTTCGGTTAGAAAAAATCAGATTTGAGTATGAAATAAATATGAACTCAAGCAAGTTGAATAAAGTGATTTTTGGTAGTAAAATCAAAATTTGAATGATGCAATGATATTAACTAAATAATACAAGAAGTTAGATGATATGGTTCGAATGGAACTTGATGTGAGTTAAGCAAATTGGATTTGTAAATTAGAATTAGAATTCAAATATGATGCGTGAGTTATAAATGGAATTTGAATTGTCATAAGTGAATTGCACGACAAGTGAATTCGAATTGTCATAAGTGAATTTGAATTCAAATATGTTTGAACACTATTGGATCAATCTATAAGTGAATGGAGCAGTTGAATTATTTAAAGGATTAATTAGTGGCATTGAATGCGATTTTGTCAAACTAGTCGTATGGATTGAGATAAAATGAAAATGCAGGTGCATGTACATTAGACATACATGAGATAAAGTGAATGAAGAGTATGAAGATTTTAATTAAAGTGCCCGACAAAAAGGCACATGTTTAAATTTCCATATGAGGTTTTATGCGCCGAATCGGCAAGCCACTTGGCTTTTTGATTTTCTTTTTAAATTGAAAAGGTCTAGAGAGGCGAGTTGGGTTTTGAACGATTGACCGGTACATGGGAAGTGCTGGCGAAATTTTCCGAAAATTTAAGGAGTTAGAGTATTTTTAAGAAATTTTTAAAATAGAAATTAATATATCGAAATATATAGAATTCGATAATGAATTTGGAAATATAGTTAATGATTGAATATTAATTAAAAGGGGTCGGTGATTGTTTGACTGTTGATGGATGTTTGTTTTCATTTGATAGTTAAGTCACCAGTTATCAAAGATTTTTGGACCATCGTTGTCAATACAGAGAGACCAGTTGGATTTATTATCCGAAAACCACTCCGTATAGGCATAGGCGTTGTGAATTAGATTACGCTGAAGATAATTGAAGACAGGGTAAAATGAAAGAGTTGTTATGTTTGTCCAGACCTAGGACAACTTGTATGGAAGAATGTCTGACATAGTATCCCTAAGGGATCACATAAGACGGTCTTTTCAAGGTATTACGTCTGGTGGTTGAGAAATTCCTTTATTTTATCTTTTATACCAGTAATATTTTTGGAAAGATCAACTAGTGATTTGACTGGTTTGACGATGTGACATTCAAAGTGTATGGTTGTAATAACCCTGAAATCTGAGCCAATTTAAAATTTTTATTTTGGCAATTTTGATGAATTTTGAATATTTAAAATGAATTATTTCAAATAATAACAACGAGAAATTTATTTTGAATAGAAATAGAATGTATATATTTATATAGATCATCGTTAGAATATAAATATTTATTTTTAATTATATAACGAGCCTGAAATGGCGCGGTAGTTTGAAAATTCGATTTCAAAGTTCAGATGAATGTGTAGGATTCAAAATAAACCGGATTTTAGCAAAACCAAAAATATTAGAACCTAATTGAGAATATCTTTCCAACGAATCCAAAAAATTGAAATTTAATAGCGGTGATAAAAAGATACATCCAGTTGAAAATTCAGAATAGTCGCTATGGAATTCTGGCCCTTAAAAATAGCCATTTTGGAAACGACCTCGGTTTTTGACGAAACCACTTTTGTTGTATCCGAGATGTCAGATTATTGCTAGATTCCAAAATTCGTAATTTTTTGAATTAATATGTGAGCATGGCCAAGTAAAACGTGTTTTGACAGTTTTAGTCAATTTCGATCGACCTGAAAATGGCCATTTTTCAAACGGTCTCAGAATTTGACGAAATTAGTTTTGTTAGGACCGTATCATCAATACGAAGCTAAAAAATATTTTTTGGGAATTTTTAGAGTCCGTATGTAGCCCCGGTAAATTGAAATGTGCGTTCAAATTCAATATATAGAATTATATTTTGATTTTGACAAAAACTGGTCAAAACGAACGTATCAGCTTACGATACATATCCCATTATGTTCGGAATGGGGTAATTAGCTACGGATGACAGTCGTTGGGTCTCCATTCAAGTTCAAAATAAAAAGTTACTTTTTCTTGGAATTTAATTAAATTAAGTATATTATTATTCTTGGTCAACATCCCTTCCCTTATCTCCCTTCGTTCAAATCAAAAATTAAAAAAAACCCAAAAGAAAATTCCCGTCGCCCCTTGAAATTGTCGTCGCCGCCCCCAGGTGCTCCTCCCCCGCCGTCGCGATCGGAGCCGCCACTTCCCAGGCGGAACCGCCCCCTTACCGATCCCCTCTCTCCTCTTTCCTACCCTAAGATCCATCCAACGCCCAAACCCGCTGCTCCAGCCTAACCCCAGCCCATCGCCGCACCTTAAACGGACCCTCAACCATCAGCAAGCCACGCGCACCCCTCCTTCCTCCAGTCAACACGTTAGCTCCCGCCACCAAGACCCCAACGCTGGTCCCCTCCGCCTGATTCCCCTCTCTTCCGGCGCTGTTCGACATCCATGACAATAGCAGTGAGTTTTTCTCTTTTTTTTCCGGATTCTATTTAAATATAAAACATAGTTTAAAGTAGGTTTTTATTTATATTAAAAACATATTTTAAAATCAGTTTTTAAATCTATGTAGAGAGGAGAAAGTTTGGATTTTTATATATACATTAACAGGAGAAAGTTTGGATTTTTATTTATAATGTCAAGACGAGATTTTTATAATATAAAATTATCTTGTTTTAGAGAAAATAAAATTAGCATTGTTTTTAAAGTATATAGAACAAATAAAAATATGATTTTTATAGCGATGTTGAATAGATAAAAATATGATTTTTATAGCGATGTTGAATAGATAAAAATATGATTTTTATAGCGATGTTGAATAGATAAAAACATAATTTCTATTGTTTGAGTAGCGATATAAAAATACGATTTTTATATATAAAGAGTTGAGATAAAATTGAAAATTTTATAATATAACCATCATAATTAAAATGTGATTTTTTACTGTGAACAGAGTGATATAGATTGCGATGGAACCGACGGTAATCAAAACAAAATCCGAACCGTTCAGAAATAGAGAATGGCGGAGTGGAACCCAAAGGTGAGAACTCCTCACTAAAATTTTCTATTCAGTTATTTATTTTACAACTGCATATATAAACTGCTCCCCGTCGTCCACAGACCATGGACGACTTGTGTGATTGTTTGTGTTGTGAAAATTGACTGTTGGTTGTGAAGTAAAATATACATTCATGTGTTGAAATAAAATATATATTCATGTGTTGAAATCAAATATGTATTCATGTGTTGAAATAAAATATATATTCATGTGTTGAAATCAAATATATATTCATGTGTTGAAATAAAATATATATTCATGTGTTGAAATCAAATATATATTCATGTGTTGAAATAAAATATATATTCATGTGTTGAAATCAAATATATATTCATGTGTTGAAATAAAATATATATTCATGTGTTGAAATAAAATATATACTCATGTGTTGAAATAAAATATATATTCATGTGTTGAAATATAATATATATTCATGTATTGAAAAAAAAATATTCATTTGTTGAAGTAAAATAAATATTTACAAATCGAACGATTTGTTTATGTACACCGATTTGACTGATATTGATTGGGACGATAAATTTTACACATCGCCCAGCTGCACAAATAAAAATCTGTGTTTGTTGATTTGAAACCCCACACAGGTATTGAGATGATATTTGACGTACACTAATCCCAATTGTTTAGTTGTATGTCAATCGATGGGTTGACAGACTGTGTAAGCATTAATTATTTATATTTAATGCTTATACAGTTGTGTGGTGCACTCTGGATGATGGTTGATTATTTATCGTTGCTATTATATACATGTGTTGTATGGAATCCATATAATTAATATTATATGGTAATTGATTGGGCCTCATTCCAATTTGGAAAATAAGGAATATTGTAGAAAGAAAATTCATATGTTGAATAGAAAGAAAATTCATGTGTTGAGTAGAAAGAAAATTCATGTGTTGAATAAAAGTAAGTATTCATGTGTTGAATAAAAATATATTCATGTGTTGAAGAAAATATTCATTTGTTGAATAGAATAACGAAGTTATTGTAATATATTAAGCCGTGTTGGTTAGATATGCGCCATTTTGACGTGAACGATATTTATATCGGTTATATTCATTTTTATAATGATTATAAAAAAAGAAGTGATTTCAAAATATAACGTTTTGAAAATATTATCATTTGTATATCGATGATGTGGAATATTCAATTTTGATTCGAAATTGAATACGAAGTTGAAATCGTTTTGAAAACGAATTTAAAACGATTTATAAAATGCATTTTAAAGGAAATCGACGAAGTATATATTATATATAATGTATAATATAATGGCCTGAATAGAGTGTGCCGCGCCGCGGCAGTTCGCGAATTTCGACCAATGACTTCGAATGGATATTACGGGAGATCCGACCGTCGGATTCTCCTAAAACCGGGACCGTTGGGTTCGTATCGAAAAGAGCTTTCTGAAATATTAGAAATTTGAAGTCTAACGGTTGGATTTGGAATTATGTCCAAATCAAATTTGGAAAAGGTCGCTGTAAGCACAGTTCGATGACCGTTGATGGAAATCGACTGTACGGGCCTTGATAAAATTATTAAAAATATCAATAATTAGTGTAAAATCATAAGAAATGATTTGTGAAGAATTGGGATGAAAAATTCCATATTTGAAAAGATAAAAATAGATTTTTTATCGAAATGAACTAGTTTTGAACTAGAATTAAAATCCATTTATTTTTAAAATAAATAAATTAGATTTGAAAAGGGGTTTTAAAAATAACCAGAATTTCCAATAATTGAATTGGAATGGATTTGAATCAAAATTGTCTTTGGGATATTTCGATGTTGGATTTCGTGATTATACAGATATTGTTACGTAAATTTGAAAGATATTTTCGTATCGTTATTTCCAATACGATATTTGTTAGTCGTAGAATTTGATATTGAATATAAGCCGATATATTTTCTATTCAGAGCCTTGTATTTAATATCAAATGGGATTTGTGTTTGTCGTGAATGGTGTCTTCATTAACACTGTTCTTAAACCCAGTTGAGAAAAGATTTAAATCTTTTTATTTAGATTTAATGGAGTGTACCAATTAAATGGGATTTAATTGGAATTGGATTAGAATGTGATTTTGGGTTTATCGTGAACCGTGTTTTAGATGACATTGGTTCTTTATCCCAGTTAAAGATAGAATATTGATTTTTTGGAAGATTAAAACTTAGTGGAGTTTTAATGAATCTCTAATTAGATTGAAATGATCGAAAATGGAGTGTCACCAGTTTTGCTCCAGGCGATAGTTAAATCTTTAATTAGATTTGAACGTGAAATGGTAATTGAATTTACCGATAACACCGTGGTGCTAGATATGAAGTATTACCAGTTTTACTTCATGGAATGAATAGGTTGGGATTGGGAAATAAAATAAATACTTACTTCGGTGTGGTTCACTTATCCCGACTAATTTAAATTGACATTCAAAGGAAGATTAAAGAATAAATTTAAAGAATTTATCTTTGATAAAATTAATGGGAACTTTTCCCAAAGTATAAGAATATTTGAATAAAAGAATATTCTGAATTGGAATGAGGCGTATGTTGTGTTTGTGTAAAACTTGTTTATTATTCAGAAAGATCGGGTTTAACCCATTCTGAATAACTAATTCGACGATGTGTCAAGGATGAAGATGGTGGTCGAAGACCGGAGGTCTTCACATCGTTTGGGTGATTACTGATGTACACTCAAGAGGAGGAATCAGTTGGTGATTGTCTAGACGTACTTGGAGATCGATGGATATGCGAGGTTCAAGGTGCCTCCGGTTTCGTTTACACCCAGAACGAACTTGTAAATGGACTTTGTGTCTGACATTGGATTTTATTCTGTGTGATTGATTTCTATTAAATATATATCTTTTTGGCGGCAGAGAATTTATTCTCTTGCTTAACACCCTTCTCTAAGACGTGTGAGCTCAGGGGTTATATATTGATGGATATTAATCGCATGGAGTGAATTGCCTAAGTGGCATGCCTAAGTGGCAATTAATCAAGGCTTCTGTTGAAAAGCAAAGTCTTGTGCTTGATGATCAAAGCACCGCCTGTGTGGCATAGCTTTGTGTAACGTTGATTTGTGAGCATCACACCCCAGTTGTGAACCAGAAACGGGAGAGGACATCAGGGAGGGCATGCGTTTCCTTCTAGCTAGAAGTGGCGTCAGTGGTTTTACATGCCCTAACGAGTTTGACTTATGTGGTTTTGGATTATGAGGCGCCTCGGATATATCGGTGATTGTGTGGAGCTGATGGAATCATAGGACTCATTTACGCCCCAAAGGGCGGGGAAACGCAGTGTTCAGGCATTTTAATCCACATCGGTGCACCGGCCCTGATGATCCAAAGGCTTGATTGAGTACTTGCCTGAGACATGGGCTAGATTGTCTCGAATTCGGTGGAGGACAATCCCTTGCCTCCGTTCACAGATGGAAATCCAATTTCCAATACTAACTTTGCGGTTTTGATTATAAAACTATATATGGCGACATAGTGGTATGGGGCACTTATGCCGTCTATGATTGATACTTATAATTGAAATTGTTTAATTTAGCGTATCAAGCATTCTTTGGCTATTATAAGGTAAAAACCCTATCCTCCGGCTTGCGTTGCATTGTGTGATGGGACCTGGGTCTTATAATAGCTTCATTGTTCTTCATTTAGCATTGCCCTGTTGTTTTATGCACTGGTATTCTCAAGTGGAAACCCGTTCCGTGTTATATGGCGTGGTCCCTTGATTTACTGAACTTTAAAATAAAGATTAATAACTGTTTTAGTTCTCACACGAGTCACATGACTAACTTGGAGTTTATTGTTTTAACCTAAACTTTGAGTGCCCTTATTTTCCGCACGGACAGCTAGTAGTTTTGGTTTTGCAGATTTATATTCACAGGATCCTGATTTACAGCTGGAACAATACTCGGAAAGCTCTGTATCCGTGTATTACTTTCAGTTGTGTTTTGTATTATTTTTCCGCTGCTATGTAATTTATTGTAATCTTTGATATTTATCGAATGTATTTTATTCATTCATACTCTGTATATTCTTGTAATCTGAACTCTTCTGCTTGCGTTCTGATGTGGCTTGTCCTCAATTCAATCCGGGCTTTCCTTACCGGGGAAGTTCGGGTCGTCTCATTTTGGTATCAGAGCTTTGGTTTACAGAGCTCGAGAACAAGATACATTGGAACCATATGAAAGAATTCATCAGAGATCGGATTAGTAATATCCAACGGGAATAACTCGTTAGAGATAGGATCAATAGTATCCTAGAACGAGTGTGAAGAGTGATGTCTTTAAAAATGAAAAATGAAAACAAATTTTGTTTTGAAAATAAAATTCAATTATACGTATTTGATTATCTATTTTATATGGAGTTTGGACAGTCCAGTATATAAAGATTTTGCGAATACGTCTGATCAACGTGTATTCGAAATTTTAATATACTGGATAGATATAGAATCACACTCTAGTCGCTCGGACATGATTCTGATGATTGGCGCGTCATCATCAGAATTTATTTTCATGTTTCGAAGGTTGGATTTCTATATGATTCCAATTGATTGGTGTGAGAACCAAAGCTAGATAGGGCTTATTGTTGTGATTTGGCATCAAAAATATGATTTTTAGACTATATTTCAAAGTTATGTGATTGAAAAGATAATCAATTAATTGATTGCTAGTTGTGTTGTTTGATTATTGTTTGATTAATTAAATGTTGAACCTTCAGCCAAATGTTGAACCAAATTGTGAATTGTATTGAAAATTAGTCGCATTTGCATGTATATACATGTACTTACATTGAACAAGTCATAGCAAGGAGGCTAGAGAAGAGGAATAAAATTGTTTGCTCGACAAATAGGTACATGTTTATTGTATTTCTTTGGGTTTGGATGATTTTATGAGCCGCTTGGCTTTCTCTTTTTCTTTTTGATTGGTGAGGGCCATGGGAGGCTATTTGAAATATCTCGAAGCTCCCAGTGCAGGGGAGGTTATGGCGAAATTTTTCGAAAATTTAGGGTGTTTGCCAAATTTTTGGAAAATTTGAAAAGTTCTTAGAAACTGAAAAGTTGAAGAACTTAATCTGTAATGAAAATAATGGAAGTTGAGTTGATTGGTTAAACAACTTTCAGCTTCGTTCCTTTTCGGGGACGAAAAGTTTTAAGTGGGGAAGATTGTAATAACCCGGAAATCTGAGCCAACTTAAAAAATTTATTTCGGCAATTTTGATGAATTTTGAATATTTAAAATGAATTATTTTAAATAATAACGCCGAGAAATTTATTTTGAATAGAAATAGAACATATATATTTATATAGATCGTTGTTAGAGTATAAATATTTATTTTTAATTATATAACGAGCCTGAAATGGTGCGATAGTTTGAAAATTCGATTTCAAAGTTCAGATGAATGTACAGGATTCAAAATAAACCGGATTTTAGCGCAACCAAAAATATTAGAACCTAATTGAGAATATCTTTCCAACGAATCTGAAAAATTGAAATTTCATAGCGGGGATAAAAAGATACGTCCAGTTGAAAATTCAGAATAGTCGCTATGGAATTCTAGCCCTTAAAAATAGCCATTTTGCAAACGATCTTGGTTTTCGACGAAACCACTTTTGTTGGATCCGGGATGTCATATTATTGCTAGATTCCAAAATTCGTAATTTTTCGAGTCAATATGTGTGCGTGGCGAAGAAAAACGTGTTTTGACAGTTTCAGTCAATTTCGATCGACCTGAAAATGACCATTTTTCAAACGGACTCAGAATTTGATGAAATTAGTTTTGTTAGGACCATATCATCAATACGAAGCTAGAAAATATTTTTCGGGAATTTTTAGAGTCCGTATGTGGCCCCGGTAAATTGAAATGTGCGTTCAAATTCAATATATAGATTTATATTTTGATTTTGGCGAAAACTAGTCGAAACGAACGTATCAGCTTACAATACATATCGTATTGTGTTCGGAATGGGGTTAATTAGCTAGGGACGACAGTCGTTGGGTCTCCATTCAAGTTCAAAATAAAAAGTTACTTTTTTTTTTGGAATTCAATTAAATTAAGTATATTATTATTCTTGGTCAACATCTCTCCCCTTATCTCCCTTCGTTCAAATCAGAAATAAAAAAAAATGAAAAGAAAATTCCCATCGCCCCTTGAAATTGTCATCGCTGCCCCCAGGTGCTCCTCCCCGCCGTCGCGGTCGGAGCCACCACTCCCCAGGAGGAACCGCCCCCTTCCCAATCCCCTCTATCCTCTTTCCTACCCTAAGATCCATCCAACCCCCAAACCCAATGCTCCAGCCTAACCCCAGCCCACCGCCGCACCTTGAAAGGACCCTCGACCATCAGCAACCCGCGCACACCCCTCCTTCCTCCAGTCAAAGCGTCAGCTCCCGCCACCAAGACCCCAGCGCTGCTCCCCTCCGCCTGATTCCCCTCCCTTCCGGCGCTGTTCGACATCCATGACAATAACAATGAATTTTTCTCTTTTTTCCTGATTCTATTTAAATATAAAACATAGTTTAAAGTCGGTTTTTATTTATATTAAAAACGTATTTTAAAATCAGTTTTTAAATCTATGTAGAGAGAAGAAAGTTTGGATTTTTATATATACATTAATAGGATAAAGTTTGGATTTTTATTTATAATGCCAAGACGAGATTTTTATAATATAAAATTATCTTGTTTTAGGGAAAATAAAATTAGCTTTGTTTTAAGAGTATATAGAACAAATAAAAATATGATTTTTATAGCGATGTTGAATAGATAAAAATATTATTTTTATAGCGATGTTGAATAGATAAAAATATGATTTTTATAGCGATGTTGAATAGATAAAAACATAATTTCTATTGTTTGAGTAGCGATATAAAAATACGATTTTTATATATAAAGAGTTGAGATAAAAATGAAATTTTTATAATATAACCATCATAATAAAAATGTGATTTTTACTGTGAACAGAGTGAAATAGATTGCGATGGAACCGACGGTAATCCAAACAAAATCAGAACCGTTCAGAAATAGAGAATGGCGGAGTGGAACCCAAAGGTGAGAACTCCTCACTAAAATTTTCTATTCAGTTATTTATTTTATAACTGCATATATAAACTGCTCCCCGTTGTCCACAGACCATGGACGACTTGTGTGATTGTTTGTGCTGTGAAAATTGACTATTGGTTGTGAAGTAAAATATATATTCATGTGTTGAAATAAAATATATATTCATGTGTTGAAATCAAATATATATTCATGTGTTGAAATCAAATATATATTCATGTGTTGAAATCAAATATGTATATTCATGTGTTGAAATCAAATATATATTCATGTGTTGAAATCAAATATATATTCATGTGTTGAAATCAAATATATATTCATGTGTTGAAATCAAATATATATTCATGTGTTGAAATCAAATATATATTCATGTGTTGAAATAAAATATATATACATGTGTTGAAAAAAAAAATATTCATGTTTTGAAATAAAATAAATATTCATTTACAAATCAAATGATTTGTTTATGTACACCGATTTGACTGATATTGATTGGGACGATAAATTTTACACATCGCCCAACTGCACAAATAAAAATATGTGATTGTTGATTTGAAACCCCATACAGGTATTGGGATGATATTTGATGTACACTAATCCTGATTGTTTAGTTGTTTGTCAATCGGTGATTGACAGACTGTGTAAGCGTTAATTATTTATATTTAATGCTTATACAGTTGTGTGGTGCACACTGGATGATGGTTGATTATTTATCGTTGCTATTATATACATGTGTTGTATGGAATCCATATAATTAACATTATATGGTAATTGATTAGGCCTCATTCCAATTTGGAAAATAAGGAATATTGTAGAAAGAAAATTCATGTGTTGAATAGAAAGAAAATTCATGTGTTGAATAGAAAGAAAATTCATGTGTTCAATAAAAATAAATATTCATATGTTGAATAAAAATATATTCATGTATTGAAGAAAATATTCGTTTGCTGAATAGAATAACGAAGTTATTGAAATATATTAAGCCGTGTTGGTTAGATATGCGCCATTTTGACGCGAACGATATTTATATCAGTTATATTCATTTTTATAATGATTATAGAAAAAGAAGTGATTTCAAAATATAACGTTTTGAAAATATTATCGTTTGTATATCGATGATGTGGAATATTCAATTTTGATTCGAAATTGAATATGAAGTTGAAATCAATTTGAAAACGAATTTAAAACGATTTATAAAATACATTTTAAAAGGAAATCGATGAAGTATACATTATATATATTATATATATATATATAATATGATGACCTGAACAGAACGCGCTATGCCGCGGTAGTTCGCGAATTTCGACCATTGACTTCGAATGGATATTACGGGAGATCCGACCATCGGATTCTCCTAAAACCGGGACTGTTGGGTTTGTATTGAAAAGAGCATTCTAACGAATATTAGAAATTTGAAGTCTAATGGTTGGATTTGGAATTATGTCCAAATCAAATTTGGAAAATGTTGTAAGCGCAGTTCGATGGCCGTTGATGGAAATCGATTGTACGGGCCTTTATAAAATTATTAAAAACATCAATAATTAGTGTAAAATCATAAGAAATGATTTGTGAAGAATTGGGATGAAAAATTCCATATTTGAAAAGATAAAAATAGTTTTTTTTATCAAAATGAACTAGTTTTGAATAATTAAAATCCATTTGTTTTTAAAATAAATAAATTAGACTTGAAAAGGGGTTTTAAAAGTAACCAGAATTTCCAATAATTGAATTGTAATGGATTTGAATCGAAATTGTCTTTGGGATATTTCGATGTTGGATTTCTTGATTATACAAATATTACTACGGAAATTTGAAAGATAAATTCATATCGTTATTTCCAATACGATATTTGTTGGTCGAGGAATTTGATATTGAATATAAGCCGATATATTTTCTATTTAGAGCCTTGTATTTAATATCAAATGGGATTTGGGTTTGTCGTGAATGGTGTCTTCATTAACACTGTTCTTAGACCTAGTTGAGAAAAGATTTAAATCTTTTTATTTAGATTTAATGAAGTGTACCAATTAAATGGGATTTAATTGGAATTGGAATAGAATGTGATTTTGGGTTTATCATGAACCATGTTTTAGATGACATTGGTTCTTTAACCCAGTTAAAGATAGGATATTGATTTTTTGGAAGATTAAAACTAAATGCAGTTTTAATGAATCTTTAATTAGATTGAAATGATCGAAAATGGAGTGTTACTAGTTTTGCTCCAGGCGATAGTTAAATCTTTAATTAGATTTAAATGTGAAATATTAATTGAACTTACCGATAACACTGTGGTGCTAGATATGAAGTATTACCAGTTTTACTTCATGGGATGAATAGGTTGGGATTGGGAAATAAAATAAATGCTTACTTCGGTGTGGTTCGCTAATCCCGACTAATTTGAATTGATAATCAAAGGAAGATTAAAGAATAAATTTAAAGAATTTATCTTTGATAAAATTAATGGGAACCTTTCCCAAAGTATAAGAATATTTGAATAAAAGAATATTCTGGATTGGAATGAGGCGTATGTTGTGTTTGTGTAACACTTGTTTATTATATATGCGAGTTATTCAGAAATACCGGGTTTAACCCATTCTGAATAACTGATTCAACGACGTGTCAAGGATGAAGATGGTGGTCGAAGACCGGAGGTCTTCACATCGTTTGTGTGATTACTGATGATCTTGATTGGGTTGTACACCCAAGAGGAGGGAATCATTTGGTGATCGTCCAGACGTACTTGGAGATCAATGGATATGCGAGGTACAAGGTGCCTCCGGTTTCGTTCAGACCCAGAAAGAACTTGTAAATGGACTGTGTATCTGACATTGGATTTTATTCTATGTGAATGATTTCTATTAAATATATATCTGTTTGGCGGCGGAGAATTTATTCTCTTGCTTAACGCCCTTCTCTGAGACGTGCAAACTCAAGGGTTATATATTGATGGATATCAATCGCATGGAGTGAATTGCCTGTGTGGAATGCCTAAGTGGCAATTGATCAAGGCTTCTGTTGAGAAGCAAAGTCTTTTGGTTGATGATCAAAGCACCACCCGTGTGGCATATCTTTGTGTAACGTTGATTCGCGAGCCTCACACCCCGGTTGTGAACCAGAAACGGTAGAGGACATCAGGGAGGGCATGTGTTTCCTTCTTGCTAGACGTGGAGTCAGTGGTTTTACGTGCCCTGACAAATTTGACTTATGTGGTTGTTGGATTGCGAGGCGCCTCGAATATATCGGTGACTGTGTGGAGCCGATGGAGTCATAGGACTCATTTACGCCTCAAAGGGCGGGGAAACGCAGTGTTCAGACATTTTAATCCACATCGGTGGACCGGCCCTGGCGATCCAAAGGCTTGACTGAGTACTTTCCAGAGACATAGGCTAGATTGTCTCAAATTCGGTGGAGGACGATCCCTTGCCTCGGTTCACAGATGGAGATCCAATTTCCAATACGTGACTTTGCGGTTTTGATTGTAAACCTATATATGGCAACATAGTGGTATGGGGCACTTATGCCATCTATGATTGATACTTATGATTGAAATTGTTTTGACACTATACACTTATAGTAATAATAAAACATGAAATTTAGCGTATCTAGCATTCTTTGGCTATTATAAGGTAAAATCCATATCCTCCGGCTTGCGTTGCATTGTGTGATGGGACCTGGGTTTTATAATAGCTTCATTGTTCTTCATTTAGCATTGCGCTGTTGTATTATGCTCTGGTATTCTTGGGAGGAAACCCCTTCGGTGTTATGCGGCGTGGTCCCTTGATTTACCGAACTTTAAAATAAAGACTAATAACTGTTTTAGTTCTCACACCAGTCACATGACTGACCTGGAGTTTATTGTTTTAACCTAAACTCTGGGTGCCCTTATTTTCCACATGGGCAGCTAGTAGTTTTAGTTTTGCAGATTAATATTCACAAGATCCTGATTTACAGCTGGAACGATACTCGGAAAGCTCTGTATCCGTGTATTACTTTCAATTGTGTTTTGTAACACCCCGTGTATTCTATAACAGTGAAATTCACAAATTAAAGTATAACTAACTTCAAATCAAAGAATTAAGCAAAACGGGATACGCCATTGCGTTCGTCTCGGAATTCTGCTTGAGATAGAGTCCGAGTTTGCGTAAAACGGACTCCGTATGAGGAAGATATGGCCTTCGGAAGTTTCATAATTCAGTTTAAAATTCAAACAGACCAATACAGCTCAGAAAAACCAACTCAAAATTCAAAATCGGGCCCAATTGGCCAGGGCGGGAAAATTCCCGCCCAAGGCACCCAGGTCGACTTGGCAGTCGACCTGGGGCTAACCAGGTCGACTGGGCAGTCGACCTGGGTCACCCGTGTCGACCTGGCCACTGAGCCAGGTCGAACCCAGCCCCCCCGATTGGCCTGGCCTGTGTTCGGTCTATTTTCTGAGCCTTGCCTTGTCACTAGGGCTAGCTGTCAGCTCCTGGTTGGTCTCTCCTTTGAACGAACGGCTATTATTAAACCAAGCTCCATTGACGATCCGAATCAACTCAAAAACACTATAAAAAGAACTTAAGACCTAGCCTAAATCATACTATTTCATTTTAGCCTCAGGCCGCCGCCATTAAACCTAGAGCTCTAAATTAAAAATACAAAGAACAAAATTATAAAAGACGAAGGACGATTCTTGAAGGCTACAACTAGAAGCTACAACAACTACGACGCTTTAGACAACGGAATTGGGGCTATTTGATTTGAAATTTTGATTTGGATTACTTGCTTCATATTGTAAGTTCTATGTCACTTTTTAGGCAAAAACGCTAAAATAACATGGACATGCCATGAATTGAAACCGGATTTAGGAACTATTATTAATCCATGTTTATATTGTTTAACTTTGAATCATAATATGGGAATATTGCTATGTCAACGTTGCAAGTTAAACTTATCATGATTTTGATGTTGTTATGAATCACTTGGGCTTAATTGTATGGCAAGTTGGACTAATACATGTCCATGGAATCACTATGTTTATTGAAATCTTTATGTTGATTAAACCATGCCTATGATGTTAATTAAACCATGTCTATGATGTTGATGGAACTATGCCTGTGATGTTAATATACCTATCATGTTAATGACAAATTGGGAATTGCTAGGTTATGATGAAAAGTTGATATCATTATGTTTATAATGCTAGATGAGAATCATTATGTTAAAAATGCTAAATTGGAATCCACTATGCCTATTAGAATTACCATGCCTTTAATGTTTCATGTTTGTAATAAAATTATTATTATGCCCGCAATGATTATTATGCCTATGATGTAAAGTTGAAATCATCATGTTAAACTAAGTTGGAACCATTACTATGCCAAGTTATCATCATGCTAGTATTGAAACCATGTGATATGTTATAGCCTGTTTATTATGCAAGTGATGTTGGAATTGTCACATATGCCTATCACATGTTTGGTGTTATTCCCCTTTATCTCTTGAATTGTTTATGCTTGTGAACGAAGTACGTTTATATACGTTGGGGATACGATTGGGTAGAATAGGCAAAAATTGAATTGATTATAATCATAAACCGTGAAATTTGGCATAAGTAGAACATGAAATATGGCTCGAAAACTTGACTTGAACATGCCATGACTTGACTTGAAAAACATGCCTTAGTTGGGCATGAAGTTGACATATGAACATGCTATGGAAATAGCACGAATCTGATAAGAACATGGGCATGACTTTAGAAAACAAGAAAGTGGCCAACTCGAGGTTGGGTTGAGTTTGTAGTGTAAATCTGCCCGGAACCGCTCGGCAAATCCAGTTCTACAAATAATAGGATCCAATGTGGGTAGTTGGTCATATCGCGCTTGAAACCCGAGGTTGGGTTGAGTTCGTAGCGGAAACCTACCCGGAACCGCCCGGCAAATCCAGTGGCTACGAACAATAGGATCCAATGTGAGTGGTTCAGTGCATTAACAAATCAATTAATGCCAATTAGGGTTAAGTCATGAACATGAAAAGACAACTTAACCAACTTGAACACGATTTGTAAGGCTAAGTCATGAACTTGAAACGACAACACTTAGCCAACTTGACATGACACGTAGGTGGGTTAAGTCGCGAATTTAAACGACATACTTAACCCTCTTGACATGACTTGACTGGAAGAGGATTAAGTCACGAATTACATGACTTAATCGGTTAGGCGGGTTAGGTCACGAATTACATGACCTAATCTGTTAGGCGAAACCCTAGACACGACCCTTTTCAGCAGTAACCCTCTAGATGTATCAAGGTACCCTGGGGCTAGGCCGGGTGGGGCACGATTACTGGGCTGATTGTAAGAGGTGAACGACGGTAGTGGGGTACACCAGTGTAGGTTCGGTGGACTACGGTCGTGCACGTATTTCGGGGCAGACACTGGGTATCCGTAGATTTATCTGTGCATCTTGAATCGTGTCAGGGGTTGACACCCTAGGGCTGATACACCCGAAGGTAGACCCAGCACATGTGACTACATTCGTGATTAGCCGTATGACACGGACACTTGACGAGCTAGAACTTGTAGGGAGCCGATCGACTAGATAAGCGCTCCGTAGGACCCCGTACTTGGGTCAGACCCCGTTTCAGGGTCGTTTCACGATATTGGGCCGTGGGATTTATTTCGTGATTAACTCGTGACATGGGATTAGTATACTAGTACAGTCGATGCAACGAATCTTGAACATGTGGTGCTTTATTTGACTTGTCTTGACTTATCATGATCACCTTAGTCTATCTTGTCCACCTTGACACCCTTCTTGAGTTTAGTTCCTGTTCATACATGACATGTTGTTTTTAACCGTTTTTACACTGAAAGTCACTAGGACTTACTTAGTCTTTATGACTGACTCTTTTCCTTTCGCCTCGTTTTCTTTCGTTTCCCCCCCAGGTTCTCAGGGAGGGAATACCGCAGCTTGACCAGTTTTCACATCCAGCTTGAAGAGAAAGAATGTATTGCTTGGATCTTTTCCGTTTTGGACTATGGCTTTGGACAACAATTAGGGGACTTTTGCAGTTTATTTATGTTTTCTTTATGCTTCTTTAAATAATGTAATCAAGACAGTTATGATTTTGGAAGTATTGTAAGACAAATTATGACATGATTTGTGAACACGTATTATGTTGAAATAAAAGTTGTTGTTTTCCGCTGTTCAAAAATATGTGTTCTTATATCTGTCTTGTATATCTGTGACTTATACTTATAAACCTCCACCAAAATTAGGGCATTCCCTTTGAGAGTGACCCTAACGGAGGTGGGGTGTTTCACTTGGTATCAGAGCATAGGTTTACCAGATAAGATAAAAAGTTTTGAAATTTTATTTTCAAAAGAAAATTTAAAGAAGCATTTTTAAAAGATAAAATATTATTTTATTTTAAAAAAGGCAAAGTCCCCCAAAGCCATAGGTACTATCTCTTATCCTTCATTTTGAATCTAACCTTTTTGTTTCAGCATGTCCGAAGAACTTAACTTGCCAGAGGGTATACCAATACCTGGTTGGTTTAGACGATTCTTAGAAGCAAGAGCCACTCAGCCAGGTCCTACCGTTCCTCCTCCCCCAGCTGCAGGAAATCATCCAGCTGCAGCAGCACCTCTTCCTCCACCTCCTCCGCGGGGAAACACTTTTGCTAAGATATGTAAAGATTTTAAAGCTATGGGAGGAAAGGATTTTCATGGAACTGAGTCCTTCGTGGCAGCTAGAAATTGGCTGAAAGAAACCGAGGACTTATTCGCCATCTTTGAGGTAGAAGATAGGCAGAAAGTACAACTGGCAGTATGGCTAGTTAAAGGCGGGGCTTCCTACTGGTGGGAAGTCACCAATGCAGAAAGACCAGTGGAAACATGGGAGGACTTTAGGGCAAGGTTTGAGGCTAAATTTCTCTCAGAAGCTGAAAGGAGTTTGCAATTGGAAAAATTCTTATTTCTTAAGCAAGGGAATATGACAGTCAAAGAGTATGTTAATCAGTTCGATGAGCTGGCTAGGTTCGGACTGGACCTAGTCAACACCCCACACAAGAAGGCTCTCCGCTTTGTCAAGGGGTTGAATGAGCCATTACATAGTTTGGCCATGACCCATATACCCATGGGAGCTACGTATGAAAGGTTGGTACAGATGGCATTGCTGAACGAAGAAGATAAGGGAAAGAAGGAGACAAAGGCAGAAAACTCTCAAGGGAAGAAAGAGGTCAAGCCCAACAATTCTCAGAATAAGAAGGTAGACTCCGAGAAAGGAGGCAAGAACGACAACTCATGTGATAAAAGGAAATGCAATTTCTATGGTACGGAAGGGCACATAGCCAAGGATTGTAGAAAGAGGAAGAGAAAGCAAGGTGAATGTTTTCATTGTGGGGAGACTGGACACATCAGCAAAGACTGCCCTAAGAAGCAGACCGGACCTTCTGGGGGTACATCGTTAACTTCTTCTAGATGCTTTGTTTTATCTTGTTTCTCTCCTCGATCCTACCTTGAGAACCATAGGTAGAATCTTTTTTGGATGTAAACATGTAATTGAAACATGTTATGATTGCGAAATGGTTGCAAATGGTCGCAAGTGGTTGCTCGTGGATGCATGAATACACATTAGGCACTAGATCGGCTCAGACACATTTTCATGTTGCATATGCATAAATGTATTTATTCGTATATGGATGAAGTTTAGTGTGTTGTCATATGGATATTGCATTTATATGAATGGTTGTGCACTCATGTAGAACCATGAATAGGAAAATTTGCATACATAATGGATTCATGGCACTTACATGATTCGCATTAAGGAGGTCAACTGAATCAGTAGACCACCTGATTTTGCATTAGATAAGTACATGTACACACACTTCGCATATGATCATGAAGCATTAGAAGTCTTTTAAGGACAATGGATGCTCGTGTTTGATGAATGAGTAGATGGATGTTTGGATGTTAGGATGTACATTCTTCCTGAACTTGAAGATTTCGGGGACGAAATCCTTTTAAGTGGGGGAGAATGTAACACCCCGTGTATTCTATAACAGTGAAATTCACAAATTAAAGTATAACTAACTTCAAATAAAAGAATTAAGGGAAACGGGATACGCCATTGCGTTCGTCTCGGAATACTGCTTGAGATAGAGTCCGAGTTTGCATAAAACGGACTCCGTATGAGGAAGAAATGGCCTCCGGAAGTTTCAGAATTCAGTTTAAAATTCAAACAGACCAATACAGCTCAGAAAAACCAATTCCAAATTCAAAATCGGACCCAATTGGCCAGGGCGGGAAAATTCCCGCCCAAGGCACCCAGGTCGACTTGGCAGTCGACCTGGGGCTAACCAGGTCGACTGGGCAGTCGACCTGGGTCACCCGTGTCGACTGCCAAGTCGACACGGTGTCGACTGGCATGTCGACCTGGCCACTGAGCCAGGTCGAACCCAGCCCCCCCTGGCTGGCCTGGTCTGTGTTTGGTCGATTTTCTGAGCCTTGCCTTGTCACTAGGGCTAGGTGTCAGCTCCTGGTTGGTCTCTCCTTTGAACGAACGGCTATTATTAAACCAAGCTCCATCGACGGTCTGAATCAACTCAAAAACACTATAAAAAGAACCTAAGGCTTGGCCTAAATCATACTATTTCATTTTAGCCTCAGGCCGCCGCCATTAAACCTAGAGCTCTAAATTAAAAATACAAAGAACAAAATTATAGAAGACGAAGGACGATTCTTGAAGGCTACAACTAGAAGCTACAACAACTACGACGTTTTAGACAACGGAATTGGGGCTATTTGATTTGAAATTTTGATTTGGATTACTTGCTTCATATTGAAGTTCTATGTCACTTTTTAGGCAAAAACGCTAAAATAACATGGACATGCCATGAATTGAAACCGGATTTAGGAACTATTATTAATCCATGTTTATATTGTTTAACTTTGAATCATAATTTGGGAATATTGCTATGTCAACGTTGCAAGTTAAACTTATCATGATTTTGATGTTGTTATGAATCACTTGGGCTTAATTGTATGGCAAGTTGGACTAATACATGTCCATGGAATCACTATGTTTATTGAAATCTTTATGTTGGTTAAACCATGCCTATGATGCTAATTAAACCATGTCTATGATGTTGATGGAACTATGCCTGTGATGTTAATATACCTATCATGTTAATGACAATTTGGGAATTGCTAGGTTATGATGAAAAGTTGGAATCATTATGTTTATAATGTTAGATGAGAATCATTATGTTAAAAATGCTAAATTGGAATCCACTATGCCTATTAGAATTACCATGCCTTTAATGTTTCATGTTTGTAATAAAATTATTATTATGCCCGCAATGATTATTATGCCTATGATGTAAAGTTGAAATCATCATGTTAAACTAAGTTGGAACCATTACTATGCCATGTTATCATCATGCTAGTATTGAAACCATGTGATATGTTATAGCCTGTTTATTATGCAAGTGATGTTGGAATTGTCACATATGCCTATCACATGTTTGGTGTTATTCCCCTTTATCTCTTGAATTGTTTATGCTTGTGAACGAAGTGCGTTTATATACGTTGGGGATACGATTGGGTAGAATAGGCAAAACTTGAATTGATTATAATCATAAACCGTGAAATTTAGCATAAGTAGAACATGAAATATGGCACGAAAACTTGACTTGAACATGCCATGACTTGACTTGAAAAACATGCCTTAGTTGGGCACGAAGTTGACATATGAACATGCTATGGAAATAGCACGAATCTGATAAGAACATGGGCATGACTTTAGAAAACAAGAAAGTGGCCAACTCGAGATTGGGTTGAGTTTGTAGTGTAAATCTGCCAGGAACCGCCCGGCAAATCCAGTTGCTACAAATAATAGGATCCAATGTGGGTAGTTGGTCATATCGCGCTCGAAACCCGAGGTTGGGTTGAGTTCGTAGCGGAAACCTGTCCGGAACCGCCCGACAAATCCAGTGGCTACGAACAATAGGATCCAATGTGAGTGGTTCGGTGCATTAACAAATCAATTAATGCCAATTAAGGTTAATTCATGAACATGAAAAGACAACTTAACCACCTTGAACACGATTTGTAAGGCTAAGTCATGAACTTGAAACGACAACACTTAGCCAACTTGACATGACACGTAGGCGGGTTAAGTCGCGAATTTAAACGACATACTTAACCCTCTTGACATGACTAGACTGGAAGAGGATTAAGTCACGAATTACATGACTTAATCGGTTACGCGGGTTAGGTCACGAATTACATGACCTAATCTGTTAGGCGAAACCCTAGACACGACCCTTTTCAGCAGTAACCCTCTAGATGTATCAAGGTACCCTGGGGCTAGGCCGGGTGGGGCACGATTACTGGGCTGATTGTAAGAGGTGAACGACGGCAGTGGGGTACGCCAGTGTAGGTTCGGTGGACTACGGTCGTGCACGTATTCCGGGGCAGACACTGGGTATCCGTAGATTTATCTATGCATCTTGAATCGTGTCAGGGGTTGACACCCTAGGGCTGATACACCCGAAGGTAGACCCAGCACAGGTGACTACATTCGTGATTAGCCGTATGACACGGACACTTGACGAGCTAGAACTTGTAGGGAGCCGATCGACTAGATAAGCGCTCCGTAGGACCCCGTACTTGGGTCAGACCCCGTTTCAGGGTCGTTTCACTATATTGGGCCGTGGGATTTATTTCGTGATTAACTCGTGACATGGAATTAGTACTAGTACAGTCGATGCAACGAATCTTGAACATGTGATGCTTTATTTGACTTGTCTTGACTTATCATGATCACCTTAGTCTATCTTGTCCACCTTGACACCCTTCTTGAGTTTAGTTCCAGTTCATACATGACATGTTGTTTTTAACCGTTTTTACACTGAAAGTCACTAGGACTTACTCAGTCTTTATGACTGACCCTTTTCCTTTCGCCTCTTTTTCTTTCGTCCCCCCCCCCCCCCCAGGTTCTCAGGGAGGGAATACCGCAGCTTGACCAGTTTTCACATCCAGCTTGAAGAGAAAGAATGTATTGCTTGGATCTTTTCCATTTTGGACTATGGCTTTGGACAGCAATTAGGGGACTTTTGCAGTTTATTTATGTTTTCTTTATGCTTCTTTAAATAATGTAATCAAGACAGTTATGATTTTGGAAGTAAGACAAATTATGACATGGTTTGTGAACACGTATTATGATGAAATAATAGTTGTTGTTTTCCGCTGTTCAAAAATATGTGTTCTTATATCTGTCTTGTATATCTGTGACTTATACTTATAAACCTCCACCAAAATTAGGGCATTCCCTTTGAGAGTGACCCTAACGGAGGTGGGGTGTTTCATGTTTTGTATTATTTTTCCGCTGCTATGTAATTTATTGTAATATCTGATATTTAACGAATGTATTTTATTCATTTATACTCGTATATTCTTGTAATCTGATGAATTGTTGTAACTAACAATGAAAAGTTCTTCTGCTTGCGTTCTGATGTGGCTTGTCCTCAATTCAATCCGGGCTTTCCTTACCGGGGAAGTTCGGGTCGTCTCAATGGTGGTCATATGTTCTGAAAGATAAACGTAGCCTCGAGCCTCACAACCAGGAAATGACAAAAATTGGGCGGGTAGCATGGCTAGGTAGGTCATACCCAAGTAGGGTATATTTGTCACCGATCTAGAGAAATTTCAATATTTATTCTTCTTTTGATTCTATATCTTACAAATTACGGTTGGACGGATGACATCCATGGGTGACAATATATTCACTACACTCAAGCTTAATGAGTGGGCGGTTATGTGTGGCCGGGTTGCAAGACGTTCTTGTTGAACCCCAGTGTATCCCCTCTAGAGTACACTGATCGGGAGGTGGTCCCATACCTTGTCATAGTTGGAATCCAATCTCCAATAAGCACCCCGCTGTTTTTGATTTTACACTATCTATGTAGAGCGCGAGATGCAAGCGTTCTACTATTTGGTTATTTATTTGATTAGACATTATTATAATATCATTGGATTTTGATATCAAAATGTTTTGGTTATATTAAGGTAAAAACCGTCCATGTTTATGTGTGGGCTGGTCTTACTATTACATTTCCTTTCAAAAGGATTTTCAAAGTTAAACAATATGGTTGGAGTTTACTCACACTCGTCCCATGACTGACCTAGAGTTTATTTTGTGTTTGTTTTTCCTAAACACTTGGGTGTCCAAATTTGTACGGGCAGTCAAGTGTTTCAGGCTTTTTAGATACATATGGAGGAGTTTGAAGCAGGCAGCTTCACCGTTAGATATTTAAGAGATACTTCCCGCTGTATCAAATATTGTATTGTGCTCTGATGTTGGTATGTATATATCATACAAAATTTTGTATTTCAAAAGTTATGTTATACAATATATTTTATTCATTCCACTGTGAGATTCTGTGTTATTATTTCTGTTCTTCTTCCATTTGTTTCTGTTTCCCTTAACCCTAATGACTCGTAATTCTGTGTTATTTGAGTTGGACATGTGGTATTAGTCCGCTCAGACAGTACGGATTTGCGGGCTATCACATTATGCAACCTTGTTAAACTGTTGGGCATAACCTGTTGAAATCCTAGTAGTGGGGATGCAACCCTAAGGGGAAGCTTGTATCATCTGTTTTGTGGAACCGTATCAGTCAGTAACCTACACTGATATCAAACGGGGTTCCTTGAAGTCATGGCACGCTTATTGAGCTGGTTGTAAGCGATCACTTGAATGAGGGTGTGGGCAGCGCATTCCAAAGGTGTTATGTGCGTGCATGGGTCCGAACTCCTGGGGGATAATAAGACGTTGTGACATCAGTATATATGGTTGTGCATCTTGAAAATAATGGGTTTGCCACTTTAGGAAGTGATACATCCTACTGTGGGGCCAGCACATGGTATCTACGGGATAAGGAGTCGATCGATTGGGGTTAGTATGCATGGTACATCTAGTCCCGCTTGTTTAGGAGCTCGTTATTATCGTTGGAGGTAACACCTGTCATTTATGTTGGGCTACGTGTTATGATTATACGGGGTAAAACCCCTCATTAGAGGTACACCTAAGTCTACCATCTTGATGTTGTTGGGATCATCTTGTTTCTGTTATACTAGTATTGGTGCAGAGGAAAAGTACTTGAGAAGCGCAATATATTATGTTATGCTTATCCTGTTTATCATGTTATACCTGCCTTATATACAGTTATCTCTCTCATCCAGTTTATATGTCTGTAATGATGCTTTTACTTATTTATATGCTAAAAGTAACTGGACTCGCCAGACTTTATGTCTGACCTATTTTGTTTCCTTTTCTCTCTCTTCCTCCCCCCTAGATTCTCAGGGTGGGAATACTTAGGCTTGATTAGGATTCTCTCTTTCACTCTACTTGGAGCTGTTTAGATGTACCACTTTGATTTCTTGACTTCTCTGATATGGATATATTTTTAGGGACTATGATTTTTATTTGACTGTACGTTGATGATTTTAGTACAAGACAGAAACTGTGATGGGTTTTCTATATTTCAGATTTATGATGTAACTGAGTTTTGGGCCACGATGTTTTCTGCTTAATAAAGTTATGTTCCCGTATTTATTTACCTATAACGCTTCACGAAATGTGACGACCCAAACTTCCGTGGAACAAAAGTAAGGACAATCGTAGGAGCATAACATAATTAAAACAATAACAGATCACATATATGTAACAGAACATATAAATCATTTCAGTGGAAATGGAAATGTCATCACAACATCATCACAGAACATCAGAGTACACAGTATATTATACACTTAGCAAAACAGATGTTTAAAACATGGAAAGAAATAAAGTCTCAATTTCCCAAAATACATCATATCCAATACTGTCTCAATATCTCAAGAAGAAAATAAAAGATAAAAAGAAAAGATCTTCCAACATCTTCATCAGCAAGCGCTAGTCCAGAAAACATCCTTATCTGAAACATGTCAATTGCCTGCCCATGTAGAAAGAGGGCATCCGAGTTTGCAAAGTGAAACAAACTACGAGTCAGTCATGGGACTGGTATGAGAAATCTTACTAAACTAATAATATGGCTAATCACTGGACCACGCCGCTAACGCGGAACGGGTTTAATTCCATTGGATTGCCCATGCATAAGTTTTATAAATTTTTTAAGTCAAAAACAACGCAATGCTTTTTAGAAAATGAAATCATTATAAGACTCAAGTCCCATCACACAATGCAACGCAAAGGGAGGATTGAGTTTTACCTTATAATGATAAAAAATGCTTGATACGTAGAAAATAATATTTCTAATATTATTATTATGTATAATATGTTTCAAAAATACTTCAAAGTAAATGTATCAACCCTAGACGGCATAGCTACCATATATTATGTCGCCGTATATAGGTTTACAATCAAGTCCGTAATTTCGTATTGGAGATTGGTTTCCATCATGAGTCAAGGCTAGGGACAATTTCCTAACCGATTCGAGAAACTCTAGCAATGTTTCAGGATTTAGACACTGGAGAACACTCAGATCCTGTAGGGCCGGTCCACAAATACTTTAATGGATTGGCAATTCCTGAACACACGCTCCCTGATCCTATTGGACCTATAAATTGGCCATTGGCGACCAATAAAAATCCGAGGCGCCTCATTCCATCAACCACATAAGTAAAAATGCCAGGCCTTGTAAAAAACTAAACACCACTTCTAGCTAGAAAGAAACATGTACACTCCCCGCGTTCCCTTATCCCGTTTTTGACTCTACCGAGGTGTGAGGCTCGCAAGGTAACATAATACACAAAGCTATGCGTAAATAGGCTATGCATTGATCATTATCCACAAGGATCTGCTTTTCAACAAAAGCATTGATCAATTGCATCTTGGCATGTCACATTGACAGTCCATACCATGCGATTGATAACTACCAATATATAACCTTCGAGCTCATGTGTTCCGAAGAAGGGCGTTTAGTAAGAGAATAAATTCCTCGCAACCTCAGAATATATTAATAAATATCAGTTTAATTACATCGCATGAAATTCAATGTCAGACACACATCCATTTACAAGTCCGTTCTGGGTCTGAACGAATCCGGAGTCACCTAGGTGATCGCGTATCCGGACGATCAACAAGTACGTCCGGAAAACTACCACTTTAACCCTTTATTGGTAGCTAGCCAATGACGGGCATCAGTAGTTATCCTTTCGACGTAAAGATCACCAGTCTTCAATCGCCGTCTTCGATATCTTCGATTTAAAATCGTCGTAAAATTATTTGAAATGAGTTGAACTCGGTCTTTTCAAATAATTTTTAGAATTATTATCATTTAAACTATTTAATATCGTTAATACTAACGATTTATCGCTATTTTTATTTATTTAAAAATACCCAAATTTAATTAATGACGCTTCGGGTCGATGGGTGGCCCTAGCACTGTTTTAACCAAAATTTGATTTGAACATATCTTAAAATCCAACCATTGGATTTTAACAAAATTCAATGGTTGGAAAGATCTTTCCAAAGTGTCCCTAATGGTTTCGGTTTTGGGAAAATCCAACGGTCGGATCTTACGTTATAATCGTTTGAAGTTACGATTGCCGAACTGCGTGCGTTTCGTTTTAATTTTTATTATATATATATATATATATCAGTGGCGGTTTCAACTACTTTTCAAACAATCATGAGAAATCCAAATACGGTCTACATTCATGTTAGAAATTTTATATATGATTTCCATAATTCTACTAACATGATGAAAATGATGATTTGGAATGAATCATGTTTCTAATGACCAATTATTTCCAATGGTAATTAAATCACATTAGAAATATATTTTCCTAATGTTCACTCTATATGTTGAAAACAAATGATAACATATTTCACTATTTTTTATTGCATATAATATATGATTAAGAAAAATGATATTTTAAATCTATTCTTTTTATTGTCTCGAAAATGGCAATAAAGTTGATACCTTAATTCCTATCATTTTTGCAGCAACTAGAATGTAACTAAAATGTAACTTTTTAAATTCTATCTTTGTATTGTCTCTAATTTAAAAGTAAAAATGATACCTTTAATCCTATTCTTTTATTTACATCTAAAATGTAAATAAAAAGGTAAATTCTTATTTGAAAGAAAAAAAGCAACCTTAAATCCATGTTTTATTTGCATCAAAGAATGCAAATAAAAATGCAACTTTCATTCTAATGGTTTGCTTTCATTCAAAAGTTTGCAAACAAAAATGCAACTTTAATTCTAATGTTTGTTTGCATCTAAAATTGCAAACAAAAATGTAACTTTAATTCTAATGTTTTGTTTGCATCTAAAATTGCAAACAAAAATGTAACTTTACAAATCATGTTTTTAATTTGTATCTAAAATACAAATAAAATATAACCTTCTTAAAACGATGTGTTATTTGCATCAGGGAATGCAAATTAAAATTCAACTTCCAATTTCAACATTTAATTTTATCAAAGAATGCAAATAAAAGTATAACTTTTTATTTCAATGTATATTTGCATCAAAAAATGCAAATAAAAAATAACTTTTTATTTCAATGTATATTGGATCAAAGAATGCAAATAAAAGAATAACTTTTTATTTCAATGTATATTTGCATCAAAGAATGCAAATAAAAGAATAACTTTTAATTTCAATGTATATTTGCATCAAAGAATGCAAATAAAAGAATAACCTTTTATTTCAATGTATATTTGCATCAAAGAATGCAAATAAAAGAATAACCTTTTTAATTCAATCTTTAACAACTCTATTACAACACAATAATATATTTCAAAAATGATATATTTTCCATTGCGTTGACGACTCTATTTCAATACAATAATATTTTCTAAAATGAAATATTTTTATTGAAATGGCAATTCTATTCCAAATCAATAATATAACAAAATGATTTATTTTTATTGAAATGGCAGTTCTAATCCAAATCAATAATATAATAAAATGATTTATTTTTATTGAAGTGGCAATTCTAATCCAAATCAATAATATAACAAAATGATTTATTTTTATTGAAATGGCAATTCTAATCCAAATCAGTAATATAACAAAATGATTTAATTTTATTCAACGCATACAGACCTATGTTTATACATCGTCAACAAACAAATAAATCATCCACAATCTCATCACATAGCAGATCTAAATCATATACATACAATCGTTACATAGCGAGGAAGATAAATTGATTAATTATAAAAAAAACAGAAATCTCAAAGTCGTGATGCAAATTTAGCCAAAATTTGAACTGCTCAGAATTGGATCTAGTCTGGACAACAGCGTAGATCTTGGTTTCACGATTGTATAGGATCTGAAATCGTTAAATTTCGAGTCCGAGTGAATAAGTTATGATTCAATTTGTATAATTAACATTTTAAAATAAAATTTTGAAATAAAATATAGCTTATACCCTTCTTCTTCTTTAATAGGTTAAGGCCGACAGTACCTAATTTGCTTCAGTTCTAGGGTTAAACTTCTCGATTGAATGGAGCAGTTGTCTGACGATCGGATGGTGCAGCATCGGAGAGGAGAACGAGGCATGCAAGGGAAGCGGGTCACGGCCAACTTGCACGCACCCAGGGGAGGCGACGGCGAAGAGAACGGCTGTGGTTCAGAGGCTCGGTTCTCGGGCTGTGATGTGCTAGGGTGGATCCAACCGTACAGATGGAGAGAGGAGGAGAATCTCTACAAATAAGTCCAAAGGAGGAGGGGGATTCGGTGAAGGGATTGAAAATTTTTAGTGGGGGAAAGTGGGTGCAAATTCGGCCATGGATTCAGAAGAGGCGGCTGTGTAACGAAGAAGAATTGTGATTAGGGTTTTAATTTCTATTATTTATAATATAAAATTGTAAATTTGTAAATAAATCCGTAATATCTCAACAGCTCCAATTCCAGTCCAGCAGAAGTTGTCCCCAGCTAATTGCCCCCGTTCCGGGTCCAGTGGGCTAGGTCTCATCAACCCAAACGACTGTCTGTGGCCTGAAATCTTTAATTTATTATTTAAATCATTTATCAAATTAATTTGATCGTTTATTTAAATCCACCGGGGCCACATACAAACTTAGAAAAATCCAGAAAAATTATTTTTGGCTTTGTTTTGACGATACAGTTCTAACAAACTTAATTTCATCGAATTCTGAGACTATTAAAAAAATGGCCATTTTCAAGTCAATCAGATTTGACTGAAATTGACAAAACACATTTTCGTTTGCCACGCTCACATATTAATTCCAAAATTTCCAGAAAATTAAACTTAGCAATAATATGACATTTCGGATCCAACAAAAGTGGTTTCGTAGAAAATGGAGGTCGTTTGAAAAATGGGCTTTTATACGGGCTATAAATTATACTATAGCGACCATTCCGAATATTCAACTGACCGTAACTTTTGATTCCCGCTATGAAATTTCTATTTTCCGGATTCGTTGGAAAGATATTTTCAAACAGATTTAGATATTTTTAGTTTTGCTAAAATCCATTAAATTTTGATTCCGGTACATTCGGTCAAAGTTCAAGTTTGACTTTTCAAACTACCGTACTATTTCTAATTCCTTTAGAAATCAAAATCAATATATTCACTCTAACTTCGATTAAAATAAATTTTTAATAATTATTATTTAAAATAAATTATTTTAACTATTCAAATTTTACTGAAATAGCCAAAATAAAAAATTTAAATTGGTTCGGATTTTCCGGGTTGTTACAATCTCCTCCACTTAAAAGCTTTTGGTCCTCGAAAAGGAAATAATAGTAAAGTAGGAAGAAAAATGGAAAATGCAAGGTATTATAAATATACCTCAACATAAAAGTCACTCGGAGATATCTACTCTGGACTTGGGATAGGCCTGTTTGATGCTATCCTCGGTCTCCCACGTACAATCTCTAGGATCCCCGCTCCACTGTACTTTGACTAAGTTGATCCTCTTGTTTCTCAGCACTCTGGCTTCCTTGCCCACAATCTTCACTGGCCCCTTCTCACTGCTAGGGTCGGGGTAATCTCCAAATCTCGTTGTGCTGCTTCCTCCACAACTAAATCAGGATCATGAACATGCTTCTGTAGTTGGGACACATGAAATACATTGTATACCCCTGGCAACCAGTCAGGCAACTGCACTCTATAGGCGAGAGTTCCAATCCTTTCGAGAATAGGAAATGGACCAATAAATCTTGGCGCCAATTTCCCAGTCTTCCTAAATCGGACTACACCTCTCAGTGGGGAAACCTTCAAGTATACAAGATCACCAACAGAGAATTGTAAATCCCTTCTTCGAGCGTTTGCATAGTTCTTCTGTCAGCTTTGGGCAGCAAGTAATTGCTTCTTAATAAAATCAACCCTTTCCGATGCTTCGCGAATCATGTCGGGACCCAATACCAATCGATTTCCGGGCTCCACCCAACATGTGGTAGATCTGCATGGCCTGCCATATAATGCTTCAAATGGCGACATCTGCGAGCTTGCTTGGTAGCTGTTATTATAAGAGAATTCAACCAAGTGCAAATGATCATCCCATGACCCCCCAAAATCTAGGATGCATGCTCGCAGCAAGTCCTCCAATATACGGTTCACCCTCTCAGTCTGGCCAACTGTCTGAGGGTGGTAAGCAGTGCTCATATTCAGTTTTGCCCCTAGCTCTTCTTGGAAAGCTTCCCAGAACTTACTAGCAAAAATTGGATCTCCGTCACTGACAATGCTACTAGGAACTCCATGCAGTCTGACAATTTCTCTGAAATAAAGCTGTGCCAAACTCCGAGCTGTTCTATTGGATTTGACAGGGATGAAATTGGCAGTCTTAGTGAGTCGATCTACAGTCACCTATGTACTGTCGTTGCCTTTCCTAGACTGGGGCAAGCCATCAATAGAATCCATAGAAATTTCGTCCCATTTCCAACTTGGAACTCCTAGCGGTTGCAATAGACCTGCTAACTTTTGTTGATCACTTTTGACTTGCTGGCAGGTGGGACATCCGGAAACATATATAGAGATGTCTCTTTTCATAGATCTCCACCAAAAAGTACGCTTGAGGTCATGGTACATCCTGCTCACACCCGGATGAATGCTGAGCTTTGACTTATGACATTCGTCCATTACTTCCTTTCTGAGCTCAGGAAGATTCGGAACACAAATTCGGCCCAATAGCCTCAAAACTCCTTTGTCATCTATCTGAAAACTTGTGGATTCGCCTTCCCTGACTCTTTTGATGATTCTCTGAATAAATTCATCATTCTTCTAAAGTGCCGAGATCTTATCGATCAAGGTAGGGGTAATAATGAGATTTGCAAGGATAAGATTGGTGCTGGCCGTATTCTTTCTGCTAAGAGCATCTGCCACTACATTGTCTTTCCCTGGAGTATATAAGATGTCCAGGTCATAGGGTGCAAGGAATTCGACCCAACGCTATTGGCTCAAGTTCAAATCTCTTTGGGTGAATAGATACTTTAAGGATTTGTGGTCAGTATACAGCTCAAATTTCTCGCCCAAGAGATAGTGCCTCCATATCTTTAAAGAAAATACTATGGCCAATAGCTCAAGATCATGAGTGGCGTAATTCTTTTCATGTGATTTTAATTGGCGGCTAGCATATGAGTCAACTTTGTCTCTTTGCATTAGCACTGCACCAATGCCTTAAATAGAGAAAAGAATAACATATTAAAATAAGATTTGACATTAGAAAAATGTCATTTCTGACATGTTTATTTAGGTGAAAAAGATAACCTTCTCTAGAAGCATCTGTCTAGACTTTAAGATCCTGATTGCTATCAATAATTGTCAACATAGGAGCAGTGATTAATTTCTGTTTCAGTTATTGGAAAGCTACCTCACACTCTGGTGTCCAAATGAACTTTGTATGCTTCTTAATCAGCTTCGCAATGGACAAGATAATCTCGAGAAATCCTTAATGAATTTCCGATAATAACCAGCCATACCTAAGAAACTTCTGACTTCAGTGGGCGTAGTAGGCTGCTTCCAATCTTTGATGGCCGAGATCTTTCCTGGATCTACTGAGATGCCTTCCTTAGATACAACATGGCCGAGGAATTTCACCTCTTCTTGCGATAATATGCACCTAGAGAATTTGGCTTTTAGCACATTTCTACGCAAAATCTCCAAGACTTCTTTTAGATTTTTTTCGTATTCAGCAGTGGACTTAGAGAAGATAAGAATATCATCGATGAACACCAGCAAAAATTTATTTCGTGGAAGACTCTATTCATCAGATCTATGAGGTATGCTGGAGCATTGCATAGGCCGAAGGGCATTACTAGCCATTCATAAAATAAGTTGGGTCCTTTGAAGGCGGTCAAAGGCACACATTCTTCGGCAATGCGTAGTTGCTGGAAACCTGTAGCTAGGTTCATCCTAGAGAATACTCGTGCTCCAGTCAAGCGGTCTAGAAAATCATTAATGCGGGGCAGTGGGTATTTATTTTTCAGAGTCTGCTTATTTAGGTCACGGTAGTCCACACATTGCCTGAGGGCACCGTCTGATTTTGGGACAAAAACCACTGCTGCACCCTAGCTTGAGAAATTAGGCCTGATCAGAACTTTCCACAAATCCTGCTTGGTTTGATTGCTCGGCTCCTCTTTTTATTTCAGTGACATCCTCCGAATAGGGTGTACAACTGGCCTTGCATTAGGAACTAAGTCAATTCTGAAATCGATTACTCTACGCGGTGGTAAGTTGTCTACTTCTTCGAACACATCTGCATAGTCTCTGATGATAGGAATATCCTTTATAGAAGGAGGAGTGACTTCTGGAGAAGACCAGAATTCTTTCCTATCTGTGGCTGAGCCGTGGCATGGAATAGCAATGATGTCTCCAATTTTTTTTTTTTTGATTCTAACTACTCTTTCAGCGCATAGTAACTCAGCCTCATATTTTGCTAGCTAGTCTATTCCAAGTATAATATCATATCCAAAAAAACTCATAACAATCAGATAAAAAGGGAATTGGAAGTAAGAGTAAGAAACCGGCACTCTACCGTACTGCTCGAGTATAAGTGAACCTCCTATCGGACTATGGGCTCTAATTGGTTCTTTGAGTTTTCTAGGTTCCAATTTAAGCTTTTTAATGGTATCAACATATATGAAACTTCTAGATGCGCCCATGTCAAACAAAACTATAATAGGAATATTTTTAATGTTAAGTGTACCTCCTAAAACATCAGGTTTACCTACTTCGGAAGAAGTCGGTGCAGCCGCTCCGTCATAGACATGTGCCACCTAAGATTTCTTGAGTAGAGGGCAATCCTTGATAAGGTGTCCAGGCTTGTGGCAGCTAAAACATTCTCTTGAGCCATGAGGATTCTGTCCACTGCTCTGGCTCAGTCCTGACTCATTCCTTTTTGGCCTCTTCGGGGCTCGGCACTCATAGTCAAAATGCCCTATCCTCGGGCAATTAAAGCACTTGACTTTAGTCTGTCCCTCTTCTTCTTCTTCTGTTGGGGCTTGGCGGTGGAAGAGCTGCCCGCCTCAGTATTCTTGTCCGACTCCTTCTTCTTGTTTGTTGGCTTGATTCTTTTCTCTCTCTTGTTGGGAATCCTTTTGATCAATCTCTTCATATCTGCAGGCCATCTCGATCACCTTACCAAATGGGTGCTCGATGTGTGCAGTCACCCTGTTATGATACCTCCTTGCCAGAACATTGATAAACCTCTTATTTTTTTGTAGCGGGTCTTGGACTAATTCAGGGGCATACCTAGAAATCTCATCAAATTTCTTAACATACTCCGAAATAGTCATGCTTCCTTGTTGGAGGTGGGCGAACTCATCATGAAGGTGCTCAACCTCGTGAGGTTGAATGCACTTCTCATTGAATTTCTTCCAAGTCAGATCAGCTTCGTTACCTCCCACCATAGCTGTTTCCCACCAAATTTGGGCCAGGTCTTTCAGAAACCAAGTTTCCATAAATCGCTTGCTATGGTCCTCGAGCTTTAGTCCTCACAAGATCTTTTCCATCGTCTTCAGCCATGCTTGCGCTTCCGTCAGCGTTCTTGGCCTGTATAGTGCACTCCTCCTAGATTCTTTATTTTCTTTGCCACTCTGTCAAGATTAAAAGCACGTGGGGGTAGTGGTGTCTCAACTTCTGGAGTGGCCTGTTCTTGTTCTTGGGCTGTAGGAGTCTCGTCTCGGGCGGGTACTCTTGCCCCACCACTGCCTCTTCGTGCTCTTGCACGTGCTCTAGTATTCATTTCTCAATCAGTCTGTACCATCAAGGAAAGAGTTAGACTAAGAGAAACGATAAATTTCAAAGGAAAGATTTTTTTTAAAAAATAGAGACATATGATGAAATGATAATGATGTAATGACCGATTAATATGTGCTATTCTGCTGTGCTCATTCGAGGACTTTACTAATCCTATCTCTAACGAGCTACTCGTCTTAGAATACTACTGATTCTACATAGATTAATTGTTTTAAAATGTTATACTCCATGGAACAAAAGTAAGGATAATCGTAAGAGCATAACATAATTAAAACAATAACAGATCACAGATACATAGCAGAATATATAAATCATTTCAGCGAAAATGGAAATGTCATCACAACATCATAACAGAACATCAGAGTACGCAGTACAGGATACACTTAGCAAAACAGATGTTTAAAACAGGGAAAGAAATAAAGTCTCAATCTCCTAAAATACATCATATCCAATACTGTCTCAATATCCGAAGAAGAAAATAAAAGATAAAAAGAAAAGATCTTCCAACATCTTCATCAGCAAGCTCTAGTCCAGAAAACATCCCTACTTGAAACCTGTCAATTGGCTGCCCATGTGGAAAGAGGGCACCTGAGTTTGCAAAGTGAAACAAACTACGAGTCAGTCATGGGACTGGTATGAAAAATCTTACTAAACTAATAATATGGCTAATCACTGGACCATGCCGCTAACGCGGAACGGGTTTAATTCCATTGGACTGCCAGTGCATAAGTTTCATAAATTTTTTAAGTCAAAAACAACGCAATGCTTTTTAGAAAATGAAACCATTATAAGACTCAAGTCCCATCACACAATGCAACATAAACGGAGGATAGAGTTTTACCTTATAATGATAAAAAATGCTTGATACATAGAAAATAATATTTCTAATATTATTATTAGTGTATAATATGTTTCAAAAATACTTCAAAGTAAATGTATCAACCCTAGACGGCATAGCTACCATATACTATGTCGCCATATATAGGTTTATAATCAAGTCCGTAATGTCATACTGGAGATTGGTTTCCATCATGAGTCAAGGATAGGGATGATCTCCTAACCGATTTGAGACACTCTAGCAATGTCTCAGGATTCGGACGCTGGCAAACCCTTGGATCCTGCAGGGGCGGTCCACAAATACTTTAGTGGATTGGCAATTCCTGAACACATGCTTCTTGATCCTATTGGACCTATAAATTGGCCATTGGAAACCAATAAAAATCCGAGGCGCCTCATTCCATCAACTACATAAGTAAAAATGTTGGGCCTTGTAGAAACCCAAACACCACTTCTAGCTAGAAAGAAACGTGTGCACTCCCTGCGTTCTTGTAACACCCCACCTCCGTTAAGGTCACTCAAAAAGGGAATGCCTAAACTTCGGTGGAGCATTTTTGGTACAAGTTGCAAAAAAATTACAAGATAGACAAATAAAGCAGCGGAAAATAAATAACCTTTATTGATTAAAACACAGCTTGAAAAAGATTGTTTTACAACACCAATACATATTACAACAAAGCATCTGTCTTGTTTAAAATAAAGAAGCATAAACTGACAATGATATTCCCCAATAAAGCATGAGCCAGCCATAGCTGTAGAAAATGGAGTTCAAAACAATGCATCAAAGAATCTTCACGCTCGGAAAGAGTAACGGTCCAAAATGAGCTGAGCTATTCCCTCCGGGCTACCTGGGGGGGGGGGGGGAACAGAAGAAAAGAGATGAAAACAAACTAGGTCAGTCATAAGTCTGGTAAGTCCAGTTATACTTCAGCATGTAAACAAGAAAAGGACTATGACATGAACAAACTGAACTTAGAACCATACCATAGTGATAAGATAATCCTAAAACAAGACAAGGTAAGATTAACGGAATTGGCTATTGCATCCACTTCTATTTCTCTGCACCCATTAAGGACTGTTTCAATTATCATCATGTGTTCATGATAAAATGATCCCCTTTTTATTGTGTATGCAGTCCCTTATCCATCGAGTGTTACCTAGATCCAACTAGGGTTTGCTTATCGAATGCTTCCTAGATTCAACTGAGGTTTACGCTACCTAAGGCCACTGGGGTTTATGCTACCTATTGAATGCTTCTCGGATTCAGTGTTTACGCGACCTAGGTCCAATTAGGGATTATGCTACCTATCGAACGATGCCCCTAGTCTAGGACACACTACCCAGAGCGGTATATGTTCCTAGACTTTCCCCACGTATGTGTCGTGAATCGTTATTGATGTGTAGATGCACATGTCCTTTATATGTGCGACCCGAGTCCCGTGGCAGGGCTAATCAAGAAACACAGAACTCGGTCAGGAGATTTCAGATATCTGCCGATTGTAGATGCTAAGGTCTGCTTTTATAGTGGCTATGGTCCCACTAGACCCCTCCCTCAACTAACAAATGAAAGGCACCCAAGAAAATCAAGAATGAGAACTGTACGTAGGCTCCTCTATGGCCCCACAAACCTATGGGCCAACCTCACCCATAACTAGATAGCAAGTATATGGTCTGTTGGAGTTCTCCGCCTTTCCGCTTCACGTATCTTGACTAACTCAAGATGGTAGGTAGATGACGAGTTGCTATCACAAGGCAAAAACTGGTCTCGCTGAATCACGCTGGTCCATCCTAGTCTTTAGGTTGCCTTATTATTGCAACCAAGGCATAACCTTGGCTCTTCTAATGCAGACCTTAACCTCTATGAGCCTAGGAGGATCATCTGCAGCCTCACAGTGGGATACCAAGAGTACCCTCACGTCCGCTCGAAGCCGCATGCTTCATAACCCGGTTCATTGGAGCCTTCTTCATGATCGGATGGACGTTCACTCCTCCTCGTATTACTTGCTTTTCTTGACTAATGTTTACTACTTAGTTCTCTTAACTAAGGTTTAATACTTAGTTGCTGAATCGTTCGTTTTCTTAACTAAGGTTTACAACTTAGTCCTCTTAACTAAGGTTTAATACTTAATTTTCTTCCTCGTCATGTTGGATTGGTTAAGTGTTATCCAGCAGTTTACGTTGACTTAACCTACCCATATATCATGTCAAATTGGTTAAGTGTTTTCTAGCGGTTCATGTTGACTTAACGCACCCTTACATCACGTCAAATTGGTTAAGTGTTCCTTAACCTTACTCGTTTGTCAGGTTATACTGGTTAAGTGTCTCTCATTAACTTAACCCTGTTTATTTAACATGCTATAACGGCTAAGTGTTCTAAGTTTACTTAACCTCGCCATCTAGTCTAGTTTGCATGTTATAACGGTTAAACATTTACTTAACCTTACCCATTTGTCTAGTTTACATGTTATATATAATGGTTAAGTGTTTCCTTAGTTACTTAACACCCACAAATCTTGCCTTGTTAACATGTTAAGTTGGTTAAGTGTCCAAATTAGCTTAACCCCTATCAATCTTGTCTAGTTAACATGTTGAATTGGCTAAGTGTTTTCTCAATTACTTAACCCCACCCTTCTTGTCTTTTAAACATGTTAAGTTGGTTAAGTGTTTCCTTAATTACTTAAACTCACGATTTCTAGCTTGATTGTTCATGAGCTTTAATTAATTAATTAAAGCACCAACCACTCACATTAGACAGGTATTGTTGTGGTTACTGGATATGTCAGTCGGCTCCGGGTAGTTTTACACCACAACTCAGTCTAACCTCGGGTCTTTCTGGGCTTGATGCACTAACCTCTCACATTAGACAGGTATTGTTATGGTTACTGGATGTGCTGGGTGGTTCCGGGCAGTTTTACACCATAACTCAATCAAACCTCGGGTTAGGCATTTTCCTCTTCTCTAATTTACATATTTACTATTGTCATGCCAATTAACATAGTTATATTCTATACCCAAAACTTGACTTACCTATCAATTAGCCCAACTTGCAGTTTATACCAATTTAGATTTAATATTTCCCTTTTTCAGTTCATGCCCTATCTAGATTAATATTCCAATTTACAGTTCATGTCAAAACTTGATTTAATACTCTAGTTTACCGTTTATGTCCAAAACTTGTTTTATATGCCAATTACATACTTTGCGGCCAATTAAAATTTATCAATTTATTCCCAAGTCTAATATGCATGTAAATTATTCACTATTATAGGCAATTTAGATTATGCCAACATATTTATTATGCCAAATTAAATTAATTGAGCTACGCCCAATCTACGCCTCATAATCGTACGTATAACATGATTTCATAAGTTTTCTAAGTACTCATGAAATGGCACTAACAAAAGGAATAGGAGATAAGCACAAAAATTGATATAAAAGAATAGGCATGCAAAAATAATGGCTCCAACAGGTTCGATGTACATAATAGTGAATAGGAATAAACTAGCCAAATTACACACTAAATATGAGATCCAGCATAATCAAGGGAATAGGCATAGGTGATTTTGTCCAACATAATGCCAGTTCAAGGTAAAACATAGTTGGTTAATTGTAACAATGGGAATAGGCATAAGCAACTAACTACAATAGTTATAGGCAATTAACCACAATAGTCATGGGCGACTAATCACAATAATTTCTTAATCAATGTCATAAGCAATATTCTCATAGTTATGAATCATAGTCATGGGCAGCAGTCTCATAGTCATGAATCATAGTCATAGGCAATAATTTCATAGGCAACAGTTTCATGGTCATAGTTTTAGGCAATAGTTTCATCACAAGAATATAACATAGGAAAATCGCATGAAGAAACATGAATCCACATAGATAAACTAATAGGCACCGTTCTAATATCAGTTTCTTACAAGCCATGACTTTCAATTAATGTTTAAATCGGAAATATAACTATACTTACAAAATATAGGCAAGTCTTGTTTTTCTGAAATCTGTTTTCTGAAGCTGAATAGCTTACCTTTGATGTAGATTAGTCGTTCTTTTAATTCTATTCTGATTGGAAGAAGATGCACTAGTTCTAGCTTATATTTCAGTAGAGTAGCGACGCCATTCTTATTTTTAATTAGAATAGAGGCAGAGTATAGGCATAATGAAATTGTGTGGAGAGAAAGCTAGGTTTGGGGTGTTTAAATAGTTTAGAGCTCACGAATCCAGTCAGAAAGGCGTCCAGGTGCAGAAAAACGGATCTGTTTCCAGATATAGAAAGGGGGGGGAAGGGGGGGGGGGGGGGGGAGGTCGACCCTAGTGTCGACTTGTTTACCCAGGTCGACCCCCAGGTCGACTCTAGCATCGACCTGGGTCCTGGGTGGGAAAATTCCCGCCCAGCCCGGGTGTCTGTTTTGAATTTCGAGATCTGAATTTTTGATTTTCAGGCTGGTTTTTATTGAAACTTCCGAAGGCCATATCTTCTTCATACGGAGTCCGATTTACGCAAACTTGGACTCTATTCCAAGCAGAATTTCGAGACGAACGCAATGTAGTAACCCGTTTCCCTTAAATATTTTGTTATAATTTAATTATTCTATGATTTTTTACTTAACATATTTCCCAAAAATACGGGGTGTTACATTCTCCCCTCCTTTAAAGGATTTCGTCCCCAAAATCTCTAAGTTAGGAAGAATGTTTATCCTACCATCCAACTTCTATCTACTCAACCATCCAATCACAGACATCCATTGCACTTAGAAGGTTTCTACTGCTTTTCATGATCATATGCATTGTGTGTGTATGTCCTTATCTAATGTAAAATCAGGTGACCTCCTTAATGCAAATCATGTCAATGCCATGAGTCCACCATGTATGCAACTACACCTAATCGTATTTTATAACTTCTACATGAGTGCACAATCATTCATACAAATTCATCGTCCATATGATAACACATCAAGTTTCATAAATACATATATGTATATGTAATAAGGAAGTAACTGAGCCAATCTAGTGCCTAATATGTGTGTATATGCACTACAAGCAACCACTAGTAACTACTTGCAACCATCAAATATAACATGTTTCGAACACATGTTTACATCCATTGGCTTCTACTTAAGAATTGAGGATAGGGCTGAGAGGATATACTTAAAAGATAGAGACCAGTCATGCAAATAAACTCTATAGAAAAAGAGAGATCAAGGATATACCCTCGAAAAGGGTATGATGCGCGTATCTAGTCTTTAGTCTTTTAAGTTGCATCTTCGTGAGCTTCTCTCCACTGTACCTTAACTTCACGGTTGCGAAGCTTCTTGACCTCTAATTCCATAACTCACTAGTAAAGATAGGACCTTGGTCACTTACTGTGCTAGAGGGTATCCAATGTAGTCGAACTACCCTTCCAAGATAAACAGATGTTAACCATGATACCAAGTGTATATCCTAAGATGATTAGAGGTCTCTCCTCTACTTAGCTTATCCATCATGTTACAAATCTGAGGGTCTAGAGCTAAAGGTTGCTATGTACTCTTAAGGTCAGTCTTACTTAAGGCGCCCGCCACAACCATTTATTTCTCACACAAACCATCCTAGTCGAACTCAACATCCCTCAAGTACAAGCCCCAAAGGCCTAAACCAATATTAGACAAGCACCCAAGGAATACCTCCTCCGAATTTGGACGATTTATGTGAGATGATACTAGCACAATAACCAAACAATTGAGCACTTAACCGACTCTGGCTATCCTTGCCAATCTTTCTCCAAAACAATCGTTGATCGCATAACTGGCTTCGCATTGTCAACTAGATATATGTGGAAGTATATCTCGAGTTTTAAGGGAAAACCCCTACCCTAATCAAAAACATCTTGGGTACTCATGGGCTACACCAACGGATCGAAAGTAGTCGATAAATACATAAAGTGATTCTAGATAGCTAAGACAAACTGATCCCTTAGGATCACACGAAATCTCGAGGGTATTTCCGAGGCAAGTGGAAAGTCTAACTACCATCCTTTCACAATTACTAGCTAACCAATCCATGCCTAGAATCAACCCATAGCCCATGAAACCCGGAAACATAAGCATCTCAAATCCTTACAAACCAAAGATAAATGAATCGAACCACAAATTGGATTTAAGACAATAATGGGATTCTCAAGTACTAAGGTGCAGAGAACCTACGGAAGCAGATATATACGAAGGTGAAGTGCTAAAATCAGAAGGAGTACTAATAGGATGATCAAAAGGAAAAAATCTATCAACAGAAATCTTACTGCCTCTCTCACAGGTATGCTGGCGGTGAGAGCATGCACTTGCCTTCCGAAAAATCCTGTCCTTTGTTCTTGCCCTTGCCCTTAATTACACGACCCGTTATACCAAAATAAAGATACTTCCTCTTGTTTTAGGTTTTACTATTCTTTCCTCCCCTTCTTTGTGAACCAAGTCCATATCCATGGGTTCATCATCCTTGTGTTGTTCTCCTTAGCCAAACTCCCTCATTCTCAACTTTTCCATCCTTGTGTAACTTATTGACATGTCTCTCGAAAGCTTTCTCCATTGCACGGAGAATCCTACAAAGCTCGAAAGAAAATTACGGCTATAGGTGGAAGTTAGACACTTATCTACCTTTTGACAAGTGTCGTAGTCTCATCAAGCTTACGGAACCATGTTGTGATGAGGTTACCTCTCAGAAAGCCAGGAGCCCCAGAGACATAGGAAAGAAGGGAAAAAGGATTCAAACAGAGGATCAAAAGATAGTGCATATAGCTTTGGGGAATATGCCTTTAAAACAAAACTTTTCTTTTGAAAATGCTTCTTTTAAAATCATTGAAAATAATTTTTCAAATCTTTTTATCTAACCCGGTAACCTTCAGCTCTGATACCAAGTGTAACACCCCACCTCCGTTAAGGCCACTCACAAAGGGAATGCCTTAACTTCGGTGGAGCATTTTTGGTACAAGTTGCAAAAAAATTACAAGACAAACAAATAAAGCAGCGGAAAATAAATAACCTTTATTGATTAAAATACAGCTTGTACAATGATTGTTTTACAACACCAATACATATTACAACAAAGCATCTGTCTTGTTTAAAATAAAGAAGCATAAAATGACAATGATATTCCCCAATAAAACATGAGCCAGCCATAGCAGTAGAAAATGGAGTTCAAAACAATGCATCAAAGAATCTTCAAGCTCGGAAAGAGTAACGGTCCAAAATGGGCTGAGCTATTCCCTCCCTGGCTACCGGGGGGAAAACGGAAAAAAGAGGCGAAAACAAAGTAGGTCAGACATAAGTCTGGTAAGTCCAGTTATACTTCAGCATGTAAACAAGAAAAGGACTATGACATGAAAAAACTTAGCTTAGAACCATACCATAGTGAAAAGATAATCGTAAAACAAGACAAGGTAAGATTAACGAAATTGGTATCGCATCCACTTCTATTTCTCTGCACCCACTAAGGACTGTTTCAACTATCATCGTGTGTTCATGATAAAATGATCCCCTTTTTATTGTGTATGAAGTCCCTTATCCATCGAGTGTTACCTAGATCCAACTAGGGTTTACTTATCGAATGCTTCCTAGATTCAACCAGGGTTTACGCTACCCAGGGCCACTGGGGTTTATGCTACCTATTGAACGCTTCTCGGATTCAGGGTTACACGACCTAGGTCCAACTAGGGATTATGCAAACTATCGAACGATGCCCCCTAGTCTAGGACACACTACCCAGAGCGGTATATGTTCCTAGACTTTCCCCAAGTATGTGTCATGAATCGTTATCGATGTCTAGATGCACATGTCCTCTATATATGCTTCCCGAGTCCCGTGGCAGGGCTAATCAAGAAATACGGAACTCGGTCGGGAGCTTTCAGATATTTGCCGATGGCAGATGCTAAGATCTGCTTTTACAGTGGCTATGGTCCCACTAGACCCCTCCCTCAACTAACAAATGAAAGGCACCCAAGAAACTCAAGAATGAGAACTGTACGCAGGCCCCTCTATGCCCCCACAAACCTATGGGCCAACCTCACCCATAACTAGATAGCAAGTATATGGTCTGTTGGAGTTCTCCGCCTTTCCGCTTCACGTATCTCGACCGACTCAAGATGGTAGGTAGACAACGAGTTGCTATCACAGGGAAAAAACTGGTCTTGTCAAATCACGCTGGTCCATCCTAGTCTTTAGGTTGCCTTATTATTGCAACCAAGGCATACCCTTGGCTCTTCTAATGCAGACCTTAACCTCTGTGAGCCTAGGAGGATCATCTGCAGCCTCACAGAGGGATACCAAGAGTACCCTCACATCCCCTTGAAGCCGCGTGCTTCGTAACCCGGTTCATTGGAGTCTTCTTAATGATCAGATGGATGTTCGCTCCTCCTCGTATTCTACTTGGTTTTATTGACTAAGGTTTACTACTTAATTTCCTGAATCATTCGTTTTCTTAACTAAGGTTTACAACTTAGTCCTCTTAACTAAGTTTACTACTTAGTTTTCTTCCTCGTCATGTTGGATTGGTTAAATGTTATCCATCAGTTTACGTTCACTTAACCTACCCATATATCATGTCAAATTGGTTAAGTGTTATCTAGCGGTTCATGTTGACTTAACCCACCCCTACATCATGTCAAATTGGTTAAGTGTTCCTTAACCTTACTCGTTTGTCCGGTTATACTGGTTAAGTGTCTCTCATTAACTTAACCTTGTTTATTTATCATGCTATAACGGCTAAGTGTTCTAAGTTTACTTAACCCCACCATCTAGTCTACTTAGCATGTTATAACGGTTAAACATTTACTTAAACTTACCCACTTGTCTAGTTTACATGTTATATATAATGGTTAAGTGTTTCCTTACTTACTTAACCCCTAAAAATCTTGCCTTGTTAACATGTTAAGCTGGTTAAGTGTCCAAATTAACTTAACCCCTATCAATCTTGTATAGTTAACATGTTGAATTGGCAAAGTGTTTTCTCAATTACTTAACCCCACCCTTCTTGTCTTTTTAACATGTTAAGTTGGTTAAGTGTTTTCTTAATTACTTAACATCACCATTTCTAGCTTGATTGTTCATGAGCTTTAATTAATTAAAGCACCAACCACTCACATTAGACAGGTATTGTTGTGGTTACTGGATATGCCTGTCGGTTCCGGGCAGTTTTACAGCACAACTCAGTCTAACCTTTGGTCTTTCTGGGCTTGATGCACTAACCTCTCACATTAGACTGGTATTGTTGTGGTTACTGGATGTGTCGGGCGGTTCCGGGCAGTTTTACACCACAACTCAATCTAACCTCGGGTTAGGCATTTTCCTCTTCTCTAATTTACATATTTACTATTTATGTAAATTTTCTATAAATCAGTTTAGCCTAGATCATATTCAATTGTCATGCCAATCAACATACTTATATTCTATACCCAAAACTTGATTTACCTATCAATCAGCCCAACTTGCAGTTTATACCAATTTATATTTAATATTCCCCTTTTTCAGTTCATGCCCAATCTAGATTAATATTCCAATTTACAGTTTGTGTCAAAACTAGATTTAATACTCTAGTTTACCCCTTATGTCCAAAACTTGGTTTATATGCCAATTACATACTTTGCGGCCAATTAAAATTTATCAATTTATGCCCAAGTCTAATATGCATGTAAATCATTCACTATTATAGCTAATTTAGGTTATGCCAACATATTTATTATGCCAAATTAACTTAATTGAGCTACGCCCAATCCCCGCATCATAATCGTACGTATAACATGATTTCACAAGTTTTCTAGGTACTCATGAAATGGCACTAACAAAAGGAATAGGGTCTAAGCACAAGAATTGACATAAAAGAATAGGCATGTAAAAATAATGGCTCCAACAGGTTCGATGTACATAATAGTGCATAGGAATAAACTAGCCAAGTTACACACTAAATATGAGATCCAACATAATCAAGGGAATATGCATAAGTGATTTGGTCCAACATAATGCCAGTTCAAGGTACAACATGACTGGTTAATTGTAACAATGGGAATAGGCATAAGCAACCAACTACAATAGTTATAGGCAATTAACCACAATAGTCAAGGGCGACTAATCATAATAATTTCTTCATCAATGTCATAGGCAATAGCCTCACAGTTATGAATCATAGTCGTGGGCAGCAGTCTCATAGTCATGAATCATAGTCATAAGCAATAATTTCATAAGCAACAGTTTCATGGTCATAGTCTTAGGCAATAGTTTCATCATCACAAGAATATAACATAGGAAAATTGCATGAATAAACATGAATCCACATAGATAAACTAATAGGCACCATTCTAGTATCAGTTTCTTACAAGCCATGACTTCCAATTAATGTTTAAATCAGAAATATAACTGTACTTACAAAATATAGGCAAGTCTTGTTTTTCTAAAATCTATTTTCTGAAGCTGAATAGCTTTCCTTTGATGTAGATTAGTCTTTCTTTTAATTCTATTCAGATTGGAAGAAGATGCACTAGTTCTACCTTAGATTTCAGCAGAGTAGTGATGCCATTATTATTTTTAATTAGAATAGAGGCAGTGTATAGGAAGAATGAAATTGTGTGGAGAGAAATCTAGGTTTGGGGGTGTTTAAATAGGTTAGAGCTCATGAATCCGGTCAGAAAGGCGTCCAGTGCAGAAAAATGGATCTGTCTCCAAATCTGGAAAGGGGGGGGGGGGGGGGGGAGGTCGACCCTAGTGTCGACCTGTTTACCCAGGTCGACCCTCGTGTCGATCTGGGTCGTGGGCGAGAATTTTCCTGCCCAGCCTGGGTGTCTGTTTTGAATTTCGAAATCTGAAATTTTGAATTTCGGGCTGGTTTTTATTGAAACTTCCGAAGGCCATATTTTCTTCATACGGAGTTCGATTTATGCAAACTTGGACTCTATTCCAAGCAGAATTTCGAGAAGAACGCAATGGCTTAACTAGTTTCCCTTAATTATTTTTTTACAATTTAATTATTATCTGATTTGTTACTTAACGTATTTCCCGAAAATACGAGGTGTTACAGTTCCCTTGTCCCATTTTTGACTCTACCGGGGTTGAGGCTGGCGAGGTAATGTAATACACAAAGCTATGCCTAAATAGGATATGATTTGATCATCATCCACAAGGCTCTGCATTTCAACAAAAGTCTTGATAAATTGCATCTTGGCATGTCACATTGACAGTCCATACCATGCGGTCGATAAATACCAATATATAACCTTCGAGCTCGTGCATCTCAAAGGAGGGTGTTTAGCAAGAGAATAAATTCCCTGCCACCTCAGAAATATATTAATAGATATCAATTTAATTACACGGCATGAAATTCAATGTTGGACACACATCCATTTACAAGTCCGTTCTGGGTCTGAACGAATCCAGAGTCACCTAGGTGCTCGCGTATCCGGACGATCAAGAAGTACGTTTGGACAGCAACCACTTTAACCGTTTATTTGCAGCTAGCCAATGCCGGGCATCAGTAGTTATTCTTTCAATGTGAAGATCGTCGGTCTTCAATCGCCGTCTTCGATTTCTTCGATTTAAAATCACCGTAAAATTATTTGAAATGAGTTGAAATCGGTCTTTTCAAATACTTTTTCGAATTATTATCATTTAAACCATTTAATATCGTTATTATTAATTTATAATGATTTATCACTATTTTTGTTTATTTAAAGACAACCAAATTGAATTAACGATGCTTCGGGTCAATGGGCGGCCCTGGCGCTGTTTTTACCAAAATTTGATTTACACATATCTTAAAATCTAGCCATTGGATTTTAACAAATTTCTTATCATTGGAAAGATCTTTCCAAAGTGGTCCTAATGGTTCTGGTTTTGGGAAAATCTGACGGTTGAATCTTATGGTATAATCGTTTGAAGTTACGATTGCCGAAACGCGAACTACCGCGTGCGTTTTGTTTTAATTTTTTATTATATATATATATATATAAATCAATGACGGTTTCAACTACTTTTCAAACAATCATAAACAAGAGAAATACGGTCTACATTCATGTTAGAAATTTTATATATGATTTCCATAATTCTACTAACATGATGAAAATGATGATTTGGAATGAATCATGTTTTTAATGACCAATTATTTCCAATGGTAATTAAATCACATTAGAAATATATTTTCCTAATGTTCACTCTTTATGTTGAAAACGAATGATAATTTATTTCCACTATTTTTTGTCGCATCTAAATATATGATTAAAAAAATTGATATTTTAAATTTATTCTTTTTACTGTCTCTAAAATGACAATAAACATGATACTTTAGTTCTTATCTTTTTTGCTGCAACTAGAATGTAAATAAAATGTAACTTTTTAAATTTTATCTTTGTATTGTCTCTAATTAAAAGAAAAAAATGATACCTTTAATCCTATTCTTTTATTTACATCAAAAATGTAAATAAAAAGGTAAATTCTAATTAGAAAGAAAAATGCAAACTTTAATCCATGTTTTATTTGCATCAAAGAATGCAAATAAAAATGCATCTTTCATTCTAATGGTTTGCTTGCATTCAAAAGTTTGCAAACAAAAATGCAACTTTAATTCTAATGTTTTGTTTGCATCTAAAATTGCAAACAAAAATGTAACTTTAATTCTAATGTTTTGTTTGCATCTAAAATTGCAAACAAAAATGTAACTTTACAAATCATGTTTTTAATTTTTTTCTAAAATAGAACTAAAATATAACCTTTTTAAAACTATGTTTTATTTGCAATGCAAATAAAAATTCAACTTCCAATTTCAATATTTTATTTGTATCAAAGAATGCAAATAAAAGTATAACTTTTTATTTAAATGTATATTTGCATCAAAGAATGCAAATAAAAAATAACTTTTTATTTCAATGTATATTTGCATCAAAGAATGCAAATAAAAGAATAACTTTTTATTTCAATGTATATTTGCATCAAAGAATGCAAATAAATGAATAACCTTTTATTTCAATGTATATTTGCTTCAAAGAATGCAAATAAAAGAATAACCTTTTTAATTCAATGTTTAACCACTCTAATGCAACACAATTATATATTTCAAAAATGATATATTTTCCATTGTATTGATGACTCTATTTCAATACAATAATATTTTCTAAAATGATATGTTTTTATTGAAATGGAAATTATAATCCAAATCAATAATATAACAAAATGATTTATTTTTATTGAAATGGAAATTCTAATCCAAATCAATAATATAACAAAATGATTTATTTATTTATACATCACCAACAAAAAGATAAATCATCCACAATCTCATCACATAGCAGATCTAAATCATACACATACAATCATTACATAGCAAGGAAGATAATTAAATTGATTAATTATTTAAAAAAAACAAAAAATCTCACAGTCATGATGCAAATTTTGCCAAAATTTGAACTGTTCAGAATTGGATCTAGTCTGGACAGCAGCGTAGATCTCGGTTTCACGATTGTATAGGATCTGAAATCGTTAAATTTCGAGTCCGAATGAATAAATTATGATTCAATTTGTATAATTAACATTTTAAAATAAAATTTTGAAATAAAATATAGTTTATACCCTTCTTCTTCTTTAACAGGTTAAGGCCGACAGTACCCAATTTGCTTCAGTTATAGGGTTAGACTTCTCGATCGAATGGAGTAGTGGTCTGACGATCGGATGGTGCAGTGTCAGAGAGGAGAACGAGGCGCGCAAGGGGAGGGGGTCACGGCCAACTCGCATGCACCCACGGGAGGCAGTGACGAAGAGAACGGCAGTGGTTCAGAGGCTCGATTCTCGGGCTGTGATGCGCTAGGGTGGATTTAACCGTACGGATAGAGAAAGGAGGAGAATCTCTACAAATAAGTCCAAAGGAGGAGGGGATTCGGTGAAGGGATTGAGAGAATTTAATAGGGGAAAGTGGGTGCAAATTCGGTCATTGATTCAGAAGAGGCGGCTGTGTAATGAAGATGAATAGTGATTAGGGTTTTAATTTCTATTATTTATAATATAAAATTGTAAATTTGAAAATAAATCCGTAATCTCTCAACAACTCCAATTCCAATCCAGCAGAAGTTATCCCTAACAATTTCCCCGTTCCGGATCCAATGGGCTAGGTCTCGATAGCCCAAACGAATGTCTATGGCCTGAAATCTTTAATTTATTATTTAAATCATTTATCAAATTACTTTGATCGTATATTTAAATCCACCAAGGCCACATACGAACTCAGAAAAATCCAAAAAACTATTTCTGGCTTTGTTTTTATGATACGGTCTTAAAAAAATTAATTTCATCAAATTCTGAGATTGTTCGAAAAATGGCCATTTTCAAGTCGATCAGATTTGACTGAAATTGAAAAAACACATTTTCGTTTGCCACGCTCACATATTAATTTAAAAATTCCGGAAAATTAAACTTAGCAATAATTTGACATTCCGGATCCAACAAAAGTGGTTTTGTTGAAAATGAAGGTCGTTTGAAAAATGGCCTTTAATACGGGCTATAAATTATACTATAGCGACCGTTCTGAATATTCAACTGACCTTAACTTTTGATTCCCGCTACAAAACTTCGATTTTTCAGATTTCTTGAAAAGATATTTTCAAACAGATTTAGATATTTTTGGTTTTGCTAAAATCCGTTAAATTTTGAATCCGGTACATTCGGTCAAAGTTCAAGTTTGACTTTTCAAACTACCGTACTATTTCTAATTCCTTTAGAAATAAAAATCAATATATTCGCTCTAACTTCAGTTATAATAAATTTTTAATAGTTATTATTTAAAATAAATTATTTTAACTATTCAAAATTTAATGAAATAGCCAAAACAAAAAATTTAAATTGGTTCGGATTTTCCGGGTTGTTACACGAAACTTAATGCATTCTGATAAAGAGTGACATTAACGGACGTGGGGTGTCACACTTAGTATCAGAGCTAAAGTTTACCCGATCAGAGAAAATGTTTTGAAAATTGTTTCTAAAAAGATTTTAAAATAAAATGTTTTCAAAGAAAAGTCTATTTTTGAAAAACTTATTCCCCAAAGCCGTATAAAATGTCTCTCAATTCTCCGCTTGAGTCCCTTTTCCTTTTTCTTTTCAGCATGTTTAGGGAACCGATTCTTCCTGAATGGTGTCCCCATTGCGGCATGGTTCCGTAGGCATGTTAATACTATGGCACATGTCGAAGGGCAAGGAAGTGCCTAACCTCTATCTGTAGCCGCAGTAGTTCCACCTACGGCTAATTTTCTCTCAAGCTTCATAAAGATTTTGTGCGATGGAAGCAATTTCAAGAAACTCGCTGATTTGGCATTAATGCACGAAGAAGATAAAGGTGAAAAGAAAGAGTCTAAGATTTATGAAACACAAAATAAGAAAGTGTGTCCCAAGAAAGAATAACAACAGCAAAAGAAGGACAGAAAGAACGACAAAGCCCGAGAAAAAAAGGAAATGTCATAGTTGTGGATGCGTGGGTCATTTGAGCAAAGATTGCCGAAAAAGGAAGGATGCTTGTTTTTATTGTAGCAAAGTTGGACACTATTCTAGGGAGTGCCCGAAGAAGCAGGGACATAGCTAAAGGGCAGGATCTTCTAGAGGGAAGGTGCATGCTCTTGAGACTAGTGTACCAGACAGAGGTAGGAATTTTTTTATTAAAGGTTTAAGTTCTCTTTCCAATCATCCTGTTAGAACTCTTTTTGGTTCTAGCACTTCGCATTCTTTTATATCTGATTCTATGGTTGAGTCTCTACACCTTAGTACTAGTATGGTTTTGGATCTCGTTGTTGTCTCAAACCCCATTGGACATACGACTCATTTTTTTATGATTTGTCGGGGTTTGAGGATATCTGTGTTAGGAGTCAAGTTTGAGTGCGACACATATGTGTTTGGTTTCATAAGCTATGGTTTGATTCTAGGGATGGATTGGCTAGCCATGTATGGTGCCATTATGGATGATGAGATGAGGGTCGTAATGCTTTTGACTTACCACGGGAAGACCCTCGAGATTTCTTGTGACACTAAGGGGTCTGTCATGCTTAGTTTCCTAGAGTTGCTTGATGCATCTATCGATGATTTACGATCTGTACCAGTAGTCTGTGAGTATCCTAGTGTTTTTGAGGAAGTTTGGGGCTTACCTCCGAGGCACGAGATTGATTTCCATATATACTTGGTGGACAATGCAAAGCCAGTTGCATTGCTTGTGCGCCATATGGCTCCGAGAGAAAGGAGGGAGGTCAGCAAGAAAGTAAGAGAGCTACTTGAGAAAGGGTTTATTAGGCGAAGCATATCTGAATGGGGTGCTCCAGTAGTATTCTCCACTAAGGTGGATGGTTCTCTTCACTTATGCGTGGATTACATGGAATTGAATAAGATCACTAAGAAAAATAGGCACCCACTTCCGAGTATAGAATATTTGTTTGACCAGCTTGTTGGTGCGTCTATTTTCTCCCAGTTAGACTTGTCCACAGGGTTTCACCAGTTGAGGGCGGTCGAAGACAGTATAGACAAGACTACCTTTATAACTCCAAATGGTCTCTTCGAGTGGCTCGTCATGAATTTTGCGTTGACGAATGCACACAGGTATTTTGTTGATCTGATGAGTAGGGTGTTTCGGGAGTTTCTAAATGGTCTTTGTTAATGACATCTTGATTTTCTCGAAAAGCGAGGAAGAGCATGCCTTACATTTAAGGGAGGTTTTGAAAACTCTCCGTGTGCACCACCTTAAGGCGAAATTCTCCAAATGTCATTTTTGGAGATTTCTGGGGCATGTGGTCTCTAAGGATGGGATAGTAGTAGATCCCTCAAAAGCAGTTGCAGTTCAAGATTGGCATATCCTAAAGAATGCGACAGAGGTGAGGAGTTTTCTTGGTTTAGCGGGCTATTATAGGAAGTTCATTAAAGGCTTCGCAAAGATATCAGCCCCACTCACCAGACTGACGAAGAAGAATCTGACATTTTCTTGGGGTATAGACTGTGAGGATGCTTTTCAGTTATTGAAGAGGGCTCTGAAAATAGATCCAGTCTTGACTTTGCCTAATGGGAACAAATTGTTCACAGTATACACTGATGCACGTGGTGCATTGCTTGGTGCGATTCTAATGCAAGAGGGAAGGATTGTATGTTATGGAGGAGACAGTTACGGGTTCATGAGAAGAACTACCCTACCCATGACTTGCAGTTAGCTACCATAGTATTTGCTCTTAAGACTTGACGTCATTATCTACTCGGAGTGAAGTTTGAGTTGTACACCGATCATAAATCTCTCAAGTATTTGTTCTCGCAATAGGATCTCAATTTTAGGCAACAAATATGGATGGAATTCCTAGCGTCCTATGACTTTGAGATTGCTTATACCCTTGGCAAGTGTAATATGGTGGCGAACGCACTGAGTAGGCAGAGGATGACCTTTAGTCCTCTGTTTGTAGAGAGGTAGAGCTTGGAGTATATATCGACTCTTGACTTTAGATCCTCTACCGATTTTACGGCTGATTTATTGGAATCGTTAGAGGTGCGGCCTACTCTTATGGATCAGATAGGAACTTAACAGTGAGAGGACCTATAGATCACAGACATCTTGGATAGGCTCAGTAGAGGGGAGACTTCCAGTCACCCTAGTAGATATTCCACGTGATGATAGAGGATGGTTGGGATGAGATGGAAGGCTTTCGTTCTCTGAGTTGGGAGTTTATTGAAGACAGTCCTTGAGGAAACCCATCATTATAGGATGTCTTTTCATCCAGGCGGTGATAAGATGTATAGAGATATGAAGAGGGTTTTCTTTTGGGCTGGGATGAAGAAAGACGTAGCGGGGTTTGTCTCTCGATGTTTGATTTTCCAGCAAGTCAAGGCTGAGCAAAGGAAGCCCGATGGTTTACTTCATCCTTTGGAGGTCCTACAGTGGAAGTGAGAGAGTGTCTCTATGAATTTCATTGACAGTTTTCCTAGATCGAGGAAAGGCAACATCAGTATCTGGGTTATAGTTTACAGGCTTACTAAGAGAGCTTATTTCATTCCTGTTAAGATAAAATGGACAGCGGCATGGTTGGCAGCAATTTATCTTCATGAGATAGTCTGTCTACATGGAGTACCTTCCAGTATAATAAGTGATCCTGAGCCAATATTCACTTGTTAATTTTGGACGAGCTTGCAAGAGGTATTAGGGACATAGTTGTGATTGAGCACCGCTTATCATCCTCACAACGATGGACAGACAGAAAGGGTGAATAGAGTTCTCGAGGATCTTTTAAGACGGTGTATTCTAGACTTCGAAAGGACTTGGGAAGAGCATCTTCCTTTGGTAGAGTTTGCGTACAACAATAGTTATCTGGCTAGTATTGGCATGGAACCCTTCGAAGCATTGTACAGACGACCTTGTAGATCACCGACTTATTGGTGGGAATCTACAGAAAGGCTTCTACTTGGAACTGAGATGATTAGGGAAACTTCAGAGAAGATTGATCTTATTTGCAGACGCGTGAAGCAGCTCAGGATAGACAGAAGTTCTACACAGACAGGAGAAGGACCGATATTGAGTTTGAAGTGGGAGACAAGGTTTTCATTAAAGTTTCGCCTTTGAGGAATGTGGTTCATTTTGGATCTGTAGGGAAATTAGCACCAAGATTTGTAGGGCCATTTCGCATAACAGAAAGGATTGGTCAAATGGCTTATAGAGTAAAGTTACTAGAGAGAATGGTTGGTGTCCATAATGTTTTCCACGTTTCTCATTTACGGAAGTGCCTATATGATACAGCGGAAGTAGTTGAGCCGAGCATACTTAAGGAAGTAAAGGTGGAATAGGAAGCGACAGTTAGACGAGTTCCTACCCATATTCTTGGATCAGAGGTTAAGAAGCTACGCAACCGAGTGGTCATCTTGATGAAAGTTCTGTGGGGAGATGACCATGAGGATGCAACTTGGGAGACTAAAGACAAGATTCAGGCTTCATACCCTTTTCTTTTCAAGGGTATGTTCTTAACTTCTTTTTCCAAAGCTTTTATTCGTACTTGCTTCTGTCATTTAAGTATATCTTATCGATCGAATCTTCGACCTTTAGGTAGTAATCCCATGGATATTAACATGTGTATGAGACATGTTATGTTTGGTGGATGCAAGTGGATGCAAGTGTTTGCTGGTGGTTGCTCGTGGATGCATGTACACACACGCACTAGAGACTAGATCGACTCAATCACTCTCAGACTGCGTATGGATGCGTGTGCATTTTCCCTCTTTTATGGATGGAAATGGTTATATCATCATGTGGATGTTGCATTTGGATGAATAATTGTGCACACATATAGCATTTACATGATATATTAGAATTATTTTCATATATGTTGGATTCATGGCGCTGACATACATTGCATTAAGAAGGTCAATTGAATCAGTAGACCGCCTGATTTTTCACATTAGTATAGGGACATATACACACACCTTTGCATATGTTCACTAAAGCATTAGAAATTTATTAAGGATGGATGCCTATGATTGGTGAATGAGTAGATGGATGTGGATGTTAGAAAATAACTTCTTCTTAACTTAGAGATTTCGGGGACGAAATCCTTTAAGTAGGGGGGAATGTAACACCCAGTAATTTTAAAGAAACTGTAATGATAAATTAGACAATACTTAATTAAATATTGGGAATTAAGTAAAACGGACTGCGCCATTGCATTCATCTCAGAATTCTGCTTAAAATAGACTCTGAGTTTGAGTAAAACAGACATTGTATGAAGAAGATATTAAGGTTTGAAGTTTGTATACATATAAGCAAATTATATATTTATATATTGAACTATTCCAGAAATCAAAAATCAAACGTGAGAAGGCGTAGGAATTCAGCCCGTTAGGGGTCGATCCCATGCCCTATGGGCGTCGACCCATGGGTTGACCGCTCCACAGGGGTGTCGACCCTGGGTTGACCCCAATAAGATCTGGGAAGATCCATTTCTATGAATGTGGACTCGTTTCTTGACCAGATTCGTTGACCTTAGGCTATAAATAGGACCTCATTTTCATTGTTTAGTTTATCAAAAACAATGGAGACAACGAGGTGCTTCCCCAACTCAGTTTGAACTAGTCTATTCTTCTTCAACAACAATTTATACAATCTCAGCTATAACATCTACAATCAATTATCTGTTCTTTAGATCCAGTAATAGTTAGTTCATGTTATTTTTAGGTATAAACATCTAATAGTAATCCTTACATGTTTATAAGTTGGATCTAGACTTGTGCCTTTTAATAACTTGAATCATAGCCAAATAAATCTACCATTACTTGTACACCTACTTTACTGTTTAGTTCTTATATGACATGTCCCTGTTCTATCATTATGCCTGATAGTATCACCATATTCCTATTCTGTTAGTTTGGATAATCATGTCACCATATGCCTATTCTGTTAGTATGGCTTATTCTGTCATCATATGCTTGTTTTATTATTATGCTTATTCTTGTTCTCTTCTCTCCCACTTTCCTTTCTTATTTTTATAGCTTAGGCTAGCTTCGAGCCTAGGCTTATCGCTGAAATACGCAAACAACAAAATTGGGAATGGTTGGGAAAGACACGTTGGGGCATAGCTTACGATTGTAAAATATGATTGGGATTTGGGGGCATAATCTATACCTTGACCTGAACTGTAACTTGGGGAATAACTTGTATCGTGTATCATGCGGGGATTTGGGGCATAATAAACATGATAAATTGGTTAGTAATGAACATGCCTAGATTGACAGTAATTATAAATTGTAACCGCACTTAGACATGAGGTTAGACTGTACTTGTGGTAGAAGTTTGCCCGTAACCGCCCGACAAATCCAGCGTCCACAAGTGGTTAATCTAATGTGAGGGGTCCAGTGCATAAATGTACACATAACGGTGTTAAGACATGAGGTTAAGTCCTACTCGTGGTAGAAGCCTGACCGGACCCACCCGGCATATCCCGAATCCATAAGTGATAGTTTTAATTGAGAGGTCTAGCGCATTAATAGCCATAAATGGAAGTATGATAATAACTTGTTAACCTGAAATATTTAACCTGTTTAAATTTGTAGGGTTACATGAACCTTTCAATTTGATTTGGGTTAAGTGAATTTGCTTGAATCGCTGGGGGTTAATTTAATCTTGTTAAATACGTGGGGGCGGGCTATACATATATACACTAGACAAACTTAATATGTTAGGGTTATGCAACCTTGTTAAACTGTTGGGCATAACCTATTGAAATCCTAATAGTGGGGAAGCAAGCCTAGGGGGAAGCTTGTATCATCTGTTGTGTGGACCTGTATCAATCAATAACCTATCTTGGTATCAAACGGGGTTCCCCGAACTATGTCGGGGTCAGGGCATGCTTACTGAGTTGGTTGTAAGAGGTACTTGAGTAAGGGTATGGGCAGCTCATTCCAATGGAGTTGTGTGCGTGCATGGGTCCGAACTCCTAGGGGATAATAAGACGTTGTGGCATCAGTAGATATGGTTATGCATCTTGAAAATAATGGGGTTGCCACTTTAAGAAGTGATACACTGTACTTTGGGGCTAGCACAGGATATCTATGGGATAGGGAGCCGATCGATTGGGGGTAGTAACTAGGGTACATCTAGTCTCGCTTGTTTAGGAGCTTGTTATTATAGTTGGGGGTAACACCTGTCATTTATGTTGGGCTACCTATTATGATTGTATGGGATAAAACCCCACTAGAGGTGCACCTAAATCTACCATCTTGATGTTGTTGGGATAATCTTGTTTCTGTTATACTAGTATTGGTGCAGAGAAAAAGTACCTAAGAAGCGCAATATATTACATCACTCATGTTTTCCCCCAAATTACTTTGCTCATGAACCTAAATTACTTCGCTCCTGTTTTCCCGCAAATTACTTTCCTACTTTCTTGTCTTCCTCGTTTCAACGTTCGCCTTGGATTGTGCAAAGGCATATTAAACTTGGCCTGGGAGCGTGACCCTCACAACATTCAAAAAAAAAGGAGAGAAAAAATCAGGGAACGAAAAACAATCGTTCTAAAATAAAACCATAATCTTCAATCGGGCTTCAATTCTTAGCACAACCCATCTTCGCAAGTCACCCTCCACTGCAAACCATTGTTGTAGAATCCATCTCCACCAATGTCTTCAAATCGTCATAGCTAGTCTCCTCCGCAGCTGCAGGTTTTGCTATCGCTGGTTGCTTGGTCTTCTAAATGAGCGGTGGTTAGTGGCTTGATAGTTTGACTTAATCAATTGATTTGAGTGCTTTTTAGTTGATCAAATCTATAATTTTTTCAGGCCTTCAATTGTTGTAGAGTTAACATCCGCATCGAAGATACTTTAATTTTTAATTGATTCGATGTTTTAGCTCCTTTGCGTTATTGTAGAGTTGTATAGTTGACCATTTGGCTTCAATTTGATTAATTAGAAATGCATTCATTCATTGATTCATTTTGTAATTAAAAATGCATTCATTCATTGATTCATTTTCCAGTAGCCTGTAGAGTTACATGTCTTGTAAATGGCTTAAAAGAATAAACATGGGCATAAGTTCGACTCAGAAAGTGCACGTTGAATCAAGATTTAGAAAAACCAGTTTTCAAGATGTGTATACTTAGTTTATATGAGAATTTTAGTGAATTTTTTGTTTTGTTTTACCGAAAGATAGTCTTTTTTGCTGCCCTTTTTTCTCACCTTATTTTCCATATGGAAATAAAGGACTTAGACGACTTCTCTCAAATTGCTTTTGATGGATATAAAACTCTCAACCGAATTCAGACTCGCATTTCCCCACAGCATACTACTCAAACGAAAACATCCTAATAGTATCTTTATCATACTTAAATGAAAACATCCTAATAAGTATCTTTATCCTAATTATGTGGTCATTTCGGTATATTTCTATACATATTATTTTGTCACTTTGCTGTCAAATAGTAAAGCTATGTATATTTTTCCTTGTAGGTCTATGCTCCAACTCGGGTCGAAAAGTCTAACATTGCAAAGATTACTATACTTTATGAGGTTAATCATGGGAATTTATTTTTGTTAGATTATAATGTTCTTCCCATTGAGAACATTACCAAGTTTATTTTCCTTTTGTTTTGCAGATCAACCAGCACTTCCAGCATGACATCTTATACAAGAATGAGTTTAAAATAGAACATGTTGCTCCAACGAAGGTGTGCATTAAAATCATCATTATTTATCATTGTCTATCTTGCTTCAGGTTTCGTGATCTGTTATAATGTATGGTTTCTTCAGGCCCTAACAACGGAGGTGACGAGAGAATTCCATCAAAGGTTATTTTCGTTAAATATCACTGTGAAAGAATTCACTAGTGAGATCCCGCTTTCAAAAAATGAGCTTCAGGAAACACAAGTCCATGTTTATCTATTTCATTCCTTTTATGTTATATATATTTATAGTTATATTTTTTTGTCAGTTTTTTATTTACTGATATTATCATATTGACATGCATGATGTGTGAACCAATGCATAATAAATTACTTCATATACGATGCTTAGGAGTAATAGAATTTAAATAGTTGAAATGGTATTCATGTAAACTGGACGACTATTGAAACGAAGAGCACGATTGCCGCAATCCCTTTTGGCTGATATAAGATGGAAAAGCTTGATCTTTACCCGCTAAAATGGTATTTCTTTGAAATATGAACCGGCTGAAAAGCCAATTAAATTTTTTAGATTATCTGTTCTCTCTATTGGTAAATAAATATGGGGTTACTTTTACCATCTTAAAAATGTCTACATTTTTTATTTTCTCTATCATATAACAACAATTACTGAAGTGTTTTGTTTATAATTCTACTTAGTGTCATCCGAATGTCTCCAATTGATGTAAACATTATACTCAACCATATATATTATCTACATTGTGTTACGGCCATAATTTTAGTAAGATTTATGCTATAATACCACTTGTATTTGCCATTTGTTTTACTTTCACAAACGATGAAAAGGACGATTTAGCAATATAATGATATGGTTGTCACATGACTAATCAGTATATTAGAAAGCAAAATGCTACGCTTCCATCGTTGAACTCAAAATATCACCAATTTTTGTTTTTTATGCTCACTTTATTTGTTTGATTCAAATCTATTATAATTTGCTATGTTGAATACGTAATCATGAACCTCGGTGTTAATATGCTAGAAGGTTTCAAACCTAAACTATCTATTTTTCTTCTAAATCCCTAATATATTTTCACCTACGTCCTACGTTTTTCCAAAAATCCATGCATTCTAGTATTGAATTGGAAAAAAACTAAAAACCATCGTTAAAACTATTCGAAAATGTGATGAAATTAAGCATCAGTGGAATATCTTCAATTTTGATGTGAATGCCTTAATTGAAAATTTTATTTGCTCCAAATAATATTGGTTTTCATATTTATATTTACATTACACAATAGCTCATAAACGATACTGTAAACCATATCATTTAAACATCCATTGGTCACCCCCAAACAAATAAACAAAAATAGGGGAAAAAAGAAGCAGCAAAAGTAACCCGCACACACTTTAAATTTATTTTCATGAAAACAAAGATACATGTGCAAAGCAAGTGTCATACGTGAAATAATTTTATAATTTCTTAGCTATGTTTCACTTGCAAAGTACAAATGTCTGCAATGCCCATTGATGCTCTAGTGAATGATGTGGATGAAAATTATCTGAGCAAAATTATTGTGCAAATACACAGAATATGTTGGCCAATGGCCACCCATGTAATATGGCATTCACCATAAGTCATAGCTTTGAATTCGGGTCTTTTTCAAAATATAGGTGTGTGTAATGTTTTGGCTTAAGTCAGCATAAGGTTATATTTCCAACTGAGCACACACTTTTGAATAAAGCTGAATTTGAAATGTTTGAACATACACAAGATATTGCACTTGAATTTTACATCCAATTGATGGAAGATTTAGTTATTGCACAAAGTTTATAAATCAGACTGTTTTTATTAAATTTTAAACTGCATACGTCTCACAACAAAAGATCAGCGAAAGCTAAATTTCAAGTCCGCAAAATGGTAAGTAAATTTTTTTAATGAATAAACATCAAATACTGAGTTGATAAGTTTCTCAATTGCTATAAAAGAAAACCAAATTAGTCTTCAAATCATTATTCCTACTTACAGTTATGTTAATTGTTTTTAAAATTAACCTTTTCTCAAATGATTGTTATGGCCTATTTTGTAATTTCATCAATTGTATGCATTTTCTATTCATAGATTTTTTTAATTTATGCTTGATATTTCTGTTTGATTGTTTGTGTCCTATCAAACTTGTTGGATCGCAAAAACTCAACATTGGCGATGAATCTGCAATTTTCAACTGCATACATCTCACAACAAAAAATTTACGAAAGATATATTTCAATCCTGCATAATGGTAAGTAATTTTTATTCATTTTCAGTTCTCAATGAAATTTACAGTCATATTAATTGATGATAAAGTAAACAGAAATGGTTTTGTATTTTTTTTTTTTTGTACAAGAGGACGTTTCCTTCAAAATTTTGGAATCCTAATTTCGGATACCGGTTGAAGTTGAGAAGTTGGCTTCCAAGAGATTGATCACAGAAAAAAATGATGTTGTGTAAAAGTATACAGAATCCATGAATTGAGGTTAACCATTACTTATATATGGGAGATCGACCCCAGGGGTCAGCTGGGAGAACTCATTTCTCCTGTAACATTGCTTTGTTATAAATTCTGAATGTTTATTTCCGTAGATTGATTATCTTTGTCCCCTTTGTGTTTAAATATATATACACAAATCCGAATTCACTTGGAATATTCTTTTCATGTCAATCTATAGATAATATATTCCAGATATATACAATCAAATTGAATTTCAAACTTTGTGTTAATATTTACGTACAACTTGTTTTGTTAATATCTTTTACATACGGACTCCGTTTTCAATAAATAAAATGTGAAAACAGATCAGAATCTCTACACGAACGCAATAGCCATATTTTTGTGGTCCAATTCCCAATTATTCAAAATTCCATTTTTCATCTCATTAACTTATTATTGATTGTTCTTATTTATTTTAAATTAAATTATCTTATGTCTATTTTATGTTTATTTTACGGGATGTTACAAACAACTACCAATAAACTGAGCCTCCAAAAGAGAAAGCCCCACCAACTTCATATAAGTACAACACAATATTCCTTTTATTCTTACAATCACATAATACACAAATTTCATCTTTTTACCCAAATTCACATTTTTCATATTTCAACACTGAACTAAAGATCTGGGATGCTACTATAGCTAATTTATGTTTAATGGGACTAATTTCCAGATTCAAGGTGCTATGTAACATGTACAAAATATTTCATGACATAACTATAGGAATATGTAGGAAAAATATTTAAGAATCCTACAATTCATGTAATACATAATCACAACTTATCATTTACAATTATTGACCATATTCATAACTAGATCTAATGGTTGCCAATAAATCTGTAATATTTGAATGAACATATCTGATAGGCATAAAACATAAATTTAATTCAAATGAAATAGATAAGTTATTATGATTGTATTAGTAAATTTCCCACTCACCTTATAGCCTCCAAATTCTTAGTTTTGAACCCATTAGGCCTACAATCCTCAAATTCTTATAAATTTACAATTTATTCAGAAAGGGGAAAATTCTAGATCTATAGAAATGTAAGAAAAAGGGAAGAAAGCGAAGAACCTATCGTTGAGCATCCTCTTCCATTGAATCTAATAATCTTGCTAAATGCATATAGATTTGATTTGATTTGATATGTATGAACATATTTTTATTTTAGAAATTAGGTTTGAAGAGGGAAAAAAATGGAAGAGCTCTGCTGCCTCTATAGATTTGAATGGAAAAGAATGAGGCTCTACCCCTTTATTTATAGGGGTGAAAATGGCCTAGAATCATCAGGTCAGTTTTTAGTTATATATGTCTATTTGCTATATATAAAAATTTAACCTAACCCTTCAAAACATAGCTGCCACTGGGCGATCTGATGCCCAGTAGGTCAACCTGGGCGGTCGACCCCCATGGCTGACTGCCTGGGCACTGGATTGCCCTGGTCGGCTTGGTTAAATTAAGTAATATATTCATTAAAAATTCTGGTCCATTTATTTTTCGTCCGTTTTCGTATTCCATCCGTAACTTTTTCATACAAACTTCGTTCGCAGAACTCCAAACATGAAAGTTGACCAAAATTCTGAGACGAACGCAACGTTAAAGTATCATGACCAAATTCCATCATTTGAAGAAATTTCTATTTTTGAAAACCTAATAATTAACTTATATTGCCGAAATTCCAGGTTGTTACATGTTTCTGGACAAAGATTTGGTCAATATATCGACTTTCTAATAGAAAGCATGTGTATAATTGATTATCAGTTTCTCAGATCTAGTTCTTTCTCTAATGAAGTAAAGGTCGATTTCGATGTGCTTCATCATAGAGTGTTGTATTGGGTTGATGGATAGGGAGACGGTGCTTCTATTATCAAACCAGAGTATCAGCTTCTCCGTGAAATGTAGCCCTGATTCCTAACTTAGGGTTTCTACCCAAGTGATTTCTACAGTGGCTGAAGCTGTGGTCCTATATTCTGCTTCAGTGCTCGATTGAGATATAGTCGATTGTTTCTTCGTACACCAAGAGATAGGATTTGGTTACATGAATAGGTAATAACTAGACGTCGATATTCAGTCGCCTGGATCATTTTCCTAATCGTCATCATTGTAAGTGTTTAGATTAATGTCTTTGCTTTCCATAATTTTTAGACCATATTCTTGAGTGCCTTGTAAGTAGCATAAAATCCTTTTGACTACTCTCCAGTGATCACTTAATGGATTTTCCATAAATTTAAAAACTTTATTCACACTAAACAAATTTCTAGTCTTGTAATAGTCAAATATTGCATAGCCCTAACAATACTGCAATATTGTTTGTTGTTTTCTATAACATCACCATTATGTCTGGATAATCATAAGTTCCTAGTCATAGGGAGAAAGTGACTTTGCTTTGTCCATGTTTGCTCTGGCAAGTATCTCTGATAGGTATTTCTTTTGTGAAAGGAATATCTATGAATTTGATCTTCTTTACACTTGTATGCCCAGAAAATAGTTGACTTCACCTATGTCCTTGATAGCAAAAGTTCGATCTAAAAGAGTTATCACTTTGTTGATTTCCGGAGTGTCATTTCCTGTTATTGGAGTATCACCAATGTGCACCAGTATGTAAACAACACTCTGATTGACAATTTTGGTGTGTAACGAATTATCGAATTTCTTTGCTTTGTATTCTAGGCATGCAAGTGTATCTTTTAGCTTAACATACCAAGCTCTAGATTCTTGTTTTAAACCATGTATAGCCTTGTGCAGTTTGCATACATAATCTTCATTTCCTTTACTTATGTAACCTTTTGGTTGTTGCATATATACATCCTCATGCAAATCTCCATTTAAGAATGCATTGCACACATCTAGTTGCTTTATGTTCCAAACATTATGTAGTGATATGGTTAAGATAATTCTAATAGTTGTTGGCTTCACTATTGGAGGAAAAGTTTCATTAAGATCGAAACTATACTACTATGAGAAACCCCTTGCTACCAATCTGGCTTTATATTTAGACATGTCTCCATCAACATCTTTCTTTAATTTGTAAGTCCACTTGCAACCTATAATGTTCTTATTCTTGGGTGCAGCTACTAAACTCCATGTCTTGTTTTTTTATTAATGCATCATACTCTTCACTCATTTCCCTGCACCATTGTTTGTGTTTGACCACTTTCTCATATGTGATTGCCTCTGCTGTAGGACCAGTGTTGTTGACAGATGCATTATAAATCATAGGTTTGAATATACCACTTTTTTCCCTAGTAGTCATATGATGTCTAGTTTGTGGTTGCTACATTATTGTCATTGCCTTGATTTTGATTACTGCCATCAGTTATGTCATCATTTTGAGGTTGATCATCATCACTCAATTGTTCACTTGAGCTGTATCCAAACCTACCACTGGATACAGTTGGAGTAGTTAGAGTTTGATGTGATGATTCATCTTCATTTTTCTGCCCAGTCCATTCTGAAAGAGCTGGTAGGTCCCCATTGTTGATCTGGACTGGTCATGTCTTTTATTGTTTTTATTTTTCCTTTCTACAAAAGGGAAAACACACTCATTAAAGACATGTCTAGATACAATAATTTTATCCTTGTTATCCATGCACATGTATCCTTTCTGATTAATTTCATTTCCCAAAAAGTTAGAAGGGATGGATCTTAGGGAAAGTTTATGATTTTTATGTGGTCTGAGGCATGGGAAACACAAATACCCAAATGTTCTCAGAATGCTATAGTCTAGTTTGTTCTAAACATGATTTCGTAAGCGCATTTGTGTTGTAAAAAATTTAGTTGGCATCTTATTGATTAGATACACAGCTGTGTTGAATGCCTCATTCCAATATTTCATAGGCAAAGTTGCCACAGATACTAGGGCTAACCCTGTTTCAACTATGTGCCTGTGTTTTCTTTCCACTATGCCATTTTGCTCAGATGTGTAGGGGTAAGAGGTTCTATGAGTGAGCCTTTCTTATTGAAATTTGTTTTGAGAGGCAAAAACTCATTGCCCCATCTATTTGTATGATTTTGATGTTGCAGTTAATTTGCCTTTCTATAGAAATGATAAACTGCAACATTGCATCATATGCTTCTGATTTTCCTTTAAGAAAGAAAATCCAGGTATATCTTGTGCATGCACCAACAATAGAAAGATAATTCTATGGCCTTGTCGGGAGCTTAGTTGTACAGGACCTCATAGGTCTGCTATGACTAATTCGCTTGGTTTAGAATACACAGTATCAAATCTGCTAAAAGGTAGTTTATGGCTCTTACCAAGCTGGCAGTGTGTGCAAATGCTAGACACATGTGAATGCTTATAGGAAGTATTATTATATTTTAGTATTTGTTTTACAATATCATAACTAGGATGTTCTAGCTTACAACGCTGAATATCTAGATCATTCTTGATGCAATTACTATTATTGTTATCAGGATCAGTTTCAATATTATTGCTACTAAAATGAATGCTAGCATTACAACACTAAGTGTCCTTATCATTCCCAATCTTGTTTGCATGTTGTTGAATTTGTATAGCCCATTATCCAATTTACCCTGTAACAATATATCCTTATTTAGCAAGTCTCTAATTTGGCAGTATTTGCGGTGAAACTCGAAATACACCTAACTGTCATTTGCAAATTGGGACACACTAATTAAGTTTTCTTGACCGTTGGGAGTCTAAGTAAATTATTAAGATAGAGTTATCTCTTTCCTTGACATAACCTGTCAAAATATGAAATATATTCATAGTTTCATCATTGCAAGTATGAATAACTTTCATATTTGAGTAGTTTTTTTGCCAAGATTAAGATTATGTAGATTGTTTGTAAGATGGTTGGTTACTTATTTGCGAACAAATTTGTTGACGGCAAAAAATGTCGTAAACACCAAAGATTCCAATTACTAAGAATAGTTAACTTGGTCGCACATACAAGAGTAGAAAAGAAGTAAATAACACAAGAGATTTATAGTGGTTCGGCCTTGTGAGGGGCCTACGTCCACTTTGAAGCGTTGTTGGAATATTATTAATCACAAAAAGTTACAAGGTTGACCCTCTCATGACATCTCATTACATTCATCTTTATGCTAGATGATGTCATAATTAAGCTATATGATGTTATCCTTAGGACTATATGATGTCACCTTTAAGTCATGACGTCATCATCCTCATATATGATGTCATAATTATCATATATTAAATTATCTCAAGAAAGGGACACTTTTGCCCTTCTTCTTCCTCACATAGGAGATGCCATTAATGGAGCTCTCTAGAGGTCCCAAGGTCTCAAAATCCAAACCCTTTCAAGTGTGAAGTCATGGGGTATTTATAGGAAAGGAGTAGGTAGGGGTTAGGTAGGAGTAGGTAGAAATAGGGGACCACATGCAGAAATTTGCACCTACAGCTTGCACGTATGAAAGACCTGAGGCACGAAATTTCTCACCTCGTGGGTGCGAAATTTTGCAACTCGCAGGTGCGAGATTTCGCACTTCGAGGGTGCAAAATTTTGCGCCTCGAAGGTGCGAGATTTCGCACCTCGAGGGTGCGAGATATCGCGCCTCGAGAGTGCGAGATTTCGCGCCTCGCACCTCAAGGGTTTTAGATTTCACACCTCAAGGTTGCGAAAATTCGCACCTCGAGGGTGCGAGAATTCGCACCTCAAGGGTGCAAGGATCTACACCTCAAGGGCTGCGCGAATGGGAGTTTTTGGGGGAGCCGTGAGGTCTTTGCTGGCGCGATCGTTCTTCATCATGTTTCCTTCGCTCCCAAGCATCCCTTTCGACTTTAATTCCTCGCGATGCGTTGAGTCGAGCGTGCCGTGTGTACTTTTGGGAATTGGATCAAAAAGCCAGTTAACATTTTCCCCCCAAAGTACATCTTGTATTGACGTGATGTGCTTTGGATTGGTTGAGTCGGTAATTGAGTTGCTGCTTTATCCTGTAAGTTAAAGGAAAACACATGTTAATCGACAGGCTTGCTCGCTATTTGGTTGCGAGCGAACTGTTGCTGGCGTGGCGCCATGCTTAAGTTGCTAAGTATTCGGAAGGTGTTGCCTCGCGTGTCCGCGAGATCAGTGTGCGCAGGGAATACATGTACATGAGCGCGTGGCATGAAGTTTCGAACCCGAGGCATTCGGGGTTTTTTTTTGTGGGGTGCGAAATTTCAAACCATGAAGGTTTGAAATTTAGACCCCAAGGGGCTCAGAATTTCGAACTCGTGGGTTCAAAATTTCAAACCCTGGAGGTTCGAATTTCAAACACGTGGGTTTGAAATTTCAAACCCATGTGTTCGAATTTCTTGGGAACGCAAAGGGACTATTTCCTTTTATTATAAATAGCCCCACTTCCTCATTTTCTCCTTCCACTATTTTTCCTATCTCGACCGCCATTAATTTCGAGCTTCGAGGCCCCTTAATTTTCGGAATTAGATTTTTAGGTAAGGTACGGGGTCAAGGCATGAGAAGGAAGGAGGTCGAGGCATCGAGGCTTGGTCGGAGTGGTTTAGCATGAAGGAGGGAGAGGCGATGACCAGACTTGGGTTGAAAATTTTGATCCTCTCGAGTTTTTCAAAACTTCAAACCCTTGGGATTTAAAATTTCGAGCCTCCGTGGACTCGGATCCGCAAACTCCAGGGGTCAAAATTTCAAACCCGTCAGTATCGAAGTTTGGAACCTCTAGAGTTCGCAGTTTCGAACCCTCTGGGTTCGAAATTTCGAAGACGGTATCGAAGTTTGGAACCTCTAGAGTTCGCAGTTTCGAACCCTCTGGGTTCGAAATTTCGAACCTTGGTGGGTTCGAACCTTCGAGCCTGGGGTTCGAAGTTTCGATCCCAGTGGGGTTCGAATTTTTTGAACTTCGAAGCTTGTTGGAGCCACTCTTTCCTATCACGGTCCTTTAGTTGTCTGCTAGCCCCACTACTTTGTGCCATGCCTCGGTGGAGTGTCGTTTTTCAGGTACTTCGATCTCCTTACTGCCTGCCCTTAAGTTTACACATTACATACGTGCTTTGTGCGATTGTACACAAGCATATGGTGGTATTTGCGTGGACAAGGATATGAATCTTTCACATAGGATAGTGCATATATCCGAACTATGAAAGAACTGTCGGACTGTTTGACTTTCCTATGTATACCTTACTCTTGCACGACACCACACACACATGCTAGTTTTCACCAACATAAGGGGTACAGGTTATTCCAGTGCGATGTCCAATACCGGCGTCTTAAAGTATAGTTAATCATGCAAACAAGATAAAAGACGGGAAAAATCCTGGATGCCGAGGCTTCCCCGTTATAGTCACCTTCATTCGATTCTACCAATAGCAGAAACTCGAGTTGCAGTGAGCTTGAGACTACTGAAGAATCTGTTCCTTCTCAGTCGGCCAGTTCGCCCGAAGTATCCAATCACGGGGAACAAATTGAGAGGCTATATTCCCTGGTCATACACAAAGAGGTCAAGAATGTGGACATTATGAACAAAGATGCACTAGCGGGCCCAGTAGCCCCGGTTATGCTACTCGATGTTGTTATCTTGGAAAATCTGATGGACTCGGTGCCATCGCGCCTGGATGCTACAGCGGTTACGAAAATGGCGCAACGGTTTAATATACCCGCGGGTGACGCTCATGCATCGGGAGAAGGTGGAAGGCCTCGCGCACTGCCTGAGGGTTTAACTGCTTAGAACAGGCAAGCTTGTTTTTTGGGGTGCGTGCCCCCAGCCAGTGATTTTATTCGAGATATGTTGTCTTACTTCCGCCTTGCGCCTTCGCAACTGCATCCAAATGCTAACTCGTCTCTCCTAAGTACTTACCTTCTATACCGAGATTATTTGAACATGGAACCCACCGGAGAGGGCATTCGGTATTTCTTCAGCATGAAAAGGATGTCTAACAGATTGCCATTCAAATGGTTCCTGGAAGCGACAGCCGCCACCAAATTCTTTAGTGGGACGTGCCCAGGCCGTCGGTGTTCAAACAAGATTGGTTCTTTGTGCGCTGCCCTCCTGGGTTTGCAAGGAGGTGGATTGAAGGAAGTATGGGCTTCCAGACTTTGCTTCTAATTATAAAATTTTTGGATTCATTATCTTACCATTATTCTTTTTTGATTGTGGTAGGGATCCATAGGCACCCACTGGTGACGAGTATAGGCAACGCCTTAATGCCTTGCGTGCGATCCTTGAGAATTCTACAAAACTGAAACTATGACAAGCCAAGAGCGTCTTTGCCATATGGGGTTGCTTCCTGATGATCGGGCAGTAATTAGACCCACAGTGGCTAGCGGTGTACTAAAGAAGGTGGTGGCGAAAGACCCAGCGACCTCTGGTCAGAAAAGAAAGATGCCCTCTGTTGGGCTCCGACCAAAAAAGTTCATCAAGTTCCAAGGAGACGTCGGTAGAGACGGGGCTCATGGTGAGGAGGCTACAGCCGGAGTTGAGGGCCCATTGAGTGCCTCCTTCCGTATCTGACTGGAGGGACGCGGGAGGAAGAGTCGATCAGGCCATTGTCACCGGTGGCTTCTCCTGGGGCTGCCACCCCGCTCGAGGACGAGCGTCAGTTTAATGACCTAAATAAACTTGATCTTGACGTATCTCTGTGGCCGACTCCGGCTATCCTAGATGAATAAGCTCTTGCTATGGAGGGGTTAACTCCTTCGAGTTGACCACAATCTGGTTTGTTGAGAGAACACTTAGGGCATACACTCATTAACACTGCATAGCATAATGGCTTAACTGAGCGTGCGACGTAACCGATTTCGTTTCATTTCTTTGACAGGTGACATGGCTAGAGGACGCGGAAGAGGAGGCTGTGGTCGTGGAGGCAGCCCACACCCTAGTAATCCTTTCTTTGAGGGCTTTAGAAGGGGGACCACCTTATATGGCACTCCACCCCCGATTGGGCGCGACGGTGAACACCAGGAGGGGATCGATCTCAACGGTCTCCTACTCCTCCTCCGATTCGGGTGTCCGAGGGAGACACTCGACTTAACTTGGGGGTTCCCAGCGTCCGTCCTTGACTGTTCCATTACATACAATACCTTTCGCCTCGACTCCGATTACTAAAGGGAGGTAGCCACCACTCGACCAACCAAGGTCGAAGAGGGTTACTACAGTTGGAAGGCCAGATCTTGCAGAGCCCGAGGAGCAAGAGATTTCCTTAGATGGAAAGAAAGCGTTACCAAGGCAAAAAATTTCTTAACATTATTTCAATGAGATAAAGTTCGTCCCCGATCTCCAGCACTACTCTATCAGGGAATCTGGCGACGTCTGGATGCATGTGAGGGCCGAATACCACCAGGCTGACCAACTTCTGAGGTACGCCCACCAAATCTCCGAACTGATTAGGAAGAAAAACCTGGAGCTCATGAATTGGGGTTCAGCCATAGAGGCTGAGCGGGTCACCGTCGACAATTTGAATACTGACATTGGTGAGTATACTATTTGTATTATGCTCGCACCGCTTCTCATTCACATGCCTTTAGATAATGACTTGTGGGTCTCATTATTGCAGCGGAGATGAAGAAAGCGTACGAGGAACTCTCAAGTGAGAGACTGATCACTCCCGTTTTTCTTTCTAGGAACCATAGCTGGTTTGACCACCGAGAATACGGCCCTTAAGAGGGACAAGGCTGAGGTGGATAAGAGATGCATCAGGTGGAAACGGAGAACGCCAGAGTCTTCAAACTCCAAAATGATAACAATGCCTTAAGAGCAGAGAATGACAGCTTATAGAGGCAGCTCGAGAAGATGAGAAAAGACAAGGAGTGCAGTGAAGCCAGCAATTAGGATGTGTTGAGCACAAAGGACGGACTGAGAGCAGCCCATCTGAGTGAGGTGGAACAATTGAGAGAGGAGCTAGCAGATACCGAATTTCGGGTGCAATCGTCTGTGGTGGAGGATTCCATAACATGTATTCAAGGTTTTGAGATTCCATGGACTCTCGTGGGTTGATGATTATCCCCGGGAACTAGCTCGGACCTGGGTTAGGCTAGTTCCATTTGAAGCCTACCTGTGCCAAGTGGATGTCGGATCCTTGTATGAACGACGGCTTATGATTGATCTCTTGAACACTGAGGAGAGTGAGAAGCTGTAGGAGGGTAGGAAATTGTTGCTCGAGGATGCTGAGAGAGAGAGAGAAATTGGAGAGGCTCACAGTTGAGAAGGAGAAATCTATCATGACTGAAAGTGTTGTGGTTGCGGAGTCATTTGCAGAAGCAAGATTCTATCGACCACCGGCCCCTAGACTGGGTGTGGTGAGCGATCCCGTGGCTTCAATTTGGTTTTCGACCGAGTATGACCATGAGCACCTGGATCTAGGAGGGACCGGATTCACTTTACCTTTCGCCATAAATATTCCCCTTGCCATTTCTACACCATCCCTTCCCGGAGGTAAATTTCTCTTGCCATGCATGTCTGAGGAAGACATAATTACCGAATTTGTGGAATAAAAGGTTGTGTTTTCAATGTACAGACCTTTATGGACCGACCATGGCATCGGGCCCTGCCCCGGCAGTCTCACAAATAATTGAATCTGAGCCAGGACCCATAGTAGTGCAATTTGGAGAGGGATACGACCAGTTGGATACCTACTCGGATATAAGGCTAACTCCCAGCATGGTTGATACCCTTATGGAGGAAGGAGAGGTGGATGATGGGCAAAGTGCGGCTGCCCAAGGCCCAGTGGAGGATGATGACAAGTCTCGGAGGAAAAGGGAGGACGAGAAAGCCCAGTAGAGGGCTACCGAGTCTCTTGAGAGAGCTAAGGATGGTGCTGTCATGCCGCATAAATCCCAAACGCTTGCTGAGCGTTGGGCTGCTAGAGAAGCCAAGGAATGTGCTAAATGGGAAGGCAAGGGGGTACCGGAGAAGAGTGGCGTTGTAGTAGGCCTTGCAGCCGGAAGTACCCCAATGCCTATGCTGCATACCGCCCTTGCTGACATCACCGAGATATCTAGCGATGAGGGTGTGGGCGGGAAGCACCTTTCGGCTTCTAATGAATTGACCACTTATCGGAAGGGCCGAGAGAGAAAGAGCGGGTCTAGTAAGAAGAGGCCCGGCGCAAAGGATGAACCGTCAAGTGCGGAATCTGCAAAAAAGAAACATAAGCACAAACAAAAGAAGCATGATTAGTGTTAGTAACATAAGTAGAAGTTACCGTTTTATTTTTGTAGTGTAGGCCGATAGTTTACGCGAGTATGGCCCTCGCTTTTCGTTTTTCAAGACATGGTGTGGTTCTCATGTACACTCTGTCATTAGAAAGAAAGATGTTAGACATGTAGTCTGTTTTTTAATGTGTGTTTATTGAAATTGAAATATGAATTAGTAAATATTGCAATTTGTGTTAACTTTTTGGATGTTCTTCTTATGTTTTCAGGTGTCCTATACTTGCATAAGCATACTTATCATTACACCTAACAAAAAAGCAATTGTGTGCGGCGCTCTGGGTCAATTATTCCAGAGGGGCGTGATTGTGTACCGCAATCCGCGTCAATTTTTCCAAAGGGGTGTGATAAAGTGCAGGCTTCTATTAAGTTTCCATCAGCTTAGGAAACCCGTAGTTTGTGAAGCCAGGCTGAGCGTCTGCTGTATTTGGGTTGCCCAGGGTTAATCCCAAGTGTAGCGAAGGCGTATGACGTCGCATTATGCGGTCCATCCGGTGTGTGGCTCTTCCATCATTCATTGGGTTGAGGCGAGATGCAGGTGTCGTTTATTCACCTGAGATAAGAAGCCCGGATCATCTACCCGTAGTGTCCAATCATGGCCATGGGCTACCCCTCAGCTTGAGAGATTCGGGGAAGAAACGATATAAGGGTCGGTCTCGGTGCTGCGCCAAGATTCGACCGGTACCCGCAGCTGAGGGAGGGATGTACATCAGTTCTGTCTGGCTGTTGGATGGCCCCAAGTTGCATGGGACTTCAGCGCAGAACAATTTATCCTTGGTCTCGGCGCAAGGCCGAGATTCGAGTTCGTGGTTATTTATACTCGGTCGCGTCGCTGCCCTGCGACTCGAGTAGTGTTGTCGGCTCCCGTGCTCGAGGTGCTGGTCGTAGCTAATGTGCTTTGGTCTCGAGGTTGGCTCAAGGCTCGGATGGCGGCGCCGACTCCGTGTTTGGAGGCCGTCACGATAACCAGTTTTTTGAACGTAAGCTCAGGATTAATCAAATGCGTCATGTGCGGAGTAAACATAAACAAGAAGAGATGGGAAGTTGAACATCACTTCCACTAATAACTTTAGCAGTAATAGCCTTTACAATGCATTGAGTTGTTAGAAAACAAAACATTGTTGGAAAGCGTAAATAATTGTGTGCTAAGTTATGTAAAGTAGCGGCGGTGATGTTCACTGTTCCATGCCCTTGGGAGTTCAGATCCGTCCACAGTTGCGAGTTTGAAAGATCCGTTGCTGAGCTTCCGTTGTATGCAGTACGGACCTTCCCAATGAGGTGCTAGGCCTGTTGGTGGAGGGAAGACCTGCTTTAAGATGAGGTCGTCGACGTTGAGGTCCTTATGGCGGACCCTAGAATTGAAGTACCGGGCCACTCGTTGCCGTTTGGCAGTGGCTCGGAGATTAACTTCGTTTCTTTTCTCTTCCAGCAAGTCAGGTGAAACACCCCACCTCCGTTAAGATCACTCACAAAGGGAATGCCTTAACTTTGGTGGAGGTTTATAAGTAAAGGCCACAGATAAACTAAAGACATATATAAATACACATATTTTAAACAGCGAAAACCAAACAGACTTTTATTTCATCAATACGTGTTCAAACAAAACATTTCCATAATTGTCTCAAAATACTTCCAACATTACAACCTCATTACTGTCTTGATTACTAAAGAAGCATAAAACATAAATAAAGTGACAAAAGTCCCCATAGTGATATCCAAAGCCATAATCCGAGCAAAAGAGATCCAAATCATACATCTACGATCTTGGAACTTGTAAAGAGTCTGACTGAGCTGAGTTGTTTCCTCCCTGTGGACCTGGGGAGGGGGGGAACGAAAGAAAAGAAGACGAAAAGAAAATAGAGTCAGACATAAAGCCTGAGTAAATCTAGTAACTCTTCAGTATGTGAATAAGAAAAGGGCATGATAGAAATAAACTGAAAACAGGAAAATGTCACAAGCTAAGGAAGTGTCGTTTAGAATCGAATGTGCTATCGCACCCACACTATATCTCTGCACCTACTTGAGCTTATTCTAACTGGAACCCCATGTTGAGGGTGAAGTGATCCCCATTTTCTAATGATCGGCTCCTACTCGCGTAAACATGTGTCATACGGCCCTCAAGAATTGTAGATACCTATGCTGGTCCCACCATGGGGTGTATCAAGACCCATGGTGGCTGCCCCGACACAATTCTAGAAGGCATAGGTTATACTACTGTTACCCCCAGTGCCCTGTTTGTCTGCTCCGGAGTGTGTGCACGCCCGCACCCCGTTATAATCTACACTGTTGCACCCACTGTCGTCGCTTTGACCGCTTACAATCAGCCCAGTAATCGTGCCCCACCCTGCCGAGTTTCAGGGTACCATGATACCTAACTTGGGTTACTGCTGAAACGGGTCCATCGTTACTAGTTTTCTTTTAGTCAAACATGTTAAGCGGTTAAGTGTCCGTATTTACCTAACCCCACCCATCAATTTTTGTTAACATGTGGAATTTGGTTAAGTGTTTTTAGTTGACTTAACCCTACAATCTGTCCTTAGCCTCTTAGAGCACCAGACCACTCACATTAGACAGGTATTGCTACGGTTACTAGATGTGCCGGTTGTTTCCGGGCAGGTTTACACCGTAGCTCAGTCTAACCTCGGGTCATTATTGGGCTCAATGCTTAAGCACTCACATTGGATAGGTATTGTTGTGACTACTGGACACCCGGGCGGGTCCGGGCAGATTTACGTCACAACTCAATCCAACCTCGGGTTAAGCATACCGTGTTTTCTAAATTTACATATTTTATTACTTCTCAATTATATATGTAAATTTCATGTTCTTTATTCTTGGGTATAACAATTCATACCGCTAGAATGTCATTGCCATTGGCATGTGCCAACCATGCCAACTTATATTTTTAATGTTTTACACCCAACGTTATTACCCCCGTTTGTACGTTCGCGACATTATAACAAGTGTTGGGCTTGACACAATTCAGCCCAACTTTATAAACGTGAGAAAAAGGGGAAACCAAGAACATGTAATATTTCACATAAAGGTGTGTGGCGCATGAACTTGCAATTTAGCGATTCAACATAAATTATGGGTCATGTGAACTTGCATTCAAATCAAAGTATAACTAAGTAGGTGACATATGAAATGGCATAGTTTAGGCTTATACAAACTTGTGTTTAAACATGTTTAACTTGGCATAATGTCAACCACAAAACTAACATGTTGTATATTCACCAAAATGTCCAATTTTAACATCTAATCATATAGCCTATTTCAACATGAACTTGCATTGTTTATGAAACCCAAACGATACTTAACATAGATCCAATTATACTTGCAAATAAACATAAGAATGTGTTCATAGGTTTTGGGTCATGTAGGCATAAAAGGTCTCAAATCTATAACATGTTTACATAAATTCTAACTTAGACTAAGGGAATGTATGTAGTCCATGCCATCGACATAAACATAAAGGGATCAATTTCTAGTTTTTGCCACAACTTGCAAGTGCCATTGTTTTCATATACTATTGTTCAATAGGCTTGCATCAATCAATTTAGGCCACAAATATCAATACACAAGTCATGATAGAATCATTACAATACATAGAATTTATATCATATTCATACAATAACACGATTCTATTTTCATTTACATCGAATCACATCACAGTTTTTATTCATATTCTGAAAGGTCACTATACTTACAACGAATGCAGAATCTTGAATTCTGGATTCTGAATTCTGAATTCTGAAATTGAGATGCGCTCCTTTGGGTAGATTAACATTGCGTTGATTAATTTGATTAAACTTTTATCTTCTTCTTAATTTGATTCATCTCAAAGCTTTTCTCTCTTGACGGCTATGCTCAATTCCTTCCTTGCAGCATGACGACTCCAATCTTATTTTTTTGTGTGAATTTTTAGTTGAGACTTGTGGTGTATTTAAAGATTTTTAAATTGTTTTGAGCCGTCAGATGAAGATAGGAGGAATCTAGACCATACAAAGTTTAAAGAGCCAATCAAGAGGTGACATGTCAGCCCTAGTGACACACCGAGCCACAGAAATTCGAGCCAGAGTCAGACCCAGCCAGTCAGGTCGACTAGGTAGGTCGACTGGCAGGTCAACACCCAGGTCGACACTATGGTCGACCTGGGGTGGCCAGGTCAACACCATGGTCGACCTGGTCTCTGGGCGGGAATTTTCCCGCCCAGCCCAGTTTGAACCTGTTTTTCGAATTTCGAATCTTAAACTGAGCTGTTTGAATTTAAATTTTATTCTGAAACTTCCGAAGGTCATAACTCCTTCATACGGAGTCCGATTCGCGCAAACTCGGACTCTATCTCAAGCAGAATTCCGAGACGAACGCAATGGCATAACCCATTTCCCTTAATTCTTTCATTTAGAATTAATTACACTTTAATTTGTGAAGCTTAATGTTATAGAATTCACGGGGTGTTACATTCTCCCCCCTTAAAAGGATTTTGTCCCCGAAATCTTCAAGTTAGGAAGAATGTATATCCTACCATCCAACAGTCCATCTACTCAACCAACAAACACAGGCATCCATTATCCTTAAAAAACTTCTAATGCTTCGTAATCATATGCATAGTGTGTGTACATGTCCTTATCTAATGCAGAAATCAGGCGGTCTACTGATTTAGTTGACCTCCTTAATGCGAATCATGTAAGTGTCATGAATCCATTATGTATGCAAATTTTTCCTACTCATAATTCTGTATGAGTGCACAACTATTCATACAAATGTGACGACCATATGACAGCATATCAAGTTTCAACCATATACAAATAAGAATACATATATGCATATGCAACATGAAGTGACTGAGCCGATCTATAACCTAGGGTGTGTGTGTATATGCATCCACGAGCAACCACTAGCAATCACTAGCAACCATTTGCAGCCATCATCCATAACATGTTTTCAAATACATGTTTGCATCCATTTGTTTTCTACTTAAGGAAGGACCGAGGAGGTATACCTAAACAGATAGTAAAGCATAACTTAAGGAAAAAGAGAGATCAAAGGTGTACCCTAAAAAAGAAGAGGGGAGGCAGCGCGTATTCTGTCCTCAGTTTCCCAAGTCGCGTCTTCCTCGGCGTCGCTCCACTGAACTTTAACAAGTTTAACTTCACGGTTGCTTAGCTTTTTCACTTCAGTTCCTAAGATGCGGGTTGGAACTCTTCTCACAGTTGCTTCACGTTCCACTTCGGCTTCTTCTAGAATGCTAGGTTCCACCACTTCCACAGACTCATGCAAACACTTCCGGAGGTGAGAAACATGAAAGACGTTTTGAACTCCAGCCAGTCTCTCGGGTAGCTCTAATCTATAGGCCATCTTCCCAACCATCTCGATGATAGGGAACGGTCCTACAAATCTTGGTGCTAGCTTTCCTGCGGTCCCAAAGTGAACGACGTTCCTTAAAGGAGGTACCTTAAGGAAAACCCTGTCCCCAACCTCAAACTCAAGGTCGGTCCTTCTTTTGTCGGCGTAGGATTTTTGTCTGTCTTGGGCTGTCTTCATCCTTCTCCGTATCAAGTCCACTTTCTCTGAAGTCTCTCTAATCATGTCTGGCCCAAGTATAAGCTTATCTGTAGACTCCCACCAATAAGTTGGTGATTTGCACGATCTTCCATACAAGGCTTCGAAGGGTGCCATTCCTATGGTAGCTTGGTAGTTGTTGTTGTAGGCAAATTCCACTAAAGGAAGGTGATCCTGCCATGTCCCTCCAAAGTCAAGAACACAAAGTCTCAAAAGATCCTCTAAAACTCTATTCACCCTTTCCGTCTGGCCATCGGTTTGGGGGTGATAGGCCGTGCTCAAACATAACTGTGTGCCTACAGCTTCTTGTGGACTCCGCCAAAACTCACTTGTGAAGATAGGGTCTCGGTCACTAACAATGCTGGAGGGTATCCCATGAAGTCGAACTATTTCCTTAAGATAAAGAGATGCTAGAGATGCGGCAGTCCTTCTACTCTTGATAGGTATAAAGTGGGCACTTTTAGTAAGCCTATCCACTATTTCCCAAATGCTAGTGTTGCCTCTTCTCGACCTAGGCAGTCCATCAATGAAGTCCATTGAAATGCTATCCCACTTCCACTGTGGGACCTCTAAAGGATGAAGTAGTCCTCCAGGCTTCTTCTGTTCCGCTTTGACCTGTTGGCAGGTCATGCACTTAGAAACGAAATCTGCCACGTCCTGCTTCATGCTGCTCCAAAAGAAAGTTCTTTTTATATCCTTGTACATCTTATCACCGCCAGGGTGTATAGTCATCTTGGAATGATGCGCTTCCTCGAGAACCTTCTTTGTCAACTCCCTTGCTTGTGGGACACATAATCTTCCATCTCGCCTCAGCCAACACTTATCATCGATGGCGTATCTACTGAGGTGACTAGAAGTCTCACCCCTAATAAGTTTATCAATCACATCAACAAGCTGAGGGTCTTCACGTTGTGCAGCCCCTATTGAGTCTAAGAGAGTAGGGCGTACTTCGAGAGATGCTAACAAACCCGGTACAAAATCTGAGGAGGGCCTAAAGTTAAAACTGGCTATATACTCCAAGCTTTGCCTTTCCATAAAGAGAGGGATTAAGGTCAGTTTCTTTTGGATCAACACGTCTGCTACTAAGTTGCCTTTGCCGGGAGTATAGGGAATTTCAAAGTCATACGAGGCAAGAAACTCCATCCATCTTTGCTGCCTCAAGTTAAGATCCTTCTACGAGAAGAGATATTTCAGCGATTTATGGTCAATGTATAATTCGAACTTCTCACCTAGGAGATAATGGCGCCAAGACTTAAGCGCAAAGACGATGGCGGCTAACTCAAGATCGTGGGTTGGGTAGTTCTTTTCATGAACTTTCAATTGTCTTCTGCCATAAGCTACTAACCTTCCTTCTTGCATTAGAACAACGCCTAGTCCCGTTCCACAAGCATCTGTGTATATTGTGAACATTTTGCTTCCGTCAGGCAGAGTTAGAACTGGGGCAGTTGTAAGAGCCCTTTTTAATCATTGGAAAGCAAACTAGCAGTCCAAATCCCAAGTGAATGCTAGATTCTTCTTTGTTAGCCTTGTGAGTGGGGTTGAGATTTTCGCGAAATCCCTAATAAACTTTCGGTAAAAACCGGCTAGCCCAAGAAAGCTTCGAACTTCGGCTGCATTTCTTGGTGTCTTCCAATCTTGCACTGCCACCACTTTCGCGGGGTCCATAGCCAACCCCTCTTTGGACACTATATGCCCCAGAAATCTTACCTCCTTTCTCCAGAAGTGGCATTTGGAGAATATGGCTTTTAGCTGATGTGTACGGAGAGTTTCCATGATTTCTTTCAGATGCTGAGCATGCTCTTCCTCATTCTTTGAGAAGATTAAGATATCATCTACGAAGACAACCACAAATTTATTGAGGAATTCTCTGAACACCCTGCTCATTAGGTCTACGAAATAAGCGGGTGCATTTGTCAAGCCGAAAGGCATGACAAGCCACTCGAAGAAACAGTCTAGGGTTATGAACATCGTTTTATCAATGCAATCTTCAGCTACTCTTAGCTGATGGAACCCAGTTGCCAGATCAAGTTGGGAGAAGACCGTCGCACCTACAAGCTGATCAAACAAATCGTCGATTCGGGGAAGAGGGTGCCTATTTTTCTTGGTCAATTTGTTTAACTCCCTATAGTCGACGCAAAGGCGAAGCGAACCGTCCGCTTTGGTTGCGAACACCACTGGATTACCCCATTCCGAAATGCTCCGTCTCATGAACCCCTTTTCGAGAAGTTCTTTAACCTGCTTACTGAGCTCCTTTCTCTCCTTTGGAGCCATGTGTCTGACAGGTAAAGCTACAGGCTTAGCATTATCCACAAGATATATGCGGAAGTCTATTTCCCACCTTGGAGGTAAGCCTTTCACCTCCTCAAAGACATCCGGATATTCCCGGACTACTCTAACCGATTGCAAATTCTCATCAGAAGCATCAAGCGACTCTAGATAACTAAGCATAACAGCATTCAAGGGATTACAAGAAATTTCTTGAGTGTTACCAAGCCGAGTCAAGAGTCTAACTGCTCTTTTCTCACAATCAAGAATGGCACCATTACTGGATAACCAGTCCATGCCTAAGATCAAACCATATCCCGAGAAGCCCAAAACAAAGGCATTACAACTAAACTCAATGCTGAGAATAGAGATTTTCAAACCCAAACAAACCATTGACAAGTAAGCAGAGCCCCCAATTGGATTTGAAACTACTAAGGGATCTTTTACCATACTAGTGTCTAGATGCAGAGATTCTACTAAGGCAGATGAAATAAAAGAGTGTGATGTGCCAGAGTCAAAAAGTGTGCGAACTGGATGATCATAAAGATAAACTACACTTTCTATAGAAATATTACTACCTCGTTCCTGTTGAGGTGCCACTAGCGCATGAACCTGACCCCCTGAAGTGGATCCGGCTTTCTATCCCTGCCCTTTCTTCTTTGGGCAGTCCTTAGCTTGGTGCCCAGTCTCTCCACAATGGAAGCAAACACCCATCTTCGCCTTCCTTTTTCGGCAGTCTTTTGATATATGTCCCACAATGCCACAGAAATTGCACCTTCTCCTCTCACGGGGCTTATTGTTCTTCCCTCCTTTCTTGAAGTCTGTTTTCTTTGCTTGTAGACCCTCTTTCTTCTTTTCCACCTTAGTTTCTTTCTTGCTGTGGTCTTCCTCGTGCAGCAACGCCATGTCCACCAAGCTTTCATAAGTCGCTCCCGTGGATACATGGGTCATAGCAAGGCTGTGTAGAGGCTCATTCAAACCTTTGACGAAGCGAAGCGCCTTCTTGTGTTGGGTGTTTAATAAGTCCAGCCCAAATCTGGCCAGCTGATTAAACTGATTAACATACTCCCTGATTGTCATACTTCCCTGTTTCAGAGTTAGAAACTTCTCCATTTGCAGGCTTCTTTCAGCTTAGGAGAGGAATTTCATCTCAAACCTTGTCCTGAAGTCTTCCCATGTTTCCACCGCCCTTTGAGCATTGGTAATTTCCCACCAATAGGAAGCTTCATCTTTAAGCAACCATACTGCTAGCTGTATCTTTTGCCTGTCATCAACTCCGAAGATGACAAACAGATCCTCAGTCTCCTTTAGCCAGTTTCTTGCTCCTACAAAGGATTCTGTCCCGTAAAAGTCTTTTCCACCCATAGCCTTGAAGTCTCTACATGTTTTTGCGAAGGCATTTCCACGAGGAGGTGGAGGAGGAGGAGGAACCGCGGCCACTGGAGGAGGGATGTCTGCTGGGCCCGCGCCATTGGCCCTTGGTTCTAAGTACCTCCTAAACCAGCCGGGTATCGACACTCCTTCTGGGAGGTTAAGGTCTCCAGACATACTGAAACAGAAAGGAAAAATTCAAAACGAAGGATAGAGATAGATAGATAGGGCAGATGGCTTTGGGGGATTTTGTCTTTTTATAAATATAACACTTTTTCTTGAAAATGCTTCTTTAAACTTTCTTTTTGAAAACAATTTCAATTTTTTTTATCTTATCGGGTAAACCTATGCTCTGATACCAAGTGAAACACCCCACCTCCATTAAGGTCACTCACAAAGGGAATGCCTTAACTTTGGTGGAGGTTTATAAGTAAAAGCCACAGATAAACTCAAGACAGATATAAATACACATATTTTAAACAGCGGAAACCAAACAGACTTTTAGTTCATTAATACGTGTTCAAACAAAACATTTCCATAATTGTCTCAAAATACTTCCAACATTACAACCTCATTACTGTCTTGATTTTTAAAGAAGCATAAAACATAAATAAAGTGACAAAAGTCCCCATAGTGATATCCATAGCCATAATCCGAGCAAAAGAGATCCAAATCATACATCTACGATCTTGGAGCTTGTAAAGAGTCTGACCGAGCTGAGTTGTTTCCCCCCTGTGGACCTGGGGGGGGGGGACGAAAGAAAAGAGGACGAAAAGAAAATAGAGTCAGACATAAAGCCTGAGTAAATCTAGTAACTCTTCAGTATGTAAATAAGAAAAGGGCATGATAGATATAAACTGAAAACAGGAAAATGTCACAAGCTAAGGAAGTGTCGTTTAGAATCGAATGTGCTATCGCACCCACACTATATCTCTGCACCTACTTGAGTTTATTCTAACTGGCACCCCATGCTGAGGGTGAAGTGATCCCCATTTTCTAAAGATCGGCTCCTAGCCGCGTAAGCATGTGCCATACGGTCCCCAAGAATTGTAGATACCTATGCTGGTCCCACCATGGGGGTGTATCAAGAACCATGGTGGCGGCCCCGACACAATTCTAGAAGGCATAGGTTATACTACTGGTGCCCCCAGTGCCCTGTTTGTCTGCTCCAGAGGGTGTGCACGCCCGTACCCCATTAGAACCTACACTGTTGCAACCACTGCCGTCGCTTTGACCGCTTACAATCAGCCCAGTAATCGTGCCCCACCCTACCTAGTTTCAGGGTACCATGATACCTAACTTGGGTTACTGCTGAAACGGGTCCATCGTTACTAGGTTTTCTTCTAGTCAAACATGTTAAGTGGTTAAGTGTCTATATTTACCTAACCCCACCCATCAATTTTTGTTAACATGTTGAATTTGGTTAAGTGTTTATAGTTGACTTAACCCTACCATCTGCCCTTAGCCTCTTAGAGCACCAGACCACTCACACTAGACAGGTATTGCTACGGTTACTGGATGTGCCAGTCTGGGCTGGTTTACACCGTAGCACAGTCTAACCTTGGGTCATTATTGGACTCAATGCTTAACCACCCACATTGGATAGGTATTGTTGTGACTACTAGACAGCCAGGCAGGTCCGGGCATGTTTACGTCACAACTCAATCCAACCTCGGGTTAAGCATACCGTGTTTTCTAAATTTACATATTTTATTACTTCTCAATTATATATGTAAATTTCATGTTCTTTATTCTTGGGTATAACAATTCATACCGCTAGAATGTCATTGCCGTTGGCATGTGCCAACCATGCCAACTTATACTTTTAATGTTTTACACCCAACGTTATTACCCCCGTTTGTACGTTCGCGACATTATAACAAGTGTTGGGCTTGACACAATTCAGCCCAACTTTATAAACGTGAGAAAAAGGGGAAACCAAGAACATGTAATATTTCACATAAAGGTGTGTGGCGCATGAACTTGTAATTTAGCGATTCAACATAAATTATGGGTCATGTGAACTTGCATTCAAATCGAAGTATAACTAAGTAGGTGACATATGAAATGGCATAGTTTAGGCTTATACAAACTTGTGTTTAAACATGTTTAACTTGGCATAATGTCAACCACAAAACTAGCATGTTGTATGTTCACCAAAATGTCCAATTTTAACATCTAATCATATAGCCTATTTCAACATGAACTTGCATAGTTTATGAAACCCAAATGATACTTAACATAGATCCAATTATACTTGCAAATAAACATAAGAATGTGTTCATAGGTTTTGGGTCATATAGGCATAAAAGGTCTCAAATCTATAACATGTTTACATAAATTCTAACTTAGACTAAGGGAATGTATATTGTCCATGCCATCGACATAAACATAAAGGGATCAATTTCTATTTTTTGCCATAACTTGCAAGTGCCATTGTTTTCATATACAATTGTTCAATAGGCTTGCATCAATCAATTTAGGCCACAAATATCAATACACAAGTCATGACAGAATCAATACAATGCACAGAATTTATATCATATTCATACAATAACACAATTCTATTTTCATTTACATCGAATCACATCACAGTTTTTATTCATATTCTGAAAGGTCATTATACTTACAACGAATGCAGAATCTTGAATTCTGGATTCTGAATTCTGAAATTGAGATGCGCTCCTTTGTGTAGATTAACGTTGCGTTGATTAATTTGATTAAACTTTTATCTTCTTCTTAATTTGATTCATCTCAAAGCTTTTCTCTCTTGACGGCTATGCTCAATTCCTTCCTGGCAGCATGACGACTCCCATCTTATTTTTTTGTGTGAATTTTTAGTTGAGACTTAGGGTGTATTTATAGATTTTTAAATTGTTTTGAGACGTCAGATGGAGACAGGAGGAATCTAGACCATATAAAGTTCAAAGAGCCAATCAAGAGGTGACATGTCAGCCCTAGTGACACACCGAGCCACAGAAATTCGAGCCAGAGCCAGACCCAGCCAGCCAGGTCGACTGGCAGGTCGACACCTAGGTCGACACTATGGTCGACCTGGAGTGGCAAGGTCGACACCATGGTCGACCCTATGGTCGACCTGGTCTCTAGGCGGGAATTTTCCCGCCCAACCCAGTTTGAACCTGTTTTTTCGAATTTCGAATTTTAAACTGAGCTATTTGAATTTTAAATTTTATTCTGAAACTTCCGAAGGTCATAATTCCTTCATACGGAGTCCGATTCGTGCAAACTCAGACTCTATCTCAAGCAGAATTCCGAGACGAACGCAATGGCGTAAACCATTTCCCTTAATTCTTTCACTTAGAATTAATTACACTTTAATTTGTGAAGCTTAATGTTATAGAATTTACGGGGTGTTACATCAAGTGATCCTAAAAGTAAATCTTGGTTTGTCCTTGGATCGAAATAGGTGAGTTGATGAGATGGAAGCTTGAGTTCGATAGGAATGACGGCTTCTGATCCGTTGGTGAAGGCGAAGGGAGTATGTCCGGTTGCTGTCTTGTAGGTGGTTCGGCATGCTCATAGGACTAGAGGAAGTTCGTCTGCCCACATGCCCCTAACCTTTTATGGGAACTTCTTGATTACGGACTTAATAACTTTGTTGACCGCTTCGACCTGCCCATTGGCTTGAGGGTGAGCCACTGCTGAGAATCTCTTTTCGATGTTGTGCCACTGGAAGAAGGCTTTGAATTCGGCGCTCTCGAATTGAGTGCCGTTATCAGAGATGATTGCTTGAGTGACCCCATAACGAGTAGTGATGTTGCATACAACAAAGTTGACCATCTTCTTTGTGGTGATTATGGCGAGAGCTTCGGCCTCTGCCCATTTGGTAAAATAATCAACTGTGATGATGGCATATCGTGCCCCACTTTGGCCATTGGAAGAGTCCCAATGATGTTGATTTCTTACATGGCGAATGGCCATGGGCTGATCATTTGTGTTAACTCAGTATGCGGGGATCTCGGGATCTTTGACAAACGCTGGCACTTATCGCACTTGCGAGCATAGTCTGTTGCGTCTTGATCGAGCATAGGCCAGTAATAACCATATCTAAGTATTTTTCTGGCCAGGATTTGCCCTCCAGTATGGTCGCCGCACTCCCCTTCATGCACATCGTTTAGGACTTTGATGGTGTCATGATGGGCTACACATATGAGCAATAGGACGGAGAAACCTCTGCGATAGAGAATCCCATCCATAAGAAGATAGCGAGCCGATTGGTGGGTGAGTGCTCGTCTTTCCTTATAGCTCCCCGGAAGGGTCCCATGCTATAGGTAATTCCTAATTGGTGTCATCCAAGATTCAAGTTCGGTGCTCATGATTGCCTCAGTCTGAATTTGCTTGATACTAGGGGAGTTGAGCACTTCGACAGGGGCGAATCCCAAAAGTTGCGGATCCTAGGAGCTCGCTAGTTTGGATAGCGAATCAGCTTTTTCATTCTGTTCTCAGGGTACGTTAGTAATGATGAAGTGGTCGAGGCGAGTGAGTAGCTCCTGAATCTTGGTCAAGTAGAAGGCGAGGCGTTCCCTCTTACCTCGATATTCCCCTTTTACTTGACGCACGATGAGTTGCGAGTCAGAGAAGATTTGGATTGTTTTTAGTTTAAGCTCGACTATGATCCTAAGTCCGGCTATCAAGCCCTTATATTCCACATCGTTGTTGGTAGCAAGGAAATTTAGTTTTAGCGCATAGCATACTGGGTGTTCCTCAGGGGTAATGAACATGACTCCGATCCCGAAGCATTTGTTGTTGGATGACCCATCCACGAATAATTTCCATTGAATACCCGGGGATTCCATATTTTCTGTTGGAGTCTCCCTGGGGGCAGTGAATTCTACTATGAAGTCAATGAGAGATTGTCCTAGGATGGCAAGGTAAGGAATGAAAATTAACTCAAATTGGCTCATCTCTATACTCCACTTCAATAGCCATCCAGATGCTTCGGGTCGCTGCAGGACCGGTCGTAGTTGTTGATTGGTAAAAACCTTTATAGGATGAGACTAAAAGTATGGTTAAAGCTTCCGAGAGGAAATGAGCAAGAAGAAGGCCAGCTTTTCCAGCTTTGGGTAATTCTTCTCAGCCCCTGTTAATCGTTTGCTTGTGTAGTAGATGGACCACTGGGCGCGGTCCTCGAGGCTGATTAATGTCGAGTTGATTGCCATTCGCTGATAAGTAGCACCGGCATTCTTAAAGTCGAAGGGCATTACGTGATAGCAGTAAAGTACAAGGTCTGTTATGAAAGAGGTGTGATCCTGGTCGCGAAGGTTCACTGGGATCTGATTGTAGCCTGAATAGGCATCCATGAAAGATAGCAGCTGGTATCCGGCGGTTGAGTCAACAAGTCAATCTATCTTTGGAAGTGGGAAGCTATCCTTAGGACATGCTTTGTTTAAGTCGGAGAAGTCAACTCACGTTCGCCATTAGCATTCTTGACCGGGACTGGGTTGGATACCCACTCGGAGTAGTCGTCTTCGCGAATGAAATTGTTGTTGAGTAAATGGTCTACCTCTTCCTCAAGTCCTCTGGACCTCTCGGATCCCAAAAAGCGACGCTTCTGCTTGACTGGAATTGTCATAGGATCGATACTTAGACAATGGCAAGTGATCGCATGGTCGATGCTTTTCATATCGGAATGAGTCCATGTAAACACGTCTAGGTTAGCCTTTAAAAAATCCACAAGATCTTCTTTTGTTGTGGGATGGAGTTGTGATCCTATCTTTAAAACTCTTAAAGGATCATCAGGATTAACAGGAATATCCACTGTAGATTCGACCGGGGTAGCCCTTTCGTACTCGAGCTCTTCGTCCTTCCGTGGGTCAAGGTCTACGGAAATACGGCAGTGGCGCCTGAGCAAAGGCCCAAACGTTGTTGATTGCTATGCTGAATTAGTCTTGGCGCAAGAAGGCATAGGCACTGCTTTTCCCTTGTCCTTATTGAGTGTGTTCTTCCATTCTGTTGCCTAACACTCTCTGGCGCTTACTTGGTCGCCTCTAACTGTTCCACTCCCGTTTTCTGTCAGAATTTTCATTAGGAGAGACAATGGTAACATGCAGACTAGAAAATCCATGAGAAAAGGGGTGTCCAAGGAAAGTGTTGTACGAGGAATCAATGTTCATAACCACGAAAGTGAGGATTCAGACCCAGCTCTGATCCCCCTTGCCTAGCTCCATAGGTAAGTCGATCATTCCCACTCGGGAACTAGAAGTCCCATTGAAGCCGTGGATTGTGGCACGATATGGATTTAAATCATTTGTTTCTAACATCATCTGGTCGTAAGAAGCTCTGAAAATGATGTTGACTGAGCTTCCAGAATCGATTAACACTTTTCGGACGGATGCGGCACCGATCTGAGCAGTGATAACCAGTGGATCGGTGGTTGGGATCTCCACCCTAGTAGATTCTCTTTTGCGGAAAACGATGTCGTCCCGTATGGTCTTTTGGACCTTCGCTGGGACGGATTCATTGAGTGTGGAGCAAGTTTCATAAGTAGCATGCTTTATCGAACTAACATACTCTTCCATTTTTTGGAAGCTATCATGTGTGGAATAAGGTCGGCCACATATGGTGTTGATTACAATCCCATGCCTTGGGATAGATGGACCTGGAGATACCTTGGCGGCTGCCTGAGGTGCTGGTGCCTGGGGCCTTGGATTTGCTATGGGAGGAAAAGGCTCCTGGACGTATTGCTCAAGTCGCTTTTCGCGAATAAGCTTTTCGATTTCCTCTTTGAGTTGACGACAATCATTGGTATTATGTCCGTACATGTCATGGTATTGACAGTACTTGCCGGTATTATTCTCCTAGTTAGTGGATTCTCTATTGTGTGGTTTCTTGTATTGAAGCATGTTTCACGTTTCCAAGTAGATTGTTTCCATGTCTTCATTCAGCGGGGTGTAGATCTTGTATACCCGGTGAGGGCCGGGCTTATTGGTTTCTGTAGGAGCCTAGCCGTGATTGTCAATGGAACCAAGTGGAAAGCGAGAGGGCCATAACAAATCCATTCCTAATAAGAAGACTGGGAAACATTTTCATTTGACCGGATCGTTGCCTCGACTTGAGTTCTTTTGCCATTTATATCGGTTCGGGAAGGTAAAGGGGTCAGTAGTGCCGTCGTAAGGCGACATCTGTGGCATGATGAAGCATCAAGGCCATTCAGCTTCGCTCACTCTTCTTGTGAAGGGGTTACTCCTAATGTGCGCTTCACATGAATCGTGCACATTTCCTCGCATTTCCCTCATGATTCTTCGAACCATGTCAGGTAGGTAAGTTGGATGAGGATCCGCCATTAGGACCCACGGGTTTTGGCGAGGTTATGGAGTTCTATTGTGGGGGCGTCTTCTATGATGGACGTCCGAATTTACTTCCTCCATGTCCTCAACATCTATGATTGGGTTCTGGTGTGGACGGTGAGGTAGAGCAGGATGATGCGGTTCTTGTTCTTGAGTAACATGGGCCGTTGGTATAGTGGGCCCATCATCCTGATCAGTGACCGTCGGATTGTGTCGAGGAAGAGGTTGGTTTGTAGGACTTGGTCCATCATTGATGATCAAGCGAGAGCGGTCTCGGTATTGCGCACCCTCGCTGTATGTGATGATAGTTCGGTCGCCGTTCCCATTCCCATTGTCGTTACCATTGTCGAGGACGTCGGTGCTGGCGGCGACGTTGTTGATGAGGCAAAACCTCCTCCTTTGATACGGGCCCCTTGATTCGGAAGGGGAAGTTTCAAACATAATTAGTCAAGGTCGAGCATTGTTCCGAGTTAATTGATGTCAAGCGATGATGTACTGACTTTCTTGAAGTTGTCGCATATGGTCGATGTTATTCCTTAATGCCTGATTACGCTCGACCACCGCCTTCTCATATTTTTCATTAAGCACGCGGATTTGAGTTTGTGTTGCGAGCGCTTTGAGGTCCGAACTAGGAGGGACAGTTTCATTAGTGGCTGGGGTGTCCGCCGGTTGAGGCTGTTGGGACGTACCGACCTTGGCTGCAGCTAAAGACTCGACGGCAGGTTTAGCAAGGAACCTCAAGCTCATCGGGGGTCGAGATGACAACGTGCGACAAAGGTGTAAGATCCGAGTTTTCTCAGTGAAAGAACCAAATGTTGATGGAAAAAAATGTCGTAAACACCAAAGATTCCAATTACTAGGAATAGTTAATTTGGTCGCACAGACAAGAGTAGAAAAGTAGTAAATAACAAAAGAGATTTATAGTGGTTCAGCCTCATGAGGGGCCTACGTCCACTTTGAAGCATTGTTGGAATATTATTAATCAAAAAAAGTTAAAAGGTTGAGACCCTCTCATGACATCTCATTACATTCATTTTTATGCTAGATGATGTCATAATTAAGCTATATGTTGTCATCCTTAGGGCTATATGATGTCACCTCTAAGGCATGATGTCATCATCCTCATATATGATGTCATAATTATTATATATTAAATATCTCAAGAAAGGGATACTTTTGCCCTTCTTCTTCCTCAAATGGGAGATGCCATTAATGGAGCTCTCTAGAGGTCCCAAGGTCTTAAAATCCGAACCCTTTCAAGTGTGAAGTCATGGGGTATTTATAGGAAAGGAGTAGGTAGGGGTTAGGTAGGAGTAGGTAGAAATAGGGGAGCGCACGCAAAATTAGCACCTAGAGCCTGCACGTACGAAAAATTCGCACTTGGACTTGAGGCACGAGATTTCGCACCTCGTGGTTGTGAAATTTCACGCCTTGCAGTGGCGAGATTTCACGCCTCGAGGGTGCGAGATTTCACGCCTCCAGGGTGCGAGATTTCGCGCCTCGAGGGTGCGAGACTCTGCACCTCGAGGGTGCGAGGCTCTGCGCCTCGAAAGTTGCGCGAATGGGAGGGGTGCCATGAGGTCCTTGTTGGCGTGATGCTCTTCATCCTGTTTCCTTCGCTCCCAAGCGTCCCTTTCGACTTTAGTTCCACGCGATGCGTTGAGTAAAGCGTGTCTTGTGTACTTTTGGGAACCGGACCAAATATCCGGTTAACAAAATTAAACGATTGTAAACAACTGTAAAATTCGTTCGGCTTTCCTAAACAACAATGGTTGTTGTAAAGGGTAGTCGAACTCTAGGACCAAAAATATTTAAATTAATAAATCCAGAAGTTATTCCACAGGTTTGATTGGTTGAAAACACAGAAAATAACAGAAATTAAATAAAAGAGAGTTTTATATGATTAAAGAAAGCAAGTAGGGAGCAATGACATAGATTATATTAACATGAATTAATAACCAAACAGATTAATCAGATCTAATTCATGCTTCTGTCACAAACATGAATTAACGCTTATTAGGTTTCTAGAAACAAATATGTGAATAACAACAAGTAAAGCGTATGCAGAAGCTAAGCTCTTAAACAACCATAGGCTATCAGGACAGATTCACTATTATTTCTAAAACCCTAAATATTAGATCTAAATCTGATAAATGTTAGATCAAACGCGAATATACCCTGTGAAGGAGCATAGCTCTTAAACGACTCAGAATATAAAGGTTTAGATCTAACCCTTGGTTCAGATCTAGATCTATTTACGTGAAGTTCTAATCTCTTTGACTATGTGATACATATTGAATCTAATCTAAGCTTCATCACCCCCTAATTAAAGGGGATTAGATAAACATAGCTAAAAGAAAAGAAAATAATAAACATGAAATAAAAACTAAAGAGAAGAGAAGAAGAGTTTTAGTCCAAGAAAAAGATTACAGAATAAAACTATGTGTGTTTCTAAATAAACAAGATACAAGTGTATTTATAGCTGATATGACAAAGACGACTTGGCTAATTATACAATGTGGGACTAAAGATTTAGGCCAAATAACATATAAGCCAGTGTGAACGCAGCTATAGAGTGAGTGGTCTTGCAAATGAGCTAATGTGAATGCAGCATGAGTAAGAGGCCTTGCAAATGAGCCAATGTGAATGCAACATGAATATTCATTGAGCCAAATCTTCCTAACTAAACTCTATTTGCAACCGTTCTTCAAGCTTTACACTCTTTAAGCTTTAGTAATTCTTCGTGCTTTATCCATCAAATGCTCTAAACCATGCTTTTTATAAACAATCTTAAAAAACATCTATAAATATACAATACAATTATTTTAAAGGTAAAATAAGATAAATAAGCAGATAAAATATACACATCTACGTGTATATCAAATACCCCCATACTTATCTTTTTATTCGTCCTCTAATAAACTAAACTAAGATATGTCACACTTTCATAGGAAACACGATTGCATTCCGCGTATGCAACGAGCCGTTAAACCCCCAGGTGTCCCTAGTAGGACGAGTGTTGTCTCGTGAGGGTTTTCAGCGAATACTACCCACAAAATCCAAAGCGTCTTAAGTACGCGAATTAATCAAATGATATATTTAAGGTCTTTCACATTCCAAGGACTTTACCTAACTTCAATAATAACGGTTCAGTCCTAAATTGTGCATCCCATTATTGGTGCAAAAATGAATAATTTTTTTTAAGCTGAATCGTAATTCCTTGATAACACTGTAATTATCCTGAAGGTTAAGAGCGTGGTGTCAACCAAAGTTCTACACATCGACAATGTGCACCCAATCATTTATTCTTTTTTTTTTGAATAATTTTGCACCAGTGTAACTGTAATGTATTGGATGTGAGTTATGCATAGAAGAAAGAAAATTTTGTAAGTTCTAAAAATGTTACAGATAAGAGGGCAAATGTATTAATTGAACTTCAAGCTACAAAAGATAAAGTAATACTAAGGCATATATGAACATTTTTGTTTCCTTTCATCTCCTCTACTACAATCCTCGCTTCTAAGTACGGTATGATCGATGTGGATGAAATGGAAATGAATGCTTTATAGTCAAGAATGATGAATGACTGCTTTACTCTCAGAGATTTTCTCTTTATTGCTTTTTTTCTTTTTCTTCTCTTGTTTTTTCTTTTTTCTTTTTTTTCTTTTTGCATAATGAATTATGAGTGGAGATGGAATGGAATGATACCGTATATTATTTCATTTGATTCCTCCTTTACTAAGCGAATCATAACCAACACTTCATGAAAGGAAAGTTTTATGCCCTAGTTACTCTACTTCTATAACCCTAATTCAACACACAAGTCTGGATTGATGTTATATAAAAAGCTAAAAGGAATGATAAACAAAGTTTCGTAAGATAGATAACCCATATAAAATAAGATGAGGTATATGGTTATCCTACCTTAAAACAAGTACGGAGTAGGTATTGTAATATTGGTATAAAAATGACGTTTTTAACCTTTAAGCAAAAGGTTCTTAAGTATACCAATGTAAGAAAAACTTGTCGAAACATGGATGTAAATCGACTAAAACTTGGGTTTGAATAATGTGGGGTACTGAAGAAGAATGCTACAATGAGTCATTTCTCCTTAATTGGGCCAAGTGGATTTTAGAACTTACGGTTTTGAAAATTTGAGTGAGAAAATATATTATGAATGAAAACGAACTCAGAAAATCCAAAAATGTAGGTGCAAAATCATTTTTATCTGATGATTTTTTTTATTTTGATTATTTTTACTTGCACATTCTAATATGTATAACAAGAGTAGACATGCTTACTCCAGAACACGACTAACGTCTTCATAGTCTCGAGCTAGCATCTTAAAAAGACACATTACGACTCAATGAATAAATAATGTTCATTCCCATGACCCAACAATTCAACTTATCAAACAAGAACCAAGGTGTTATTTATGAGTTTAAGCTAATCCATGTTCAATGAATGACCTAGTTCATAAAATTTGATTGCTAATGTAATGTAAATTCCCCTCACACTTGAGTGTGTCTGTGTCCCCACGGTCGTTAATCAGACATATCTTAGTGAAAGGGAAATAAAATAAGAGGGTAAACGTGGCTTATCGGATGTGCGTGCAGAAAATACGCAGTCATATAATAGATGAACCGGTCCACAATGGACCAATGGATCAACCTCATTAAGCTTATGACACATAGCTGAAGCATAGAAAACCAAATCATAAAGGACTTTATATTACGTGTCAGATTTGGAAAAACAAATTTTGTTTTTTCAAAAGTTTGAGTTGCTAATTTTAAAATCTTGAGCTTACATTTGATCCTAAAATCGAATTGAGTTTTTGTAGCAAAAAAAGAGAGGTCATCGAGACGGGATTCAGTAAAAATTCAAAAACAAAGTTTGATTTGTTCAGGTGATGTATAAATTGAGAGACGTTTGCATTGTTCTCACCCCCACACTTGTTTTGAGAAATATTGTTCGGTTTTGCTTTAATATTTGAAATTTTGTTAACTAAAGGTTCATTCATAACCCTTAAGTCAAAACCAAACAAACGAATTTTCAGTAAATTTCTAAATCGTATTTTCTCAAAAGTGTTATTCCAGAAAGAGTTCATACACTGAAGAAATTTATCATTGAAAAACAAGTGGTCACAGTGAGGTTCAGTTGAAACGACTAAGTCGCAAGGAGCTTCAACAGTTTCATAAAAATTGTCATTTTGTTTAAGATCACATTCAATAGTTTCATTGTTGTCAACCTCAAGAAATTTAAGATTTTCAAATGTTTCATTTTCAATGTCAGACCTATCAACGTTATCGTCAATCAGTTCAAGAAATTTTTGCTCATCAAAGTCGTACTCACTTAAACAGTTGTTACCAACTTCATCATTTCTTTCAGATTGACATTCTAAAGTTGCTAAATTTTCAGAATTTGAGAGAGGAAGATCAAATTGAAGATTGACGTCTTCGTTTTAAGAGAATTTGAATTCAAATCAATAACAGAGATTTCAACAACTTCAATCAGATTTTCATCAATTTCAAAAGTTGTTAATTTAAAATTTTCAATTCCAGTAAGAGTTGAATTTTCAGCAGAATCATCAGTTTGAGTTTGAATTTCAGTTTCATAGAAATCAGTGTTTTGCAGAAGAGATTTTCCAAAAGTTTCATCAACGGTCATATCGTCAGAATCATCAATAATCGTTATGTAATGTTGTGATGACGTTAATGGCTGTTTATTTGTTTCAAAAGAAGCATTGGCAGAAACTTTGTTATTACTAGATTGGGATTTATAGTTGTTGAACAAGTTTGTAACTTCAGTTTGAAGAAGAGAAATTTGATAAACAATCCTATGAGATACATTTAGTTTGCTATCGTCTATTATTTGAGCCAGTTCTTCGATGTAAGTCAAGCCAACTTTCATGGAATTCTCAAAGTCATCAGCATCATCAATTCCCTCAAGTAATAACTTTTCTAGATGTAGCCAAAATTCAATAGTGTATTGAGCTAGTTGTTCAATGATACGCATGTTTTCGATATCTTTATTTTTCAGAAGCTTTTTTTTCATTTAAAGTTCGCGCCCATTCCTTGATGTCCTCGCGGAAATTCCAAGTGTCATGCATTAATTGATCAATTTCACTCAGGCCCTTTTCAGTCAAATTGGTAGACACACCAGACATCAAATGTTGTTCTTTAGATTCATCGTTTCCGTATGTTCCTCACTGGTTGACCTTAGAATTCGTCAACCTCATCTCTCAGAAGTCGTTCGTTATTTAATTTCCACCACTAACATTGCCAAAAATTTAGCTTGTTCGCAACACATTTTTTAAATTTTATAACCATCGTATTATGTAAATCATTTTGGTGTTCAAAAAATTCGTTGAAACACACGTTGAAATTATTTTGAAATTTAACACTTCGCTTATCCATTTGCGCTAATAATCGACTTACCTTAGATAAATTCTTCTTAACCGTAGAATGGCAGTTTTCATATTGGGGAGCAACCATTTGATGAGATTGGTGGAAATTATTTGAAAACTTTTCAACTTGAAATTCATTCTGATTTGAATTGAAACCAAATTCATTTAAGTTTTGAAAAGAATTGCAATTTTGGTTGTACATGGGGAAAGCGCGCATGTACTAGAAGAAGAGAGTTATTCGTCGCAAAATCAGCTGCAAAACTTGTGGCTCAAAAGAAGCTCTTAAAAAAATATGTTAAAATTAACAACTTGAGATTATATGAATACAAGCCCAGGCCAGGTTCGGACAGGGATTATCAATGTGCCACGAATCACCGTAGAAACACAACCGAAGGTTTAAGAACCTGTTTGAGTTCTAGACTCTACCGTTCCTTAGACACCATGAGAGTATCAATCGTAATTGTCAATTTAACGAATATTTTGTCACATGAGCTTTGGGGAATTCTTGATTCGATTTCAAAAATAATTTATTTCAAAAAATTTTTTTTCAATTAACCCCACGTTCGTTTTAAAATTTCCTACCACACATCAACAAGCAAAATGATTAATCACAGAACAGTCACAGAAGAATAAATTGCAGAAATAAAATTTTTACAAGCAAGCCGCGGCACTTGGAGAAATTTTTTACAAGAAATTTCTTTAGATTTTTCAAGCAGCAGTAGAGTTTAGAAAATTTTACCGTGATCGGCAATCCGTCCAATGCAACTGAGTAGCCCTAGTGCGTTCACACCCCCACTTGGTGTGCAACCGCTCCAACAGTTCAAATTCGGCTAATTGCTTGACCTATGAATTCTCTATTGGTTGCTAGATTTTTTTGTTTCAAAAATAAATAAAACAAACAAAAGAAGAAAAACTAAACTGAAATTAAAACCTTATATATATTTACATATATATAACCACAACTATGCTAGAAAACAAAAGAAAAGAAAAACAAGAAAATTAAGACACACCATTTTTTTTAAAGGTTTGAAAGACTAAAACTAATTCAAAATCTAAACCAAATAACAAAGAAAACAAAATTAAAACAAAGTTTAAAATATAGCTATCCCACTAGTTAGGCCCGATCCAACAAAGCAAAAGAATTCACCCTTTTTAATAAACAAATGCTCGAGTATTACACCACCACCGATGTTCTCAGCTCCAAAAATATGCCTCTTTTATTCAGTAAATCAATCGCGCAAAAACCTAGTTGAATCTCGCAAAAATCTAGATTGTAGAACTGAAGTGAATTCAACAAGACTTGCTCCTCTTATTATTTTCAAAAATTGAAATTGTTTCTTAACAAAAAGTCCGGGCTTGATTTGTGCGAATTAGGTATTGTTTATTTGGATTTGGGAAACTGGGTTATGTGATTGGTTGTTGCGAATGTCGGTGGTTTTGGCGTGATCGGTGGATGGACGATTTGAAATATGGGGAGAACAAGTCAGTGTGTGGTGTTCTAGTGATGGTGGCTTGCTTGTTGAATAGTGCGGTTTGGTTGATGGATTGAATTGGGTGTAGAAATCGCAACGCAGTAGCTGTTGTAGAAGGAAATTTGGTCTGAGGGATGATCTCACCGCGAGAGTTGTGAATGGAGGATGATCTGATAGAGGTATTCGCATTGTAGATGGTGATGCAGATTCAGGTGGGTGTTTTAGGATGCACACTGTTTTGTGAAGAAGGGTGATGCTGTCGTATGACAGTGGATTTGAGGGATGGATAATGGTTGCGTGACTGGTGTGGTATGATTGAGGGTAGTTGAGTTTTTGGCTTGTGATCGGTGCGTGTATGAACTGGATTTTGTGAAGAGTTTGGTGATGGATGATCCGGTTTTGTGACGTGAAGAAGGCGTTAAAGTGGATAATCGGGAATTGGCAGAACGGAACAGATGAAGAAGAAATCAAAGCATATAAAGAAAAAAAGGAAATTTGTTATTTTTTTTAGGAATTTGCAAAAAGGAAAGAGATGTAGAAAATAGGAAAGAGATGAAATTTGTAAAACTTGACAAGAAGAAATATTTATTGGGAAAGAACCTGAAAAGAGAAATAAATTAGAAAAGAAATGGCAAGTAATTTTTTTATTATATTTTTTGTAGAAAACAGGAAAAAGGGTTGATAAAGAGAAAGAAATCATGAAAGAATGCAATTTTTTTAAGACTTGTAAAAAGACAAAAGAAAAAAAATAGAAATGGAAACAAATGTAGAAAAGATTGGAAAGAAAATAAAGAGAGAAAAGGAAAGGAATCAAAAAAAAAAAAGTTTTTTTATATATTTGTAGGAAGAAGGAAATAAATGTAAAAGGAAAGAAAAAAATTGTAAAGGTGAAAGAAATAAATTAAAAAAGGTAAGAAATTGAAATAAAAAGCGGCAAGAATTTTTTTCCATGATTCACAGATTATAGTATCAACGATGTTAATACCAAATCAGCTAATCAAGATTTTTCTTCTATATATAAAGGAAAAAAAAGGAAACAAAATAAATAAATAAAATATTTTTGTATTTTTTTTATGTAGGAAATCTAAAGAGAAAATAAAATAAAGATAAAAATAAAAATAATAATATAACCCGAAGGATTTAGTAATAAAAATTATTTTAATCCCCGGCAACAACGCCAAAATTTGTTTGCGAACAAATTAAACAATTGTAAACAACTATAAAATTCATCCGGCTTTCCTAAACAACAAGGGTTGTTGTAAAGGGTGTCGAACTCTAGGACCAAAAATATTTAAATTAATAAATCCAAAAGTTATTCCAAAGGTTTGATTGGTTGAAAACACAGAAAATAACAGAAATTAAATAAAAGAGAGTTTTATATGATTAAAGAAAGCTGTGAAGACCCGCAACTTCCCCGTAAAGGAAAGCGTCGGATAGTTCGAGAACAAACCACAATAGAACGCATACAGAAGAACATTTCACTGAATATTACAACAGTGCATCAGATTACAAGAATATACAGAGTATAAATGAATATAACACAGAAATATCAGAGATTTAAATTACATTTAAATACATAGCAGCGGAAAATAATACAATACACAACTAGAATGAGATATACGGATACAAAGCTTTCCAGATATCGTTCCAGCTGTAAACCAGGATCCTGTGAATATAAATCTGCAAAACCAAAACTACTAGCTGCCCGTGTCAAAATAGGGGCACCCAGAGTTTAGGTCAAAACAATAAACTCCAGGTCAGTCATGGGACTGGTGTGAGAACTAAAACAGTTATTAATCTTTATTTTCAAAGTTAGGTAAATCAAGGGACCACGCCGTATAACACGGAACGGGTTTCCTCCCAAGAATACCAGTGCATAAAACAAACAGCGCAATGCTAAATAAAAAAAATGAAGCTGTTATAAGACCCAGGTCCCATCACACAATGCAACGCAGTCGAGGATAGGGTTTTCCCTTATAACAGCCAAAGAATGCTTGATACGTTTTAAAACAAATCATTTGATACTATTATAAGTGCATAGCGTATAAAACAACTTCAAATCATAAGTATCAATCATAGGCGGCATGGGTACCATATATCATGTCGCCATATATAGATTTACAAATAAAACCGCAAAGTCACGTATTTGGAAATTGGATTTCCGTCTATGAACCGAGGCAAAAGATAGTCCTCAACCGATTCGAGACGCTCTAGCCCGTGTCTCAGGAACAGCCGCAACTGCCCCTTGGATCGTCAGGGCCGGTCCACACGGAGTGGATTATTATGCCTGAACAATACGTCTCCCCACCCTATGGGGTGTAAGTCTGGTTTGTCAGCCGACCAGAATGCATTCGGCCGAAACCGATATAACCGAGGCGCCTCGCAACCGCAACAACCACATAAGTCAAACTCGTCAGGGCGTGTAAAACCACTGACGCCACTTCTAGCTAGAAAGAAACGCAAGTCCTCCCTGATGTCCTCTCCCGTTTTTGGTTCATACCGGGTGTGAAACACGCGAGGTAAACGTTACACAAAGCTACGCCACAAAGGCCGTGCTTTGATCATCAACCACAAGACTTTGCTTTTCAACAGAAGCCTTGATCATTTGCATCTTAGCATGCCACACAGGCAAGCCATCCTATGCAACCGATATCAGACACACAGAATGAAATCCGATGTCAGACACACAGTCCATTTACAAGTCCGTTCTGGGTCTGAACGAAACCGGAGGCACCTAGTACTCCGCATATCCATCGATCTCCAAGCACGTCTGGACGATCACTAACTGTTTCCATCTTCTTGGGTGTACAGCCCAATCAAGATCATCAGTTATCACCCAAACGACGTGAAGACTTCCGGTCTTCGACCATCGTCTTCATCTTCAACTTATCGTCGTATCAGTTATTCCGAATGGGATAAACCCGGTCTTTCCGAATAACTCGCGTATATTTTAAATAAGTGTTACACAAACACAACATACGCCTCATTCCAATCCATTAGTCACTAACCGTAAATTAATCAAGAGAATAATTCCCCAAATATTAACCCCGAAGGCCGGAACCAACATCAGATCAATATCCAGAAAATCATTCTGCTTAGCTAACCGACAGTTAGTTTCTAAATCTCACATTCATAGGGAAAGGTTCCCATTAACTTTATCAAAGATAAATTCTTGAATTTATGCTTTAATCTACTTTTGAATATCAATTCAAACTAGTCGGGATTAGCGAACCTTACCGAAGTAATCATTTGTTTTAATTTCCCAATCCCAACCTATTCATCCCATGAAGTAAAACTGGTTATACTTCATATCTAACACCACGGTGTTATCGGTAAATTCAATTACCATTTCACGTTCAAATCTAATTAAAGATTTAACTATCGCCTGGAGCAAAACTGGTGATACTCCATTCTCGCTTATTTCAATCTAATTAAAGATTCATTAAAACTCCACTTAGTTTTAATCGTTAACTGGGTTAAAGAATCAGTGTCATTTAAAACACGGTTCACGATAAACCCAAAATCACATTCATTAATTATCGGGTTAAAGAACAAGTGTTATTTAAAACACTGTTCACGATAAACCCAAAAATCAATATCAATTCAATTCCAATTAAATATCATTTAATTGGTACACTTCATTAAATCTAAATAAAAAAGATTTAATCTTTTCTCAACTGGGTTCAAGAACAGTGTTAGTGAAGACACCATTCACGACAAACCCAAATCACATTTGATATTCAATATAAGGCTCTGAATAGAAAATATATCGGCTTATATTCAATATCAAATTCTACGATTAACAAATGTCGTATTGGAAATAACGATATAAATATATATCTTTCAATTTCCGTAACAACATCCGTATAATCACGAATTCCAACATCGAAATATTCCGAAGACAATTTCGATTCAAATCTACTCCAATGCAATCATTGGAAATTCTGGTTATTTTTAAAACCCTTTTTCAAATTCAATTTATTTATTTAAAAATAAATAGAATTATAATTCTAGTTCAAAACTAGTTCATTTCGATAAAAATCTATTTTTATCTTTTCAAATATGGAGTTTTTCATCCCAAATCTTCACAAATCATTTCTTATGATTTTACACAAATTATTGCTATTTTTAATAATTTTATCAAGGCCCGTACAGTCGATTTCCATCAATGGCCATCGAACTACACTTACAGCGACCTTTTTCGAATTTGATCTGGACGTATCTCCAAATCCAACCGTTACATTTCTAATTTCTAATATTCGTTAGAAAGCTCTTTTCGATACGAACCCAACGGTTCCGGTTTTAGGAGAATCCGACGGTCGGATCTCCCGCAATGTCCGTTTGAAATAAATGGTCGAAATTCACGAACTGCCGCTGCGCGGCGCGTTCTATTCAGGCCATTATATTATATATATAATATATATAATATATATTTCGTCGATTTCAATTTAAAACGAATTATATAAATATTTTTAAATTCGTTTCAAAAGCAATTTCAACTTTCTTTTCAATTCAAATCAAAATTGAATTCTTCTTTATAAATTCGTTTTAAAATTCATTTCTATTCAATTCAAATTTCAATTCAATTTGAATTCATTTCAATTCACTTTCAATTCAATTTGAATTCGTTTTCAATTCAATTCATTTCGAATTCGTTTTCAATTCAATTCATTTCGGAATCGTTTTCAATTCAATTCATTTCGAATTCGTTTTCAATTCAATTCATTTCGGAATCGTTTTCAATTCAATTCATTTCAAAATCGTTTTCAATTCATTTCGAAATCGTTTTCAATTCAATTCATTTCGAAATCGTTTTCAATTCAATTCATTTCGAACTCGTTTTCAATTCAATTCATTACGAAATCGTTTTCAATTCAATTCATTTCGAACTCGTTTTCAATTCAATTCATTACGAAATCGTTTTCAATTCAATTCATTTCGAAATCGTTTTCAATTCAATTCATTTCGAAATCGTTTTCAATTCAATTCATTACGAAATCGTTTTCAATTCAATTCATTTCGAACTCGTTTTCAATTCAATTCATTACGAAATCGTTTTCAATTCAATTCATTTCGAAATCGTTTTCAATTCAATTCATTTCGAAATCGTTTTCAATTCAATTCATTTCGAAATCGTTTTCAATTCATTTCGAAATGAATAAAATCGATATAAATATCGTTCACGTCAAAATGGCGCATCTAATCAACACGGCTTCATATATTTCCATTTTCAAATATTCTATTTCAAATATTTCTATTATTAAAATATTTCGTTCAACACATGACCAATCTCAACGGATGAGTACTGTCAACACATGAACCTTTATTTTATATTGATAAAGATGTAAATTTTATTACTAAAATATTTCGTTCAACACATGACCAATCTCAATGAATGAGTACTGTCAACACATGAACCTTTATTTTATAATATTCTTTATTTTTCAAACTGGAATGAGGCCCAATCAATTACCATATAAAGTTAATTATATGGATTTTCATACAACACATGTATATAATAGCATTGAAAAATAATCAACCATATGAGTTTCTATTCAGTTCATTCTTTATATAAAATGATAATTTTATTTTTCTAACATATTTTAGAAAATTTCGGCGGCATAACGGCACGATACTAGAAACGGGACAAGGCCTAGCCTTATCCCCGGTCTAGTGAAGGCCCACGCCATTCACACATCAATCAAATCAATTTCATTATGCAAACCACAAAATTTGGAGTAAGAGTCTAACCTAGCCTTACTCCTTCGCCTTATAACGGCGCACGTCTAATCCTAACCAATTTATCGATTCGATTTTTCACGCCACAAACCACATTCAAACCAATATCGCAATCAATAACCAAACAGCCAAACAAACAAGTCCATGGTCTGTGGACGATTGTGTCGGGTGCTACTAAACACCGTCTGCATCCTAGTATATATATATATATAACTAGAAATTTAAATTGAAGAGTGAGAAGTTCTCACCGAAAGCTATCCAATCATCTTGACTCTCCTTTTGCAGAAGTCTTCGTCGTTATCGCCTTTTGTTGCTTTCGTTGCCCGTATTCACTACATATATAAAAATCATATTTTTATTTCGATGTTCAATATATAAAAATCATATTTTTACTTCGATGTTCAATATATAAAAATTCTATTTTTCTATCGAAGTTCAATATATAAAAATTCTATTTTTCTATCGAAGTTCAATATATAAAAATCCTATTTTTCTATCGAAGTTCAATATATAAAAATCGAATTTTTAGTTCACTATTCAATATATAAAAATTGAATTTTTAGTTCGCTATTCAATATATAAAAATTGAATTTTTAGTTCGCTATTCAATATATAAAAATCGAATTTTTAGTTCGCTATTCAATATATAAAAATCGAATTTTTAGTTCGCTATTCAATATATAAAAATCGAATTTTTAGTTCGAAGTTCAATATATAAAAATCGAATTTTCACTTCGAAGTTCAATATATAAAAATCACATTTTTATTGTACTACCTATATAAAAATTCAGTTTTCTTTTCAAAGCATATATATATATAAAAAAATTCAGTTTCTTTTCAAAGCATATATAAAAAAAAAAAAAAAAAATTCAGTTTCTTTTCAAAGCATATATATATAAAAAAAAAAAATCAGTTTCTTTTCAAAGCATATATATATATATATATATATATATATATAATTCAGTTTCTTTTCAAAGCATATATATATAAAAAAAAAATTCAGTTTCTTTTCAAAGCATATATATATAAAAAAAAAATTCAGTTTCTTTTCAAAGCATATATATATAAAAAAAAAAAATTCAGTTTCTTCTTTTCAAAGCATATATATATAAAAAAAAATTCAGTTTCTTTCTTTTTTAAAAAAACAAAATCATAGAAGAAGAAAAAAAAAACTCACCTTTTCAAATTCAGAAGGGGGCGGGGGTTTCTCATCGGTCGCGGGTTCGTGAGGGAGGAGGGGGAGGCGGAGGGGTAGGCGGAGGGGTAGGCGGAGGGGTAGGCGACTCATCGGGGGGAAGGGGTTGTCGATCTGACGAGGAGGGGGAAGGGAGTTGCGACGCGACCGGAGGGAGGGGTTTTCGTCGAGGTGGAGGGCGACAGGGGGGGAGGAGGCTAAGGCGGCGGCGCCTGGATCCGGTTGCGCAACTGGATGAAGTGTTTTTTTTTCTTTTTTCTTTTTTTTTTCGATTATCTGAAAGATGAAATCGGGGGGGGGGGGGGCCTGGTTAAGGGAGAAGGGGTTTTTTTTTTATTTTATTTAATTATTTAATTTGGCCAAAAAGTTGACTTTCACATACGACCTCGAAACGAGGCCCACCGCCTGTCGTTCATAGCGTCTTACCCCCATTCCGAACACAATGGGATATGTATCGCAAGCTGATTTGATCGTTCGAATCAGTTTCGGTTAAATTTACATTTAAATCACTATATTGAATTTTAAACGTACATTTCAAATTACCGGGGTCACATACGAACTCTATAAATTGGAGAAAAATATTTTCCAGCTTCGTATTGACGATACGATCCTAACAAAACTAATTTCGTCGAATTCTGAGGCCTTTTGAAAAATGGCCATTTTCCAGTCGATTAAATTCAACTGAAACTGGTCAAACGCGTTTTCCTTTGCCACGCTCACATATTGATTCGAAAAATTATGAAATCTGAAACCAAGCAATAACTTGACAACACGGACCCAACAAAACTGGTTTCGTCAAAATCCGAGGTCATTTGCAAAATGGCTATTTTTAAGGGCCTGAATTTCATAGCGACTATTCAGAATTTTCAACTGGACATATCTTATCATTTCTAAGACGAAATCTCAGTTTGTTAACTTCGTTACAAAGATATTCACAATTAGATCCTAATGTTTTTGGTTTCACTAAAATCCGGATTGTTTTGCACCCGGTACATTCAATTGAAGTTTGAAATCGAATTATCGAACTACCGCGCCATTTTCAATTCTATTTATAATTATATATAAATGTTTATATTCTAACGACGACGTATATAATATATACGTCGAATTCTATTCAAAATAAATTTCTCGACGATATTATTTAAAATAATTCATTTTAAATAATTAAAATTCGATAAAATTGCCAAAATAAAAATTTTAAACTGGCCCAGATTTTACGGGTTGTTACAATCTCCCCCACTTAAAACTTTTCGTCCCCGAAAAGGAACAAAGTCGAAAGTGGTTTGATTATTTAACAATACGCTCGATCTGGCTTCCATTCTCCAACTCTTTAGTTTCTGAGAATTTTCAAATTTTCAAAAATTTGGCTAACACCCTAAATTTTTGAAAAATTTCGCCATAACCTCCCCTGCACCGGGAGCATCGGGGAATTTCAAATAGCTTCCCCGGTCCTTTAGATCTCAAAAAGAAAAAGAAAAAGCCAAGCGGCTAGCCAATAGGCTCACAAAATCATCATCACCCAAACAAAACAGGAAATTATGTAGTAAACATGTACCTATTTGTCGGGCAAACAAATTTTATTCTCTGCTCTAGCCTCCTTGCTATGACCTGTTCAATGATATATATGTATATGCAAGCAAATGCAACCAATTTTCAATACAATTCAATATTTGGTTCTGTTAGGCTAAATGGCTAAAAATTAGCAAACAAATAAACAAACAACACAATCATCAATCAATTAGTGAATTAGAGTTTCAAATTCATAATTTTGATACATATGCAAAAATCACATTTTTGATACCAATTCACAACAATAGGTTCTAGCTATATAAGATTTTGGGTTCCCACACCAGTCTAATGGAAATATATAGAAAATCACACCTTCGAAACTCGAATACCAATTCTGATGATGTCTAGACTATCATCAGAATCGTCTCCGGGCGACTAGAGTGTGACTCTATATCTATCCAGTATATTAAAACTTCGAATACACGCGGATCAGACGTATACGCAAAATCTATATATACTGGACTGTCCAACTCAATATAAATAGATAATCAAATACGAATAATTGATTTAAATTTTCAAAACAAAAATTGTTTTCACTTTTAAAAATATACTCTTCACACTCGTTCTAGGATACTACTGATCCCATCTCTAACGAGTCGTTCTCATTGGATATTGCTAATCCAATATCTGATGAATTCTTTCGTATGTTTCTAATGTGTCTTGTTCTCTAGCTTTGTAAACCAAAGCTCTGATACCAACTGTGAAGACCCGCAACTTCCCCGTAAAGGAAAGCGTCGGATAGTTCGAGAACAAACCACAATAGAACGCATACAGAAGAACATTTCACTGAATATTACAACAGTGCATCAGATTACAAGAATATACAGAGTATAAATGAATATAACACAGAAATATCAGAGATTTAAATTACATTTAAATACATAGCAGCGGAAAATAATACAATACACAACTAGAATGAGATATACGGATACAAAGCTTTCCGGATATCGTTCCAGCTGTAAACCAGGATCCTGTGAATATAAATCTGCAAAACCAAAACTACTAGCTGCCCGTGTCAAAATAGGGGCACCCAGAGTTTAGGTCAAAACAATAAACTCCAGGTCAGTCATGGGACTGGTGTGAGAACTAAAACAGTTATTAATCTTTATTTTCAAAGTTAGGTAAATCAAGGGACCACGCCGTATAACACGGAACGGGTTTCCTCCCAAGAATACCAGTGCATAAAACAAACAGCGCAATGCTAAATAAAAAAAAATGAAGCTGTTATAAGACCCAGGTCCCATCACACAATGCAACGCAGTCGAGGATAGGGTTTTCCCTTATAACAGCCAAAGAATGCTTGATACGTTTTAAAACAAATCATTTGATACTATTATAAGTGCATAGCGTATAAAACAACTTCAAATCATAAGTATCAATCATAGGCGACATGGGTACCATATATCATGTCGCCATATATAGATTTACAAATAAAACTGCAAAGTCACGTATTTGGAAATTGGATTTCCGTCTATGAACCGATGCAAAAGATAGTCCTCAACCGATTCGAGACGCTCTAGCCCGTGTCTCAGGAACAGCCGCAACTGCCCCTTGGATCGTCAGGGCCGGTCCACACGGAGTGGATTATTATGCCTGAACAATACGTCTCCCCACCCTATGGGGTGTAAGTCTGGTCCGTCAGCCGACCAGAATGCATTCGGCCGAAACCGATATAACCGAGGCGCCTCGCAACCGCAACAACCACATAAGTCAAACTCGTCAGGGCGTGTAAAACCACTGACGCCACTTCTAGCTAGAAAGAAACGCAAGTCCTCCCTGATGTCCTCTCCCGTTTTTGGTTCATACCGGGTGTGAAACACGCGAGGTAAACGTTACACAAAGCTATGCCACAAAGGCCGTGCTTTGATCATCAACCACAAGACTTTTCTTTTCAACAGAAGCCTTGATCATTTGCATCTTAGCATGCCACACAGGCAAGCCATCCTATGCAACCGATATCAGTCACACAGAATGAAATCCGATGTCAGACACACAGTCCATTTACAAGTCCGTTCTGGGTCTGAACGAAACCGGAGGCACCTAGTACTCCGCATATCCATCGATCTCCAAGCACGTCTGGACGATCACTAACTGTTTCCATCTTCTTGGGTGTACAGCCCAATCAAGATCATCAGTTATCACCCAAACGACGTGAAGACTTCCGGTCTTCGACCATCGTCTTCATCTTCGACTTATCGTCGTATCAGTTATTCCGAATGGGATAAACCCGGTCTTTCCGAATAACTCGCGTATATTTTAAATAAGTGTTACACAAACACAACATACGCCTCATTCCAATCCATTAGTCACTAACCGTAAATTAATCAAGAGAATAATTCCCCAAATATTAACCCCGAAGGCCGGAACCAACATCAGATCAATATCCAGAAAATCATTCTGCTTAGCTAACCGACAGTTAGTTTCTAAATCTCACATTCATAGGGAAAGGTTCCCATTAACTTTATCAAAGATAAATTCTTGAATTTATGCTTTAATCTACTTTTGAATATCAATTCAAACTAGTCGGGATTAGCGAACCTTACCGAAGTAATCATTTGTTTTAATTTCCCAATCCCAACCTATTCATCCCATGAAGTAAAACTGGTTATACTTCATATCTAACACCACGGTGTTATCGGTAAATTCAATTACCATTTCACGTTCAAATCTAATTAAAGATTTAACTATCGCCTGGAGCAAAACTGGTGATACTCCATTCTCGCTTATTTCAATCTAATTAAAGATTCATTAAAACTCCACTTAGTTTTAATCGTTAACTGGGTTAAAGAATCAGTGTCATTTAAAACACGGTTCACGATAAACCCAAAATCACATTCATTAATTATCGGGTTAAAGAACAAGTGTTATTTAAAACACTGTTCACGATAAACCCAAAAATCAATATCAATTCAATTCCAATTAAATATCATTTAATTGGTACACTTCATTAAATCTAAATAAAAAAGATTTAATCTTTTCTCAACTGGGTTCAAGAACAGTGTTAGTGAAGACACCATTCACGACAAACCCAAATCACATTTGATATTCAATATAAGGCTCTGAATAGAAAATATATCGGCTTATATTCAATATCAAATTCTACGATTAACAAATGTCGTATTGGAAATAACGATATAAATATATATCTTTCAAATTTCCGTAACAACATCCGTATAATCACGAATTCCAACATCGAAATATTCCGAAGACAATTTCGATTCAAATCCACTCCAATGCAATCATTGGAAATTCTGGTTATTTTTAAAACCCTTTTTCAAATTCAATTTATTTATTTAAAAATAAATAGAATTATAATTCTAGTTCAAAACTAGTTCATTTCGATAAAAATCTATTTTTATCTTTTCAAATATGGAGTTTTTCATCCCAAATCTTCACAAATCATTTCTTATGATTTTACACAAATTATTGCTATTTTTAATAATTTTATCAAGGCCCGTACAGTCGATTTCCATCAATGGCCATCGAACTGCACTTACAGCGACCTTTTTCGAATTTGATCTGGACGTATCTCCAAATCCAACCGTTAGATTTCTAATTTCTAATATTCGTTAGAAAGCTCTTTTCGATACGAACCCAACGGTTCCGGTTTTAGGAGAATCCGACGGTCGGATCTCCCGCAATGTCCGTTTGAAATAAATGGTCGAAATTCACGAACTGCCGCTGCGCGGCGCGTTCTATTCAGGCCATTATATTATATATATAATATATATAATATATATAATATATATTTCGTCGATTTCAATTTAAAACGAATTATATAAATATTTTTAAATTCGTTTCAAAAGCAATTTCAACTTTCTTTTCAATTCAAATCAAAATTGAATTCTTCTTTATAAATTCGTTTTAAAATTCATTTCTATTCAATTCAAATTTCAATTCAATTTGAATTCATTTCAATTCACTTTCAATTCAATTTGAATTCGTTTTCAATTCAATTCATTTCGAATTCGTTTTCAATTCAATTCATTTCGGAATCGTTTTCAATTCAATTCATTTCGAATTCGTTTTCAATTCAATTCATTTCGGAATCGTTTTCAATTCAATTCATTTCGAAATCGTTTTCAATTCATTTCGAAATCGTTTTCAATTCAATTCATTTCGAAATCGTTTTCAATTCAATTCATTTCGAAATCGTTTTCAATTCAATTCATTTCGAACTCGTTTTCAATTCAATTCATTACGAAATCGTTTTCAATTCAATTCATTTCGAACTCGTTTTCAATTCAATTCATTACGAAATCGTTTTCAATTCAATTCATTTCGAAATCGTTTTCAATTCAATTCATTTCGAAATCGTTTTCAATTCAATTCATTACGAAATCGTTTTCAATTCAATTCATTTCGAACTCGTTTTCAATTCAATTCATTACGAAATCGTTTTCAATTCAATTCATTTCGAAATCGTTTTCAATTCAATTCATTTCGAAATCGTTTTCAATTCAATTCATTTCGAAATCGTTTTCAATTCATTTCGAAATGAATAAAATCGATATAAATATCGTTCACGTCAAAATGGCGCATCTAATCAACACGGCTTCATATATTTCCATTTTCAAATATTCTATTTCAAATATTTCTATTATTAAAATATTTCGTTCAACACATGACCAATCTCAACGGATGAGTACTGTCAACACATGAACCTTTATTTTATATTGATAAAGATGTAAATTTTATTACTAAAATATTTCGTTCAACACATGACCAATCTCAATGAATGAGTACTGTCAACACATGAACCTTTATTTTATAATATTCTTTATTTTTCAAACTGGAATGAGGCCCAATCAATTACCATATAAAGTTAATTATATGGATTTTCATACAACACATGTATATAATAGCATTGAAAAATAATCAACCATATGAGTTTCTATTCAGTTCATTCTTTATATAAAATGATAATTTTATTTTTCTAACATATTTTAGAAAATTTCGGCGGCATAACGGCACGATACTAGAAACGGGACAAGGCCTAGCCTTATCCCCGGTCTAGTGAAGGCCCACGCCATTCACACATCAATCAAATCAATTTCATTATGCAAACCACAAAATTTGGAGTAAGAGTCTAACCTAGCCTTACTCCTTCGCCTTATAACGGCGCACGTCTAATCCTAACCAATTTATCGATTCGATTTTTCACGCCACAAACCACATTCAAACCAATATCGCAATCAATAACCAAACAGCCAAACAAACAAGTCCATGGTCTGTGGACGATTGTGTCGGGTGCTACTAAACACCGTCTGCATCCTAGTATATATATATATAACTAGAAATTTAAATTGAAGAGTGAGAAGTTCTCACCGAAAGCTATCCAATCATCTTGACTCTCCTTTTGCAGAAGTCTTCGTCGTTATCGCCTTTTGTTGCTTTCGTTGCCCGTATTCACTACATATATAAAAATCATATTTTTATTTCGATGTTCAATATATAAAAATCATATTTTTACTTCGATGTTCAATATATAAAAATTCTATTTTTCTATCGAAGTTCAATATATAAAAATTCTATTTTTCTATCGAAGTTCAATATATAAAAATCCTATTTTTCTATCGAAGTTCAATATATAAAAATCGAATTTTTAGTTCACTATTCAATATATAAAAATTGAATTTTTAGTTCGCTATTCAATATATAAAAATTGAATTTTTAGTTCGCTATTCAATATATAAAAATCGAATTTTTAGTTCGCTATTCAATATATAAAAATCGAATTTTTAGTTCGCTATTCAATATATAAAAATCGAATTTTTAGTTCGAAGTTCAATATATAAAAATCGAATTTTCACTTCGAAGTTCAATATATAAAAATCACATTTTTATTGTACTACCTATATAAAAATTCAGTTTTCTTTTCAAAGCATATATATATATAAAAAAATTCAGTTTCTTTTCAAAGCATATATAAAAAAAAAAAAAAAAAAAATCAGTTTCTTTTCAAAGCATATATATATAAAAAAAAAAATTCAGTTTCTTTTCAAAGCATATATATATATATATATATAATTCAGTTTCTTTTCAAAGCATATATATATAAAAAAAAAATTCAGTTTCTTTTCAAAGCATATATATATAAAAAAAAAATTCAGTTTCTTTTCAAAGCATATATATATAAAAAAAAAATTCAGTTTCTTCTTTTCAAAGCATATATATATATAAAAAAATTCAGTTTCTTTCTTTTTTAAAAAAACAAAATCATAGAAGAAGAAAAAAAAAACTCACCTTTTCAAATTCAGAAGGGGGCGGGGGTTTCTCATCGGTCGCGGGTTCGTGAGGGAGGAGGGGGAGGCGGAGGGGTAGGCGGAGGGGTAGGCGACTCATCGGGGGGAAGGGGTTGTCGATCTGACGAGGAGGGGCAAGGGAGTTGCGACGCGACCGGAGGGAGGGGTTTTCGTCGAGGTGGAGGGCGACAGGGGGGGAGGAGGCTAAGGCGGCGGCGCCTGGATCCGGTTGCGCAACTGGATGAAGTGTTTTTTTTTTCTTTTTTCTTTTTTTTTTCGATTATCTGAAAGATGAAATCGGGGGGGGGGGGGGGCCTGGTTAAGGGAGAAGGGGTTTTTATTTTATTTTATTTAATTATTTAATTTGGCCAAAAAGTTGACTTTCACATACGACCTCGAAACGAGGCCCACCGCCTGTCGTTCATAGCGTTTTACCCCCATTCCGAACACAATGGGATATGTATCGCAAGCTGATTTGATCGTTCGAATCAGTTTCGGTTAAATTTACATTTAAATCACTATATTGAATTTTAAACGTACATTTCAAATTACCGGGGTCACATACGAACTCTATAAATTGGAGAAAAATATTTTCCAGCTTCGTATTGACGATACGATCCTAACAAAACTAATTTCGTCGAATTCTGAGGCCTTTTGAAAAATGGCCATTTTCCAGTCGATTAAATTCAACTGAAACTGGTCAAACGCGTTTTCCTTTGCCACGCTCACATATTGATTCGAAAAATTATGAAATCTGAAACCAAGCAATAACTTGACATCACGGACCCAACAAAACTGGTTTCGTCGAAATCCGAGGTCATTTGCAAAATGGCTATTTTTAAGGGCCTGAATTTCATAGCGACTATTCAGAATTTTCAACTGGACATATCTTATCATTTCTAAGACGAAATCTCAGTTTGTTAACTTCGTTACAAAGATATTCACAATTAGATCCTAATGTTTTTGGTTTCACTAAAATCCGGATTGTTTTGCACCCGGTACATTCAATTGAAGTTTGAAATCGAATTATCGAACTACCGCGCCATTTTCAATTCTATTTATAATTATATATAAATGTTTATATTCTAACGACGACGTATATAATATATACGTCGAATTCTATTCAAAATAAATTTCTCGACGATATTATTTAAAATAATTCATTTTAAATAATTAAAATTCGATAAAATTGCCAAAATAAAAATTTTAAACTGGCCCAGATTTTAAGGGTTGTTACAAAAGCAATTAGGGAGCAATGACATGGATTAAATTAACATGAATTAATAAACAAACAAATTATTCAGGTCTAATTCATGTTTCTATCAAAAACATGAATCAATTCCTATTAGATTTCTAGAAACAAATATGTGAATAACGATAAGTATAGCCTAAGCAGGAGCTAAGCTCTTAAACAACCATAGGTTATCAGGACAGGTTCACTATTATTTCTAAAACCCTAAATATTAGATCTAAATCTAATAAACGTTAGATCGAACTCGAGCATACCCTTTGAAGGAGCATAGCTCTTAAATGACACAGAATATGAATGTTCAGATCTAACCGTTGGTTCAGATCTAGACCTATATACATGAAGTTCTAATCTCTTTGACTATGTGATTCATATTGAATCTAATCTAAGCGTCATCACCCCTAATTAAAGCGGATTAGCTAGACATAGCTAAAAGGAAAGAAAATAAAAAGAAAATAATAAACATGAAATAAAAATTAAAGAGAAGAGAAGAAGAGTTTTATTCCAAGAGAAAGATTACAGAAAAAACTAAGTGTGTTTCAAAATGAACAAGATACAAGTGTATTTATAGCTGATATGACAAAAACTAATTGGCTAATTACACAATATGGGACTAAAGATTTAGCCCAATGAACACATAAGCCAGTGTGAATGCAGCTGTAGAATGAGTGGCCTTGCAAATAAGCTAATATGAACGCAGCATGAGTAAGAGGCCTTGCAAATGAGCCAATGTAAACGCAACATGAGTATTCATTGAGCCAATTCTTCCTAACTGAACTCTATTTGCAACCGTTCTTCAAGCTTTACACTCTTCAATCTTTAGTAATTTTAAACTTCACTCTTTTTAAGAAAATTCTTCATGATTTATCCATCAAATGCTCTAAACCATGCTTTTATAAACAATCTGAAAATACAGCTATAAATACACAATATCAATTATTTTAAAGGGAAAATAAGATAAATAAGAGGATAAAATATACACATTTACATGTATATCATTACTCCTGAATCTGGGAACCAATCTTCAATGTTGATGTAATCGGTTTTGGTTGAGTCATCATTGCTTGCAGCTTGTCCTATTGAGCTTTCTAGGTTTGATTTGGCTTGATTGTTTTTCTTGTGCCATGTTAATGTTTGGTCCTTTATGGCCTAATTGGTTTTGTTGATCATTATTCACATCTAAATTAAATCAAAAGTAACGTTGATTTGCAGCATGCCCAGGTTTTCACATATCTGACATTTTACTCTATCTGCATTGTTGAATCTGCCTCTTCCTCTGCCTCTTAGATTGGGATTTCCTCTCTGTCCTTGTGTATTTCCTACGTCATAACCAGGTGTGTTTCTTGAATTTGAAGAAAAATGTATATTGTATTCATTTTGAATTGCCTTCCTTTGTCCTACCCTGCCTTTGTGTGCTAATAATGCTGAATACACGAACTGAATATCTGGTAGAGTAGGTTGAGTAGCTATGTAAGTAATAAGAGATTTATATTCATCATCCAGTTCATTAGTTAAAGTGAGAACTTGTTCACTATCAGAAATATGATGTCCAACGATATTGAGTTTGTCGCAGAGTGTCTTTATTTTAGAAATATACTCTCTCATAGTTATTTCTCCTTTTCTTGCGTTCTAAAATTCCCTTTGATAGTGCATAATCCCAGTAGATGAACTGGAATTGAAAATTTATTGTATAGTTGACCAAATTTCATGAGATGAATTGCATCCTATTACTTGTGACATCAAATTTGCACTAATGGATGATAAAAGCCAAGATGATAGTAAGTCGTCTTGTTTTTGGTGATGAATATATGCTGGATTGCTAACAATATTTCCATCTTTGCCAATAATCATTGCAGGAGGCATGGCTTTTGTTCCTTTGACATAATCTTAAAGGTCTTATCCCTTCAAGGCTATTTCAACCTGGAACATCCATACCAAGAAGTTGCCTTCGTCGAGAGGAATAGTTATCACTTGACTCTTTGGTTTCACGAGAGTTTGAGTTATTTCGGTGGGTTTGTAATGCCAGTTCTTGAGGTGGAAGATGATTGTTTTTCACTGGTTCTTTCCACAATATGAGGCTGGTTAGCGGTGAAACACGATGAATTGATGTATTTGGTGAGGCCACTGAACGAAAAGTGGCAGCCAGTACAGGAAAGATCAAAAAATGAAGTGCAATGGTGGTTCTTGCTTCTTTTAGATGCAAGAATAAATAATTTACACCATGGGAACGTCAAATGACGAGATGGACAATCTCTGATGACCAGAAAAAACTATTGCAGCCGCTGTGAATCATAATTCCAACCGGGCACGATTGGAGGGGTATGATCTTCTATGATGAAACATAACTGAGAAGACTAAAATATCATTCCTCTCCCTTTGATTAGAGAAAGCTAAATGGAATATTGCCATTTGGCAACGTTGGCTTTGATACCATGTGTGAATTATGAAGAAGAATTGTAATTTCTATTTATTATTTCAGAGATGAGAAAATATACAGAGAGATTTGATAATTCTCTAGTTCGATATGTACAGATATATATAGCTGAAATAAAAGAAACTGGGCTGAACAATGAAGCTCATTGTTACAATAGTAGGCTAAACAATACTAATAATGGTTCGTTTTGTATAAGCGTAGATATACACATCTTAACATACCAAGACTTATTTTGTTATGCGATAAATTATGGACATTTTGAAATAATTAACTAGCTACCCTTTAGATATTATATGACACATAATTTTAAGCAATATTATCTTATATAGTAAGATCAAATGCTTGAACTTGGTATAATACTCAATTGTCCCTTATGTTTAGAAATTAACTGATGCGTGATTTATTAGGATTATAATGTAAGAAACAATCAATGTATATAAATTTAAGTGTTGGATACTACAAAAATAAATTAATATTTCTATTATTTCCCTATAGCAATGAACCAAGTCATCCATCTAAATAAAAATTCAAGCCTCATTCCAAAATAATATACTCAAAAGTAAGATACAAATTTGGTAGCAGGTAAACATTTTTAAGTCTATGTTGGATCACTTCAATATACGTCATTTGTAATTTTAGAGTTGGATGATTAAATACTACTTAAATTCCCTTAGTAAAAGACCATAAAAGAAAATCCATGAATCTTTTTTCATTCCTTACCATATATAAATTAAGACTGACTTAAATATGTACTAGCCATAATTTCTTGCCATATATCGGTTGAAGAGAAAGAAAGCCTAGTTAAAAATTCAATACCCAGTAAGCAGAAGTAAGACAATAAAACTTGTAAAATAGGAAACTCTGATTTCAAAAACAGGAAGTCATTGTATGCAGAATGGTAAACAGCTTAACCAAACATATTTACATTAGCATGGTGTAAGGAAGCCAAACGGCGGATGCAACTTCAAGGATAGAAATATATCGATTGGTTCAATAAAAAGAATGGCTCGTTTGTTTCCTCCAATTTCTAGAAAACTATTATGTGCAGCGGTATTAAGTTATAGTATTAATATAGAGTGGAGTTGTGTGGTCACCATAATTAAATTTGTTGTAGGGGACATTTTTTAAGTGAACAAAAAGTACAGAAAAAGTTCAATTAAAGGTGGTGTGGTTAACATAAGTAAGTGTAATAATATAATGAAAAATAGAAGAAATTAGATTTTTGTTGAAAGGTACAAACATAACAAAGTGGCATAACAGTCATATTTCTCTACTGCACGAATATAGGGGTGAATTAGCAAATTATTGGAAGAAAAAAGATGATGGACATCTAAGACTAATTAAGTAGGTACAAAAAAGTGACTCCATTTATGGTACTAAAGAGTATGCATCTAAAATGTTACTGCCTTTGACTTTGGTAAAAACGATGAAACCTTAAAATCGCATCCTTTATTTATGTCCCTTCATTCAATTAATAGTAAATGTAACATGGCAAAACGAAAGTAAATGCAATTTGAACTGTAAATGTAAGTTAAAATTAAACAAATATTTAAAACAGTTTTATTAAAATAAATAATGATTCAACTCAAATATGCAAATTGGTTCAAAGAAGGGTTTATATGGACTTGAAATTTGGTTAGAGGATGATCAAAAAAATTGGTTGGATTCCAATTAAAAGGCAATTGGTATAGGAAAGAACAAGATATGAAGTGCAATGGTGATTCTTGTTTCTTTTAACATGCAAGATCAACAATTTGCACCATGGGTACATCAAATGAAGAGATGAACAATCTTTGATGACCAAAAAAACTATTGAAGCCGTTGTGAATTAGAATTCCAATAAGGCATGACATAGTTTTGATGGGATCTGATACTGTACGATTGGAGGGGTATGATCTTTGATGATGAAACACAACTGAGGAGACTAAAATATCATTCCACTCCCTTCGATTAGAGAAAGGTAAACGGAATATTGACATTTGGCAATGTTGGCTCTGATACCATTTATGAATTATGGAAGAAGAATTGTAATTTCTCTTTATTATTTCAAAAATGAGAAAATGTACAGAATGATTTGATAATTCTCTAGTTCAATATGTACAAATATATATAGCTAAAATAAAATAAACTGGGTTAAGCAAATAAAGCCCATGTTATAATAGCAAGCTAAACAGTATTAAACGATTCATTTTGTATTAGTGCAGATATACACATCTTAACATACCAAGACACCTTTCGTTATGCGATCAATTATGGACATTTTAAAATAATTAACTACTTACCCTTAAGATATTATATGACATATAATTTTAAGTGATATTATCTTATACAATAAGATCAAATGCTTGAACTTGTTATAGCATTCAATATGCATAAATTATTAGGATTATCATGTCGGAAACAATCAATGTGTATATATTATTCAGAAAATAACGGTCAAAAATGTCTTCCCTCTGAAAGACTGCTTTTGTTCTCGCGCCTGTCTTGTAACACCCCACACCCGCTAAGGTCACTCACTAAGGGAATGCCTTAGTTTTGGTGGAGTATTTTTAGTGAGTATAGAACAGAGAAATTACAACAGGACAGATATAAGTAAAACTTGAAAACTTAAAACATCATTTCATTAACAAAACATGTTTGGTTACATCACAAAACCATAACAAAAGTCAAGTACATAATATCCATCCTGATAAAATAGAAGTACATAATCCCATTACATAGATAATATCCAAAATAGAAAAGATAAACCGAGATTTACTTCTACGGTCCAAGCCCCAAAAGATAGATATAGCGGTCTGGTCCAAGCCCACTAGTGCTAGGCCCACTCTGATAACCTGAGGGTTGGGAAAAAAAGATAAACAACAATGGGGTCAGACATAAGTCTGAGAGAGTCCTGTAACCCTAACAATACAATCATTAAAGTAATTAGGGTATGATATAAACAAGGTACGGTACCTCTGGGGATAATGACTACACTAAGTAGCCAACAAAACACAGGATGTACTACGATAACCGAAAAGACGTATTTATCCACCCAAGGATAATTACTAGCTTACACCACCCCAGATCTACCCACCCAAGGGTAATTCCTACACTGCACCACACCAGTTCTACCCACCAAGAGTAATTCCTACTTAAAGGTTGATCCCACCTAAAGACTTAGAAAATATAACTAGTAGTTTCTGGTACTTCTAGCTGACGACGTAGGTGCCGTCTGCCCCTACCTCCACTAGGTGTACCCCACTACTCCCAAGCGATCGGCTCCCTAACGTAGATACCCGTGCTGGCCCCACAGTGGGGTGTATCACTCCCCTAAAGTGGCAACCAATTCTATCAACGGTGCACGGCTTATACCTACACGGTGCAACAACGGCTTATCTACCAGCCCGGGCCCACACACGCATATGAAGCCCGTTGGACTTGCGTTGCCACCGCTACCCCGTTTTGGCCTCTTATAGTCAAGCCCAATATGCGTGTCCCGTCACTCGACATGGGTCGAGCCCACAAAGATACGTTTGGGATATTGGTTGAAATGGGCCCCCACAAGCTACTACTTAAGCTTGCTACTTTTATCTAGTGCATCCCACTTAACCCCTTTTTATAATCATGCCCCCTTACATGTTAAGGTTTGGTTAAGTCATCTAATTATATTTTAAATTGCCGCTTAAGGCACCCACTAGATTTCCGCATGCCACCCAAGGCACTTACTTGATTCCCACATGCCACCCAAGGCACTTACTTAACCCTTTAATCATGTTTAATTACATGTTCCACTTTGGTTAAGTATTCTAATCGTATTTTCTATTGCCACCCAAGGCAACCCACTAGTTTCCTCATGCCACCCAAGGCACCCCCACTAGTTACTACATGCCACCCAAGGCACCCACTTAACCCCTCATTCCCCTTTACATGCTAATATGGTTAAGTGTTTCTTAATTCATTAATTAAGCTCATGACCTCATAAAGACCTCTCACATTAGACCGTCTTTTATGACTGCTGGATATGCCGGTTGGTTCCGGGCAGACTTCTGTCATCAAAAGGGTCTAACCTCGTGTCTTTACTTTAATCATGTATTTAATTTATGACTAAGACCTCTCACATTGGGCCAATCATTTGTAGCCGCTGGATGGCCGGTCGGTTCCGGGCAGACTTCCGCTACAAAAGGGTCCAACCTCGTGTCTTAGTTGATTAATTACACCTAATTAATCACCCCCACAATTAATTATCCCTAATTAATTACACATTTTTCATAACATGGGTAGACCTAACTCAATAGGTAAATTCCCATGGGGTAGACCTAACTCAATAGGTAAATTCCCACTTATGTTAATTTATTTTTATGGTATGCTTAATCATACCCAATCATACTTTTATTAACATATTTATTACCCCATCGTTCCCCACGTGGATCGTTCTCATTTCACGACATAATAAAGGGAAAGATCCATCACAAATATCATGGGTTTAGCATATAACTTTGTCATGGGTTAAGAGGATGTCAACTTGCATATATGAGCATATATTAACCCAACTACATTTAACCCAAACTTGCACATTATCATACACATGATTTGCATAACATGTTGCATATGAGCTTGCATATTATCATACACATATCTTGCATAACATGTTGAACTTGCATATAAGCATTCTCATAACTTGCATAACATGTTAAACATGCATTTAAGCATATACATAACTTGCATAACATCATGCACATAACTTGCATAATCTCATAAACATAACTTGCATAACATCATGCACATAACTTGCATAATCTCATAAACATAACTTGCATATGAACTTGCATAACAACATGCACATAACTTACATAACATCATGCACATAACTTGCATAACATATTGAGCTTGCATATATGACTTGCATCTTAAAGGAGGGTAAACATGCATAGCATATAAAGGTGTCATCTTGCATATGTATGCATCACATTTTAAAAGGGTAAACTTGCATGTCATGATTTATGCATAATACCAACCACTTAGCATGCATAAAACCCAATACTTAGCATGCATACAATCAAATACTTAGCATGCATAAAATCAAATACTTAGCATGCATAACACCAAATACTTAGCATGCATAAAATCACATGCATAACTTGCATATCATGTTACATATAACTTGCATATACTCTCACATATAGTTTGCATAACATGTTACATATAACTTGCATATACTCTCACATATAGTTTGCATAACATGTTACATATGCATAAATGTTCAACATAATGTTTTGCATCATAAAACATGGCATTAAACTTGCATGTAGCATAAAACTTGCCAAACACATAACATACAATATACTAAACTTGTATAAACATATTTATCCACAAACATAGCCATGTCTTATCATATCCTACCATAATCAATTTAACAATTGATTATTAAAGCTATAGGAACTCACCAAAACCAAGATTAGCAAACTTATGAAGTGGAATTAGTTGCTCTAGTTGAAGAAGATGTTGATTAGAGGTTGATTAGCTTGCAACTCTCTTCATTGATTTGTGGAGGCCATGATCAAGTTTCATTTTGCCATAGTTTAGTTACAAGATCTAATTATGAATGAATTAGTGTAGGGTTGGGGTCTTATTTATAGGATTAGGTAGTGTTTTAGGCCCTTAGATTAACCCTAGATTAGATTAGGACCGTCAGATTTAGGAAATCTCTAGAACACAGCCCAAGACTCAGCCAAAAACCAGATCTGGTGCATTCAGACCAACAGGGCCGACACCCTGTGTCGACAGGCAAGTCGACAGGGCAGTCGACACCCCTGTCGACAGCCCTGTCGACATGGCTAGGGCGGGAATTTTTCCCGCCTGGCCCCCGCTGGCCCCAATTCGAAATCTGATTTTAAATATTTAATTCTGTTTTTATCTTAAATTTTCTGCCAACTTTATTGGGCCATACGGACTCCGATTCTCGAAAACTCGGACTCTATTTCGCGTATTTTTCCGAGACGAACGCAATAACGCAGCCATTTCCCCCAATTCTCACATCTGAGATTATTTATTCTGTAATTAGTGAATTTTAGCGTTAACTAAAATTCAGGGTGTTACATTCTCCCCTCCTTAAAGGATTTCGTCCCCGAAATCTCTAAGCTAAGGAGAATGCATATCCTACCATCCAAACAACCATCTACTCAAACCATCAACCCCGAGCATCCATTGTCCTTAAAACAATTTCTAATGATGTATGAGCATATGCAAAAAGTGTGTGTATATGTTCCCTATCTAATGTATGAACATATGCAAACCATGATAGTGCCATGCATCCATTATGTATGCGAGAGAACCCTATCGACACATACAATATCTACATGAGTGCACAATCATTCACCAAAATGCATCATCAATATGATAACATAATCATTATACATCCATAGATATAGCTTCCTACACACAATTTTATGCAATATGCAATATGAAGTGACTGAGCCGATCTAGTGCCTAGAGTGTGTGTATATGCATCCACGAGCAACCACTAGCAAACACTTGCATCCACTTGCATCCATCATACATAACATGTCTCAAACACATGTTTCAACCATAGGACTATCCTATCTGAAGGTCAAAGGTACTATCGAGAGGACATCCTAAGGATAAGATAAGCACAAGATATGCGATGAAGGAGAAGCAAAAAGGACATACCCTCCGAAAGAAAAGGGTACCTCGAACGCATCTTCGCTTCCGTCTCCCAGGTAGCGTCGCTCTCTTCATCTCCCCTTTGTACTTTGACTAGTTGAACCTCTCTGTTTCTCAACTTCCAAATCTCTGACCCAAGGATGCAAGTAGGAGCTCGTCGAATCGTCGCATCACGCTCTACTTCCACTTCTCTAAGCAGGCTCGGCTCTACCGCCTCTGCGGTCTCATGTAGGCACTTCCTCCCATGGAATACATCATGTACACCACCAAGTCTGTCGGGCAACTCCACCCATGGAAGATTATCCTCCCATGTACCTCCAAAATCCAAGATACATAGCCTCAAAAGGTCTTCTAAAATATGATTCACCCTCTCGGTCTGGCCGTCCGTCTGAGGATGATATGCGGTACTCAAACACAACTGAGTCCCTACCGCCTCTTGCAAACTCTTCCAAAACTCTCTAGTGAAGATAGGATCTCGATCGCTCACCATACTGGAGGGTACACCATGCAACCTAATAATCTCTCGAATATAAACTGAAGCTAGCCATGGAGCAGTTCCTTTACTCTTCACAGGTATACAATGGGCGCTATTAGTAAGCCTGTCTACTACCACCCAAATTCCCGTATTACCCTTCCTTGATCTTGGTAACCTGTCAATAAAATCCTTCGAGATGCTATCCCACTTCTATTGCGGAACTTCCAATGGGTGAAGCAACCCACCAGGTTTCTTTTGCTCCGCCTTCACTTGTTAGCACACCAAGCATCGAGCGACATACTCGGCCACATCTTTCTTCATACCGGCCCAGAAGAAAACCCTCTTCATGTCTTGGTACATCTTGTCCCCACCGGGATGAATGGTCATCCTAGAACGGTGTGCATCATCAAAAATAACCTTCCTCAAACCCTCGTCTCGCGGTACACAAAGTCTACCATCTCTACGCAAGCACCCCCTATCGTCTAGGGTGTACCTACTCAAATGGCTGGACGACTCCCCCCCCCCCTTATGAGCTTCTCCACCAACTCAACCCACTGTGGGTCGTCCCTCTGTGCTTCTCCAATCCGCCCCCAAAAGAGTAGGTCTAACTTCCAAGGAAGCTAGCAAACCGGGTACATAATCAACGGAAGGTCTGAAATCAAACATCGAGATAAATTCCAAGCTTCGTTGTTCCACGGACAACGGACTCAAGGACAACCTCTTTCTGCTCAAGGCGTCCGCCACCACGTTACCCTTGCCAGGGGTATACGCTATCTCAAACTCATAGGATGCTAAGAATCCCATCCACTTTTACTGTCCTAAGATTATGCGCTCGAAGAGTCTCCAACACTTCCCTAAGATGTAGGGCATGCTCTTCTCCACAAGGATATCATCCAAAATCATCACAACTGTCCATCTCTCACGCAGACCACCCTAGTCGCACTCGACATCCCCCAAATGCAAGCCCCAAAGGCCTAAACCAATATCAGACAAACACCCAAGGGATATCTCCTTCGAGCTCAGACGACCTACGTGAGATGATACTAGTAAAAATGGCTAAGTAATTAAGCCGTTGACCAACTTTGGATGTCCTCGCTAGTCTCGCTCCAAAACCACCGTTTTTCCATAACTGGCTTTGCTCAACCTACTAAGCACACACGAAAACTTATTTCGCTCCTAGAAAAGACCCAGATGTCACGAACTTATTTAGGTACTTCTTGAACACCCTTCCCATCAAATCAACAAAGTATACGGGGGCGTTCGTCAAACCAAATGGCATCACCAGCCACTCATAAAAAATCGTCCGGAGTCCTAAAGGCAGTCTTCTCTATACTATCCTCAGCCACTCTCAACTGATGAAACCCCGTGGCTAAGTCCTATTACAAAAATACTGAGGCGCCAGCCAACTGATCAAAGAGATCATCAATCCTCGGCAATGGGTGTCTATTCTTCTTTGTTATCTTGTTAAACTCCCTATAACCTACACAAAGTCTGAGGGACCCATCCGCCTTCATAGCAAAAACTACTGGAGCTCCCCGCTCCGACATACTTCGTCTTATGAACCCCTTCTCAAGCAAATCGCCTACTTGCTTATGGAGTTCCCTCCTCTCACGAGGAGCCATGTGGCACCCTGGCCAAGATACTGGTTTGGCATTGTCTATCAGATATATTCGGAAGTCAATCTCCCGCTTCGGAGGTAAGCCCTTCACCTCCTTACACACATCCGGGTATTCCCGGACCGCTCTAACAGATCGGAAACTCTAGACCGACGTGTCAAGCGATTCTAGATAACTTAGCATAACAGATTCTATGGGATTACAAGAGATCTCGAGAGTGTTGCCCAAGCGGGTCATAAGCCTAACAACTCTCCTTCCACAATAAGAATGGCACCATTACTGGATAACCAGTCCATGCCCAAAACTAACCCATAGCCCGTGAAGCCCAACAAGCATCACACCTAAACTCAATGCTAAGTATAGAAACTTTCAAACCCAAACACATCATGGATCCCAATTGGGTTTGAAACAACTAAGGGATCATCTACCAAACTGGTGTCTAAGTGCAGTGACTCAACTAACAATGATGAGATAAACGAATTCGATGCGTCAGAATCAAACAAGTTCGAATCGGATAATAAAGAAATCCAAGTTCCGACCTAGACGGTCCTATCCCCATCTGGTACCTTAGTCGTGAGGGAATACAACCACCCTCCAGGAGATTCCATACCTTGCCCTTGCTTCTTTGGACAATCCTAATAAGGTGTCCTATTCCTCCCAAAAGGGTAACAACTAACCCCCTTCTTCCCATTCTCCATTCATAACCTCCCATCAAAATGAGGTTTCGTCCTTCATTAAACATTAACTATTTGAGCCTTCCTCCCATCGTATATCTAATAGGTACCTACCAGTCCTCCTCTTTCTTGAACCAACTTCTAATCCGACTAACGTCTAAGTCCCTTGAAGTGGTTTTCCATTCTTATCTATCTTAGAAAGATCATCTACACACGGAGGGGAAACTCAAAACGAGAGAGGAAGTAATTCAAACGGAGAATTCGAAAGATAAAGATATGGCTATCGGGGATTATGCTTTTCTTTCTAAAACTTTTCTCTTAAAAGACATGTTTTTGAAAATACTCCTTTCAAAAATATTCTTAGAAAATGGTTTTTCTAAAAAAATTATCTGTTCTGGTAACCTTAAGCTCTGATACCACGTGTAACACCCCACACCCGCTAAGGTCACTCACTAAGGGAATGCCTTAGTTTTGGTGGAGTATTTTTAGTGAGTATAGAACAGAGAAATTACAACAGGACAGATATAAGTAATACTTGAAAACTTAAAACATCATTTCATTAACAAAACATGTTTGGTTACATCACAAAACCATAACAAAAGTCAAGTACATAATATCTATCCTGATAAAATAGAAGTACATAATCCCATTACATAGATAATAGCCAAAATAGAAAAGATAAACCGAGCTTTACTTCTACGGTCCAAGCCCCAAAAGATAGATATAGCGGTCTGGTCCAAGCCCACTAGTGTTAGGCCCACTCTGATAACCTGAGGGTTGGGAAAAAAAGATAGACAACAACGGGGTCAGACATAAGTCTGAGTGAGTCCTATAACCCTAACAATACAATCATTAAAGTAATTAGGGTATGATATAAACAAGGTACGGTACCTCTGGGGATAATGACTACACTAAGTAGCCAACAAAACACAGGATGTACTACGATAACCGAAAAGACGTATTTATCCACCCAAGGATAATTACTAGCTTACACCACCCCAGATCTACCCACCCAAGGGTAATTCCTACACTGCACCACACCAGTTCTACCCACCAAGAGTAATTCCTACTTAAAGGTTGATCCCACCTAAAGACTTAGAAAATATAACTAGTAGTTTCTGGTACTTCTAGCTGACCACGTAGGTGCCGTCTGCCCCTACCTCCACTAGGTATACCCCACTACTCCCAAGCGATCGGCTCCCTAACGTAGATACCCGTGCTGGCCCCACAGTGGGGTGTATCACTCCCCTAAAGTGGCAACCAATTCTATCAACGGTGCACGGCTTATACCTACACGGTGCAACAACGGCTTATCTACCAGCCCGGGCCCACACACGCATATGAAGCCCGTTGGACTTGCGTTGCCACCGCTACCCCGTTTTGGCCTCTTATAGTCAAGCCCAATATGCGTGTCCCGTCACTCGACATGGGTCGAGCCCACAAAGATACGTTTGGGATATTGGTTGAAATGGGCCCCCACAAGCTACTACTTAAGCTTGCTACTTTTATCTAGTGCATCCCACTTAACCCCTTTTTATAATCATGCCCCCTTACATGTTAAGGTTTGGTTAAGTCATCTAATTATATTTTAAATTGCCACTTAAGGCACCCACTAGATTTCCGCATGCCACCCAAGGCACTTACTTGATTCCCACATGCCACCCAAGGCACTTACTTAACCCTTTAATCATGTTTAATTACATGTTCCACTTTGGTTAAGTATTCTAATCGTATTTTCTATTGCCACCCAAGGCAACCCACTAGTTTCCTCATGCCACCCAAGGCACCCCCACTAGTTACTACATGCCACCCAAGGCACCCACTTAACCCCTCATTCCCCTTTACATGCTAATATGGTTAAGTGTTTCTTAATTCATTAATTAAGCTCATGACCTCATAAAGACCTCTCACATTAGACCGTCTTTTATGACTGCTGGATATGCCGGTTGGTTCCGGGCAGACTTCTGTCATCAAAAGGGTCTAACCTCGTGTCTTTACTTTAATCATGTATTTAATTTATGACTAAGACCTCTCACATTGGGCCAATCATTTGTAGCCGCTGGATGGCCGGTCGGTTCCGGGCAGACTTCCGCTACAAAAGGGTCCAACCTCGTGTCTTAGTTGATTAATTACACCTAATTAATCACCCCCACAATTAATTATCCCTAATTAATTACACATTTTTCATAACATGGGTAGACCTAACTCAATAGGTAAATTCCCATGGGGTAGACCTAACTCAATAGGTAAATTCCCACTTATGTTAATTTATTTTTATGGTATGCTTAATCATACCCAATCATACTTTTATTAACATATTTATTACCCCATCGTTCCCCACGTGGATCGTTCTCATTTCACGACATAATAAAGGGAAAGATCCATCACAAATATCATGGGTTTAGCATATAACTTTGTCATGGGTTAAGAGGATGTCAACTTGCATATATGAGCATATATTAACCCAACTACATTTAACCCAAACTTGCACATTATCATACACATGATTTGCATAACATGTTGCATATGAGCTTGCATATTATCATACACATATCTTGCATAACATGTTGAACTTGCATATAAGCATTCTCATAACTTGCATAACATGTTAAACATGCATTTAAGCATATACATAACTTGCATAACATCATGCACATAACTTGCATAATCTCATAAACATAACTTGCATAACATCATGCACATAACTTGCATAATCTCATAAACATAACTTGCATATGAACTTGCATAACAACATGCACATAACTTACATAACATCATGCACATAACTTGCATAACATATTGAGCTTGCATATATGACTTGCATCTTAAAGGAGGGTAAACATGCATAGCATATAAAGGTGTCATCTTGCATATGTATGCATCACATTTTAAAAGGGTAAACTTGCATGTCATGATTTATGCATAATACCAACCACTTAGCATGCATAAAACCCAATACTTAGCATGCATACAATCAAATACTTAGCATGCATAAAATCAAATACTTAGCATGCATAACACCAAATACTTAGCATGCATAAAATCACATGCATAACTTGCATATCATGTTACATATAACTTGCATATACTCTCACATATAGTTTGCATAACATGTTACATATAACTTGCATATACTCTCACATATAGTTTGCATAACATGTTACATATGCATAAATGTTCAACATAATGTTTTGCATCATAAAACATGGCATTAAACTTGCATGTAGCATAAAACTTGCCAAACACATAACATACAATATACTAAACTTGCATAAACATATTTATCCACAAACATAGCCATGTCTTATCATATCCTACCATAATCAATTTAACAATTGATTATTAAAGCTATAGGAACTCACCAAAACCAAGATTAGCAAACTTATGAAGTGGAATTAGTTGCTCTAGTTGAAGAAGATGTTGATTAGAGGTTGATTAGCTTGCAACTCTCTTCATTGATTTGTGGAGGCCATGATCAAGTTTCATTTTGCCATAGTTTAGTTACAAGATCTAATTATGAATGAATTAGGGTAGGGTTGGGGTCTTATTTATAGGATTAGGTAGTGTTTTAGGCCCTTAGATTAACCCTAGATTAGATTAGGACCGTCAGATTTAGGAAATCTCTAGAACACAGCCCAAGACTCAGCCAAAAACCAGATCTGGTGCACCCAGACCAACAGGGCCGACACCCTGTGTCGACAGGCAAGTCGACAGGGCAGTCGACACCCCTGTCGACAGCCCTGTCGACAGCCCTGTCGACATGGCTAGGGCGGGAATTTTTCCCGCCTGGCCCCCGCTGGCCCCAATTCGAAATCTGATTTTAAATATTTAATTCTGTTTTTATCTTAAATTTTCTGCCAACTTTATTGGGCCATAACTGGGCCATACGGACTCCGATTCTCGAAAACTCGGACTCTATTTCGCGTATTTTTCCGAGACGAACGCAATAACGCAGCCCATTTCCCCCAATTCTCACATCTGAGATTATTTATTCTGTAATTATTGAATTTTAGCATTAACTAAAATTCAGGGTGTTACATGTCTCTTAGCTTTCCTTCTTCGATTTGAGTTGTTGCCCCTCTCATCTCTTTTGTGCTTGTGCTCTCGCTCCAGATCTCAGTTTTCTCTTCTTGCTTTATGCCCTAATTTTTGGTATGGCTCCGTGTACTCAGCACCGCGATTTTGTGGTTGAAGGTTCCTTTCTTCAGTGCTACCCGGCTTTCGAGTCAATTGGGCTAAGCTTTTGACAGTAGTGGCTCCTCCGCTGTCTTTATTTGTGACCGGTAGTACTTTGATTGAGGTTTTCCTGTCCTCCTTGCAAGCATTTGAGGAACTAACGAGATGCAGGTACTTGTTAGTTGAGGGAATGTTCTTGGTACTCTCTCCGAAATTTTCAGGTACTCTGGCATCTATCCTTCCCGTTTTTCTGATATTACTGTCCCAGATCTAAATGCTTTGGATGCGGAGTCCTGCCCTTCACTAGACTGAGAGAAAAGGGATTTCACCACCCATTTTCTTCCCCTGTTGAGCTTTAGGTGGTCGAGCACCTCTTGCACAGCGGCTGTTCATGATTTCTGGGTTAGATCATTGCTTTATGGCAGAGTTTTTGGCCCGGATTTCGGGAATGTTGTGGATGCCTTAGGGGCAGGTGGTAGAGAGTTAACCACTCCACTCTCGCATCTGCTGCACTTCAGCTCAGTTGCAAGGTTCGAATTGCTAGTAGATGTCCAACCTTCTTGCCTGTATCGTCATCGGCTGCAAGACTCGGAGGCCCCGGCGCTTACTGCTTCAGTTTTTTTACCTGCTTCTTGCTCTCCATCTTTTGCGAAAGTTGTTGGGTGTAAGCAGGCGCCTCCGGCGATTGAGCTGGGAAATGCTTTTTCGCCTCTTATCGGCCTCATGGAGGCTGTGCCTAATTGTGCCTCTTCCTCCGTGTTGTTGGGCTTATTGCCCTTGCCTGGATCTGCTCTGGCCTTCAAAGTACAATTCGAAGTGGAGGATTTCATCACCTCTATCTCAACTGCTAACGAAGAGGGTCCTCTAGCGGTAATGTTTTAATCGACTGAAGTGTTTTCTACATCTTCTGTTGCCTTCGAAGTGTAGCACGAAGTATAGGGTTTCAATGTCTCTATTTCAACTGCTAACAAAGAGGTGGAGTCTGTTAGTCCTCCATTGAGTGCTATTGGGACGTGTAGCTCTATTTTTGGATTAACGTTGCCCTTTGTTGAAGTGCTGTTAAGGATGAGAGTAGGTTTCACCACCTTTTCAGCCCATGCATGACAATCCTTTGTGTTGGATTCGGTTCATGTTGCTTCTAGAAGTGGAAACATCATGCAGGTTTCTTCACTCTGTTTGTGCTCTTTGGAACATCTGGTTTCATCTTTATTGGCTGAGGTACGCATTTTTATTCCTTCTTGCTTTCTTCTGTCGGATGTTTGTGTTGGATGTGGTTTTGATCTGGGGTTTTTTGGTAGTGTAGAGTGCTTGAGCCATGTCACGCCTTGGCGTGAGCTCCCGTCACCATCGTTGCAACTTCAGTTGCAACGGCGACGGGTCATGTGTGTGTTCTAGGGGTTACTAGGTCGGTTCCTGTTCTTTGGTGTGTTGTAGTTTTTATCTCATATTTTGGTTGTATTTTCTTTCTTGTACTGCTTTCCTGCGAAGGCAGTTTCAAGAATTGTCCTTGTTTAGCTTTGTTGGTCCATTTTTTTCCGTCCCCTGCGTGGGGTGTTTGGTTAGTCGGGAGATTCTTTGTGTAACACCCCACCTCCGCTAGGGTCACTCTTTCGGGGGCACTAGCTTCTGGGGGGCGTTAGAACTGGGTAAGTATGCATAATGATATATCAAGGCAGAACAGGAACATAAATATATATAAAACAGAGTAAGTGAGAATAAAACAGCAGAATATCTCAAACCATCTCAAAACAAGTCTAGTACATCATTAAGTCATCTGCCAAAATAAATATGTCTAGTACAACATAAACAGAAATACTGAAATACATAGTGCTATCCCCAAAAAATAAAAGTGATAAACCATAGCGAGCTCAATGTCCAGACATACATGAGCTATCCAGCGAACAAGCAAGCGATCCAAGCTAAGCACCACTGTTCCCTCCCTGAGAACCTGGGGGGGGGGGAAACGGAAGAAAAGAAGCGAAAGAAAACAGGTCAGTCAAAAAGACTGGTAAGCCCTACTACGATCAGTCTATAAACTAATAAAGCTAACATCATGATGGAAACTGAGATGAATATACTGGCAATAGATAAAGGTGTCATCACATAAAGAAGATTAAGCTTTGCACCACAGTGTACTAGCAACTAACATAACAGGTATTGATCCCTCAGCCCAAACCTTGGCCCAATTGCCCGAGGTGACCTTAATACAAGGTCCAGCCCAACGGTCTAGTCGATCGGCTCCCTATAAACCTAACACGTCAAGTGTTGGTGTCCATACGGCCCACATATGGTTGTAGTCAGACTGTGCTGGGTCCACCTTCGGGTGTATCAAGCCCTCGGGTGTCAACCCCAGACACCTAAGCAATAATGCACAGTCTAAACCTACTGGTACCCGTGCCTCGAGTTTGTCCAACACCGGACTACGTGCACGTCCGTAGCCCGCCTGGACCCGCACCGCTGTACCACTCAGCCGTCGCTTTGGTCGCTTACATCAGTCCAGTAATCGTGCCCCGCCCTAGCCTAGCCTCTAGGGTTGTGAATGATACCCAACTGGGATTACTGCTGGAACAGACCACGTTGCTAGGGTTTTCTAAGAGGGTTAAGTGTGGTTTAACCCCTCACCAATCATAGATTAAATTAGCTAAGTGTAACCAACAGTTCACCACTTAACCCCATTTAATCCCTCGTATACCCAAAATTGGTTAAGTATTAGTGGGCCATGACTTAACCCTAATCATGAGGCATTAATTTAATTGTACCTTAACTTCTCACATTAGACTTTGTTGCGGTTACTAGTTAAGCCGGCCGGGTCCGGGTAGTTTTACACCACAACTTGGTCTAACCTCGGGTCCAAGGTACACATGACCAACTTCTCACATTGGGTCCTATTGTTTGTAGCAACTAGTTAAGCCGGTTGGTTCCGGGTAGGTTTACGCTACAAACTCAACCCAACCTCGAGTTGGCCATACTTATGTTTTCTAAGTGTCATGTCCACTTTATTTCAAAACATAATTACAAGTTTAACAAATACTTGGGTAGACCTAACTTAATAGGTAAATTCCCAAGGGGTAGACCTAACTTAATAGGTAAATTCCCAATCTTATATTTTCATGTATTTTAAGTTTTACCCAAAAAAAACCCCAACGTCATTCTATCGCTTACATATTCATCATAACGCATAAAGGATAGAAAGAGGGAACTTAGCACAACATACATGATAAATCTTACATATCATAATAAGCATGCATAACATGTTGGACTTGCATAACTTAGCATAGTGAACTTGCATAAACATGCATAACTTGTTGAACTTGCAAATCATGACTTAGTGAACTTGTATAAACATGCATAACTTGTTAAACTTGCAAATCATGGCATAGTGAACTTGCATAAGCATGCATAACTTATCAAACATGTGTAACATAGCATAGTGAACTCGCATAAGCATGCATAACTTATTAAACATGCATAACATAGCATAGTGAACTCGCATAAGCATGCATAACTTATTAAACATGCATAAATCCCAACTTTCATCACATATTAACTTTAGAATTTCTAAAATGAAGGTAAGAGGGCTTACAAATATTATGAAGACACAAATCTACTAATAAAGATTGAGAAGCCCTTTTATGCAAGCATATAAAAACCCAAAACAAAGCTCCAATTAACAAAAATCCCAAAACTCTAGCTTTAGCAATTAAAGCTTGCAACTTGATGATGTATGCAAGCAAATGATCATTCATACAACTTAGAAATGCTTGTATGAACATCAAAACCTTCATAGAAATGATTTTTGAAGAGGGTGGAGGCTAGGGTTTTTAGGTGGAGGCCATTTGAGAATTCAATTTGACATAGTTTGGTTGCTAGAATGAATAATGAGGTTTTAGGGTAGGATTAGGGGCTTATTTATAGAAGATTAGAGTGTTTTTAGCCCTAAGATTAACCCTAGGTTAGTTTAGGCCCGTCAGATTTAGGAATTCTCTAGAACCAAGCCACAAGACCAAGCCCAAATCAAAATGGTGCGCCAGGCAAAACTGCCCGGCCACCCCGTGTCGACAGGGCAGTCGACACCCTAAGACCCTTGTCGACATGCCTGTCGACATGGGGGTCCTGGCTGGAGTTTTCCCGCCTGACGCCAGTTAGCCCTAATCCTTGTTTTTAATTTAAAATTTAAATCTGTTTTTAACATGGAAATTTCTGAAAACTTCAATGGGCCTTAACTGGGTCATACGGACTCCGATTTTCGAAAACTCGGACCCTATTTCGCGTATTTTTCCGAGATGAACGCAATGGCATAGCCCGTTTCCCTTGATTCAGATTTTAGAATTAAAATCTGCCTCGATTTATGTTATAACAGGTTATTGAAAATACGGGTTGTTACATTCTCCCCTCCTTAAAGGATTTCGTCCCCGAAATCTTCAAGTTAGGAAGAACGTATCCTACCATCCAATCATCCATATACTCAAAGCATCATCCACGAGCAATCATTGTCCTTAAAAGGTTCTAAATGCTGTATGAACATATGCAAAAGTGTGTGTGTATGTACTTATCTAATGCAAAGATCAATGCAAAATATGTTAGTGAAATGTATCCATATGTATGCAAATCCCTAACATAATGTATAATATCTACATGCGTGCTCAATCATACATCCATATGCAACATCCATGTGATGGCATACAAATTTCATCCAAGAATAAGCATAAACACTCATGCACATGCAATATGAGGAGTGTGTGAGCCGATCTAGTGCCTAATGTGTATCATGCATCCACGAGTAACCACTTGCAAACACTTGCAACCACTTGCAACCATCAAACATAACATGTCTCAAACACATGTTTCATCCAAAGGGTTTCTACCTAAGGTTCTCATGACAAGATTAGCACGATAACTAGATAAACATGGATAGCAAAGAGAAAGATATGCTAACAAAGGAAAGAGATTGAGAGTGTACCCTCAAAAAGGAATGGATAAAGCCCACGCATCTTCTCCTCGGTTTACCAAGTTGCGTCTTCTTCGGCTTCACCCCATTGAACCTTCACCAACTTGACCTCTCGATTCCTTAGCTTTTTGGTCTCCGTCCCCAAGATACGGATCGGAGCTCTCCTCAAAGTTGCCTCTTTCTCTACTTCCACGTCTTCAAGAATGCTAGGTTCAACCACCTCAGCGGACTCATGTAGGCACTTTCGGAGATGCGAGACATGAAAGACATTATGCACTCCGGACAGCTTCTCGGGTAATTGCACTTTATAAGCCATCTTCCCAATTCTCTCTATGATAGGGAAGGGTCCAACAAATCTCGGTGCTAACTTCCCAACAGCTCCAAATCGGACCACATTCCGCAAAGGAGAAACCTCTACGAAAACCATGTCCCCAACATCAAACTCCAAATCGGATCTTCGCTTATCAGCATAGGATTTCTGTCGGTCTTGGGCCGCTTTCATCCGTCTTCTAATCAACTCGACCTTCTCGGATGTATCTCTAATCATGTCAGGTCCAAGTATAAGCTTATATGTAGTCTCCCACCAACATGTAGGTGACTTGCACGGCCTCCCATATAAAGCTTCAAATGGTGCCATCCCTATGCTTGCTTGGTAACTGTTATTATATGCAAACTCAACAAGAGGAAGATGGTCTTCCCAAGCACCACCAAAGTCCAGGATACAAAGCCTCAATAGATCCTCGAGTACCCTATTCACCCTTTCGGTTTGGCCGTCCGTCTGTGGGTGATAGGCCATACTCAAGTTCAACCTCGTGCCCATAGCTTCCTGCAAACTATTCCAGAATTGACTTGTAAAGATTGGGTCACGGTCACTGACAATGCTAGAAGGGACTCCATGAAGTCTCACAATCTCACGAAGATATACTGATGCTAGTCCAGATGCGGTCCTTTTGCTCTTCACCGGAATGAAATGAGCACTCTTCGTAAGCCTATCTACAATGACCCATATGCTCGTATTCCCTCTCCTTGACCTTGGAAGCCCATCAATAAAGTCCATAGAAATACTCTCCCACTTCTAAAGTGGAACCTCTAGAGGATGCAATAGCCCACCGGGCTTCTTCGACTCGGCTTTTACTCTCTGACAAATAACACATCTAGAGACAAACTCGGCCACATCCTTCTTCATTCCAGGCCAGAAGAAAATGCGCTTCATATCTTTATACATCTTATCACCGCCTGGATGTATAGTCAACTTGGAGCGATGTGCTTCATCAAGAACTTTCCTCACCAAGTCTTCTACCATCGGAACACAAAGCCTTCCGTCTCTCCTCAGCCAACCCTTATCATCCATAGAATATCGAGCAAGGTGACTAGATGTCTCCCCTCGAATCAGCTTATCCATGATTTCAATTATCTGAGGGTCTTCCTTCTGCGAAGCCACAACTTGATCCAGAAGGGTAGGCCTGAGCTCAAGAGATGCTAAAGAACCGGTCATCGACTCAACTGTCAAAGAAAAATCAAAGGTTGCCAAGAACTCTAAATTCTTCATCTCAACAAATAGAGGACTTAGTGTCAACCTTTTTCTACTCAACGCATCCGCTACAACATTCCCCTTGCCAGGGGTATAGGCTATATCAAAATCATAGGACGCCAAGAATTCCATCCATCTCTGCTGCCTCAAGTTCAGATCCTTCTGCGAAAAGAGATACTTCAAAGACTTATGATCAGTATACAGCTCAAATCTCTCTCCCAGAAGATAATGACGCCAAGCCTTGAGTGCATATACTATCGCTGCCAGCTCTAGATCATGAGTGGGATAATTCTTCTCGTGCACCTTAAGTTGCCTACCAGCAAAACATATAACTCTGCCTTCTTGCATCAGAACGGCGCCCAATCCCGTGCCACAAGCATCAGTGTACACGGTAAACATCTTACCACCATCGGGTAAAGCTAGAACTGGTGCTGAGGTAAGGGCTCTCTTGAGTCTCTGAAAAGCAAGCTCACAGTCCATATCCCAAGCAAAAACTAAGTTCTTCTTTGTCAACTTAGTAAGAGGAGCGGATATCTTCGAGAAGTCCTTGATGAACTTCCGGTAAAAACCCGCGAGACCTAGAAAACTTCTCACCTCGGTTGCATTCCTTGGAGTCTTCCAATCCTGAACTGCAACCACCTTAGCGGGATCCACCGCTAAGCCTTGCTTGGATACGATATGCCCAAGGAATCTAACTTCCCTTCTCCAAAAGTGACACTTGGAGAACTTGGCCTTTAACTGATGCGCTCTAAGCGTATCCATCACCTCTACAAGATGCCTCGCGTGCTCTTCTTCATCCTTGGAGAAGACCAGAATATCATCCACAAAGACCACGACAAACTTGTTCAAGAACTCCCGAAACACCCTACTCATCAAGTCCACAAAATACGCGGGTGCATTCGTCAAACCGAACGGCATAACAAGCCATTCAAAGAATCCATCTGGAGTTCTGATTGCAGTCTTGTCTATACTATCTTCAGCCACTCTGAGCTGATGAAATGCAGTAGCAAGATCAAGCTGAGAGAAAACAGAAGCACCAACAAGCTGGTCAAAGAGATCATCGATCCCCGGTAACGGGTGTCTGTTCTTCTTAGTCAGCTTATTCAATTCTCTATAGTCCACACAGAGTCGAAGAGAACCATCTGCCTTAGTAGCAAACACCACAGGCGATCCCCATTCGGATATACTTCGTCTAATGAAGTTCTTCTCAAGCAACTCCTTTACTTGCTTGCTGAGCTCCCGTCTCTCACGCGGAGCCATGTGCCAAACGGGCAAAGAAACAGGCTTAGCATTATCCACCAGATAAATACGAAAATCAATCTCTCGTTTAGGGGGGAAACCCCTTAACTTCTTCAAAAATATCTGGATAATCTCGGACCACCCTTACAGACTGAAGGGCTTCCTCTGACGAGTCGAGAGATTCAAGATAGCACAACATGACGGGATCCTTCGGATTGCATGAAATCTCTAAGGTGTTGCCAAGGCGAGTCACAAGCCTCACAACCCTATGCTCACAATCAGGAATGGCTCCATATCTGGACAGCCAATCCATGCCCAATATCAATCCGTATCCCCTGAAACCAAGAACATACGCACTACACAAGAACTCTACACTGAGTATAGAGATCCTCATATCCTCACATATCATAGATAGATGAGCAGAACCCCCAATGGGATTCGAAACACAAACGGGATCATCCACTAAGCTAGTACTAAGGTGCAAGCTATCAACAAGATCAGATGAAATAAAGATATGTGATGCACCAGAATCAAACAAGGTACGAACTGGAAGATCGGAAACATAAACAAGGTTCTCAACAGAAACACTACCTCGATCGGGAACTGGAGCGGTATTGAGAGCGTGAACTTGCCCTCCTGAAGGTCCAGCCTGTCCTTTCTTCTTCGGGCACTCCTTGCTGAAGTGTCCAGTCTCACCACAGGAAAAACATCCACCACTAAGCTTCCTTTTCTTCTTCCTACAATCCTTAGCAAAGTCTCCAGGCACACCACAGTAATTGCACTTTCCCTTGCCTTTGTTGTTGTTCCCCTTCTTGTTCTTGCTCTGATTCCCCTGACTGCTTTGACCACCTTGATTGCTTTTGCCTTGAGAATCAGTCTTCTTTACTTGAGTATCACTCGTCTTGACCTCTTTCTTTCCATCTCCCTGAAGTAGAGCCATATTGACCAAACTCTCAAAAGTAGCCCCATGCGGAATATGTGACATCGCCAAGCCCTGTAGCGGCTCATTCAACCCTCTAGCAAATCGAAGAGCCTTCTTCTCCGGAGTGTTCACCATATCCAAACCAAAACGGGCCAGTTAATTAAACTTGTTCACATACTCCTTAACAGACATATCGCCTTGCTTTAATGGAATGAACTTCTCCATCTGTAAATTCGCCTCAGCAGAAGATAGAAACTTGGCCACAAATCTAGCCCTCAAATCGGCCCAAGTCTCAACGGGCCTCGTCCCATTGGTGACCTCCCACCAATAGGCCGCTTCATCCTTTAAAAGCCACACTGTCAATAAGATCTTCCTCTCGTCATCAATCCCAAAGATAGCAAACAGGTCCTCAGTGTCTTTCAGCCAATTCCTAGCTTCAACAAAAGATTCCGTGCCTAGGAAATTCTTGCCTCCCATCGCCTTGAAGTCTTTACAAACCTTCGTGAACTCAACCTGAGGATGCTGAGGGGGAGGAGGAGGAAGAGGAGCCTCAGCAACAGGAGGGGGAGGAACATTAGCAACGGGAGGAGGAATATTAACCACTGGAGGGACCACCGGAGGAGGGACATTAGGGGGAGGATTCTCAACTACAGGAGGAGGAGTGGGAGTAGGGTTTGCGGGGCCGGCTGCCGCCCTAGCTTCTAAAAGTCTCCTATACCAGAGTGGCACATTTACTCCATCCGGGATGGCAAGATCCTCAGCCATACTGAAACGAAGGATAAGATAAGATTAGGTCAAGGGAACGAAGGATAACGCTAATGGCTTTTTGGGGAATAGCCTTTTAAAATACTAGACCTTTCTTTGGAAAATACTTTATACTTGTTTTGAAAATAGTTTTTCAAAAGTCTTTTTAGAAACTTTTTGTTCTTTCTCGTAAACCATATGCTCTGATACCAAATTTGTAACACCCCACCTCCGCTAGGGTCACTCTTTCGGGGGCACTAGCTTCTGGGGGGCGTTAGAACTGGGTAAGCATGCATAATGATATATCAAGGCAGAACAGGAACATATATATATATATATAAAAAACAGAGTAAGTGAGAATAAAACAGCGGAATATCTCAAACCATCTCAAAACAAGTCTAGTACATCATAAAGTCATCTGCCAAAATAAATATGTCTAGTACAACATAAACAGAAATACTGAAATACATAGTGCTATCCCCAAAAAATAAAAGTGATAAACCATAGCGAGCTCAATGTCCAGACATACATGAGCTATCCAGCGAACAAGCAAGCGATCCAAGCTAAGCACCACTGTTCCCTCCCTGAGAACCTGGGGGGGGGGGAACGGAAGAAAAGAAGCGAAAGAAAACAGGTCAGTCAAAAAGACTGGTAAGCCCTACTACGATCAGTCTATAAACTAATAAAGCTAACATCATGATGGAAACTGAGATGAATATACTGGCAATAGATAAAGGTGTCATCACATAAAGAAGATTAAGCTTTGCACCACAGTGTACTAGCAACTAACATAACAGGTATTGATCCCTCAGCCCAAACCTTGGCCCAATTGCCCGAGGTGACCTTAATACAAGGTCCAGGCCAACGGTCTAGTCGATCGGCTCCCTATAAACCTAACACGTCAAGTGTTGGTGTCCATACGGCCCACATATGGTTGTAGTCAGACTGTGCTGGGTCCACCTTCGGGTGTATCAAGCCCTCGGGTGTCAACCCCAGACACCTAAGCAATAATGCACAGTCTAAACCTACTGGTACCCGTGCCTCGAGTTTGTCCAACACCGGACTACGTGCACGTCCGTAGCCCGCCTGGACCCGCACCGCTGTACCACTCAACCGTCGCTTTGGTCGCTTACATCAGTCCAGTAATCGTGCCCCGCCCTAGCCTAGCCTCTAGGGTTGTGAATGATACCCAACTGGGATTACTGCTGGAACAGACCACGTTGCTAGGGTTTTCTAAGAGGGTTAAGTGTGGTTTAACCCCTCACCAATCATGGATTAAATTAGCTAAGTGTAACCAACAGTTCACCACTTAACCCCATTTAATCCCTCGTATCCCCAAAATTGATTAAGTATTAGTGGGCCATGACTTAACCCTAATCATGAGGCATTAATTTAATTGTACCTTAACCTCTCACATTAGACTTTGTTGCGGTTACTAGTTAAGCCGGGCGGGTCTGGGTAGCTTTACACCACAACTTGGTCTAACCTCGGGTCCAAGGTACACATGACCAACTTCTCACATTGGGTCCTATTGTTTGTAGCAACTAGTTAAGCCGGTTGGTTCCGGGTAGGTTTACGCTACAAACTCAACCCAACCTCGAGTTGGCCATACTTATGTTTTCTAAGTGTCATGTTCACTTTATTTCAAAACATAATTACAAGTTTAACAAATACTTGGGTAGACCTAACTTAATAGGTAAATTCCCAAGGGGTAGACCTAACTTAATAGGTAAATTCCCAATCTTATATTTTCATGTATTTTAAGTTTTACCCAAAAAAAACCCCAACGTCATTCTATCGCTTACATATTCGTCATAACGCATAAAGGATAGAAAGAGGGAACTTGGCACAACATACATGATAAATCTTACATATCATAATAAGCATGCATAACATGTTGGACTTGCATAACATAGCATAGTGAACTTGCATAAACATGCATAACTTGTTGAACTTGCAAATCATGACTTAGTGAACTTGCATAAACATGCATAACTTGTTAAACTTGCAAATCATGGCATAGTGAACTTGCATAAGCATGCATAACTTATCAAACATGTGTAACATAGCATAGTGAACTCGCATAAGCATGCATAACTTATAAAACATGCATAACATAGCATAGTGAACTCGCATAAGCATGCATAACTTATTAAACATGCATAAATCCCAACTTTCATCACATATTAACTTTAGAGTTTCTAAAATGAAGGTAAGAGGGCTTACAAATATTATGAAGACACAAATCTACTAATAAAGATTGAGAAACCCTTTTATGCAAGCATATAAAAACCCAAAACAAAGCTCCAATTAACAAAAATCCCAAAACTCTAGCTTTAGCAATTAAAGCTTGCAACTTGATGATGTATGCAAGCTAATGATCATTCATACAACTTAGAAATGCTTGTATGAACATCAAAACCTTCATAGAAATGATTTTTGAAGAGGGTGGAGGCTAGGGTTTTTAGGTGGAGGCCATTTGACAATTCAATTTGACATAGTTTGGTTGCTAGAATGAATAATGAGGTTTTAGGGTAGGATTAGGGGCTAATTTATAGAAGATTAGAGTGTTTTTAGCCCTAGGATTAACCCTAGGTTAGTTTAGGCCCGTCAGATTTAGGAATTCTCTAGAACCAAGCCACAAGACCAAGCCCAAATCAAAATGGTGCGCCAGGCAAAACTGCCCGGCCACCCCGTGTCGACAGGGCTGTCGACACCCTAAGACCCCTGTCGACATGCCTGTCGACATGGGGGTCCTGGCGGGAGTTTTCCCGCCTGACGCCAGTTAGCCCTAATCCTTGTTTTTAATTTAAAATTTAAATCTGTTTTTAACATGGAAATTTCTGAAAACTTCAATGGGCCTTAACTGGGTCATACGGACTCCGATTTTCGAAAACTCGGACCCTATTTACCATATTTTTCCGAGACGAACGCAATGGCATAGCCCGTTTCCCTTGATTCAGATTTTAGAATTAAATTCTGCCTCGATTTATGTTATAACAGGTTATTGAAAATACGGGTTGTTACACTTTGGCTCTTGGTTGTCGTCTTTGATGGGTTCGTTTCGGATGGCTCCCCGTTTGTATATGGTTTTCTCTATGTGTGCTCCTCTGATGTCTCATGCGCTCATTAGGGAACACTGCAGGATTGTTGGTGCCTTGTACGTGTTCTGCTTAGTCCCTATTTTACCGGCTTTGGTATCTTCCCGTTTGGTCCACCGGCTTCGATGCAGGTCTGGCAGATTTATTCTCCAAATGGTTATCACAGTCGCTGCTAGTCATTTCGGAACTTCACAGTTCTAACAGCGATCGGTGTTGCCTCTATTGGGCAACTCCACATCCTGCTCTCCTTCTCCTTTCGGCTTCGTCTTTAGTCCTTTAGTGTCGTCCTCTAGTATGTCACCCCCACCTTTTTCTTTCCCACTGCTTAGTAAGGCAGAAATAGCAATCATTAACGATTGACTATCTTGTCTTACTAAGAATTCTTGCCCTTCTCGTCCCATCTTATCTTCGCCTATTGTGGTCTCCTGCTCATCCAGTTTTTCTTCGCTCGGACCGCCTGCTCGTCCCTCTGGGCGTCGCAGACGCCCGGTCCCGCACACCCCTCGCACCATTCGCATACGCTCTATAGCGGCGTCCGAGGAGATCGTTAGATCTACTCGACACACTCTTTATCATCGTTGAGGCTGGAGGTTGGTGTTGTCTGCCTCCCCTTTGTTAGCTTTTCAGTTTTCTTCCCAAGTTTTGATGGTGAACTTCCTCTTCTGGAATGTTCGGGGTATTGGCAATGATGAGTCTCTGGCGAGACTCAAGCGCATTGTTAAGAAGCATTCTGTTCAGTTGGTAGCACTTCTGGAACCTATGATGGGTCCGGAAGCGATGACCAAGTCTATTCTATCCCTTGGCTTTGGCGGTGCCAAAGCCAGCGTGTCCGATAAGATTTGGATCCTATGATCCAAGGACCTTGTTGTGTAGCCTCTGTTCGACTCAGACCAACTTCTCTCGGTAGCTTGCACGTCTTCCTCCTTCTCATCTTCTTTTTTGTTCTTGGCGGTTTATTCTAAGTGCGATAGGTTCGACAGGCAAGGCCTTTGGGCCGATTATCTATCTCTTTCCAACCTAGGTTTCTCTGCATTGATGGTAGGTGGCGACTTTAACATAGTAGCTAGCCAAGCAGAGAAACGAGGAGGAATTGTTGTTAACCGCCTTGCGATAGCGGATTTCTACGCTTTCATTATCAGCTCTGGTCTTGCAGAAGTGTCCTTTACCGACTCGGCATTCACCTGGTGTAACAAACAGGAAGGCCCTAACCAGATCCTTTCGAGGCTTGATAGGGTCTTCGCTTCGGAAGGTTGGTTCGGTCTTCCCTTCTCGTTCTCCATCTCCCACCTTCATCGTACTTTCTCCGACCACGCCCCTATGCTTCTTTCCTGCACCTCCCTTTCGCTTTCCGGCCCGTCCTCTTTTAGGTTACAGAGTATGTGGAGATCTCATCACTTCTTCCACAACCTTATGGAAGAATCTTGGATCTCCCCATTGAGTGGTTCCCCCTGTGTTGTGTTATCTCGCAAGATGAAGCGTCTTAAGACCTGTCTTAAGATGTGGAATCACCTTGTTTTCAAGAACATCTTTGATCGTGTCAGGACTGTTGAAGAAACTCTTGTTCTTGCGGAAGCGGCTTTTGATGATGCACCCTCTTCCGCCAATAAGGAGGCATGGTCGCCAAAAAGCCAGAATCAAATAGATTGTTGATGGTGATTCGAACTCTAGTTTTTTCCACTCTTCTATTAGTAAGAAGAATAGGCGTCTTATGATTTCGCAGATTCTCCGCCCGGATTTATCTTTGACCTCCTCTCCTGCCGAGGTCAAAGATACTATTCTATCCCATTTCCTGTCTTTCCTCAACACTCCTTCAGTTTCTGTGTCTGATCCTTCCCTTCTTGCCTTCATTCCTCGTTTGATCCTCCCGTCTAATAGCTTGGACCTTGCCGCTCCTCCTACCTCACAAGAAATACGTGCTTGCGTATTTTCTCCAAGCAAGGACAGTGCGCCCGAGCCTGATGGTTACAACGAGATTTTCTATAGAAGTGTTTGGCCTATCATCAAGCAGGACTTTTGTCTTGCCATTTGGTCCTTATTTTCTGGTAAAGAACTCCCCACGGGGTGGACCTTAACCAACCTGATCCTTGTCCCCAAATGTGACCACCCTACATCTTGTTATGATTTTTGTCCTATAAGTTTATGTAATTTCTCTAACAAAGTAATTTCGAAGGTTCTAACCTCTAGGTTAGATCTGTTTCTTGAGCATCTTATATCTTCCTCTCAAGCTAGGTTTGTGAAAAGATGTTTTATCACCAATATCGTCCTGTTAGCACAGGAGCTGATTTCCTAGATCGATAGGAAGGTCCGCGGGTCTAATGTGGTTGTCAAGATGGATATGGCTAAGGCTTGTGATCGCATGTGTTGGTTTTTCATCATCAAGATCCTTTGGGCTTTCGGTTTTCCGGAGCCCCTTATTGATATTGTTTGGAGGCTTATATCTAATAGCTGGTTCTCCGTTCTTATCAACAGATCGGCCCACCGGTTTTTTCAGGTCCGGGAAAGGAATTTGTCAGGGAGAACCCCTCTCCCCTACTCTATTCGTCCTTTCCGCTGAGGCTTTTATTCGAGGCTTGCACTTCCTTATGATTGCTAGGAGGATTCACAGATTCGGCATCCCTAGGGGATTCCTTCTTATCTCTTCCTTATCTTTCGCTGATGACATCATCATTTTTACTAACGGTAGTCGTCAGTCTTTCCAAGGCCTCTTAGGCCTCATTCAACAATATGAGAGATGCTCGGGGCAACTTGTTAACTCTTCCAAGAGCTACTTCGTTCCCGCGAAAGATCTTACGGCTGTAAGATCTGCTTGGATCGAGTCTTATTCTGGCTTCAAGAAGGCTTCGCTTCCGCTTCCATACCTGGGCATTGTTTTATATCGAGGAAGGAAGCTCAACGCCATTTTTGATCCTATCACTGACAAAGTTAGGGGGAAGATCCTTAAATGGAATGCTACCCTACTTCCTCAGACTGGTAGGCTTGTTCTCATTAAGTCTATCCTTGACTCCATGGGATCTCATATCTTTGCTGCTATGACTCCCACGGCTTCCTTTTTCCGTTCGTACCGTTCCCAAGCATCCTCTTTCTTCTGGCGATCCACTGATAACTCTACTCGTCACCATTGGATCTCCTGGAGTGTTATTTATCGTCCCAAAATCGAGGGAGGTCTGGGCCTCCGCAACCTCTAAGACGTTTGTGTGGCATTCTCTTACAAGCTTTGGGTAAGATTTGAAGAGAACAACTCCCTTTGGGCTACGTTCCTTCATAGCAAATTACCGAAGGCTAGCAAGTACACATTACTATGCTATCCCATCCTACGCTAGTGAGACGTGGAAATGGATGCAATCCGTGAATGCTTTATTAAATGCTCATGGAGGGGGTACCTCTTGGGACGGCAACCCGTTCTCGCTTTCTACTGTGTGGGATTCTGTGCAGAATCCTACACCTGAGCTTCCTCTTTTCTCTTTCATTTGGAATGTCTGTATTCCATTGAAGGTGTCTCTATTTATGTTGAAAACCATGCATAATGGTTTGCCATTAGATGAGAATATTCAGAGAATCGGTGTCCCGCTCATTTCCAGGTGCTGCAGCGCTGGAAGCACCGAAACCTCCTTTCATCTGTTGATTTCTGGGGTTTGTGCTAGGTCTGTTTGGAATTACTTCGGGAACTTGTTAGGTTATCGTTGTAATGAAAATTTGTTAGAAGACTTCCTGAGATTCTGGTGGACTAGCATCTCAGGTAAAAGTCTACACGCGAGCCTCTTTTGTTTGATTCCTTGTTTGATTTGTTGGCATATCTGGTGCGTGCGGAACAAGGCAATCTTTGATGATGTGGCTATGGACTCTCCGACCATCATCCGGAAAATTAGAAATGATGTTTTCCTAACATTTAGGGGAAGGGCGTTCAGAGGTGTGATTGGTTCCCGGTCTAGGAGGTTGGCTGTTAACTTTGACATTTCAATGCTAACAGCCACCCCAGACAAGGTATTTGTTGATTTCGGTTTTGTGCGGGTTGTGTGATTTTGTGGTCCTTCTCTTTCCATCCCCCCTTCTCTTTTGACATTGTTTGCTAGTGGTTCAGGTTTTGATGTGCGGATTGCTGAGCAGGCTCTATTTTGTGCTACGTTCTAGTTGATGTTCTCCTCCTGGGTCGGTCGGACCGCTGGATCAAACAGGGTTTTAGTAGCTATTTGAGGAATGGGCTATGCGTTGAGCTTCTCTTCTAGCTCTTTCCATCATGGTTTTTGGGATCCTTGTCATCTTCTAAGATCCTCGAGGGACCTTCCTTCCTTCGCATTTATGTGCTTACTCTCAAGCTACTTGTGCTCTTTTGTTGTTTTATTTGTATTTTGTTTTGTTTGTTCGTGTGTGTATGCACGGTTCCAGCGATCAACAGAAACTGTTTTTGTGAGACGTAGGAGAATGGGTAGATTCTCCATTTGGTTATATTATATATTTCATTTTATTGAGAAAAAAAACAATCAATGTATATAAATTTTAGTATTTGGGTAGTACAAAAATAAATTAGTATTTCTATTATTGCCCTACAAAAGTCAAGCAAGTTGTCCATCTAAACAAAAATTCATGCTTCATTCCTAAATAATATACTCAAAAGTAAGATATAAATTTGGTAGAAGGGAAACATTTTTAAGCCTATGTTGGATCACTTCAGTATATATCATTTATAATTTTAGAGCTGGAGGATTAAATGCCAACTTAAATTCCCTGAGTAATCAACCATAAAAGAAAATCAATGAATCCTTTTTCAGACCTTACCATATATAAATTTAGACTGACTTAAATATGTACAAGCTATAATTTCTTGCCATATATCAGTTGAAGAGAAAGAAAGCCTAGTTAAAAATTCAATGCCCAGTAAGCAGAAGTAAAACAATAAAACTTGTAAAATAGGAAACTCTGATTTCAATAACAAGAAGTCATTATATCTAGAATGGTAAACAGCCTAACCAAACAGATTTACATCAGCATGGTGTAAGGAAGCCTAATGGTGGATGCAACTTTAAGGATAAAAATAGATCGATTGGTTCAATAAAAAGAATGACTCATTTATTTCCTCCAATCTATAGAAAACTATTATGTGTAGCGGTATTAAGGTCTAGTATTACCATAGAGTGGAGTTGTGTGGTCAACATAAATAAATTGTTGCAATGGACATTTTTTCGGTGAACAAAAAGTACAAAAAAGTTCAATTCATGGTGGTGTGGTTAACATAAATAAGTGAAATAATATAGTGGAAAACAAAAGAAATTAGATTTTTGTTGAAAGGTACAAACATAAAAAAGTGGTGTAACAACCATATTTCTCTACTACACGAATATAGTCTGAATTAGCAAATTATTGGACGAAAAAAAGGTAATGAACATCTAAGACTAATTAAGTAGGTACAAAAAGGTGACTTGATTTATAGTTCTAAAGAGTATGCATCTAAAATGATACTGTCTTTGATTTTTGTAAAAACGTTGAAACCTTAAATTCGCATCCTTTATTTATGTCCCTTCATTCAATTAATAGTAAATGCAACATGGCAAAACTAAAGTAGATGCAATTTGAACTGTAAGTATAAGTTAAAATTGAACAAATATTCAAAATAGATTTATTATAATAAATGATAATTCAACTTAAATATGCATACTGATTCAAAGAAGGGTTGTATGGACATAAATTTCTATTAGAGGATGACCAAAAAATTTGGTTTGATCCCAATTCAAAGGCATTTATGGTACACGTGGTAGTGCACGACCAAAAATCATGCCCAAATTCGAGGTTCTTCCTCTACCTCACCAAAAACACCTTCTTAACTATTTCTAGAGTCCCTTTAATAGATGAAAAATAAAACTTAAACTATAACATGGACAACAATGATATTTTCATATGAGTTGATACTTTTATAGCAAATATGATAAAACACCTATTGTTGGTCTAGATGGATTATAGGTTGCGAAAAACCATGAGATATAAGATAAGTTTTCCTTTGTTTGATAGGTTGAAATCAACTGTAGAAATATTGCTGAAATATATTTTGATAATTTGGAACAACATCATTGGAATTGAGGATGATTATAAAGGAGGAAGAACAGAGATTTCGTAATTATAGGATTATTTAGATGGGAATGAAACTAGTGGAGTTTTTTTCTTCTACTGTTTGAAATGGAAAAGTGGAGAATAAAAGGATGGAAGCGGTTCAGTTTACCACAAAAAATTAAAAGGAATGGAACGTGTATTAATTATTTTGAAATGCCGAAAATTAATGATGACATGTAAGTAGCTTTAAGTTCATGTTTTTAAGTTTAAGAAATAGATTACATGTATCGTCTATTTACCATTTTTGTTATACTAGTTTTATTAATGTAATTGAGACCTCATCACTGCGCATATCTTAGGACTATCCACACTCCATTAGATCTAACATAATAAACACTAATCATATATGTATCTAAATGTATCCCTTGGATAACCTTGATCCTATATACCACCCAAAGTGTATTTCGCAATCACCTCGTTTGGTTTCATCATCTTGCTATGGGAGCATAGAAGCTACAGCTATAATGGACCGCACATGATTGCCTACACTGTAGATATTCAATCGTATGCTATGAAAATATGTAAGCGATATCCACAATAGACCACTTTACGCTTACATTATATATGTGAACATCGTCGTTGTATCATACACTTTCTTAATTCCGCTAATGAAGGTCCTTAATGCTTACGTTGCATGAAGCCAAGTTCGAGATTTATACTATGGTATGTCTCTTTTTCAATCGCAGGTAGGCTCCGCGCAACCACCCCATTTCTTGTTTGGAAAGTATCTCTTGATATGGTTAATAGCTTTTCCCTAAGCATATAATGTAAAGAAACCATGTGGCATTACATAGCACCTCGAGGCATCTCGACAGTGAAAGATCATCCTGGCCTAAATATAATGACCCGTATTTTCCTACTGAATGATCATAAAATAATTCTATTTAATTCATAAGTGGTTGTGTCATTCTAATATCTCAGGATATGGTTATTGGGGATGTTTTACATATCCATTATTTTTATCAAATCTTTTTGTAACCATTTCACCTTTGTAAATTCTTGTTTTCGCCATAATTGTAATACCTATACTTTGTAAGCCTAAATTTCGACAAACGAAATTTAGACAAATCCATGTATGAAGAGTATAAATCTGGTACCAGCAAATAACGAGCATGAGCATAATCAGAGTATAATAAAACTAACTCGCAACAGAAACAAGATAGGATAACAAGTATTGAATAAAGAAACTATCTTAAAAGAAAATTGCCACATCAATACCCAGCATTAGAGAACAAGAATAGAAAACCAACTTGTCTATTTGCAATGACCTGTCTGCCCCCAAGATAAACCTGAGACTTGTTATGAGGAAGGGGGAGGGTCAGAACAATAAGTCCTGGTGAGGAGAAAATGTATAACACTATCTACAATATGGAAATGCATCCCGTTTGATTCTACCCAAACTGTATGTCTAGCAAGGTTAGTAATTTTAACCTAACCTTGTAAAGATTTATGCACAACTATTAACTATCATACACAAGTTAGCACTTCCCGAATATAACGTTACCCTGATATACTGAGATATAACTTTTACACAAAGTATAAAGTCTTTAAACCACCATTCAAACATACACCAAAACTAAGATGTTGGATCTCTAGTCACTCAATACTGAGGTAGGTTATTTCTATATAGCTACTTATGTTCTTACTTATAATATATCATAAAGGCGGATCCTTACGATCAAATGAGGTCCAAGGCGGATCCACTGATCGCTTAAAAACCTTATTTTGTGGTTCACTATACACTAATATGAATTAGAGGACACTAGCTATTAAGTCCTACTAATTTAAGGCTTCTGTCTTTCACACATATTTCCAAACTCCGTTTAAGGCGAGAGATAGTAAGTAGTCACTTATTACCTACATGTTAGGTAGACGACTAACCATTATTTATGACCTTCCCTCGCTGGACCTCTGTGTTACTATCTAACTAACCTTATTGGATAATCCCCTAGTCACTTCGCACTTCTCGCATGATAGGAAGTCGTATGGACATTTAATACCTTATCCCAAGGCGGACTATATCCGGGTCACTTGTCACTTACTACTTAAAGGAAGCAAACTATCGTAGAGATTACCAATCTAGCCCCCAATTACCCATTTAATTCTTCTTATTTATGGGGAGGTAAGTTCTTTGATCACCTGACACTTTCTGAGGGCAGACCCTATGACTATACCCTTACGGAGAGAGTGAATCCATTCGTTTAATACCCAATAGCGGATCCCGCTACTTAATACCTCTAATCCCAAAGTATATTATGCTATGGATTATTCCCTTTTGGTTTCTTCTTTGTGAATGGAGGCGGGCCATGCATGTAATGACCCAGATTTTTGCGACTTTGGTTATCGACATAAACTCGATGTCGGTAACCAAACATCGAAAAATCTCGGTAATTAATGAAAGAAATTAGAGGGTGAGGATAGATAAGATAGAAATTTAGAATAGAAGAAGAAAAGAAGAACTTACATCATCAGAGTAACACAAATCTTACAGCGGAACGAATAACATATAATATATAACATAACTTTGAAATATAACAGTTATGTATACAATAGCACTTATGTAATGACCCGGACTCTTAGGGGTTAATTTTAAATATTTAATATGTATTTAAATGTTGAGTTAAGTAAATAAATCAATTTTTCAGAGGGAGTTATCAATTTAATAATCAATTTCGATTTAATATCGAATATATTAAAATAACAGAACACTAAGATGGATTTAGTTGAATTCAAATTTTTATTTGAATTGAAAACAGTTCAAATAATTAATATGAAATTTTAACGGTAATAATATTTGAATATTTTCGAGGAGAATAAATAGTTTGAAATTTAATTAATGGTTTTGAATTAAATTTATATCAGTTTAAATTTATATCTTCCACAGACGATCGAATTGAACTTCGTGACCTATCCCAGTGTGTCCGGAATGGTGGTATAACCCTAGGAATGCCAGTTGTTGGGTTCAGAAAGGAGTTCGGAATTTTGGAGTGTTTTAATTTTAGGATACCAGATGAAAAGCTAATTAAAAACAAATTAAAATTTATTAAAGAAAATTCCTTTTCTTTTTGTATGGACCAAAACCAAGCAGCAAGGAGGAAAATAAAATGGCCGTTGTTTCTTTCTCTTCCGCACGAATCTTCATGGTAAAAAGGATGGTCACGCTTCTTAATCACACACCATACCTTCCTTTATAAAAAACCACACCCTTCTTCCCTTTTTTAAAACAAATAAAGGCCGCTCCCCTCTTGAAATCAAAATCGAACGCCAGAAAAAGAAGAAGGGAAACGGAATCGAATTCGCCCCTTTTGCTCGTAATCCAATCGTACAAGTGTATGGTGGAGTCGCTAATTGCTATTTGGGAAGGGTGGAGCTTGGGTTCATTGCGAGGTAGGGCAGTGCGATTGAGGGATTGGAGGAGTTGAACTCGAGTTCAACGATGAACTCGATTGTGGTTTCTGGAAGTCCGATGCTTTGGTTCTGGAGCTCGAGCGTTCGATGGGTGTTCGAACGGGTGGAGGATGTTGTCGACGTTGAGGGATGCTGAGACAAAAAGGTGCGATGATGTAGGGGTTAAACTGTGAACTACAGGGTCGGGTTCACTGTACTTGGCTTTAGCGCCGATTTGGGGCTCATCAGCGTTGATCAGGAGAGGAAGTACTGATCGGTATCTAGCAGTGAAAGGGTGCGATTGTCTTCAGCGAATCTCAACTTCAACAACGATGTTAGAGTTTGAATTATACAATGAGATTTTGAGGAGACAGAACTGTGTTTTGGGAAGAGACTTAACAAAAGAAAATGGATTAAGGTATAACTAAGTTTATTTATTTAAATAACCCTGTAATTTTATTTAAATGATTTTACATAAATAATCATGTTAACTAATAATACGATATAAACCGTAGACGGAGTCAAGGAAAATCATGAACCAAGTTAAGTGGATTTCGCATTTGTGACGATATGCAAAATTAACAAGATACTCGGCAAAGGGAAATCATGTGAGTAAATCCCACATGTTTGTTTAGAATTATTTTTATATCGTTAAAAATAATCGTTATGCTTGTTTGAATGTGTTATAGTTGATTGATATATATTAGTTATTTAGGATATATATATATATATTGGGTTGATGATTGGTTGGATTCCCGCAGTATCATTAGCGGATGCCCGCAGTTTCATAGCGGATGATTACCCTATACGCCTCACGCTATGATTAGTGGATGACCTTCATACCGCGATATCCTGCCTCGAAGCAGGATAGGTATTATTTATGTGCTAACATCTGTGGATGCAGGAAAAACAGGTTGGAGGAATCCAACTGGATTCCTCAAAAATATATTATCTGTTTGTTGTTTGTTTGATTTCATATATATTCATATATGATGTGTTAAAAATCAAGTGATTGAAAATTGGTTGATTTGATTGTTTAAAATATCCCTGGGGTTTGAATATGGATTTATAAAAATATCGAAAAGGGTATTTGATATTTAAAAAGGGAAATTCTATTTTTATAAATAGAATTTGAATTTTTAATAAAACTATAGAAAATATTAACTTGTTTTGAAGGTATATAAAACAAGTAATCTAATTTATAAACTTTGTTTATAAATGAAAATATGGGATTTGAATCGAATTTATAAACTTTGTTTATAAATGAAAATATGGGATTTGAATTGAATTTATAAACGTTGTTTATAAATGGAAAGGTGGGATTTGAATTGAAGTTATAAACGTTGTTTATAAATAATGCAGAGAATTCAAATGGACTTTGAATATAAGGAATTGAAATAGAATTTGAATAATAGAATTCAAATGGGGTTTATAATATAGAATTTGAACATAGTATTTCAAATGAAATTTGAATATAGAAATTCAAATGGGATTTATAATAAATAGATTTGGATAAATAGAAGTGGATTAGACTAAGAAGTTAATTAACAGATTTAATTAACAAATTGAGTTAAAACGATTGGTATAGTTAAAATAGATTGGACAGGTATAGACATACATGAGACAGGTTTGGAATAAAGTATAGAAGTGAAATAAATAGAATGCCCGACAAAAAGGTACATATTTAATTTCCATATGAGATTTTATGCGCCGTATCGGCAAGCCGCTTGGCTTTTTCTTTTTCTTTTTGAGATGAGAAGGACCGGGAAAGCTATTTGAAATTTCCCGATGTTCCCGGCAAATGAAATTTGAATATAGAAATTCAAATGGGATTTATAATAAATAGATTTGGATAAATAGAAGTGGATTAGACTAAGAAGTTAATTAACAGATTTAATTAACAAATTGAGTTAAAACGATTGGTATAGTTAAAATAGATTGGACAGGTATAGACATACAGGAGACAGGTTTGGAATAAAGTATAGAAGTGAAATAAATAGAATGCCCGACAAAAAGGTACATATTTAATTTCCATATGAGATTTTATGCGCCGTATCGGCAAGCCGCTTGGCTTTTTCCTTTTCTTTTTGAGATGAGAAGGACCGGGAAAGCTATTTGAAATTTCCCGATGCTCCCGGTACAAAGGAGGTTATGACGAATTTTTCCGGGAATTTAAGGAGATAGAATATTTTTAAGATAATTTGATAGTTAGAAATCAACATATCAAATTATATAGAAGTCGATAAGGAAACGAACTTAGAAATAGAATAGTATAATTAAAAAGGGAAGTATAAGAATAAAATCTCGTAGGAATAGAAAGAGAAAATGTATATGTGTTTAAAGGTGAATAATCAGTTGTATGGTATTGATTATTCGAGTAAGTAGTCTTGTCTGTTTTGACGTTAAATGTTATTCAGTCAAGGTCTGAGAGGTAATTATACCCCAGCTTGGTTGATTTCATGATATACCGATAAATAGCAAGATTCAGGCTCGAAGATCAATGTGGAATAAGAATTTGTTAAATACTGTATTTGGGTTGTCGTAACGATGTTTTACACAACATCTGTTTTAACCCAAATATGTGAAAAGCTTGGAAATAGAATAATGAATATTTCCTAGTATAGAAAATAAGAGAAGGTGATATTCGGAAATGTTTTCCAAATAACACAAAAGGGCCAACATGGTTATTGAAAATATTTGGTTAACAAATATTGATAAAGAAATAGAGAATAGATTTAATTAATGGAATATTAATTAAAGGTTCAGTGATTGTTGGATGTTTGGTTGAACACTTGTTTTATTCGATAGTTAAATCATCGACTATCGAAACACTTGTTTTTATTCGATAGTTAAATCACAGACTATCGAAGTTTTGACCATCGTTGTCAATATGGAGAGACCGGTTGGATTATTATCCGAAGAACCACTCCGTATTGGCAGTAGCGTGCGAATCAGATTATATAAAGATATTCGAAGACGGAGTAGAGTGCAAGGACTTTTTCTTTTAATAGAAATAGTGCCTTCAGTTCATCCTGTTCCTGGGTGACGTGTATGGATGAATGTCTGACAGAGTATTTCCAAAAAGGTCACGTACATTGATTTCTTCAACTGTACCAAGAGTGGAAGCGGAGGAGGAAACTTCTTTTAGCTAACACGTAATGTACTGTTGAGGACGTCAATCGGTGATTTGATGGTTTTGACGATGTGACATTCGAAGTGAATTTGGTGTGATGATAAAGCGTAGCTTCTAGCCTCATCAACCGGTAAATGACAGAAATCGGGCAGGCAGCATGGCTATGTAGGTCGCACCTATTAGGGTGTATAATCACCTAATCTAGAGTTTCATTTACTTCTAAAAATCTATTGTCGATGCTGTCCCATTCGGGAAACGGTTGCTGATCCCAATCGTTGGTGATATACATTCGATACACTCAAGCGAAATGAGTGGTCGGTCATGTGTGGCTGAGTTGCAAGATGTTCTTGTTGAACTCGGTGTATTCTCCTCTAGAGATATACCAGCGGAAGGTGGTTCCATACCTTGTCATAGTTGGGAACCCATTACCCAATACGTGCTTGCGGTTTATGATTTGTATATATATGTGGAACGTGAGATGCAAACGTTCCACTAGATTGTTATCTACTTGATTTAGACATTATTATAATATCAAAGGAGTTTTGATATAAAGATAAGTCAAGTGTTTGGATTCTCATAAGGGAAAAACCCGTTCCGTGGTATACGGCGTGGTCTTATGAGATATCATTTAGTTTTTGAAACTGTTTTAAACTGTTTACTCATACCAGTCCCATGACTGACCCGGAGTTTATTTTGTTTTGTTCTACCTAAACTCTTGGGTGCCTAAATTTGTACGGGCAGTCAAGTAGTTCAGGTTTTTCAGATATATCTAAAGGAGCTTGGAGCAGGAGGCTTCAGCGTTATCAAGTTATAGTTGTACCATTGTGTTGTAAGTGTTGTACTCTGATAAGTGTATGTTATACAGTGAAGATTTTGTATTTCAAAGATATGATATATTATATTTTGTTCCGCTGCGATGTGAGATTCTGTGTTGTTATTTATGTTCTTCTTCTATCTCTTTCTTCTAAAAAAAAATGTTTCGCATTTTCGTGATATTTGGGTTGGACGTATGATGTATATAGTCAACTCCGATGTTGCAGATTTGTGGGTCGTTACAACTTATCAGAGTACAACACTTAAAATACAGCGGAAAAACAATAGCTATAAAAATCTTGCAGCGTCCTGCTCCAAGCTCTCCAAGTATATCTGTAAATCCTGACTACTTGACTGCCCGTACAAATTTAGGCACCCAAGAGTTTAGGGAAAACAACAAAATAAACTCCGGGTCAGTCATGGGACTGGTGTGAGTAAAACAGTTTAAAACAGTTGAATAGGAATATGATATCTCATAAGACCACGCCGTGAATACGGAACGGGTTTTTCCCTTATGAGAATCCAACATCTTTGACAAGCAATATCATTCTGATATTATAATAATGTCTAAGTACAAATAGATATCAATCTAGCAGAAATGCTTTCATCTCACGTTCTACATATATAGTATACAATCAAAGTCGCAAGCACGTATTGGGTAATGGGTTTCCAACTATGACAAGGTATGGAACCACCTTCTGCTAGTGTACCTCTAGAGAGGAATACACTGGGTTCAACAAGAACATCTTCCAACCCGACCACACATGACCGACCACTCATTTCGCTTGAGTGTATCGAATGTATATCACCAACGGTTGGGAGCAGCAACTGTTTCCCGAATGGGACAGCATCAACAATAGATTATAGAAATAAATGAAACTCTAGATCAGGTGATTATACAACCTAATAGGTGCGACCTACATAGCCATGCTACCTGCCTGATTTCTGTCATTTACTAGATGTGAGGCTAAAAGCTACGCTTATCTTTTTCATATCGTATCTTCATTTACTTGGAATACCACATCGTCATACCCGCCAAAACATTATCGATTCCCCTAACAGTATCACGGGTATGAAGCTAAGAGAAACGAATTCCTCCGCCACCAAACGTAATACGTTGAAGAGATCAACATATATTATTCGTTAGGAATACTATGTCAGACATTCGTCCATACAAGTTGTCCTGGGACTGGACAAACCGAAGGCACCATTCAGTACATCCATCTTAGGCACTGTTATCTAAGACTTATACAATAGCCCTTGCACTTTACACCGTCTTCAATTATCTTTGGCATATATGATTCGCAACGCTTATGCCAATACAGAGTGGTTTTTTGGATAAAAATCCAACCGGTCTCTCCATATTAACAACGTTAAAATGGTCAAAAACTTCGATAGTCGGTGAGTTAACTATCAAAGAAAAACAGTTGTGCAAACAACGATATCATTTCCTAATGGAAATTCTATCAATCAATCATATATATATATATATATATATATATCCATATATATATATAAATATATATATATATATCCTTATTTTCTATGTTTAGAAAATACACGCTATTAACACTGGGAAACATTTTCATTTGTTATTTACTTATCACTATCATTTCACAACTATCAGTCCCTGACTGTAAACTAGTAGGAGAACAATTCTCTAAGTATAAACCCTGAAGGACGAAACCAACATTAGATCGACACTTTGAAAACTATTCAATTTACTAATTCCAGTCAGTTTCTAATTTTTGCTTAACTCTATATCTTTACTCTATTTGATTAACTCTAACTGATAAATTCTGATTAATTAACTCTGATTAATTAACCTTATTTCCTTTTAAAATATCGTATTTATTTTCTAAGTAAATATTTCCTTTTTAATCCTATTTATTTAACAAATAAATATCTCCTTTTTTCTATTTATTCTAACAAATAAATATTCCTTTTAGTTCTATTTGTAAATGGTTTACAAATATTTCTCTTCCTATTTGTTTGACAAATATTTTCCCTTTATATCTGTTTAACCAATATAATTCCTTTTATTCCAAATCCTTTTTCTTTTAAAATACAAAATCCATTGATTTTATATAAATACATTATTTTCAAGATATACTTTGAAAATCCCTTTTCTATATTCTAGTATTTCTTACGGTATTTAACACGCCATATAACAATGATAAATATCGTTCAAACACACATCATCAATGTCAGATTATATATCACAATATATATAAATCACAGTAAATAAATGTTGAGGAATCCAGTTGGATTCCTTCGACCTGTTTCCCTGCATCACAGATGTTAAACAATATAGATAACATCACTTTTAGTTCCATATGATATATTCTGTTAAACAGAATCAATATAGAAATCCAACTAACTGACTAGCAGTTCAATCAAACAGTCAACACACAGTAAATTAGACAATTTCTAATAGTTCTAAAAATACAACATGAAATTATAAACTGTTTAGAGTTGGTGAGATTTACCCACATTGGCAGTTCATCGTTAAAGAATGATAAACTGTTGTTTGATTTGAATCAAACAATTTATTTCGCCTTAAATTCATACGAGCTCGGATTCACTCCTAGTCAGTCTCATTGTGTTGCTCCCGCCCATACGGTCCCAACGCAACTTACGGTTCATCAATCTGATATCGTATGACCAAGATATTTCTTTTACAAGTTTGAATTAATTTAAAACGAAATAAAAACATGGATTTACTATTTTCTATTGGGCCTTACCAATTTCTCCAAGCCCATCACGTATATAAGAAGACCCGCCCGCTTACTACACTTCATCTCCCCCAAATCAGACGTCCGCTCCAGGATTCACCATTCCACCCGTTCGATCTCCCTTTTCCTCCTCAATCCTCCATAAAACCGTACGAGACCAACACCATTCCTCATGTCTTTTCGAGCTCCATCTTCTGGTACCCCTACCTCCTAGCTCGATGCCGTCGTTAAAGACCTGTCGACAGCCTTCAGTCGCTAGTGCGACTCCATATGCAACCGAGAGCCATACATCTTGGCACACCAGTGCTAAAACCCTCCAGAAGATCGAATACGGCCTCGAATTCCAACCCGATGCACCAAAATCCAAAAAGCAACGAACCCTAGTTTCTGCTGCGCCACCGTCGACCTAACAAAATGGGCGTCGCACCCCTTTAATCAAGCACCAGAGCGTAGAGAATTCGCCAGCAACTCAATCATATAACTTTGCTATTTTATAGGATTTTACTTTTATTGTTTTGATTTTTCTTTTGGGAAATTTGCATGCTGTGTTCAGTTCATACGGGATTATATAGGCTGTTTTGGGTTGGTAGCATTTGTGGTTGAGAACGAAGGCTGCGTGGCCTGTGTGGGATCACAGAAAATGGGGAGGATATTTTGAATTTGATTTTCTTAATTTATTTTCTCGATTTTCTCCTTGTGTCTGTCTTCTAAAAATCCCAGAGGTTACATACGATACCTAAAAATCACCAAACTTGACATGTAGCTAGATTTCGATATTACGGTCCCAACGAAACTGGTTTCATCGAATTTTGACTCCGTATGCTCACACAGCGTATTTTTAACTATCAAAATACTGACTGTTTTCCACTCTAAATATACGTACGGCCACACAGTGACTCTAAAAAACACGAAACTGGAAATCTAACAACTATTTGACATTGCGGATCCAACAAAATTAGTTTCGTCGAATTCCGACTTCGTTTGCAAAATCGGCTTATTTTTACAGTTCTGGATGACCCATTTAAATATATAAATATATTTAAATAAAATAAAATTAAATATAAATAAATTTATATTATCGTATATCTTCACATATGATATCGTATAGCTCCAGAATATCATATCAGAATTTACAGTTTGATATTTCAGATTTTAGATTTATCGATATTCAGTTTATATCGAAAATCCTTTTATAACGTAAACAAAGCATTGCAAATTATAAAGGAAATTCCACAGCGACTATTCTGAAATTTGATTTGGACATAAATCAAAATCTACACAACGAAATCCAGAATTTTCTCTTCCACTAGAAAGATATACTCCACCAGCTCCGTACGTTTCTTGTTTCACAGAAATCCGATTTAAAACGAACCATGTATACTCAGTTGAAGTTCAAATCGCCAAATAGCGAACTGCCGCGTCGTTACACGCTCTATTTTAATTATATTATAATTCTACGTTCAAACTGACGTCGATTGAATATATTCGTCAATATAATTCAACTCTAAGCTGAATTAAATTTAAGGGACGACCCAGTTCATAGAATATTGTGATTTCTAATATTCCTGATTATTTTTGAATTAAATATATTATTTAATTATTATTTTAATTAAATATTCACCATTATTTAATTTAACGACCAATAAATCCTTTTAATTACCATTTAAATAATTAAATAAATTATTTATTATACCTTTGACAATGCGGGTCACTACAATCCAACCACTTAATACCTCAATACTTAAAGTAAGACTTGTAGGATAAATTCACATTACACAATTAATTATCTTCATGGGTTCCTATGGTTAATGATATCTTACATCAGTTGTACATATATCTAATTGTAGGAAAGTGCATACTTCTGTCGAATAAGGAATCTGACCTCACATAATTAACCTACTAAGTCCAATCCTTATTTCAATTAAAGAATTATTTCTATAATTAAACTAGAATAATATTAAAGATGATTTCCTATGACTCTTTAAGATTTTATTTACTTCCTTATTGGACTTAGTCTTTACCACATCCACAAAAGCCCGAATTCCTATTAAATCCCTTTTTTAATTAATTACTGTAATGGTCACATGCCATTAATGACCCTAATGATCATATTCCCTAAGTCAATAGACCTCCTATTAAATGTCATTCATATCAGTCCCATTTAGTTATTCCAATTCTAATTGTTGTACCTCCTAAAATCTTGCTATCATTATTTAATTTTATTAGTTTATATGTAAGTGTGTATATATATTGATTTTCCTAATTAGGGTCACAACATTTACTCCTACCCATTTTAATTTTAATCAAATGACATTTATTATTATTCATTAGTTTTCCCAAAACATTCATGGTTATAGTATTAATTCCCTTATTTTTTAATTTAGTAATAACAATCAACTCCATATTTTTTTCTATCAACATAACGGTCACAAATATTCATTTCCATTTATTATGGAAGATATTACCATATGTACCCATTAAGAATGTAAACCATTGAAATTCAAGCACACATCATATGTTTACTTAATAATAATAATAGCCTCGTTTACGTAAATTTTGGACAAATAAGGTTATAATGATTATATATATTTATATATTAAGAGCGATATTTACATAGTTACTAATTTTGTTTTATTGTCATTATTTTATATTCTACTCCAAAATAACGACTAGAACAATTGTTTTTATTTAATCTTATTTGAGATTCAAAATCACATAAAATGTTATTTGCTATAATTTTTGTAAATTATGCCCAAACGCATTTAAAAGAGGGAATATTGGCATATTTCAAATCACAAGAAAATAAATAATATATTCCTTATAGATTTCAAATAATTCATTTGTATTTAAAAAGAGCAAAAAGGGAAAATTTACAATAATCAATTAAGAACCCCAATAATACCAAACACAAATGGGTTTATAAATCTAAAGTAACAAACTACATAAATTTTATAGTCTACACCCAAATTCAATAAATTTAAAATAATAACATAAAAAAACTAACAATATTTTGGTACTAACTTCCAAATTTAGGGTGTCTACAATAACCACAAACTATCCAAAGGAATTGTAGGCAAAGTAAGAATACTAGAACTAAAAGGCCTATAAATCCATATCGAATTTTCACATATATAATTTCGGATTTGACACAAACAAGATAAATATGGTATTTTTAGGCATACAAATTTAAATTTGATACAAATGAAATATATATGATATTCTTAACAATGAGTATATTTTCCACTCACCTGCAAGCCATCCCAAATCCAAATCTAAATATAGATTTATGCCTATAATCTCAAATATTAGTGGTCTACAATTTTTATAAAAAGAGGATACATATATACATACGAAGATTTGTAGATCATAAAGAAGAATTGGAAAAGGAGATGGAAAACTATTAATAAAGATTACCTACATGTAGAACCACTCTTTTTCACCAATCTATATTCAGTATCTCTAATCCTTGATTATTTGATTTCAAAATATATTTATTTTAGAATATTAGAAGACGCGGGAGAAAGGAAAATGACATAGCTTCGCTGCTGCTTCCTGAAATGTGAGCGAAAGAGTGGGGGTCTATGCTTTAACTTATAGGCACTAGAATAACCTGAACCGCTTGATTTATTTATAGAAAAATACATTGATAATTATATCGTTTTTGTATATTATAACCCTATTTGCCAACGGAAAGCGAAAAGCAGTAGGTCAACCCCCAGGTCGACTGCTCTAGTCCCCCTGCTCCGGTGAAGGAAGGTAACAAATGGAAAGATATATTTGATATCTTCTAGTTATTTATTTTCCATCCGTTTTTGTATATCATCTATAACTTTTTCATACAGACTGCATTTATGAAGTTCCAAACATGAAAGTTGACCAGAATTCCATCATGAATGCAATTGGTGCAATTTTCATGGTTAAACTTCAACGTTTATATAAAATACCATTTTTGGAATAGAACTGTTATAAACTAAGAAGAAATGAAAATGGAAGAGAAAATAAACTTTTTTCTCATTAAGCACAAATTTGAGGTACATCGCCTCTGTTTATAGGCAAAATAAAATAGCTAACTATTTACATTAATGCTACTAGCCTTCCTTTCCTTGGTATCGATATTACGGTACAACGTTAACTTCACTTGGTATTTCCTTTGGTGTTTACAAAGCCACAGCTTCCTTATCGGCTTCATCTTCTCGGCCTCTTGGTTTCGACTTCTTTTCATTGGCTTCTTGGTTATGGCATCTCAATTCTATCTTCTTGGTTTTGGCTTCAGTGTTTCCTTCTTCGGCATTGGTACCTTATTTGTCTTCACTACCACCTTCTTGGTTTCGGTGTTTCCTCCTTAGCATTGGCTTCTACTTCGGTGTTGCCTTCTTGGCTTCGACGTCGGCACCAGGTTGTTTGTTCCAACAGCTTGATGTCAATTTCATATTTATAACCCATGATACTATATACATATTTATATACATAAAACTTTACTTACAACACTCCCCTTCAAGTAGGTGCATAGATATTCATCACCCACAACTTGCTACACAAATACTTGATTCTAGCACCACTCTGTGCTTTTGTAGATATATCAGCCACTCGTTCCTCAATCTTGACATGTGTTATCAGAACCAAACCCTGTTAAAACTTCACTCTAATGAAGTGACAGTCCACTTCAATATGCTTTGTTCTCTCATGAAACACTGGATTATATGCGATGTGCATTGCAACTTGATAATCACAATATTGAGTTATTGATTTAACAATATGTATTCCAACTTCACGCATAAGGTGGTCCACACACATCACTTCACAAATTGCCTTGGTCATAGCTCTATATTCAAATTCAGCATTTGAACTAGACACAACATTTTGTTTCTTACTTTTCCACGAAACCAAGTTTCCTCCTAGAAGTACACAAAACCTAGTCTTCCTATCCAGGTTAGTTCCTTCTAAATCACCATCATAGAAACATTCAACTCTTGTCTGTCCATGATTCTGTACTCAATTCTTCGCCTAATAGTTGCCTTGAGGTACTCAAAATATGTTTCAGTACAATCCAATGATACACAGCTGGAGATACCATAAATGGCTTATAACACTAACATTGTAAGCCATGTCAGGTTGTGTAACGTTAGGTAGTTCAATTTTCCTATCAACCTTCTATACTTCTCTGGATCCTTGAACAACTCACCATTTTCAACAATGTTACAGTTCAATAGAATAGGGATAGTACTAGGTTTAACACCTGGATTTCCAGTCTCTTCGAGCAAATAAAGAACGTACTTTCGTCAAGACATAACAATACTACCATTATCTCTTGTAATTTCCACACCTAGGAAATACTTCAAGTCTCCTAAATATTTACTATGAAACTAGTTGTAAATAAAGGTTTCAAGAGATGTGATACCTTGTTGATCACTGCCAGTTATCACAATATCATTAACATGAACCATAAGCAAAATTATGTAAGACTTGGTGTTCTTATGAAACATTGAATGATCACATCTATTCTTCACCATTCCAAAGGTTTCCATTGTGTTACTGAACTTTCCAAACCAAGCTCTAGGACTCTGTTTTAATACATATAGTTTCTTCTTCAACTTGCACATTAAACCACCCTTCGATTGTGTAGTGCAACCAGGGTGTAGAACCATGTAGACTTCTTCTTCTAAGTCACCATGGAGAAATGCATTCTTTATTTCAGGTTGATGCAATTTCCAGTTATATGTTGTTGCTAATGAAATAAACAACCAAATGGATGTTAAATTTACTACTGGTGAATTTTTTTTAGAATAATCCACTCCATAAGTTTGTGCATATCCTTTTGCAAACAATCATACCTTCTATCTAGCAATTAAACCACCAGAGTTTTCTTTCATAGTAAATACCCACTTACACCCATTAGGTCTCTTACTTTCGGGTAAACGAACTAGACTCCGTGTTTCATTATCTTCAAAAGCATTCATTTCTTTAACCATAGCAGCCTGCCATCCCGAATTTGATAATGCTTTCCAACCAGTTTTAGGTATAGAAACATACTCAAGAGAAGTTATAAGTGAATGAGTTAATGAGGACAAATGTTTGCACGAAACAAATGAAGAGATAGGATATGTACACAGACTCTTTCCCTTTCATATAGCAATATGAAGATCAGATTCGTGATTAAATGTAAAAACAGGTTCATTTTTAAGTGAAGGAATTACATCTAATGTAGATGGAAATGTGTCATGGGAAGGTGATAAAATTGTTTCAACAGAACCACTAATATTATTCCCTTCTTATATAGCATGTGTTTTTTCATACACAAGAAAATCATCATTCTCCAACTTATTTTGATAGGGTAAGCTTCATGATGACTAAAAGAATGGTGACATAAGATATTTATTTAGAGAGGGACAGAAGCACCTATATCCTTTTTGCAAATGAATATAACCAAGGAATACACACTTGACATATTTTGAATCAAGTTTAGATATTTGTGGTCTGACATCTCGAACAAAACATGTACACTTAAATTTTTAGCTTAATAGGATATAGCAATTTTTCTGGGAAGAGAATTGAATATTATGACCATTAAAAATAGTTGAAGGCATAAGATTTATTAAAAAACATGTTGTGGAAACAACATTAGCCCATAAACTTTTTGGCACATTCATATGAAATAACAATGCTCACGCTGCTTCAAGCAAATGTCTGTTCTTTCTTTCAGCAACTCCATTTTGAGGTGATGTATTAACATAAGATGTTTCATGTAGCATTCCACTTTGACTTTTGTAAGTTTGAAATAAACTTGAAGTATAATCTTTTGCATTATCACTCCTTAGATTTTTAACTGAACTATTAAATTGCGTTATGATTTCGGCATAGAGAACAAAAATATTGAATACAACTCAGATCAATTTTTCATAAGAAACAACCAAGTCATACGTGAATAGCCATCTACAAAGGTAAAAAAAGTACCTAAATCCTGGTCTATAAATCATAGATGATGAACCCCAAATATCAGAATGAACAAGTTCAAAAGGACAATTAGCTTTTTTACTCATTATTGGACTCAAACTTACACGGTGATGTTTAGCATACTAACATGATTCACAATTCAAAGACTGTAATGATTTAAATTGCGGAAACAATTTCTTTAGAAAGTGTAAAGATGGATACCCTAATTGATAGTGTGTCTTTAAGGCTTGAGAAATACATGAACAATCAAATGATTGTTGATTTGGGCAAGGTACATCAAATACATAGTCCCTTTAACTCACGTCCTCTACCAATGATTTCTGAGTCACAAGATCTTGAAATATATAATAAAATGGAAAGAATGAGATAAAACAATTCAATTGTTTTGTTATTTGACTGACAAAGAGCAGATTGAGCACAAGTTTATATATATGTATATAAGATGGATGTTAATAGAGAAGGTGAATAAGATGGACTTATTATTCCAAACCTTTGAATGTTTGAAGAGGAACCATCGGCTAAAGTGACATTATGAGTAGGAGTTTGTGATTGAAAACTCGAGAAAAGAGTATGATTACCTGTCATATTATCTTTAGCACCAGAATCGATGACCCATTGATCTCTCCCTAGATTGGAAAAACTGCTATTATTTGCAATTGTTGAGATGGACTGAACAGTCTTTTTGAGACCATTCTGATATTTAGTAAATTTTGCAAATTCCTTAACTGAAACCATAACGTTCTAGTAAACTTGACGTTGTGTCTTCACAACGTTAGCTGCTTGTTGATTTCCAGCCAGTTTTTGCATATTCTGCAGCTTTTAGCATTCAAATTTAGTATGCTCTTGTTTTTTTGCAATATGCACATGACTTCACTGTCTAATTCTTATACCCAGGCGTACTAACCTCCCTTTTGTATGAGTTCTGATTAGATTTTGAAGGTTGATGTTTATTAGTTGTACCAATCAAAGCACCGTTGTGTTGAATTGATGAAGTTGAATTTGAACTTAATATTTTAGTTCTAAGAGTTCTCTTAAATACATCATGCAATGATCTCACATATGATCCAGATAAAACTTGAGATTTAGCAGATTCATACTCAAATGTGAAACCTGCTAAGAAACTCACAATAGCCAATTGTTCGCTCTGATTTTGTTGTACTTTAACGTCAGCGCTGGTAGGAATTAGCAAATTAAACTCTTTGTAGGTCTTCTTAGATGCCATAAAGTAATTCATTAGTGACTGATCTTGTTTCTCCACTCGATAAAATGACTTTCATATTTCATAATCTGGTTTATATTTCCTTTTCCAAAAAGTAAAAAATTTAGATAATCTATAAGTGCTTTCATGAACTCATAATGATCCACTAAACTAATGATGTCACTCTTAATTGTATTTCGGGTTTGAAGAAACAAATGAGCATTATACCGGAGCCACATCACCGCGTCCTTATCAAATGGATCGACTTTCAGTGGATCTTCAACTAGATGATTATCTCGATCAATACCCTGTAAATACAGTATAAATGATTTACTCTAATCATTGTAATTTGATTCACTCAACTTGTGCCCAGTTATCTTAGAAATCATTAGCATGACTTCCATCACGGATTTGATTTTTCCTATGAATTCACGAATAAGGATTCATGAATAAGGTTGAAAAATAAATTTGAGATCTTGAAATTAATTCAGGGACCTTGCTCTGATACCGTGTTATAAGCTAAGAAGAAATGAAAATTGAAGAGATAATAAACATTTTTCTCATTAAGTTCGATTCTGAGGTACACAGGCTCTATTTACAAAAAAATACAATAGGTAACTATTTACATTAATGCCACTAGCCTTCCTTTCCTTGGTATCGATCTTTCAGTACCACATCAACTTGCTCTTTTTATTGCCTTCGGTACAGGTAAAGCCACAATTTCCTTGTCGGCTTCATCTCCTCGGCTTCTCAGTACTAGCTTATTGTCATTGGCTTCGTGGTTTCCACTTCTCGGTTCCGAATCCTTGGTTTAAGCTTCTTGTCATCGGCTTCTTTCAGCTTCTCGGTTCTTGCTTCTTGTTTTGGCTTTAGTGTTTCTTTCTTCGGCTTCCGTACCGTCTTTGACTTCGGTACCACCTTCTTGATTTTGGTGTTGCCTCCTTAGCATTAGCTTCTACTTTGGTGTTGTCTTCTTGTCTTGGGTGTCGACACCAAGTTATTTGTTGCAATAGCTTGATTCTGATAGCATATTTACAAGACATGATACTACATACATGTTAACATATATACAACTTCTACTCATAACAATAACTAAATAACTAATTTAATTATCACCAAATTCCGGGATGTTACATTAGTGTATTCAAGAATTTATTAGGTAATAGCCAGGATCTTTTTTGATGGAAGTTATTTTAGCTATGGATGTTCTCTCTCTTCTTTTTGGGGATAGGCTATCACCTGAAGGATACGGAGATGAAGTGAGGGATTGGGGAATAAGAACTGAAGTAGGCTTCTTAAATTCTTTTATCCAATTCTATGCAGCATTTGTTATTACTATTTCTTAGCATATATTGCTTAGTTATTATATGATAACTCTTTTGCTACAGGGACATGTCAAATTTAAGACTTAAACTTGTTTATTACATATTTTAGTATAGCTAAAATAGTCACTTATCACTTATACCACACTATTGTCTAACCAGTTTCCTCTTATTAACTTAGGTGCTCATCGACTGTGTTAAAGAGTAGGCTGGATTGTAGGACTGGTGATGATTTTTTTAATCGAGGACGAGCTGGAGGATTGCGTATCATACTTGGGAAGTGGTCTAGTTTTATTGACTCATGGTTTCTCTTTTGTGTGCAATTGTTTTGATTTGAACTTTGCTAAGTTTCAGATCGTATTAGGTATAGAATGGCTTAAGAGATGTGTGACTATACTGGATTGTGAGAAGCTCAAAGTAACAAGTGGGAATGTGAAAGAGAGAATGGTCATGATACGTTGCCAACTAGATGATGGGATATTGGTTACCTTTTATTTTCTCTTGAGATTTCACGGTACGGATTATTATCAATGTATATCGCTAAAGAGTTTTCAGATTTCTTCAATGAGGTCTTAGGATTGCCATCGTAAATGGAAACTGAGTTCCAGATTGATCTAGTGGATGGAGACAGATTAGTGACACCTAAGAGGTATATGGTTCCCAGAGAATATCTAGGTTTGGAGGTTCAAGTTAATGATCTATTAAGGAAAGGATTCATCTGGAGAAGTCTATCTGAGTGGGTTGCATCAATTTTGTTTGTAATCAAGGCTGATTGATATTTGAGATTGCAAGTGGATTATCGTAAGCTGAACAAGGTGACTAAGAAGAATACGTATCTTCTTTCATAGATTGGTGACTTTTTTATTAGGTGTACGATGCCGGGGTTTTCTCCCAAATGGATTTGGCTATGGGATTTCACCAGTTGAAAGTGGCAAAGGATAGCATGGTGATAACTACTTTAGGACACTGTCTATATTCTTTGAATTGTTGGTGATGCCGTTATGATTCACTAATGCACCAACCTATTTAGCAGATCTTATGAACCGAGTGTTTAGAGATAAGCTAAATAAGTCTATGCTTGTGTTCATAAATGATTCCTTAATTTACTCCAAGAGTGGGGAGGGACACAAAACACATTTGAAGATAGCGTTAGAAATTTTAAGAAAGCACTTGCTGGGACCTAAGTTTTCTGACTGCCATTTAGAAGGTAGAAGTTAGATTCTTAAGTCATGTCATGCCTAGACAAGGAACAGTAGTGGATCCTACTAAGGTACAATCCTGGATTTTAATCGACCTAAGAGTGCTACGAATGTTAGAAGTTTCCTTGGTTTGACGGAATACTATCGACATTTAATCAAGGATTTATCAAAGATAGTCGCTTCATTGACCAACTTAACGAAGGAGAATCTAACCTTTGTGTCGGATGTTATATATGAGAATGCTTTTATGATTTTGATGGAGAGATTGTCTAGTTCCCCATTGCTTGCTATTCCGAGTAAATATGAAAAAAAGGTCGTTTATACAAATGTATATGGAACCGTTTTAGGAGAAATATTGATGTAGAAAGGAATAGTTGTCACATAAGCTAGTCGACAGCTGAAGCCACATAAAAGAAATTACCCAATTCATGATCTAAAGTTAGATACGATATGTTTTCCCTAGAGATGTGGAGGCATTATCAATTAGGAGCGAGATTTGAGCTATTCACAAAACATAAGTAATTAAAGCATCTCTTCTTGCAAAGGGACCTAAATCTTTAGGAGCAACGATGCTTGTACTTCTCATTTTCATATGACTTTGGTATTGCATATACTTTAAGGAAAGGTAATGCAGTGGTGTATGCATTGAGTAGGATATATGCTAATCTAGCAGTTGTATGGTACAAAAGAAGTTAAGTACATAGATGGATTTGATTCCCGACCGCATTGTAAGTTGAAGCCTAAGATGCTGGCAAGCTTATGTATCATACTTACTTTGACTGAAAGGATTGGAGCAAGCCAAAATAAAGATGCCAAGATTTTCGATATTATTAAGAAGCTAAAAAGCATATTTAATCTGAGGAGCTAAAGCAATATGAATGGACCAAGATTGTTTGCTTTATAAGGATGGAAGACTATTTGGACCAAATATGGATGGATTATGAGATGAAGTTTTGGAGGAATGCCACCATTCCGGACTGATTATTCGTCTTGCTAATAACGAGAAGTATAGAAATACAAAGAGGACATAGTATTGGGAAGTGTGAAAAGGGACACTGGAAGATTTATCTTAAAGTGTATGACTTACAATTTATTTAAAGATAAGCAAAAGAAGCCGAGTGGATTATTACAACCATTGGAAGCTCCTACAAAGGAATGGGAGCAAGTACACATGAATTTTATTGACAAATTACCTAGGATTATGCAGGATACGATAGCATACGGGTGGTTTTTGATCACTTGACCAAAAGCACAAGATTTATTCCTATCAAATTTTCTAATGGCATCTAATTTGGATGAGTTATAAGTTAGATGAACAGATTGATTCCATGGAATATCTAAGAGCGTAGTGAGTGAGACAACCCTTTATTCAGTTGCGGATTTTTGAAGAGTTTGCAAGAAGCTTTAGAGTTCGAGCTTCATGAGAGTATAACTTACCACCCTCAGATTGATGGAAAACCGAAGAGTGAACCACATATTGGAAGATATTCTTAGAACTTATGTTTTGGATTTTGGTGGATCATGGGCAAACCATCTTCATTTATTTGAGTTTGCATACAATAACAACAATCAAACAAGTATTCGCATGGCAACGTATGAGGCATTGAAAGGGAGGCCATATATTGCACTCACTTGTTGATCAGAAACAGGAGAGAAATTGACGTTTAGGCCAGAAATGATAAGGGAAACAATGGATAAGATTGAGATCATTCGACAACGAATGAAGGAAATCAAAGACAATCATAAGAGATATGCTGATAAGAGGAGGAAAGATTTGGAATTTCCAGTTGGAGACTTGGTATTTGTTAAGGTTTCTCCTCTTAGGAATATCATTCAATTCCGAAGAAAAGGGAAACTGTTGACACCAAAAAATTGCATAACACCCAAAGAAAGGGTAATGTGGAGAATAAATGAAGACGAATAAATATAAAGCTGAAAATATAGGAAATCACACACACATTTATAGTGGTTCGGCGTTAAAGAGCCTACGTCCACTTTATAATCTCTTATGTATTCTTTAAACTATCTAACATAATAGTCACAGTAATAGTATAACAAGAGATTAACAGAGATTTAAAAGCTATATTACTCAAATTTCCAAAAAGTCCTTTCTTCTGAGTCCAGAAGGGGTATGTATAGGTGATACATTGCTTGAGCTGGCTTGGACACGCGTTATATTATCCAAAATAATAGTTAAGCCTGAAGAAGTGTTCTCCTCCTATGGAATTGGCACTCCTTGAATTACTGGTGATAGTGGCAATCGATCCAACCGATTCAGATGGCTTGGAACAGGTAAATCTGGGCGTGAGCTATTCTTTGAGCAGACATTAGGTTTGTGACTAGGTACGGCCTAGCTTAGTTGGTTCGATCACAGCGGGATTCAATTGGACTGCATCTGACGTCAGCGACGAGCTTAAGTGATGGGTTGCATCAATCGACCCACTTCATGGCTTCAGCTATCTACTTCGGTCATCTGAAGCACGGGCTCATGACATTTTTCGAGCCTTGATGGGCTAGCCAAATGGCCCATTAACACTTTACCCCCCTCCCCCAAAGTATGTTGCGTTGGAGACAGGGCATACTTTGTAAATATAGGATCTGAATAACTTTTTCCTTATCAATCAAGAAACTCCCTATAGGTCAGTTCGAGCCATCCGTTCATGAGCTTCATTACTCGAGCCATCCGTTCATGAGCTTCATTACTCGAGCTTACTCTACTAGACTCCTCAGAAACTTAAACCGGCTATGGTAATAATGACGCCTCACTTTCATATGTCTTTCCGGCTGACCTTGGCTCGATTGACACATTAGCTGAGTCTGATTCGACGGTCATGTCAATCGGATACGGATAGTCACCCCATTATATTATAAGAGGAAAACCCTATTTACTTTTTTTCTTTTTGCTATTTTACTGGAAAGATCAATTTATTGTTTTAGAAGAAGAAGAAAGATTGTTGTCTTCAACCAAGATTATCTTTTTTTGGGTAAGAATCGATTCTTTATCTTTTTCAAAACACTTCGACGTAATTCTTGTGTACAATCTCTTTTTCCTCCACCTTTTTGCCATAATTTGGGCTCCACGTAATCCATAATTGGGATCACCAGCGTCGGATCATTGGATTCTGCGGCGATGCGACGGTCTGTGGTGGTTCTGATACCATAATCATAAAACCCAATGGTGTTGGAGCTTCTTGTCCGAAATGGCATGGAGGTGGAAAGGTTTGCCACCTTTTCAGAATGTCTTGTGTATCAGGGTGTTGTTAAAACCTTGAACAAGCAGCAGTGTTTGAGAGGGCAGTGACAAAGATAGTGATCTTTGTACATTCTGGCATAGGAGAACAAAAATGGTTTTGCGGTTTGTTGTTTACTGTAAAGTAGAACTAATCGGTTTTGAATAAATCTCCGATTTTAACTCGGTAGCATCTTTAATCGACAATAGTCAAGGCACGACACACTCATAAGTATGCGCCGGGTAAAGAATTGCCCCTCTCTATCAGAGTAGACAGCATCTCTGAGTCTTCAGCTTGCTCTGAGTCTGATTCTGATAATAATTCCCAAGATCGATCGAAAAATTCACTACCTCCTCCTGAAGTTACGGTCGAGTCATGTGAAGCAACATCTGTACCTATAACACCGGACATGCTTCTAGGTGCAGAAATTTTGAGGAACCCCCCGGACGCCAAAGGGTTCGAAATAACTCTCAAATGGCTACAAAACCTGAACGCTAAGCATAATTTTCCTTTTGTAGACATCCTTCTTCCCGAAGAAACTAATCGACCTCACACTCCCCTAGAAGGCTATATAGCACTATCTCTTCCCATGTGTAATGTTGGAACTGCCCCCCTTTTTCCTCAATTTATCACCAACTTCTTATTGCGGATGAACCAGACCCCAATGCAGTTCCAATAATTGCATATGGTAACTTGTTATTTGTTTATTATCTATATATAAGGTACCTGGGTCACCCTCCAACCTTTGATGACTTGGCCTTCTTTTTTTAATTTCAAGCACAACGAGAAGCAATCCCCTTCAGCGAGAAGCAATCCCCTTCGCTTCTCTACTTTTAAGCTGCCCAAGGTTGGAAAATTATAGAAAAAGTCCCAAGCAAGGAGTGCACCCAAAAAAGGAATGGTTTTACATTAAAGAGCAGCCGAGATGTGCTCGATATTGGCTTCAATATAGTAAGTTTCTTTGTTACCCGATATATTCATGATGGAGCCCTTTATATCAACCATTTCTTTTACAGGAGGTGAGCCAACAAGGCCCGATGAGAAGGTATTTGAAGAACGCTTCAGAAAGCTGGCTAAGTTGAAGCCAAGTCGGTGGAGGTTCGGGAAGTGTTTGTCCGACGATCATCTACATCATTATGCTCTTCTTGACGAGGGCAGAACAATCGGGCCTCAGAAGGAGCGGTCTGGATCGACACCACAGGGCTGGGGTGAGATGCCCTCAGCCAAAAGAAAATCAGGCGATACACAGACGACCTATTTGGTCGGGGAATCTTCCGTCCATCCTCTTCCTGAGGAAGAAAAGAAAGTCCATCTATTAAAGAAAAAGCATACTTTCAAAAGAAGGACTTGAGACGTCAAGCATCAAAAAAGGAAGAAAGGTTATGTTGTGGAAACTCCCAAGAAGGTACAAAGAGGGTTATCCAAAAAAGAACCTGTTGAGCATCGCTCGAGAAAATCTGAGATTGAGGAAGATTCTTATACGGTTCATGACTCAGAGGAAGAACATGCCACGTCCCCATTCCATGGCCTAAAAAAACTAAAGATTCCTAAGCCTATCCTTTCTCCATAGAGTTTAGATCCGAACTAATTCTTCACTAACCAGTCTAAGGAGATTTCTTCCCTGTTAATCCAGAAATCATTGAAGGTACGAGTCTAACTTTAGTATAAGGTCAACCTAGATAATTTGTCACACCACATTAGCATTGCATGTCACAACACCATTTTCCCTTGTGTAAATCGAACATTGACTACATTCATTTTGGTTTCTTCTCTTTTCTCAAAGGAAACAAAAGACGAGTTTTATGGCAATTTTTGCTTCCATCTCGACGGAGGTCGGGCCGATCAAGCATGTCTTCCCACATGTTAGGCAAGGAGATGAGGATGGAGATGACAGCAGCAAGAAGGGAAAGAAAGACAAAGACAAAGAAAAAGAGAAAGAAAAAGAAGAAGAATAGAAGAAATGAGAGCAAGATGAGCATAGGAAAAGAAGTTTGTGAAAGCACAAGCGGACACCATAAGAGAAAAAAGGGTACGGGAACAAGTCCAAGAAGAAAAAGTGCATAAGTCCCCCGAGCTTCGTCTTTCCCCCCACACCCAAGATAAGACCCCCAAGGGTGGTGATAAAGCCAAACATTCTCGGGCTATCCTAAGTCGCCTCAGGCTCCCAGTCAACCCTTCCTCCACCGATTAAGTTAAGAGCTAGAGAGAGATTTTCCTGATCTCATTTTTACTGGAATTGAACCTGCCCTTGAGTTACAACCTCTCCCACAGAGTTTCCGCTGACGAATTCAAAACAATCTTGACCGTGCTCTTTCTCGGTATGACGCGATGTACGAGTACGCCAAGCAAATAAGCGGGGTGTTGAAGGACAAGCTGATCGAGATTGCTGGTCTGAAGAGGGACATGGAGTGCAACAAGAGAACCTTCGGGTTCCTCGAGAAGAAAACCATAGACTATGAGTCATAGGCGGTGGCCACTAAGGGAAAATATGAAAATGCTGCCAAGGATCCAAGTGCTCGCTTCCAGCTGAAAAACCAAGAGTGTGATACTTTGAAGGGCGAACTTGAAACTCTGAAGGGTGAAAAAGGTCGGCTGGACCTAGAGGTGTAAAAGCTCAATGACCTTCTTGTTTCATCTGAGTCGGCCAAAAGATAGGCCAAGGAGAATACTGATGTGGCGATTGAGTCAACTAATAATCTAAAGCTTCAACACGACATTGACGTTCAAACCATCAAGCCTGAGCATGCTCGGGCGATATCCGAAATAAATAAGACACGCGAGCGTTAAGCTCTTACATTCTTTGTAAGGGTCCTTCGTTATAGGGACTTGTCTTGGTTACCGAGATACTCCACGGTGTTGACCGATACATGGAAAATCATCCTGAAAGAAAAGGGAGATTCAGCAAAAGGGGAACCGGTGGATGAAGAAGCTTTGATGACTCGATTACTGAATGATGATAAGCGAGCAGCGTTGGCTGAGGGAACGAGACAAGAGAAGAGGGCGGCAGAGGCTGAACATCGCAGAGTGAAGGGGAAGTCGGTCCTCGAAAGAGAATTTGGAAGCAGTCGGACTAAGGAATCCCTTTCTTTCCCTCCCACTAATGTGGAGATAGGTTCGACATTTGTCCCTCACCCGGGCCATCTAGAGTCATAGAGGTGCAGCCGACTATTTCCAATGCTGGAGGCAAGCTTATGCTTTTCTTTTAAGTCACACATTCACTTATTCGACCATGATTTATATCTTTTGTGTAGGTACTTCATTGGTGAAAGAGAGTGCCGAGGCGGAAACAGTCGTTGTAAAGGAAGATGGCGCCAATGGGACAGTTGAAGTCCAGGAGGAGAAATTAGACGAGAGAGAACCATCAGAAAGTGATGACGTTGAGATTGTCAGAGAGAGTAGGAGAGGGGATTATCCTTCCATAATCGAGATTAAAGCTAGAAGCGAGAAAGATGTTTTTTCCATGAAGCCCGAGCCATCTGATGATCCTTTGAATATTCAGCCCATCCAAGCCATTCGCCCGTCTGTCCTTTCTTTAGTCAAGGTTCCTCCTTTCGTGGATTCAACTATCCCATAAGAACAAGAAACGACATCAGTTCCTTGTTCCTTCGGAAGCACACTTGGGGAATCGAGATGCAAGCCGACCACCGAGGAAATGCTGGAAATGGTTAAGAAGGCAGAGCTGGCAGAGATGATCTAACGAGGAGAGATACCACCTACGTTTTAGAAGTACTTATGTTGTAATTTTACCTTTAGTCCCTTTGGAAGTTTCATGCAAGTGCGGCCCTCGCGCTTTTGTAATTATCAAGTTTTGTACTTTTGTGGATGATGTTATAACTGTACCTATCATGCAGCAACATTTTATAGTCATGCCACTTTAATGTAAATGAAAATCTACTTGTCTTTAAATACTTATGTTAATAATACGCTGAACATGTCAAAAATGGGAATGTTATTCAGGTTCCCCATCTTATTCCAACCTTCCAGGGTTACCTAGACATTACCCTTGTCCGGGTTATTCGTCGACCCTCTTTCCCCCAGTGTCATGGTATTTTGCTAGGTTAGCAGGTTCTCCAATCATACTTAAGGTGGACTCTACCCAGACCGAGAATCAGATGTTGTTAAGTAAGAGCGTATTTAGTCCTTTATACTCATCCTCTAGTCGGTGAAGGTTAGAGTTCCAGGGATTGAGTAGTCTTTTACCTGGGGCACCTTTCACACTCACCCATCATTTGTACTCTTTCCCAAGATGAGGGAATTAGATTTATTTCCAGACAATTAGTCACTGCGTTTGGGTCGGTGTCGTCCCTACTTTCAGTCAACAAATTATGAGTCAAAAGTTGATCGACTAGTCTAAGTTTTAGATCATATTTCTAATTTTTTTTATTTTCCAAATGGTCTCGGTCCGCGTTCTTCCAAGTCGACATGTCAGGGTGTCAAGGTTTGAACTAAAGTTGGTCAAATCACAACATTTAGCCATTATAACAATGAGTCAGAGCAAGAAAGGAGCCTTTTATTCATAAACTATTGCAATCGATAAATCACTGCTTATTACAATACTAAAACAAATGAAATAATAGAGAAACTAAAAGTATAAGAAAGATAAACCGTAAGTGCTCTGCATTCTATGCTTTTTGAAAAGGCTGTCCATCAACAGTCGATTGCATGAAGCTTCCATTATCAAGCTTCTGTTGGTGATGTATGGCTCTTCCAACTTGGGGCATATGGATAGGAGTTGGAAAGACCCGTTTCAAAACAAGGTCGCCAAATTGAAAGTCTTCGACTGGACCTTTTTGTTATAATATCACGTAATCCTTCACCTATGAGCTTAGGCATGGAGATTTGCCTCTTCTCTTTTCTCGTCAGTCATGCCTAACAATGCCAAGAGAAGTGATTTATTAGACAATGGGTCATAATAAGTAGTTCGATAAGAAGGGACCTCGAGTTCTATCGGGAGAACAACTTCTGAGCATAAGATTGGGCGCAAGGAGTATGGCCAGTGGCTGTCTTATGGGTAGTACGATATGCCCAAAGAGCTAGAGGCAATTCATCGACCCATTTACCCTTAGCTCGCTTTAATCGTTTCTTCAAAATGGTTTTTATAATCTTATTGACTGCTTCAACTTATCCATTAGACTGCGGATGGGCAACCGTAGTGTATTTCTTCTTGATGTGATATCTCTCACTGAAGTTTTTGAACTCCAAGTTATTGAACTGAGTCCCCTTATCTGTGATAATGGTCCAAGGTATCCCTTACCGACATATGATATTCCTCACAATGAAGTTAATGACTCGCTTCATCGTGATCATAGTCATCTATTCACATTTGGTCCACTTTGTAAAATAATCCATTGCCATGATTGCATACCTCGCCCTACCTTTCGAAATGGGCAGGGTTCCAATAATGTTTATTCCTCACATGGTAAATGGCCAAGGACTGACCATTTGGGTGATTTCAGTTTGTGGGGCTCGCAGAATTTGTGCAAACCTCTGGCACTTATCACAATAATTGGAATAATTAGTCGCATCCTTGATGAGAGTTGGCCAGAAATATCCATATCGCAGTACTTTCCTGGCCGGAGTGTGTCCCCCACCTCGGAGTGTGCCTCGCAATCCCCTTTATGTACTTCTCTTAGTATCCTCTTGATATCATCATTGGCCACACACCGAAACATGGGAACGGAGAAACCTCTTCTACACAGTAGGTTTTGCTGTATAACGTACCTGGAAGCCTATCACACAATAGCCCGTCTTTCTTTTTTTCTGGGAAGCATGTCGTGTAGGAGAAAATTCTTAATGGAAGTCATCTAAGGTTCTCTTTCAGACTCGGCTTCAGCTTGGTCGATCTCCATCTGCTCGACGCTCGGGATGTCAAGAGTCTCTATGAGAACCAACTATGTTTCACTCGGTTTATCTGAACTAGCGGGCTTAGCCAGTTTATCCACCTTTTGGTTTTCTTCCCTGGAAATGTGAGAGATGTTATATCGGTTTAAATTAAGTACCAACTGGAGGAAGTCATTCGAGCTCCTTTGGTAAGGTATTCCTTCCAAACATAGCATACTACAAGTTGCGAATTACAAAAAATCTCGAGTGATGTTATTTTTAGGTCCTTAGCGAGTTTGATCCCAACAATCAGGGCCTCGTACTCGGAGTCATTTTTCGTTTCCAAAAATTCTAATCTTAGGGCATAGTAAACTGATCGTCCCTCAGGAGATAATAATACTACGCTGGTGCCCGAGCGCCGATCATATGAGATCCATTCGTATACAGTTTCTAGACTACTAACTTTGGCTCGGTGACCAAGGGTTCGGTATTATCCTCTGAGTCTTCGTCCTTCAGGGTTGTAAATTTAGCTATGAAATCGGCTAGGGCCTGCCCCAAGATGGATTTCCATAGTACAAAGGTTAAATCGAATTGGCTTAACTCGATGATCCATTTAAGCAGTCTTCCATTCGCCTTGGGTTGCTACAGGACCTATCGAAGAGGTTGGTTGGTGAATAATTTAATGGGATGAGCCTGGAAGTAGTGTCGAAGCTTTCTTGATGCAATTAATAAGCGGTAGGCGAGTTTCTCGATCTTTGAATAGTTGCGCTCGGCCCTTGTCAATTTTTTGCTTACATAATAAACTGGCCGTTGCACGCGGTCTTCCTCACGGATTTGGACCGAGCTGATTGTGTGTGTGGATACTGCTAAACAGACAATCAGATCTTCATGATCAGTAGGCTTGGATAAAATGTGAGGTTTCTCCAAATGGTTTAGCAGGCTTTGGAAGGCTTTGACACAGTCTGGTGTCCAAGCAAAGTTCTATTTTCCTCTTTTAATTAATTCAAAGAAGGGTAGGCATTTGTCGGTCTCCTTGGAAACAAATCGACACATTACTGCTACCTTACCTGCCAAGCTTTGAACATCCTTGATTTTTTGAGGTTCCTAAATTCCTTTAAGGGCCAAAATTTGGTCGGAATTGATTTCGATCCTCGAGAACTAACTATGAAACCCAGATATTTGCCTCACGCTACTCTGAAAGAACACCTTAAAGGATTTAGTTTCATTCCATACCTCCGGAGGATGCCAAACAATTCTGACAGGTCGCTAACGTGGTCGGATGACTACCTTGACTTTACCAGCATGTCGTCCACATAAACCTCCATTCTCTTCCCTATCTGATCATGAAACATCCGATTAACCAATCGTTGATAGATTGCCCTTGCACTCTTCAGTCCAAAGGGCATAACAACGTAACAATACAGTCTAAGATCAGTGATGAAGCTGGTTGGTTGGGGATATGCGTGCCGATCTGGTTGTATCCCGAGTATGTGTCCATCAATGAGAAGAGTTCGTGCCCAGCGGTCGAGTCCACCAATTGGTCGATCTTAGGCACTGGGAAGCTATCTTTAAGGCAAGCTTTATTCAAGTCAGAAAAATCAATACAAGTCTGCCACTTTCCATTGGCCTTCTTCACGAGCACCAGGTCAGTTATTCGATCAGGATAGGTTGAGTCCCGGATAAACGCATTTGCTTGTAGCTTGCCAATTTCTTCTTTTAGGACCGTAGACTTTTCGGGGTCGAGCACTCGCCTCTTCTGCTTTACAGTGTTGTACTATGGATTAATACTAAGGGAATGTTATAACGGAGGGTGAAATTCAACACATGTCAGCAGGGGTCCATGCAAACATGTCAAGGTTTGCACGAAGAAATTCAGTTAATTCCCACATCCGGAGGGGATCAAAATGAGACCCGATCTTCAGAATCTTAACAAGGTCATCTCTGTCGATCGAAATCTCTGTGGTAGCCTCATTCAGGGCTGCCTTTTTACATCCTGATTTTTCGTTCTCTCTTAGGCCGATATCCTCGACTTCACAAGTAGACGGTCCCGACCGGGATGTTTCTGTAGTTTCAATGCTTCCTTCCCTTTCGTAGGGGGAGACGATTCTTCAGACTCTTTACTACCCTTGTTTCATAGCTCTTTCCATTCCGCCAAGTAGCAGGCTCATCCTTTTGCCTGATCTCCTCGTAATGTCCGAATTCCACCATCAGTCGGGAATTTCAAAAGCAAACACTAGGAAGCGATGCAAGCTTTGGATTCAGCTAAGGCCGGTCATCCCAAGAATGCATTATACTGGGAATTGATGTTCCTTAAAACAAATGGTAGATTACTAGCTCTTCGGCAGTCTCCATCTCCCAGTTCTATAGATAGCCTAACCTGGCCGATTGGTTCGGTAGATGCTCCATTGAAACCACGTATCTAGCCAGTACACGGTTCCAAGTCCTTCAGCTCCAATTTCATTTGATCATAAGCTTGTTTAAAAAAATGTTTACAGAGCTTCCATTATCGACCAGAACCTTTCGCACCATTGCTAGTACGATAATGGTTGTTATCACCGGTGGATCAATGGTTGGGGCTTCTATGCCGACAGTCTCCCGATCACAGAAGATGATATCGTCGGTCATTGTTTTTCTTTGCTAACCGGGACTTGCAGCTTCAGGGAGACTTCTTTCTGCAATGTCTAGGTGTTTCGGGAAATTTACATAATGCTTCATGGATCGGATGTTGTAACCTGCAGGATGCGGTCCTCCGACAATGGCGTTAATCACTATCCCTTTTCCTTTCTCCTGGGCAATGGCTCGAGGCGTAGCCTGACTTGATTTGGGTGCTGAAGTCCCTTTCGCCCTGCCTCTTGAGGCTGTCTTATATTCATCAAAATTTCCTTCTCGAAATAAATTCTTGATGATGTCCCGAAGATGTCGACATTCATTGGTCGTATGTCCGAAAATTTCATGAAATAAGCAATAATTCCCAGTCGCCCACTCTTTCTCACTAGGTTCACGTAGGGGAGGCTTCTTATCCTAGATTGTGCTAAGGTATCAAGATAAATATTCTCCGGCGTGTCATTCAAGGTTGTATAAGTTTTGAAAATCTTGAATCAGGATCGTTTTTTGGCATTGCCCCTTTGTCCAGGGTTCCTACTAGCTTCCTTCGATCCTCACCATTCCGTTTAGTACGGTTCCTAACATTCACTTCTACGTTTCCTGAGTTATCCCGAGATTGTTTGACCACGACATTGTTCTTGACCAATGTGGTAGTTACATTTTTTGGACCATCCTCCTCTTCTAGTTGCGCATCCTCTTGACTTAGTCGGATGTTGGACTTCTCATAGAATGTTTCAATTGTTGTGGGCGGCTTCCCGATCGAATACTTTACGAACTCTATTCATTTATCAATGTCATTGACCATGACCATCAGAACAGTTTCGTGATTAGGGTTGCTTATTTCAGTGGAAGCCCAATTGAATCAATTGAGATAGTTTCTTAGTGACTCGCCCCTTCCCTGGTTGACTGCTGAAAGAGCCAGACATGCTTCGATTTGGAGGCATGAAGAAGGAATTGATTCAAGAATTTTCCATTTGGGTCTTTAAAGCTCTGGACCGACCTTTTAGATGAATGCACGAACCACATGAGCGCCACTCCGCTCATGAAAATTGGAAAGGCCTTACATTTGATGGTGTCAGGAGTTACTGCTACCTCCATATACCACGAATATCTCATCAAATGTTATCGTGGATCAGTGGTACTGCCATAGTGGTTCAACTGTGGAATAATGAATCTGTGGGGAATTTAGCTCGTAAGATGTCATCAGTGAATGGCAAATGGCTTTGGTCGACTCCCATTCCTCATTCTTATGTCCTCTGTTGTCATTCATAATCTACCGTACGATGGAGGTCAAATTTGGAGGAATGACTGCGTCTCGATCGGTTTCCTTAACCGACCAATCTCTTCTGGCTCTCTACGCGGGTAACGTCATCGAACTTATCGTACGGGCAGTCCTTCTTCCTTTCCGGGTATCTCGGTCAATCACAAGATTCCACGGTGGATGATTAGGGGCCCGATCTACCTAGATAGAATTTTGGTGAGCGGGAGGAGAGGCTTCTCGGTTTTGCGGGGCTATGGGGTCGATAGCTTCTAACTAGTCCCGGTCAACCTGTGTCTGATGTACTGTCCCTAGCTGGTCTGGACATCCCTCGAGATGCAACTAGCGAATATTCTTGGCTCTTTCTGATGGAAGTCGATACTGACATGGATCCCTGCTTCCTCCATAGGAGTAAATAAGTGTGGAAAGTAAATGACACAAAGATTTTACCCAGCTTTGGCAAACCCTGGCGACTGCTGCATTCCCTAAGTTTTTTACTAGGTATTAAATAGACACACGCATACAAAAACCTATAAACTCGAGAACCCCTTGCTAATCGCCTGTACAGTTTTATACACTCGTAAAACCTACTGTTGTTCTAATCCTATGCTCAAAACCCTACATTGATTTTTGTCCATGAAACCGTATTTTCCCCTAGCTACAAACCCCTAGCTAGTAAACCCTTGTTATTGCAGACGCTGGAAAACTGATGATCAATGTTCAAAAGAAAAATAATAATAATAATACAATAAAATAATCACTAAAACCTGGAACCCTTGATTTAAACTTAAGACATAATTAAAGAGAAAATAGGCCGACCCATTTTTAATTTGAGCTTTATCGCTCAAAAAACTCGGCTTCTATTATTTTAAACCTAATGGTCGTCGTTTCTTCTGAAAAAATTGGGTTCTGGATCTCAATCGAATAGTGGCTTCGAATCTTCGATTGATGATATGTTACAATGCTTCTATTGTTTGTTCTTGTTCTTCCACGATTGTGTTCAACAACTTCTGCCTTTTGGGTGATAAAAAAAAGTGAGGGAATCCCATGAATTTCTCTAATTTAACTTCTGTTATTCTTTGATTGATTGTCTTTTTTTCGATCACCGTGTCAATGATGATTTGTGTGTAATGTTGGAGAATGGAGTTCTGATGACAACAATCTTATTTCAATGATAATTGATTATAAAATATATACTAACACTTTTGTCTAGAATATATATATATACACACACATATGTAGGATTTATATATAGGAAATATTACTGAAAACTGTACAGTTTTTATGGATGTTAAAGATTCTGAATTCAGAGATATTTCAAGAATCATGAGTATTCAAGATTTCAAGAATTCAAGAGTCAAAGGCTAATATAGTTATAAAGTCTAGATTATAAGACTTTAAATAGCACTCCAGGTTAAAATTCAAATTTTGTTTTTCAAATTTTGTTTTCAAATTTCAAATTCTGTTTTCAAATTCTATCTTCAATCCTCTCTATTTTATTTTCTATCTTTTCTATTTTTCTTTCTTACTTTACTTTTGTTTTCAAACTCAAGTTTTATAATTTTTATATATTTATATATTTATACTTTATATTTATATAGTTTTAAACTTTATAAGTTTATAAATATGTTTACATAGTTTATATTTCTGTTTTCATATGATTTCCTACTTTATAATATTAATTTAAAACACTATATTTTAATTAAAGAATTTTCAGAATTATATTTATATCAAAACACTTGAAAAATGCTCAAAAATTAATTTTGTACTAAGTATATGTCGACATATAGAAAACACCATGTCGACATATAACTGTCATTTTTTCAAATTTGAAAGTAAGTATCTTTTCACTATTTGTGACGGTTACGGAGCATTGCAACCCTTCACACACTATAGAAAGAGTTTGATTTCGAATTTTTAACTACTCCTTTTCCACTCTCACTCGCTTTCATTACACCATTATTTCTTATCATTTTTATGATTCCTACACCTATGCTCTATTGAATTCAATTATGTGTTCACTAATCTTCTTCTCTCTACACTCTCTACTCATTACTCTATGAATCAAGTGCTATTGAAGAGTTATATGGCTATTGTAATTGTGTGGGAAGTATTTGGTAATTGATGTTTTCTTTGTAGCCGTGAAATCAAGGAATGGAATCGGTGTTTTCTTGTAGCCATGAAATCAAGGAACGGAATCAAATTTTCCTTGTTATCGTGAGATGAAGGAACGGGAACAGTGTTAACCTTGTAGCCGTGAAATCAAGGGGTGTAATTAGATATTGATCTAGTAATAAAACTCTGCACAATCCAGCGTCGTGCGGGACTGGACATAGGAGCAATCCGAACCAGTATAAAATTCGGTGTGTTCTTTCTTTTCTGCACTGTACTTTTGTTTATATTTTTGTTTGTGTTTGATTCTATGTCTGTGATTGTTTATGTAGGGTTTTATTGATATAGTATTTCATATAAGTTTAGATTTTGTTTAAATTTTCGAAAAACACTATTCACCCTCCCTCTAGTGTTTGTTTTGCCTTAACGATCCATTCTGCAATCCCTAACAACTGTTGCAAGCTAGGCCATTGGTTGGTGGTGACCCCTAACAATTGGTATCAGAGCAAGGTCTTTCAAAAAGTTCATAATCTGATTTTTGAAAATTTTTAAATAGCAAATTTTGAAATAATTGTTAACACTAGTTTTAATTCATGTATTGCATCAGTATTAGATGAGTCTGCATTCAATTTTATTGAATAATCAGGTTATCATGATATGATTTCTTGAAAAGTTTAAATGGATATATCAGAGAATCGTCATGATGTTATTATTTCAAATTACAATTAGTTATTTTAAAAAAATACGTGATTCTTTGAAAAGTTGTTTTGTTTTGCAGGAAAAGATGTGTTATATGGCTTTTGAAAATTCAAAAGTTGAAAAGGTGTGTAAAGTGGTTTTTGGTGATTCAAATTTCAAAATGTTGGCCATTAGAAATTCAAATTCTGAAAAGGTGGCCGTTGGAAATTCAAACTCCGAATTAGTGTACATGGGTGTTGAGAATTCAAATTCTAAAGGACAAATGAAGAAGAGTAATGACGGTTGGTGAAAAGACATCAAGAGGAGGAAACAGATTATACAATATAAATCAATAAAGAAATAGGAAAAGAAGTTATCTTTAATTACTGTTGGCCAAGAGACACCAAGATGATCATTCATCAATCAAGAAAAGAAGAGTCTGTGAAGGGATATGACTTTTGGGCTTATAGTAGTTGAAGTGTCCATTCATTCAAAATTCAAATTCGAATTCAAAAATTTGACTCCAAGATGGTTAAACTACTGAATCATCGATCTCATCATCAAATCCTGGAGGAAAATATGATTCAGATTCATCATCAAGCGATGAAGAGCTAGAAATCGGAAATTCAAATATGTGTTTCACAGCAATTTAATATTCAGAGAATGTTGAAGAAATGGATCTAAAAACCAGGCACACCTTAATTAATTTTAAATTTTTTTGGTTGGATGGATGTTTTGTTTGCTTTTCTTTGTTTTAAATTTGAAATCTAAACAAAAAATTTAAAATTCGTACTTGAAATTTGAATTTTGAAATTCATAATATCAATTAAATAATAAAATAAAATTTGGATATCTGTTAGGATTAATATAATTTCAGGGAATAGTTAAACCTGCAATATAAATCAATAATATAATAAAACCAAGGGGTCAAAACAATATGTTTTTTGATTTTCCACCTGTATGTCAACACACATAAATAGTCATGTCGACATAATGAAATTCTAATTTTGAATTTCAAAATTTTAAACTTTCAAACTTCCCTCCATTTTTTTAATTAGAAAATGTCGGTTCAAACTCTAGTTATTAACTTTTTTTGTCTACTTATTTTCTCATATCTTGTTTCAAAATATATATATATATATATATATATATATATATATATATTAAAAGTACATAAATTAATAAAATCATATAAACATGTTAATATGATATACAAAGTTAATATAACTTTTTGATATTGTTATAAAATATAAATTTATTCATCTTTTATATAGTTTAAACATGCATAGTTTAACTTATATATTGTTCATATGATTTCATAACAATTTTGGGTTACATTATCACAAATACTATTTGTAACTTATATACATATCTTGATTTCTTATTAAGATTTATAAAAGATTAAATATTTAACATAATATTTTGGTATAAAAATAATATATATATATATGTATGTATATGATTTTATGTCTTAAAAATAAGAAATTATAGTTTTATTTATATCCAAATTTCATAATTTTGTTACGACTATAGATTTCTTTTTAATATTCTAACATACAAATGATTCTTTAGCAAATTAATATATATTGATTTCTAAAAGTCTAAATTTAATATTAATTTGCATCAAAAAGATTAATACATATATTTATATATCTCATAATAAATTGAATCTTAAGTTTAAAAAAAATCAGTTTTTATATACTTTTATGAATACATGTTTGTAGTTTTTCTTTATATGATACAATTTTTATATTCTCTTTAAATATATCTTCAATTTTTACTATAAGAAGCACCATACTAAGATTATTTAACTCCACATTTCTCATAGAATTATTTTAAATATTTTATTATATATTATGAATATTATAAAACCTTTATCTTTACCATCCTTTCAATCACTTTCATATGTATCATTAACCTAAGTATAGAAATTAATATATATTACCCTTATATATATGTATATGCATAATAGTTAGATAGAATCTTGAATATATTTTACCTAAATAAATATAATTACGAAATCATTATGCATACTATCATTACACATCTTATTTCATATCATGCATCATTAATATAAATTACAGTACATCTCAAATTAAAATCATTCACATCACAAGTTGCATTTCATTCAATATATCACTTCATATAGATTTGCATATGACACACTGCCTTACATGTTAACTTTAACTCCACACATAACAAGTATATAGTATGAAAAGTTTTTATCTAATTAGAAATATAGGATTATTAGTCAAATACATAACATATTTGTTAGGGTTTCCGCATGATCACTACACAATTAGATTTTGAAAGAGGGAAGAACATAACAATAACAAGTAAATTCCACCAAACAAACCTTTATTAAGCCACCAAATTATTACAATGCAAACCTAAAAATAATTGCGAATTTATCTCAATCCCAAAAAAAACAATTTTTTTTTTCCTTCAAGTACAAGTAATTCTCTCCCCAATGAGATGCTTACATAGGCAAATAGAAAGACTAGGTCTAAAACGTAATTAGGCCCTAAAATTTCTCAGAAATAAACACTCCTTAAAACTTGCTCAAAACAAATCTTTAACAGTTATGCCACCCAATAAAGAAAAACAATATCTATCAAAATCCCATTAATTAGGGAAAACAATATCTATTCAAATCCCATTAATTAGGGAAAGAAATATATAGCCTTTCTCCCTTTTAGAAAAAATTTCCATTTAATCTGATTTAACATACCATTTTCTCCACCTATGATTGAATATCACAAATCACAACACTCCTCCTTGATATGAAATCTCTCCAATAAACTCCAATCTCAAAATAAATCTACCACTTACAAATGATGCATCTCCCACATGAAATGCACCTCTCAATAATAAATTCAAAATTGCTTGTAATACCATAATGGCCTCCATGTAGACATTGTGGCTTTACATTGATGGTTCCACCTTGATTCAGATGAACTCGCCTCTCTCAATCCAATTTGAGAACTCATAACATTCTCCACCATTTTTCCAAGAAACTTATATATGTTATCATTTCCCTGCTTTGCGCGCAGAAGCTCCTTGTTACCCCTCCAAACCATTGTGACTCCTCCTCTAGTCGAGAAATTGCAGCCTTTTTGTTCCAATTGTCCAATTGAAGCAAGATTCTTCTTAATTTCCGGGATGTACCTAATGCCCATTTGCTTCACAACCTTTCCATCATTCATCTTCAATCGGACTGAACCTATACCTTTAACATGCAAATCTTGACCATCGACGGACTCCACTTTAGCAGATTGTTCTTCATAATCAATAGAAACTTCCTCTTGATTACACATGTGGAAACAAGCTCCCGAACCAAGTATCCAGTCTTTGCTTTCGCCTTCATTAACACATAAAACATTGCCTTCAAGTTCCACACCAAGATTCACCTCGTTATCATTGTACTTTTGTTCATCCAACTTTTTTTCCAATGCCTTCATCTTCTTCTTATCCCTTTTAAGCTTATGACAAAATCTCAGTTGATGACCGCGTTTGTCACAGTAAAAACAAGTTCTATTCGGTTGCCTTTCCATGTTTCATTGATTAACCCTCCTTGCAATAAAAGCATTTCCAATTGGAGTTTCAATTTCTGTTGCCTCATTTTCTTTTCCTTACAAAAGGCTCGTCCTCCGCATCTTCTCATTAAGCAAACTACTGACCACTAAACCCGTTGAAACAACGCCATCCGAATTTGAGTTATTCAACGCAACCACAAGTGTTTCCCAACTCTCCAGCATCGAACTCATCATCTTTAAGGCTTGTGTTTCATCATCCACTTTAAAATTTACGGCAGCCAATTGATTCACAATTTCCTGAAAATCATTAGGATGCTCTCCAATTGATCCACCTTCCTTAAGCTTCAGATTCACCAACCTTCTCATAAGAAGCGCCTTATTTGTTGTAGAGTTCTTCGCATAAACCCCTTCCAATTTCTTCCATATGGTATATGCAGATGTTTCATTAGCAACAATATGAAACACTGTATTATCCAAAAAACATCGAATAGATGCAGCAGCCTTCCTATCCAAAGTCTCTCATTTTGCTTCAGATAGATTGCTAGGTTTTTCCCTATTATTCTCCAGTGGTTGATGAAAATCATTAAGATAAAGGAAATCTTCCATCTTCGCCTTCCATAATCCCCAATTTCTTCCATTTAGCTTTTCAATAACTATTTTATCCATATTCAAACCCTCTCCAAAAATTTGTGTAGAAGGCTCTACCAACTGTTAGGGTTTCCGCAAGATCACTACACAATTAGATTTTGGAAGAGGGAAGAACATAACAGTAACAAGTAAATTCCACCAAACAAACCTTTATTAAGACACCAAATTATTATAATGAAAACCTAAAAATATTTGAGAATTTATCTCAATCCCAAAAAAACAAATTTTTCTTTCCTTCAAGTACAAGTAATTCTCTCCCCAATGGGATGCTTATATAGGCAAATAGAAAGACTAGGTCTAAAACCTAATTGGGCCCTAAAATATCTCATAAATAAATACTCCTTAAAACTTGCTCAAAACAAATCTTTATCAATTATGCCACCTAATAAAGGAAAACAATATCTATCAAAATCCTATTAATTAAGGAAAACAACATCTATCCAAATCCCATTAATTAGGGAAAGCAATATCTGCCCTTTCTCCCGTTTAGAAAAAATTTCCTTCCATTTATTCTGATTTAACATACCATTTTCTCCACCTATGATTGAATATCACAAATCACAACAATATTTGCTTTGTCTTGGTTAATTTGATTGAATTGATTGACTTATTTGGTTTGTCTGATTTGTTTGACATGAATAATTTCATTTACTTACTTGACATGATTAAAATTTCATTAGTAGTTGATAGGTCTATTAGAAATATACATATGCATTTGTAGTTAATAGGAGCTTTATAGATTTTAGGATTAATAGGAATTACAAGAAATGTTTGGTTTCATGTTTGAATTGATGTTTTATTACAACAAAACTTAAATTGATTGATTGATTGGATTGAATTGCTTAACTTATATCATAATTTTAAGGATATCTTATCAGAGTTATTTCTAAGTCTAAATTATGGTCTTATTATAGTTTTAAGAGAATTAGAGTATAGGCTGGGTTCAGTCTTGTATTAGATTAAGGGGGAATTTTATAGTTTCTAGAATTAATTGAAGGTTTAAGAAGTGTTTATTAACACATATTATAATTTGGTTGATTGCTTGAATTGATTTCTTAAACTGACTGCTAGAATTGATTGCTTGAACTGATTGCTTGAATTGATTGATTTAATTGCTTGTTTGAATTGCTTATTTAGATTGACTTGCTTGTTTGAATTGCTTATAAATATTGTTTGGTTTGCTTAGTTTATTATCTTTCTATTTAGTTTATTAGAATATTATAGTCATAATTTATGGGGGGAGTTATAATCCTTTAGGATTAGAATCAATATCAGGGATAGCTATATTTAGGACCATTTACAACATGGATTTAGGGGGAGTATTTTATGATAGGATATATAGATAGATTTAGGATTCAGGGGGGGTTACTATATGCCTTGGAAATGTAGTATAGATTTAATTATAAGTTGTGTCTAGATAGTTATACGATTTAGAGGGAGTATCTTTAGATTTTCTTTTTGATAATGCCAAAGGGGGAGAAATTATAAAATATAGATTTAGTTTATAGGATTCATATAGACACGGGGAGTGTTAAAAGGATCATCAGCAACCGGTATGTACATGTATGATATTTTATAAACTAAGGTTGTCATCATCAAAAAGGGGAAGACTGTTGTTGGAGAATGGAGTTTCGATGACAACAACCTTATTTCAATAATAATTGATTATAAAATATATACTAACATTTTTGTCTAGAATATATACAAATGTGAACCCGTGCTTCGCACACGGGTTGACAAAAAAATATGCAGACAACAATCACTATAAGACTAAAATAGATCATCACAGCAATAATTTACCTTTTATCTCTCCTCTTCACAACAACATAATCCTAGCATATATACAAAAAAGTTTTTTGGTCAAAATGTGAATTAAAAAAAACTGATTGTGTGATAACTAGGTGAACGTATGGTCGGACTGTCTACTTTAGGTTAACTTTGAACTGTGAGCTATACGATTCAATAGCTTAGACTTCCATGCATATAATGATGAAAATGCCATAAATTGATATAAAAAAGAAAGGATCCTTAGACGTGACATCTTCTTAAGTCAATGGTTGAAGCAGCATCATCAGACAGAATTTGTATTCCCTTCAGAAAGAAGTTTCGTGCAAACAGGCGCTATAATATATCATTAAAAAAATGATGGTTTTATATATCTAATAAGAAACAGACCAAGTCAAAAGATGAAATTATTTATCAGGAGAAGTAAGTGATGACAGGATAACAAATTGACTGTTACATAGTTACAAAATAGAATGAAAGATGGTAAACTGCCGAATCATAGAATACAATCAAGAAAAGAAGGAAAAAAGAGAGTGCAGAATATGATTACATTTGGTAATATTCAATTTCCAACTCTACATACCACAATGAAACAATCTGTAATCTCAATTTTAGGCAAGGTGCAAAAAAATGGATTTTGAACAAATTATATAAGGAAACACTACTCTGGAATTTCCCTAGAGCCAGAAACGTAAATTTAACACATAATTTGTGGAAAATGAGCATGCAAGTATATTAACAAAACATTAATAACCATTCAATAACACATAATGAATGTTGTGAATATGCTTTTATTAGTTCTATGTTTAGTCCCACATCATGGGAATAAGCTAAAGATCAGCTCCAAAAGCCTATATATAAAGGAGCCAATGTAATAGAAAGAATATACATCTGAATGAATAGAAATGTTCTCTCTCCCTTATTTCTTCTGTTTTGTGTTCATTTTATAACACATTATCAGCACGAAGCTCTATTAGAGCTATTGTTTGAAATATTCTAGATCTATATTTATGGATCTATCACGTAAGTTATTTTCACTACAACAAAACAACCCTTTTACAACGGGCAAAAACCATTGTTATATGCTTTTTACAACTGGCATACGTCCGTCCTAATATGCGTCGTCGTAATAGGTCCTGACTATTTTACCACGGGCAATGACTGTTGTAAATGACCGTTGTAATAACATTCTCTATCACGTGCAATGACTCTATGACAATGGCTATTTTGTCCGTTGTAAAAGGTAGTAAATTACAAGGGATTTTGCCCGTTGTAATAGACTACTTGGTAAACCACCTCCATAATAATAATGAATATTCTAGCATGCAATAAATATTGTCAAATTCACATAATAACACATAATAAAAGACTAAAGCGAGTCATAAAATTCCAACACATTTCAAAAAGTTAAACAAGTTTACATTCTAAAAGATATAGATAAGTTTACATTCCAAAAGATTTAGACGAGTTTACGATCCAAAAGGTTAGATAAGTTATATCGACATAGTTCTAACATAAATTCCATAACTAGTTTCATAAGTACCAACACTATACCAAGGAAACGTAATCTTTGTGTCACGCAACGGTAGATCCAACGGCCTAAACAAAAAAGCTTCCGCCACAACATCAGGATCAGTACTTGTTATCGTCCCCTCTACAACTATGTTTTATCCCAACCCAATAGCCTGCACTTTTTTCTAGAGTAACACGATCTCGTTGATCTTGAACCTGCATACTATTACTAGCACGGAGTGACTGCAAAAAAAAAGTTACCAAATGTAGAGAGAATATGTTATTATTCACCATTTAGAATATTATACAACATTTAAATCTTGCATTGCTGTAATCTTACAGCATTGCACTAAATTGGGAATGTGCACAAAAAGTTAACAGTTTTATTCCCAATTTGTGTACGCATATCACCGGATATTATTATACAGCATTCGAGTATATTACAAGTTAACTTCAGTCGTCTTAAGCAATAAGGTAGAGCAGAGGATACAAGTGCAAACTATAGTAATTTAGTTCCAAAGATTTCTTTTCACAAGTATCCAACCATGTCCCTGTTACTGCATATTGTTTGGGCCAAACAGAGGTGGAATTTGTAAATCGGTGGTGGAATTTCATTGATGACGGAATGTAGTTTTAGAATTTTGGGAGGACGTCATGGAAACTATATTAATTGAAGTTCTTTTGATTAATAGTAGAAATTTGTTGCAGCAGTTTAGCTTATTCAACCACTTCACTTCATCCTCTTTCATCCATCTTAACGTTGGCACAAACTATCACAGGTTGAAGTTTTCCTCCCCATTTTTTAGCACAGCATACTTGAAGCAGCCTCACACCTTAAATAAAATTATTCGAACTATGTTGGTTTCACTGAACCTGAATGTGTCAGAATTAAATATACCAATAAATGTTTGACCTTTTATATATTTCTGTCCACCACAAATTAAAACAACTGCTTGATCGCTAATAGAACATATGTCAATCCAAATTATATATATATATATATATATATATATGTGTGTGTGTGTGTGTGTGTGTGTGTGTGACACACACACACACACACCATAATTGAACTTTAAGAGATATTACTGATTATACCTTATAGGATCCGTTGGGGCCATAACAATGGCAATTGCCTCTGGCAGCATAACCTAGTCACCCAAAAGGTGCAAATAATTGATATTTGAAACATGTTCCACCCAATAACCAAATTTAGAATTGAAACTGCGTGGTATGTTTGATAGCTTAAGTGGGTAAAGGTTCACAGTTACAAATTTGCTTCATCTATGGTAACTAATTTCCTTTCATCTTCACATCCAGAAAACACAAAGGTTGCACAGAATTATTGTTGATTACGAGTATCTTAAAAGTTTAAAACATGTTAATCCATTGCATCGTGCTGGCTAAAACTTGTGTATGTGGTCTCACAATAAATTAGAATGAAACTGTGTACCTGGTATGAATATTGTGTGTGGAGATCTACTGAGGATAGGAAACAAGTTTGGGAAGGATGTGTCTGCAAGAAACAACAGAGGTAAAAACAAAATTGAGACTAACATAAATGTGCAAACAGAAATATGCTATTACAATTTTTTTTAAATAATAAATAAAATTAAATAGATTTTTTCTATACTAATACAGATGATTATTTTTACCAACTGTCTATACACTTGTCAAACTACAAAAGTTTATCCAACACATGGTCATCTCCAAAAATTTTTCAAGTAAAAATTTCTTAATGATGGTACAATTAAGACCTGAGGTATGCACAATGGAATGATTAATCAGAGTATGTTCCCCTTCCCTTCCTATTTTTTTTCTTGGATGTGTATATACTCAAAGTCAAAGAATGGGATCATACACTTGACTAACAAATAACAACTCACAGAAATGTAGTTTTAAGAGACAGTACTTATGCATCATAAATCATAATCCCCCTCAAGGCCCAAAAAAAAGGTTAGGAAGCAGTTTAAATAAATATACTGACATGAACCCACCCCACAGGAAAAAGGGACTACTCAGCTTGTATTGAATGTATCTCCTCCTCATTTAGTGCTTGACACTGAAATATGAACGATTAAGGATAAATTTCCTCAGAAATCATGCATTACATATGCAAGGTAAAACCGATAAACTGAATTCATGTAGACTTACAGAATTTGAAGTTGTCTCTTGCTTTGTTATTATCAGTGTTGTAACATAGAAAGTTTGATCTCTCTGCATTCATTTAAATAAACAGTTCACGTGAGAAAGTAAGTTGAGATAAAATAATCGATAATAAATTTGCCACATAATAGATACCATAGGCTGCGCCAATAATTTGTATAAATTGTGTTAGGAAAAAAACACACTAGAAAAGCACCATGAATCCCACAGGTCTCCAAATTTTTCTTTGTATTATCACTTGCAAGTTCCATAAATTCTTCCATCAACCTCCTTGACTGCAAACAAGTTCACATATTTGAACGGCATATTGTTTTTCAAGTACAAATTCCACAAAAAAAGTCTGTTCTCACTATATGCACGTCGCGAACAGATTGGGATGTTGAAGCCACGATTGCTTGTCAACTCAGGAGTAGCAATATGAGAAACATGGTCAACAAGCGGAAGGTGTTCAGTGAAAGATACAACAGAAGGAAAGTGGACTTCAACTTGATTTATGTTGATATTATTATAAAGGCGCCATTTGTTGACTTATGCGCCACTAGGTATTGCAGGCGTCCACTCCCATCTTTGAAATCTCCTTTGCCACATCTTGTACAAAATTTATAGTTATGCTAATTTTAGTTCATTAATCAAGCACTAATATTTGAGATGTGCAAGGTAAACAAAGTTGTGATTATTATTAATTATGAATAACTGGGAAAGCTACCTATACCATCTTGCATCTAGCGGGTTGACCATCACAACCTGTACGAGAATCACTTAACAATTAAATTGGCAACTAGTTCTTTTGAGCATGTTAATTGATTGAATGAGAAATTGAAATTATCTTCATGTTGTTAATAACATACAAGCAACTAAAATTTAATATCCACATAAGTATGTGTGCACAAAGTATGTTCATTTTCTGTTTTGAGCGGGATTCGGACCTCTGATCTCTCATTATAGATAAGGGTGTTCCGGGATTTCACGGTCGGACTAAAAAATTGTAGTTTGTTCCAATTATTAGCAAAGATAGGTCTCATTTTCAGATCTACATTTGCATATTTTTTAAATGTGCATGTGCATTTTCAGAAAATGTAGTATGTAGGTGTGCATTTTCAAAATGCATGTATACAAAATTGAAATGTTTAATAAGTTTCAGATGAGGCATATTCTTGATTCTTATTCAGGACTATTTTTAAATTTGTCTTATATACTTCGGAATTTATTGTCTTCAACTTCTATGTTTTTGTTGAAATATTTAGTTATCACATTATTTTTGTTTATCCCACCAACAAAACTGATTTTGTAACTGAGACATGCTAATTCACATATAGTCAATCAATCTAAGTACCAAAAACAAACAAACTAATTCTCAAGGCAGTTCGACAATTTTACGATGAATAGCAATGCCAAGGAGCAATGACACATATAATATAACTGTGGAATACATAGAATGCGACGATAAGTAACAAAATATACAATTGAAGATACCTTTCTTGAATGGTAGCTAGCAAAAGCCTGATCTTTCATGTCAAATATGTTACTCAAATCTAGATCACTATACTTTGTTTCAATCTAGTAAAAAGAACTCCCTAACTATTTGTACTGATTTAGTTCCTCTTGATGGATCCTTCAAAAGCTGATCGATACAAACATATAAACTGGTTTATTGCTCCCTAGAAATACAAAATTACAATTAAGTTATGCTATAAAGATATAAAATGCATTATTATAAAAAAAATTTACTAGTTGTCTGCACATGTCAAAATTAGTCATATGGGCATGTATAAAAAAGGTTATATTCAAGAAGTTGTATACAGTAGACACACAACCATCAACGAGAACTAAAGGTTCAACAATGATGACACAAGTGCGAGAAGCTAGCTGCATTAGCTAATATCAATGAAAATTTAAAATAGTTTACGTAATAAGATATGACTGCATGGGAAGTCCAAAATTTTGAAGAACGTACGAAAGAAAGAAAAACACTCAGTCCCTGCTTCTATTTGCGTCCGCCATGATTGATGAACGACGTGCACATAAACTAAAGATTATATGCATGCTTCCATAATGATCATAGGTCAATATGGATATACACATCATAGGACTATGTTATGTCCTCCAACATACATGTTGAAGTTGATACACAAAACAATCTAAATTCATTCATAAAATAATTGTATAACAGCAAGCAGTATCCTATGAAGCAACACATAACGTAAATACTAGCTTTCGTTTGTTTGCTTGAGGCACACGTACAAGAAAAAGCTAAGAGCATTTTATGCAAAACCATAAACAGTATAAATCTCATAGCAGAACAAGAAAGATAGAGAAAGATGATAAAAGGAAGAAAGACACTGCGTGAAGTTGAAACCAAGCATTAATTTCACAGAAAAATGGGTGAAACAAGAAGAATCTACAATATCCCATACCATGGATGCTTTGTTTACATAAAAAAGAATATTTCCAACATGGACAAGTGAATTTGTCAACATGGACATTCTTTGATTGACCACAACAGAAGGAAATTCATCATTGCGATCAACACCACAATCATTTGCTTGCTAATCTAAAAACAATTATTTTTATTTCCAGTTTGATATCGCACTGGCAAAATGGGCCACTTACACTAACAATTATATGTGACTATACATAGCAAATGAAACTGCAAAACTTGTCGTCAAGCAAAAACAAACAAAAAAAGAAAATATTAATGTTCATTAACAGTTAGAAGCTTCTAGGCAAACAACAACATTTCTTTGCTCTCTTTCTTCTAACTTAAAAGAAAACGATTATACCTTCCTTCATGAATTCAAGAGACATACCTTCTCAGATTTTAGGGATCTGGGAACGAGGGTTTAGGAACATAAAAAGCACGTCTCCTTGCCTAATTCGCCTTGCCTGAGTTGAATCAACAACTCTCGAATCGCCTTTCAATTTTTGCCTCGCCTCGGTCGCCTTCGCCTAGCCTTATCTACCCTTGAATCGTCTACCCCCAGATTTCCTATTCTCGTCATCCTCGATCGCCCTGTTTAGAGGCGCCTTCGACTGTTATTTTTTCGATCGCGAAGCAGAAGAGAGCAAGGATTTTTTTTTATTGAAGCAGCCGACGATATGAGCAGAATTTGGGAAGGGATCAGTTTATCGTGATTCGTTAGTAGATAAATGGGTCGGGCACGGATAAGTGATCTGGGCATAGTATTATATTGGACGTTTTTATTTTGTTATTATCAGTGTATTTGAAATATACAAATTGAAAAATTAAACATGTGTTCTATTTCAAATCTAACAGATATTTCTGCCGTCACCTCTCGCGCTCTTTAAAGAAATTTCGAGGTCATATTCCAAAAAATTGTACTATTATACAATTTCAAGAAAAAAATGATAAGATTTTCGAAGGTGTTAGACCTTACTAGACAACACTGCAATATTGCAGAATATGTAACTAAACTTATGCTTAAAATAATGAAATATATTGAATAAAATAGATCTATTTGTTTATTAAAGTTTACTAAACTAGTAAGTATCAAATAATTGTTTTGATTATAAATTATTAATCATTACGATATTTTAATAAACACTAAAAAAATTAGAAAATTTAATGCAAATCTATAAGTAAAACAACGTTTGTGAAATGGTTATATTTGAAAATGACAACTTTTAAAAAAGTCATCGTTAATTAATATATAATCTAATATTAATAAATAATAATTACTGCAACGGGCATTTATGGTCGTTGTAAAATTAACATCGGTTAAAATGATTATTTTTCATATAGTGTAGTAATATTATTAATCATAAATTATTAATGTTTATTGTTAATTATAAATTATTGATATTGATTACTAGATATATGTTACTTACTAATAACTGGAAGCTAATATTAGGTTTGTTGGAATATTGATTATATATAATAATTAATAGTTAGAGATAATTTATTAATAATCATTAATTATTATAATTTATAAATGATTAGTATAATATTATTAATGATTGATTATTAAATATTAATAAATAATAAAATATTATTAATGATTAGTAATTAGTAATATGATATTATACTTAATAATCAGTAATATATGATTAATGATTAATTATTAAATAATCAAAACTAATTTTGTGGAAGTATTGTAATTATTAATTATTGACTGTCAAAAATTAGCGTCTATTACAACGGACATTTTGTGACCGTTGTAAAATAGACATCTATTACAACGGACATTTTGTGACCGTTGTAAAATAGATATCTATTACAAGTGGCATAAAAATAACCGTTGTAATAGCATTTATTACAACGGGCAATATATGTCCGTTGTAGAAAGGATGTTGTACAGGCATCTATTACAACGGTCAAGAAAATGACCGTTGTAACAGTAGTCTATTACAACGGGCAGCAAAAGCCCGTTGTAAAATGGACGTTGTAATAGATCTGTTTTGCTGTAGTGTTTTTTTATGTTTTGAAATCATATAAATCTACATATATGAACTTGTTGTATCTTCTGCTTAGATGTGATCCATACTTTTAGATCACTTTTCTTTTTCAGTTTTTGTATATCTAGATTCTATTTTAGTGGATCTAAACTTTTTAGATCTAATTAATTTTAACTTAGTGGTTTTTAGATATCCACCTATTCATATTTGATTTGGTATTATGATATACCAAATATTTTTTTTAGGAAGATCCATTCATTTTCTTTTTATAATATTATATATGGATCTTTTACCTCATATGCCATACATAAAACATCTTCATTTGCTACTTTATCTTTTTAATAACAGAGAAGCCATTGCTAATAGGTATGCATATATGTAAATAGCAAGCTGCTTGTTAACCAACATATATATTACTGTGGCCATTATTTTTGTTATGTAACATGGTGTATGGCTCCTTAACGGTTTGTATTATTTCATTATTTTAAGAAGTTCATTGCAAATGCATAGAGAAAGACTTGCAGATTTGGATTTTTTTTTTATGATCCCGTGCCGTAATATATTCAATTTATTACATGCATGTCTACGGTCCTATTCTATTTTACGAGATCTGCATTTTTTATGATATAATAGGACTACAGTTTCATCGTTTTATCTGTTCGTTAATTTGCAAATTCGTTTTGATAATTATAGAACATGTATACTGATATGTGAATTTTGTTTAATTATGCATCTGCAATTATTATTTTTGTGTAGTTCACAAAAATGTCGAACACTGAAATCCATTTATAATCTCAATGCTTAGAGAGTACCATTAAAAATGGTAATAATATGTCCCAGAAAGATAAAGCAAAGGCCCTGATATTTTTAAGAGGTCATATCCACGATGATCTAAAATCAGAATATTTAACTAGAAAAAAAAAAGATCCTCTCCACTTATGGAACTCCCAGAAGGAGCATTATGACCAAAAGAAGACGGTCATACTTCCAAACACAAAGCAAGAGTCGTTGAACTTGAAGTTCATATGCAAATGACGTGAAGCTCATATGATCTAAAGTCCATATACAAATTCTTTCAAATAAGGAACTTGAAGTTCATATGCAAACAAGAACCTGAAGTTCATATGCAAACAAGGAACCCGAAGTTCATATTCAAACGAGAAACATGAAATAAAGCAAAAAAGCATATAATTGCATTTAATATTGCATATAGCAATTGACCTGTAAAAGGAAAGGGTTTGAAAAATCAATGAAATGAAAATTTTCAACAAAAAGGAAAAAGTCTTATATTCCAACTTTATGCTACATGTAATCTCTTGAAGAAACTTATTATTGGAAGAGATCATTACATTTATAATAAATACTATTTTCTTGAAGAAAAATAGTAAAATGACTCTTATATGTGAAAAAAATGGCAGTTTCTAGAAAAGTTACTTTAATTTAAAATATATAATAACGATATATGAATTATGATAAAACTTGAAGTTTTATTATAGTCATTTTGGAACATATTATATTTCTAGAAGAAATATTTCATTGTTTCTTAGGATAACTTTTACAAAGAAAATATGCATCCTGAAGATCATATTGAGTTAAGATCTAAATATTGATCTTAATTCTGCACACCGAAAGTGAATGCAAAAACTATTTTTGTCATTACGTGGAAAATTTAGAACCTGCAGTTTCTAAAAAGGCAAGAAGCAATTTTGATATAAAAAGAAAGATTGAAAGGATCTTCATATGAGTTGTATAATTTAAAAAAAATGTAATTTTTATGTTTGTGAGTTTTATGTATAAATTTACAAGTTTTTCAAATCATTCATATTGAAGAATAAGAAAAAAAATTGAATCTGAGTATGTAGTTTATTTTTGTTCATAGTTGTGAATTTTATGTACAGATCTGTAAATTTTTGAACCATTCATGTTAGAGAATGTAAAATGTTGATTATGTGATTGATAAATATATTATACTATCTTACTATCATAAATGCATTGAATGTTAGAGAATGCATTGTTATGATAATATATTATATTACCTTATTGTAATAAATGCATTGAGTGCATTAGTTATTGTTAGTTAATTGATGTATGTTTGTATTTGGAATATGAATAAACATATGTATTATTATTCGATGTATTTAGATAGTAATAACTAATGTTATGGAAGAAAGGATAGAACCGCAACCTGAAGTTGTGCAAAGAAAATATTTATACTAGAAGTTGTATAACTCAAAGTCTTGGACCTAAAGTCTTGCATTATATATATATATATATATATATATATAAACATTTTTGATAAAGTATACAAGTTTGAAATCTTGTCAATTAGCAAAAATATAAAAGCTTCTAAATTAATAGTACGTTAAAAGATTGAGAACCAGAAGTTCATCATAAATTTATATAATTGATATGCATATGTTTGTGTATATATATGCATAGGAACTCGAAGTTCCTCAGTCAATGAATTTGGAATAATTCATAATTTAAAAGCATGAAGCTTTATTCAAACCGTGTGAAATAATAACATTACACTTCTTAGTTAAAGCATATGAGACAATAATAAAGCATCCAAAGATTGCACAATTTTCAAAATGAGTTGTATCTTGCTTATATATTTATATTTACATATCGTATTGAAGAATAAATTTTAACAACTCGAAGTTGTTAAATGTTTTATTTGAACCAGAAGTTCAACACAGTAGAACTAGAAGTTCAATACAGCGAAACCAAAAGTTCAATACAGTGGAATCATAAGTTCAATACAGTTGAACCAGAAGTTCAATACAATTTAACAAACTTGAAATTTTTTATATATTATTTGAACCAGAAGTTCAATATAGATAAACAACTTGAAGTTGTTCATATATTTCATTTGAACCAGAAGTTTAATACAGTTCCAAATCAGATATTTTGGATATTATGATATGATATTTAAGATTCGCATTGATATTGCTTGATAAGCAAAAATTAATGATCGGAAACTTATGAACAATTTGTTCTAAAGTAAGTAACTCGAATGCGAAAGAATATGCAAATCAATTGTATATGTAATACGTGCACGCACATATATACAAATATATGCGAAAAATTTATTAACAATCTAAAGTTTTCATGAGCTCATATTATAAATCATGCATACATTGTATTTCAGAAAGTCGATTGACATCAATATTGAATGACCTGAAGTCATGTGCATATTCAAATGATAGAAAATTCCTCCGAGTCATCGGATCAATGAAAGGAAATAAGTAATGCAATGTGAATGCATCTTATCAATTAATAAGAGCATTATCCTCCTACAATTGAAATACATCTAATGTATTTGCTAGCTATGATGCTATAATGAATCAAAAATGAATCCAAAGTAGGTTTATTATTTAAAGTGACAATGTTTGCCAACATTGAGGGGGAGGATAAAGGAATCATCAATGCTAAATATTTGCTAACATATAGAATTATGCAAAGTATAAAGTAACTTGCATAAATGATCAATTATGTCCCAAATAGAATTTCTCCAATATACATTTGAATCCCCAAAGGATCAAAAGGTGTAAATCACAGCTGAAAATGTGGTATAAAAGTCAGTTCAAAATATCTTTGGAGTAAGTCATAAAGATGCAAAATAAAGGAGGTAAGTGTTCCTAAAGAAACACTTAAAGGTGCTTTAAAAGAAACCCATGACATGATTGTCAAAATAACCCCAGAAGTGGTTTAGGTACCTAAAGTATGGTAATTTTTTGAGATCTCAATAAATCATGTATAGAACTGACAGAAAATAATTATCGATGATAAATTAATAAATAATAAAGCGCTTACATTTATAAATGGATTAAAATCCCATATTAGATAGAAACATGATTGACCATCATGAAATTCTCCTAAATAAGATATATGGACCTGCAGTCCATAAGATATGAACCTATAGTTCATAAGATAAAATAGAAGTACAGATAATGACAAAAGCACATAGAAGTTACTGAAACACCATAGAGTGTCAAGTGCCATGAGCATTGTATTTTTCTGAGATAATTGAATTGATTAAAGTGGTGAAAGTGTTTAAAACACGTACAATACCCTGAAGGTATAAACGATGAAAGTATACATATTCTAGAAGAATTTGAATAACTTTGGTAGTGATAAAGAGCAAGAAATGTAAATTACAACATTCTTTTAAGTATTGTTGTGATGAAAATCTTGAAATAATTCATGTTGAGTAGATCACTTCCTGCTTTCAAGAATTGTTGTAGTGAAACTCTTAATATCCATTGAAGTGGTAGTTGCGATATGCAAAAATTATTATGATATATAAGTTCCTGAAGAACATAAAGAATACAAAGAACATGTCCGATCGATTACAGCATTCTTCTAAGTATTGTTGTAATGAAAATCTTGATATACTTCAATATGAGTAGATTACTTCCTGCTTAGTGTTGTTGTAATGAAAGTTGTCTCATTCATTAAATGTGTATTGCAATATTCAAGCTCGATTGAAACAGAAAATTATAAGCACCTGAAGTGTATTCATAAATGAATATTAGTATCATACAAATCACAAAAGGTAGGTTTTTTAAATAAGAAAGCATGCCTGAAGCATGGAAATGCACATGAAGTTTTAAAAGAAAAACTTCATTAAGAAGTATTTGAAAGCAATTTGAGTTATTGAATGAATAATATGAATTCAGAGAAAAATATTAAATTAGGGGGAGCATCCATAAGTATGATATAATGTGCTCTTTTTTCTTAACTAAGTTTTTCCCCACTGGGTTCTCTTAGTAAGGTTTTAATGAGGCATGGGTCATGATACAGAAGTATCAACCCAAAGGTAACATACAAAAATAAGTTATAATGTACTCTTTTTCCTTATTTAAGAATTTTCCCACGGGGTTTTTCTTATTAAGGTTTTAACAAGGCATAACATTGACCCGAAGAAGCATACTACTTTTGACGTAGTAAATTTGACATTGTATATTGTACTCTTTTTCCTTCACTAAGATTTTTCCCATCGGGGTTTTCATAGTAAGGTTTTAACGAGGCAACATTTTGATCCAGAAGTATCAAACATATTTTGATGTAGTAAACTATTATTTATGAAGAAGACAAGGCAGTTTGGTGGCTCAGATTCAAGTGAATTATATCAAGTATGAATTAGACGGAGCACATTTCTTCTAAATTTCTCTTCACACATGCATGAAAGTATAACAAGAAAGAGGAGAAACAAATTCAGTTTCAAGAAAAGAGGGTAGATCCGTTCTAAAAAGCAATTTCCAAATCAACATTGTAGAAGATGATATACAAAATTGGCATGCGTTGACTTCATCAATAGACTAATTGAATAATGGGTTATAAATAAGGGGTAGCATATAAAATTATGCTATAATGTACTCTTTTCCTTCACTAATATTTTTCCCACTGGGTTTCTGTTAGTAAGGTTTTTAATGAGGCATTATCTTGATCCTGAAGTATCAAACCTTACGGTAACATTGTAAAACATGTTACCTAAAGAGGAAATAAATCTGCACTCTTTTCCTTGTTTATGATTTTTTCCCATAGGGTTTTTCATAAAAAGGTTTTTAATGAGGCATTGTTTTGATCCTGAAGCACCAAAATCTTTTGAGTAATATCATTTTAATATGATATTCATAATGTCAGACGTTGTATTCTTTTTCTCGTTCAAGGCTTTTTCCATTGGGTTTGCCTGATAGAGTTTTGAAGGCAACAGACAATAGTTGTATCGACTGAACGGATATATGCAAGCAAGATAATAATAAAGGGGAGCAATCATCATATATGTTTTAAAGGGACAACTTCAAGTTAGCAGAGCATTCAAGTTTTTAAAGACGCATATTCAAGGGGGAGTGTTGTAATATATATATATATATATATATATATATGAATGTTGTAAATATGCTTTTATTAGTTCTATGTTTAGTCCTACATCATGGGAATAAGCTAAAGATCATCTCCAAAAGCCTATATATAAAGGAGCCAATGTAATAGAAAGAATATATATCTGAATGAATAGAAATGTCCTTTATCCCTTATTTCTTCTGTTTTGTGTTCATTTTATAACATTTTCTAGTTCTAGTAACAAATTACAATTTGAACTCATCATCCAATGGACAGAACTATGTACAAACTTACCAGTGGGCAATTTCTCATTATCAAAAAATTCATCCACTTAACTCAAATCAATAGGATACTTATTCAACTTAGCATTTCAATCCAATATAACGTGGCTGCAGTGCTAATGTGATGTTATTTATCAACCTTGGCTGCAACATTTCAACCTCGAGTTAGAGATAGGAAATATTTAAAAGTCATAAATGGATAAATTTTAAATAATGCCAAAAAGTTAAAATAAATTACACGTTTCATTCTCTAATGTTATCAGAATTTATGTGTAATATTAAGAGGATAAATGTGCTTAATATGTTACTAATGTTAGGTGTCTTGAAGGAGTCTTTACTATTATATTGCATACATTTACACTATAAAACAAGTCATTGATACCTAACAACAATATATGCGCAAATGAGCTATTAGTTATTCCAACATCATCTCTACAGGGAGTGAAACTTATCAAGCAAATGCTAGGCATTAGATAGCATGTTTCTATGTATTAATCATTTAATTTAAAGTGAGACCGGTCCAATAAAATTACTATATTTTTTCTTCTTTAAATGGTTTAGACACCAATATCACAACGATTACTATATCCAGTTAATTTGATCTACCTTTTAGAGCTTCATATCTAAATATCAGGCTTACAAAGTTCAAATTGTAAAGCGAGATGTAGTATAATATATTTTCATGTAATGTTGGTTTAATATGGTAAAAGACATATATTATATTTACCTTGTCCAATATGTAGTGATGCTCATTAACGTTCAGGCAATTATCATTAGCACATAAGATAGCATGATATCCGCTTCATGTTACAACTCCAAATATGATGATATAAATTAGGTTCTTCAACTGTTAACATTAAACTGATAGAAAAGGAGTAAAATGCTATCAGTATCACAATATTTGTGTCTTATCGGTATTCAACCTAGTGAAAATGGAAAAGTGTATGTAAAACATGAATATAAACCTTTCAAATTTACGTTAAACTGAAGAAGGAAAAATATATTGTATCGGCAGTATTATGACCCGTATAATTTCATCATAGAATAAAAAAAATTATCCATGGTTATGAATTTAATGAAATTTTCAGTAGAATATTTAGTCTAGCCTAAGCGGATTAAAGAAAACACATTAAAACAATGCCAAATGTTGATATTTACCTACAAAAATAAAAGTTTTAAATTTTATGAAAATGATCTCCCTATGTCCATAATCCCTATTTCAACTAACATTTACATATTAAACATTACATCCATGATGGTTTCACCTATTTCAATATAATGATGAACTAAATTAACAATAGATAATTAATAAGAAAAAAAATGGATAGGAATGCAAAATTTTAGAAAAGGATAACACATTTATCTGCTCATGTACTTTGGAAAATAAAATGCTTGCAAAAAAACTGAATTTTCCATTGGAATTCCATATCCTTTGTCATAAACACTTTTCCCATTAATGGGAACTACCAAAATATACTAAAAGAGGAAGGGAAATAGCATAAAAGATAGGCATATATGAAATACAAATGTGAATGAACATATTGTATGTGCCAAAAGATTCATAATGAATGGAGAGCACATTTATGCGTTGGATCCTCATTTTCTAGCAAAATTAACGTAGATTCCAATATCATGAATTTATGTTTTTCAGGTCGTAACAAGTCAAATTTTTTAGAGAACGTGTAATATTCGTAGACATAATTGGGGTTAAATGGTAGATAAAATGTTAAAAAAAATAATGCTCAAACTTTGACATAAGTCCACATGAAACCAACAGGAAAATAGGTTTGAAATTTTGAAGTATGAAAAGTAAAAATAATATTACACAAAACTCAAAAGAAGAACTGTGTAAATCTTGCAATAAAGAAGCCATATGAACCAAGTTTGGCAGAATAGAGAGTTAAATTTTTCTACCATGATCCATTTTAAACATTATAATCTGAGGAAGCAAGAATGACAAAAGGAAATATGTTAACATAACCAAGTTCATTGAATTCAGAAATATTGCACAAAATTTTAAGTTAAACTATAAATTAAATGTAAATATGATTTACATTAGTAAGTTGAAATGACACCATTAGATATATATGAGTTAATGCTTACAAAGCATAGATTATGCTATACTATACCACATAAGAGAGAAGTAGGAAAACAATAAAAGGCGCTCTTTGTCAATATGGACGTAACAATTCATATTCACTATTTATATTAGTTGTCGTGGAGACAGTTATCTTTGATATACATTATTTTAACATTAGCAGATGGATGGTTCTTGAACATCATGATAGAAAATTCTAACAATGTGGTTTGATAATTTTATAATGACAGCTAATCTAGTTGAATTATTTATCTAAGAGTAGTAGGTTACCAGAGCGAGGTCAAAGTGAAAATGTTATAGTTTATGACTACTTGGCAATCATTCTCATGTCACCTATCCCATCTCATCTACATAAAGCATTGTACATAACATTGCGATACTAAAATTTGTGAAAAAAGTTTTACTGAGACGTTTGAAATTAATAATAGGCAGCTGAACTGAACAAAAAGTAAAGTGAAATTGAGTTGTTCTCCTTTCATCATGAAATCTTTTATATTATATCAACAATAAATAAAAATTGTTTTCCCTAAGTACATAATGCATGTACCTATATAAATTACATAGTGGAATGCAAATACACTCAAATGTTGTCACTATAATCGAAACTGAAGTGTATAATATTATACATATGGAATGATATAGCAAGTTAAAACTAATTTATACTTGGAATGGTGGCTTGAGAAGAGCTGTAGAAAAATGCCAAATGCAGCCAGGTAGAATGATAATGCCTTTATAACTAAGTTAAACTGTAAAAATGGTTATTTTTATGTTGGAATAGTTCAATTGTACTGCATTTACCAGTTATCGTAAGAAAACACCGGTGTAAAATTTTGATTTAATTCATATAGAACGTCGATAATGTAGCAAAATTTTGACGGTTTATGTTGTTGAAATCAGCATCATGCCTAAGTCTTATCACCCAAATGCTAAAAATGAAGCTATATTACATAAGAAAAAAGGGAAAAGGATGAAAAGAAAAGATTGAACATATTTTATTAAATTAAAAGTACAAAAATGAAATCGAATTACCTTTGAACATGAAGCTAGTTTATTTTATTTTGTCTCCTTGAATCTTTTAATCTAGGCCTTCATAATTGATGTAAAGTTTTTACTTTTTTATTGAGAGTTTTTTTTATGCCATCGTACTCTGTTTTTTGGGTCATAGCATGTAGAAGTATGAATGGCCAAAGTAACATGTCGAGAACATTGAGTTCATTGAATTCAGAATTTTTGAATCAAGTGGGAAAGTATGCTACAAATTGAATATAAGTATGACGTGCATTAATACTTTTAAACTGTAGTATTAGATATATCAGATAAGCCAGAAAAAATATGTTATTGCAACATATTAAATAAACATGAAAATAACATTTAAAAAGAGCACTTCATTAATATGGATGAGATGATTCAAACTTGCATTGTTTATATTAGTAATCATGCAATTGGTTGTCTTTGACAAACCACTAAATTTTAGTACAACAAATAAATAGTTCTCAAAGATCAAAACATAAACTTTCATCAATATGGTTCAAAATTTATTAATGACAAATAGTATAATGAAAAATCTATCTGAAAGCAACAACCTACTATTTAATAGAGACTGCTAGAACTATATGCATTTAGCTCCTTTGTGTACATCATATGTTTATCTGCATAAAGCATAGTAGAGAGTAATGTCACAAATTAAAATTACTAAAATGGTTCAGCTAAAATATGTATATTATTTAGAAGTAGCTAAACTGAGCAAAAGGTTAACTGGAATTGGGATTATTTTCCTTACATCATTGAAAATTTGTGTGAAAAATATACAAACTGCCTTTAGTAGTTAGATAACATGCCTACTTATTCAAGTTACATAGTATAGATATTTGTAAACGAAAACATTATAACCAAAGCAAAGACTACATACATGCACAGATGTCACAAGATGTAAGCAGAAAATAACTTAACAACATGAGAAGAGTTATACAAAACTCAAGATGTGATCATGAATATTGACTATGCCTTTATAATTAACGAAAGCCAGTTCCTTTGGTATCAACAGATCTTTGATTTAGTGCAGTCATCGATCATGTTAAGAGAATATATATATATACACATAGATCTAATTAAATTCGTTTGTAACGCAATTGATGTAGCAATATGACATCGACATTGTTCCATGATTCTTGTCACTTAAATATTAAAAATCATACTAATTTAAAAAGGGAAAATTATAAGAAAAGGAGGAAAAAATGAATTCAAACCTTATCTTTTATAAGCATAAATTTCAATTGGAGTTAGCTTTACTGAATTTTTGTTTAAGTTTCTTTTTCAAAAAGGAAATCTATCCTTATTACATTTTAAGCAAGCTGTAAGACAGACATGTCACGAGTAAGTTTCAGCAGTATTAATAAATACAAAAAGAAGCGTAAAATCGACATTATAATACACAATAGTAGGAATATAAAATTTGCGACCATATTAGTACTTAACAATTTATCATGATAAAATTAACAATTTGATTCACTTTTTAAAAACTAAGTTGAAGTCAAAACTACGAGTAATTAATCAAATATGCACTAACCTTGGAACATCCATATAATGAAGGAAAACCTGTACTTAACTTGGAAACATAACATAGATACCAAATTAAATTATAACAAGTTTGTTAAGACTTAAAAAGAGAACAATGTTGATAAGAAGATACTGCTCTTGCAAAATCAACATGAAATGCTCCGATATAAAGTTACATCAATAAATGCAAAATTTAGTGAGAATACAGACATGGAAGTCATTTGATGATGAAGACAGAATATGAGGGAAAATGTGTAATAAGAAGAGATAAATGCATTTGACAGATTGGACTAAAATCCAAAAAATACACGCCAACGTCGGAAGAAATGCTTAACGTATTAAATCCCACTACCATTACCGATTGTGTAATGACCCACATTTTTGACCGTTCAAATCGACAATAAACCACACATGTCGACCCGAACAAACCATAAATACAGGCAGTTATCGGGAAAAGAAGAAAAAGAGGAAGGAAGAGAAAAACAATAACAGAATCTCACAGCGGAAGGACAACATATAATAAATAAATAGCAGTTAAAAACAGTTGAAATATATATACATCGACTATCAGAGTTATACATATACAGGTTTTGATCACATGGCAGCGAAAATAAAATGCAGCGGAAATACATATATATATATATTATAGATATATATACCAAATCTTCGTCTTCAGCCTCCAAGGTACAGTCATCTTCGGTAACTGCAACGTCTGCTGACCCGAGCGCATTTCATAAAAGAAAACACAACAAACACTCGGATCAGCACTAAATCATTCTCATATTAGTCAAATCAAATTACTAAATAACATCAGTGTCATGGGTGCAGTAACTCAAGAGGTGTTACGGGATTTTTCCATCTCTCAAGGGTCCGTTAAACTAATACATAGATAGTATAATACGCTATTATAATAGTGTCTACTCAGTTAAGTGTAAATACTAAAAATAGCGTAAGCAGGATTACATTTTTACCCTTGCACCGTTTATAATACCGTAGTCTATACAGTACCGTAAACCCACCGTAAACGATGGCATCAGAGGGCACTTCATAGGTATGATACAAATCAAAATCGTATGGGCCCGATAAGGGTAATATGACAAGGCACTCGAGGCAATGCCCAGGGTAGGATTCTACCAATTGCACTCCCGGACCGGTGGTAATGCATAGCAGCCACTACCGCCCACCTCGGAACACACTCCCAAAATCATAAATGGGCACAAATCATCATCATCATCATCATAGTCGTAGAAATAGTATCGAAGAAGTGTGTCCGATCAAAGGTGCTGCCTCAATTAGTCACGGTATAGCTCCTGCTTTAGTCATTTCAATTCTGACCCGAAGGTCAGGGCTATTTCGTCATCGTTCATCTTCTTCGATTCAATAATCGCCTCCAAGTCATCATCTTCCATTCTGGATACGTCCTAATGTTCACAGTTGTTAAAGTGGTATCGACACTGACAAAGAGTATGCTTTAGGTCGACTCTGGTCCCCTTAACAACCAACGTTTACATTTTCCACATCGGTCGGTTCTTTTACATTTCACAAAGGTTCGCTTTCATATCAAAATATCATATTTTGTTTCGAACCCATTTTATATTCAAAATAGAATATAATTTCATATCAAAATATCCCAATCATTCCCAAACCGATTATATTCCAAATTAGAATATATTTCCATGTAATTTATTATACCCTTATAATATTTCAAATCGATCTATATTCACATAGAATATACTTAATCTTAAAAGATTCAGTTATTTCAAATCGATTTACATTTGAAATCCCTTCATATTCAAATAGAATATATATTTTTCCATATCTATTCATTTCAATCTTTGGAAATCCCATTTATATTCAAGTAGAATAAAATCTACCTTTTCATATCAAATTTAGTTAAAAATCAATTCATATTCAAATAGAATATAACTTATATCAACTCCATTTGACCCAACGGTTTAAATCCAAACACTTTCCATTCGGAAGAATAATTACAATTCATAAAATAAATTTTGAAAATAAAACTTATAAATCAAACCTTATATAAAATTTACTTATACAGAATCATTAGAGTGTACTAAGGTAATTTAAATCACTATACATATACATAAAACAAGCTTACTAAATAATTTTTAAATAAAAATATATATATGAAAACTTCACTTATAACAAAGTAGATATATAGTTTATAAATAAAATAAAATAAAATAAATTAAGAATAGAACAAAATAAAATAGAATTTTAAACCTTAAATTGTTTCTCCTTCCAAATTTCAACACTTGAATCTAAATTCCAGTCTCAAATGGAGTTACACCATTTCAATATCTTATTCCAACCCATTCAACCCATTTTCCATTTCGAGGATTCAAAACCATATTCGTATTTAGTTTAAAACAACTCCAAATATCCTCGATTACTTTTATTCCAAAATTTAAATTCGAAAATAATTTATTAAATTTGAGTCCACCAATTATTGGAATAAATCCCCAAATCATATTAAATCCAAATTACAAACTTCCAAATTAGTTTGGGAAATTTCTTAACCATTCCAAATAACATCGAGAATTCATATCTTAAAGGAAAAATAAAAATTTTATAGAAAAACTATCGATACATTTCCTTTAAATGAATTTTTCCACCCAATAGAATTCAAATAATTTAAAATCATCTAACCAACCGATGTCCATATATAATTTGCTACCCTATGGCCAAGTGATTTTAAATTTAATTTCTCGATATTCAGGGATGGATCTATCATTTCAATCCAAATCAGGGTCACGGAGATTTATCATTTCACTCTGTGTTCTTAATTTATTTTATCGATAAGGTTTATTAGATGCCCGTAACATCAAGGGTAAATGGGATTTATCGTCACAATCACATGCAATACAATATACTGAATATGTATCATTAACAGTGTCAATATCGAATTCAGTAATAAAATCCAACCAAGCATCCATCACACCATTCTATTTAACTGATCCGCATTAAACTGTTTCAGGATTAGCAAGGATTCAAATTTCCAACTAGAAATTTAAATTTAATTAAATAACTAATTATCGATCCAATTTGCATGTTAACACATTGGTATATCAAAATTTAAGCAACCAAATTTAACAGCCAATCACAACCATGCGACCAAACTATTTCATAATTTAATTCGATAAATATGGGAATAATTCAGTGTTTCGTAAGCAAAGAATCACTCACCTTTGTGTCCATAGTTGATCGAACGTTCAACTAAAGGGCCAAAAATTTATAGTCTTCAAATGCAGTGAAACCAGTGTCATGTCCGCAATCTCGCCACGATCCCAACGCAACAAACCGTGCGAAAAACCGAGTTAATATGAGAAAGTTATCAGCGATTTACTATTGGAGTTTTAAATTATATAAAGATTAATAAATTAGTACTCTCACCCAATCAGAAGCTGACACCTCAGCATCCCTTCCCGCTCTTTATTCTTGTAGCTACAGCGCCAGACGCGGAGGAAACCCATGGCCCATCCGATTTTGACCAACCCTAGCACCTAATTCCGATGCCCTGAAGGCCTACGACCACCATCATTCCAACCCTCATCGAGAACCGCACCCGTCAGTACCGGACGCCTCAACTCCGGTGGCCCCGGTCGCTCTGCGCCAGCCACGAACGGAAATTAATTTCGTACCCTAAAATGAAAAATTCTAGCGATCCTATAACGACCGGGAATTTCGCTCGATCCGAATCAGTCGCTAAACCGATCAAGACCGTTCGAAATGCCTGATTGTTTTGAGAACATGACAAAATAGAACACAGACGGAAGAACATTTCATTGTTAATTACAACAATTCCATCAGAATACAAGAATATACAGAGTATAAACAAATAATATATATCAGAAAAATATCAGAGATTACAATACATTACATAGCAGCGGAAAATAATACAATACACAACTAGAAGAGATATACGGATATAGAGTTTTCCGGATATCGTTCCAGCTGTAAACCAGGATCTTGTGAATATAAATCTGCAAAACCAAAACTACTAGCTGTCCGTGTCAAAATAAGGGCACCCGGAGTTTAGGTTAAAACAGTAAACTCCGGGTCAGTCATGTGATTGGCGTGAGAACTAAAACAGTTATTAATCTTTATTTTAAAGTTGGGTAAATCGAGGGACCACACCGTATAGCACAGAATGGGTTTCCTCCTGAGAATACCAGTGCATAAAACAATAACGCAATGCTAAATAAAGAAAAATGAAGCTATTATAAGACCCAGGTCCCATCACACAATGCAACACAAGCCGGAGGGAAGGGTTTTACCTTATAATAGCCAAAGAATGCTTGATACGCTAAATTTCATCTTTTGATTCTTAATCAGACTCCAACCGTAAATTAGTGAGAGAACGATTCCCTACGTATTAACCCCGAAGGCTGAAACAAACATCAGACCAATACCCAGGAAACCACCCATCTTAGCTCGTTTCCAGTTAGTTTCTGATTCTATATACAATCATAAATATCAATCATAGACGGCATGGGTACCATATATCATGTCGCTATACTAGGCTCTACAATCAAAACCGCAAATGTCACGTATTTGGAAATTGGATTTCCGTCTATGAACCGAGGCCAAGGATCGTCCTCTACTGATTCGAGACAATCTAGTCTACCATGTCTCAGGAACAGCCGCAACTGCACCTTGGATCGTCAGGACCGGTCCACCGATGTGGATTAAAATGCCTGAACACTACGTTTCCCCACCCTATGGGGTGCAAATGAGCCAACGAATGACTCCATCGGCTTCACATAGTCACCGATAAATCCGAGGTGCCTCGTAACAGCAACAACCACATAAGTCAAACTCGTTAGGGTGTATGAAACCACTGACGCCACTTCTAGCTAGAAAGAAACACATGTCCTCTCCCGTTTCTGGTTCACAACCTGGGTGTAAGGATCACGAATTAACTTTACACAAAGCTATGCCACACAGGCCGTGCTTTGATCATCAGCCACAAGACTTTGCTTTTCAACAGAAGCCTTAATCATTTGCCACTTAGGCATGCCACACAGGCAATGCACTCCATGCGATGGATATCCACCAATATATAACCCCTGAGCTTGTACGTCTAAGAGAAGAGCGGTAAGCAAGTGAATAAATTCTCCGCCACCAAACAGATATATATTCAATAGAAATCAACCACACAGATTAAAATCCAATGTCAGACACACAGTCCATTTACAAGCTCATTCTGGGTCTGAATGAAACCGGAGGCACCTAGTACCCCGCATATCCATCGATCTCCAAGTACGTCTGGACGACCACCAACTGATTCCCTCCTCTTGGGTGTACGGCCCAATCAAGATCATCAGTAATTATCCAAACAACATGAAGACCTCCGGTCTTCAACCACCGTCTTCATCTTCGACTCATCGTCGAATCAGTTATTCAAAATGGGATAAACCAGGTCTTTTTGAATAACTCGCGTATATAATAAACAAGTGTTACACAAACACAACATACGCCTCATTCCAATTCATCAGTCACTAACCGTAAATTAACAAGAGAATAATTCCCCAAATATTAACCCCGAAGGCCGAAATCAACATCAGATCAATACCTAGGAAACCGTTCTGCTTAGCTAACCTACAGTTAGTTTCTAAATTTCACATTCTTAGGGAAAGGTTCCCATTAATTTTATCAAAGATAAATTCTTTTAAATTTATTCTTTAATCTTCCTTTGAATATAACTTCAAACTAGTCAGGATTAGCGAACCACACCTAAGTAGTTATTTATTTTATTTCCCAATACCAACCTATTCATCCCATGAAGTAAAACTGGTCATACTTCATATCTAACACCACGGTGTTATCGGTAAATTCAATTACCATTTCACGTTCAAATCTAATTAAAGATTTAACTATCGCCTGGAGCAAAACTGGTGATACTCCATTCTCGATAATTTCAATCTAATTAAAGATTCATTAAAACTCCACTTAGTTTTAATCTGTGACTGGGTTAAAGAATCAGTGTCATTTAAAACATGGTTCACGATAAACCCCAAAATCACATCACATTTTAATCAGTCCCTAACCGTAAAATAGCAAGTGAGCAATTCCCTAAGTATTAACCCTGAAGGCCGAAACCAACATCAGATCAATACCGTAGAAACTTTTCAACTTAACTAATCTCCAGTTAGTTTCTGATTTTCTTAACTCCTTTGGGTCTAAGAACAATATTATTGAAGATACCGTTCACGACAACCCAAAATCAAATTCCATTAATTATCGGGTTAAAGAACAAGTGTTATTTAAAACACTGTTCACGATAAACCCAAAAATCGATACCAATTCAATTCCAATTAAATATTATTTAATTGGTACACTTAATTAAATCTAATTAAAAAGATTTAATCTTTTTCTCAACTGGGCTTAAGAATAGTGTTAATGAAGACACCATTCACGACAAACCCAAATCACATTTGATATTAAATACAAGGCTCTGAATAGAAAATATATCATCTTATATTCAATATCAAATTCTACGACCAACAAATATCGTATTGGAAATAACGATATTAATATATCTTTCAAATTTCCATAACAATATATGTATCATCATGAAATCCAACATCGAAATATTCCAAAGACAATTTCGATTCAAATCCATTACAATTAAATTATTGGAAATTCTGGTTATTTTAAAAACCCTTTTCAAATCTAATTTATTTATTTAAAAATAAATAGAATTATAATTCTAGTTCAAAACTAGTTCATTTCGATAAAAATCTATTTTTATCTTTTCAAATATGGAGTTTTTCATCCCGATTCTTCCCAAATCATTTCTTATGATTTTACACAAATTATTGATATTTTTAACAATTTTATCAAGGCCCGTACAGTCGATTTCCATCAACGGCCATCGAACTGCACCTACAGCGACCTTTTCCAAATTTGATCTGGACATAATTCCAAATCCAACCGTTAGATTTCTAATTTCTAATATTCGTTAGAAAGCTCTTTTCGATGCGAACCCAACGGTTCCAATTTTAGGAGAATCCGACGGTCGGATCTCCTGCAATATCCATTCGAAGTCAATGGTCGAAATTTGCGAACTGCCGCGGCGCGGCGCGTTCTATTCAGGCCATTATATTATATATATAATATATACTTCGTCGATTCCCTTTTAAAACGGATTTTATAAATCATTTTAAATTCGTTTTCAAAACGATTTCAACTTCTTTTTCGAATTCAAATCAAAATTGAATTTTTCCTTACAAATTCGTTTTAAATTCATTTCAAATCGATTTTCAGTTCAATTTCAATATGTTTTAAACTCAATTCAAAATGATTTCAATTCTATTTCAATCTAATCCGAATTTCAATTCTATTTAGTTTAATTCGATTTTCAATTCTTTTCAATTTAATTCAAATTTCAATTCTTTTCAATTTAATTTGAATTTCAAATCTATTCAATTTAATTCGAATTTCAAATATATTCAATATTCATTGAAAAATGAATAAAATCGATATAAATATCATTCACGTCAAAATGACATCAATCTAATCAACACGGCTTCATCTATTTCTATTTTCAAATATTCTATTTCAAATATTTCTTTTCCAAATATTTCTATTTCAAATATTTCTATTCAAATATTTCTATTCAAATATTTCAATTCAAATATTTTATTTCAAATATTTCTATTTCAAATATTTCTTTTCCAAATATTTCTATTTCAAATATTTCTATTCAAATATTTCTATTCAAATATTTTATTTCAAAATTGGAATGAGGCCCAATCAATTACCATAGATTTTATTTCTATGGACTTCCATACAACACATGTATATATCGACAACGACAAATAATCAACCATCATCTAAAGTGCATTCTACACTGTATAATCATCAAATATAAATATTCAATGCTTATAACAATCTGTCAATCAATCGATCAACATACAACTAATTATTGGGATTAGTGTATGTCATATATCATCCCAATACCCGTGTGGGGTTTCAATCAATCAAACACAGATTTTATTTGTGCAATTGGGCGATGTGTAAAATTTATCGTCTCAATCAATATTAGTCAAATGTGTGTATATAAACAAATCGTCTGATTCATTTATAAATATTTATTTTATATACACGTTAAAAATTATATTTTTAACTATAAAATATTTTCCATTATAAAATATTTCATTTCACATCACATCACACAATCAACTACACATCAAAATCAAACAAACAAACATACAAGCCGTCCATGGTCTGTGGACGACGGGTGTCGGGTGCTACTAAACACCATCTGCATCCTAGTGAGAAGTTCTCACCTTGGGGTTCCACTCCTCCATTCTTTAATTCTGAACTGTTTAGATTCGCTCCTTTCCAACTCAACAATTTCACGCTGTTCACAATAAAAATTATATTTTTATTCTCTACATCATATAAAAATTATATTTTTATTCTTTACATCATATAAAAATTATATTTTTATATGATCCACTGATCAATAGTATCTCCGACCAACTCCAACGACTTCCTATCGACGAGCGCTACAAAACCCATATCTCGGATTTCACAATTGATCCCTAAATCGAAAAATCCCGATCTGCATGCTAGGGTTTCGAAAATTTGCCTGTTTGACTGCGGATTTTGGTCAAATCTTCCACTGCACGTCGAAACTAACCATACCTATAGCTTCCTATCGTCACGAGCTTCGTTTTGATATATAATAAGCCAGGGATTGGAGAAGTTTTTATTTTTGAAGCTTAAATTTTTGTTTTGCTCTAGGTTTTGAAAACAAATTTCAGCCAGTAGAGATAAAAACTGATGGAGAAAATATACGTATGGAGAAAATGGCAGAATGAGGTGGATAAGGGGTTTTATTTATATATTTATAGGAGGCCCAAATATTAGACGAACAATCATCCACTTACATTGATTCCTTTCACATTTTCTCTCGTACAGTCAAACGGTAAGTCGAATTGTAATGCAAATTGAAATCCTATCATAATTCACCGTTCCGGTTTCGATGATGCCGGTTTCGTCGAATTCCGAGACAGTTACCATAACCGTTAAATTTCACAGTTAATTAATAAATAAAATATTCAATTATTCAGTTAACTGTTTTTAATTCAATTTAAATATTCGTTAAATTCAAATTAAATCAAATTATAACTTAAATAAATTCTATAGATTTATTTCATAAATTTAAATTCCACATTTGATTATTTACAAATTCAAATTTGAAATTCAAAGTTAACTTAAACAGCTTAAATTCCATCGTTTAACAAATCAAATTTAAATTCTCCTTTAATTCAAACACAGCTTAAATAAACTTGTTTCACAAATTTTAAGTTCCCGGATCTTGATTATTTCTCAAATTAAATCTGAACTGGAAATTCAAATAAATGAATTTGCTTTTATCTCAAGTTATTCAATATCAAATCCAAAATTCCACAAATTCCAATACAAAAATTGAATTTCACTTTTAAATTAACCCACTCAGATTAATTTAATTATTTAAATATTAAATTTCAAAATAGCCTTCCTAAATAAAACTACAGATGAAAAATCCATTTATACTAAATTCAAACAATCACCATCATAAAAATTAACAAAAATTTGATTTTCCCTAATATATTCCAATTTATTTATTTTAAATTGAAATTTAAATATACTGAAAATTATAGGATGTTACAGATTGAATTAGTGTTGAGATAAGACAATCTGGTAAGGAATGATAAACCAAGTAACTACAACTGCCACTAACGACCGAATTTAATTGTAGTTTTGAGATATGGTGAAAGAGGGAGAATTAAAAGGGAAAAATATTAGTATATATGGAAATATTCCAAAGTAAAGTATAAACCTCGCTGCAATTTACTTTAGAGTTTCCAAAAGTACCGAAGTTCCATAATGTATGCAAAGGTCCAAAATCTTTCATTGTATGCATGGTATAATACATCATAATTTCCATATATTTTAGCCTTGATATATTTAGCCTAAAGATGCTTGGTACATTTTAAATATATTATGAAAGAGTAGGGCCCATAAAAAATTGAATGGTGTGCAGAAGTAAAATATTTCTTGCTCAGCCACTAGCTTTATGTGTTAACCATTGTTGGCAATCATTATAGAGCATAAAATAGTTAGAAAATTAAGAACCATCAAACTTGAATTAGATAACATAAATAAATCGAGACATCAAGAAAAAATAACATGAAAATATAAGCTAGGAATAAAATAAATACAATAAAAGTCAATAACAGAAATAATTAAGTAATAGATAAGTACAAAAAATGTGCATTTCTATTGTTTCTTTTAAAGTAACAGTAATAAAATTTCCTTTCATGTGTCATGAACTAAAAAAAATCACATGAAAATCGTTACCACTATTTGAAAGGCCAAAAAGTCTTGACCCATAGAATGGAGTTCTTTAAACTATTTGTACAAGGCCTAATATAAAATTAATTTTACCCACATTTTAGCAATTGTGCTCGAAGCAGCTTAAGCTGCATGCTTATGTCACCCATATATTATTAGGATATTGGAATGTAAACTCGTAACTGATTATACAAAGACTGGGTGACACTGAAAACTAAATAAATCGATATGTTGTGTCATATTTTATGGCCCTTGGATTAGTTACATATTGTTAAGAATAACATAAGTAGAGAACTTCAGGCTTATATTGCGTTAAATTCTAGTATGGATTAACACATATTGTAGGATTTTGTTTTTAGAGGCAAAACATGGAAACTATGTTGTTTGTATTAAAATGCATGCATCTAGAACGTAAAAGAATCAAATAATTGTTAAAAAATTTGTTCATAGAATGCTTATCAGTATACCCTAACCATTTAATCAGAATAATTTTATATTGATGAGGCGTAGCTTTCCAGTATGGTTAGTTTAAATTACAAATAGATTTATTGAATGAATATGCATTATTATGTAGAGATTCAATCCTAAACAAATCATACATAAAATGCCAAACATGCTCTAGTATACAAATCATAATCAACTTGAAATAGCTTGAACTTTTTTTCCACAAAATAAGTTAAAAACATATATCACCCGATTTACCAACTCACCAAAATTTAACCACATTGAATAAGCTGAAAGAAAAAGTGGGCAGGAACGCAGAAACATGAGTTGGAGATGAGATGACGAACCTGACTTAACGTATTAATTCACCCGATCATTTTTTACCGCCAAGTTGACTAGAAATGTTTAAGATTTAGTTTGTAAGAAGACATGGTAAAGAAACTAATACAGCGGTAAATTTGGTAAAATGAAGATCGTGATCTGATAAAATTATAAATTAGGGATAGCTAAGGAAAAACTAACTTGACTATTGATTTCATGATTTGCACCTGTGGATTCTGATCTGCAAAAATGAAAGCAAGAGAAGCAGACGGAAAAAAGCAGGAAACAATTAGAAAAGAGAAGAATATCTCGGACTGCTTAAGGTTTGGTCCAAACAGAAGAAGTAGTGAAAAGATGAAATGATGTGACTTTTCATTTCAAATAATACTAAGGAGTCCTGTGAACCATTGAAATCAAATTCACTTATTATAATATAGTATAGATATATACATATATGTAGGATTTATATACAGGAAATATTACTAAAGACTATACAGTTTTTAAAGATGTTAGAGATTCAGAATTCAGAGATATTTCAAGACTCATGAGTATTCAAGATTTCAAGAATTCAAGGAGTTCAAGACTAATACAATAATAGAGTCTAGATTATGTAAGACTCTAAATAGCACTCCAGGTTCAAATTCAAATTTTTTTTTTCAAATACTGTTTTCAAATTTCACATTATGTTTTCAAATTCTATCTTCAGTCCTCCCTATTTTATTTTCTATCTTTTCTATTTTTCTTTCTTACTTTACTTTTTTTTCAAATTCAAGTTTTATATATTTATAATTTATATTTATATAGTTTTAAACTTTATAATTTTATAAATATGTTTATATAGTTTATATTTATGTTTTCATACAATTTCCTACTTTATAATATTAATTTATAACACTATATTTTAATTCAAGAATTTCCAAAATTATATTTATATCAAAACATTTGAAAAATGCTCAAAAATTAATTATGTACTAAGTATATGTAGACATATAGAAAACATCATGTCGACATATAACTGTCATTTTCAAATTTGAGAGGAAGTGTCTTTTCAATATTTGTGACGGTTCTAGAGCGTTGCAACACTTCACACACTATAAAAAGAGTTTGATTTCGAATTTTTAATTACTCCATCTCCACTTTCACTCTCTTTCATTATACCATTATTTCTTATAATTTTTATGATTCCTACACCTATACTCTGCCGAATTCAATTCTCTTTTCGGTAATCTTATTCTCTCTACACTTTCTATTCATTACTCTCTGAATCAGGTGTTATTGAAGAATTATAGGGATATTGAAATTTTTGGGAAGTATTTGGGAATTGGTGTTTTCCTTGCAGCCGTGAAATCAAGGAATGGAATCGGTGTTTTCCTTACAGCCATGAAACTAAGGAACGGAATCGGTATTTTCCTTGTTACCGTGAAATCAAGGAACGGGAGCAGTATTGACTACATAGCCGTGAAATCAAGGGGTGTAATTGGATATTTATCCAGTAATAAAACTATGCACAATCCAACGCTGTGGGACTAGACGTAGGTGCAATCTGAACCAGTATAAAATCTGGTGTGCTCTTCCCTTTTTTGCAGTTTAATTTTGTTTATATTTGTGTTTGTTTTTGATTCCGTGTCTGTTATTGTTTATGTGGTGTTTGATTCATATAGTATTTCATATAAGTTTAGATTTTGATTAAATTTTCAAAAAACACTATTCATCCCCCTCTAGTGTTTGTTTTGCCTTAACGATCCATTCTGCAATCCCTAACAACGGTGGCAGGCTAGGCCACTGATTGGTGATGACCCCTAACATGTAATATATAGGAATGTATAATCCTATAATCACTCTGATTTCTAAACATGATTTGCTCTAATTGCTTGCGTGATTTTTGGCTTGTATTCCCTGATGATTTGGTGGATGAATATGGAATTAAATTGAATTGTGGCCCCCTTGACATTATGCCGTGAGTTGTGGTTTGATTTCTGGAAACAATTCGAATAGATACTTGCCAAAAATGATTTTCTGGATTTCTTTTAAAAATTCTGAATCAATCTTGCCATACTCTAATTTCAAATACCGACTTTCTCTGATTGCTGCGTGAATTTGTGGAAAGCTTTAATTTGATTTGCTGCCCCTTAAAATCAATTAGAACATTTTTGAAAATTTCTTGAATTGTGAATTGATTGGTTTCCAAAAAAAAATTCATCGAATATGTTGAAAAAGAGACTTGCATGAATTTAGGAATGAATTTGGCCTTACTTTCTTTTTTATCTGTGAATTTGATGAATTGATAGTTTCCTTAAACATTTGCTCTGAATTAAAAGTATTTCCTGAAATCAGTCCTGTATCAGGTCGATTACTTTTCTTCTATGAACTAAGGAAATTATTTGCAAAAAAAATCTTAGTTACCAAAATTGACATATGCTACCATATACAATTCAGAAAACAAACAAAAACATGTTGATTTCCTAAAAATGATTTAATATCAGGAATTGTTCAAATCTGATTTTTGTCCAAAAACAACATGCTTGCAAATTTCTGTCTGTTACAAAATATTCGAACTAGTAATTTTTTTATTCCTTTTGGTTAGCTTGATCAATTCTTATGCATTGAAAACCAATTGTTGAGATTTCATGAAGACTGCTTATGCATGCGACCTGATTATTTTCAAAAAAAATTATTTGGTGTATGTGTAAACATGTATATACACATAAGTGTGTGTATACAAGTTTTTCTCCCTTGCACCTTTGTTGACCAATCTGACTGGGTTCTCTGACCATCCTATTTGCTTGCACTTGCTTATTTATTGTTGCACGTAACTGAATTTCTATTACCTGCTTGACCATGTTTCTTGTCTTCGTCATGCTGTAATATCCCTATGTTGATCATGCATGTATTTGTAATCACACAGTCATATCATTGCCAATACATGTTGAAATATGTTGTTGCCTTTGTGTCGACATGTACATGTATATGAAACTGATGCGCTCTATTATTTGGTTTTGCATTTGCACACCTGAGTTTCTATGCCATCTAACTCGGCGTGTATTCATGTTTCATGCTTCTTGACTGTCCACACTGCTCCATTTCTCAAAGTTGCTTGTACATGAGCTTTGCATGCCATATTTATGTTGCTCACTGTCCTCAACATTTATGGTTCCATACGAACTTGAATTATTGGCTTGACTTCCTCACCACAAATTTGTTCATCCTGACTCATTATACTTTGCTGACACTTGTGTTGAGCATGATCCTTGTGGCTGCTCCATGGTCGCTCACACTTCCCCATATACGTTTTCGGGATGTTGTGCTAGTGTACGCGTGTATTTGTACACACGTACATATGCATGCTACTTGACTGTGTGTTCATGGATACTTGACCCATGCACTGTGCATGTGCGTCAGGGTTTACCTGGACATAACTTGTTTGATGTATTTGTCCAATGCTGACCATATTGCCCATACACAGAAATATGTGTATATACATGCATATGTATGTGTATACATGTATTATGCACAATATATATATATATATATATATATATATAAATATTGTCTACCTTGTAGTATTTACAGTGTATCACTGTAAATATCACAACTTGTCTGGACATAGATGGATGTCTATATAAATCAGATCAAGTCATGAAAAATGATGAGAAATACACCAAAATTCTAAGGCAAATAAAATTTTAAAATAAAAATTATATCTGCTAGAATATAAAATTATTTTTGTTCCAGATTACTGTGTGTGTTTTTGTGACAAGTAAGCAAAAGACTTGACTAACAACGAAGAAGAAAGATAGTAAAACAAGTGACGGTGTTAGTGTATCAATCAATGAATGATGAATGTATGAGTGACTGAGAGAAATGTAGTGAAGCAACAATGTATGAGTGTTTCTACAACTGAGTGACTGAGTGAACTGTAGTGAGGAGCATTGTATACAAATGAAATTTAATATGAAATGTAATGTATTACATTTTAGTGAAATGTACAAATAGTGGAGTTATGAATTTGTACTGTTGAAATGTTGAAGTATAATATTATATTTAAATAAAATAGTGTTTGAATATTTAAATTCTTGTGCAGTAGTATTCTATATAAATGTAAATATTTATTTCTGTCTGCGATGTACTATAACAGTACAATTACAAACACATTTATAGTAATAAATATATGTTTGTTATCATCAAACAAAAACATAGAATAATGTTGAATACTATGAGGAGAATAATGTTGATGGTAAAGATAGTAACTCTGGTGATAAGGAGTTTGATGTTACTGATAACAGGAATGATGGTGTTGTAGGTTATAAGGGAAACAATTCTCAAGTTACTTGGGATAATGATAATATTAAACATACCAAAGTGGTGAACAATGGTGTTCAAACTTCTGTGGGCAATGGAGAACAAGCTAAAATGGCAACTGATGTTATTGAGGTTGAGCTCATTTTCATAACCCTTTCTCTGTTTCAGCTGATCTTCCAATTATAGAAGATTTACATTGTGAAAGTTCTTTTACCTCTTCTGACTGTGCCATTCTTTCATCCACAATTTCTTCAATAAATACTATATCTTGTGCTTCATGTTTCAGTTTTCAGATACCTTCTTAGTCATCATTTAGTAACCTGGTAAGCTCTTTTGCTCCTTCTTTATCTTCACCTTATTCAGATTTATCTCCTCCTTCACAAAATATTCTTCCTCCTCGTGTCTACTTTTGCCCCCAAAATCTACCTCTCCTACAAAGGCTTCTGCTAAAATTTTGAAGGGAACATAAAAAAGAAAAAAATATGTTGGTTACGTATGACTTGAATAATGGTACTGTGTTTAAATCTAGTGATGTTTTCCGTTTGGCAGTCAAAGATCCTTTAAAAGACTTACTGGGAAAAATCCTTCTCTACTCCTTATTTCTCTTCCCTTTATTGATGCACAATATAGCTTTTTGGAATGTAAGAGGTATTAACTTGACCTTTAAGCAATGTAAAATTAAAGATTTAATTAAAGATAATGATATTCAGTTGATTTGCTTATCTGAAACCAAGCTAGATTTATGTACAACTATGAAGGCTGCTTGTTTTATTTCCTCTAGTCGGCACTATGATCACAATCTTGTTGATGCCAGTTTTGGTAGATTGTTGACTATGTGTAATCCTTCTTTTTTCAAGCTTATTCAGATTTCCTCTTCTGATCAATTTACCCACTATAATTGTGAATACTTTCCTTCTAGTTTTACCTTCGTTTTGACTTCAGTTTATGCTTATAATGTCATCTCTTTGAGACATGTCTTTCTAAATGATATTAATCATATTCATTCATCAGCTGGTCCTTCGATTATTGGTGGAGATTTCAATTGTATGTTTTCTTGTCATTAGTTGTTTGGAGGCTGCTCTTTTGTCTATTAATGACATTGCTCCATTGAATCAGGCTTTGATTAAAGCCAATCTAGTTTCTGTTAGTATTTTTGGTTTCAATTTTACCTGGACCAACAGATGTAGATCGGGCAATACTACTTTTTGTAAACTTTATCGTGTTTTGCCAATACTCATTTCTTTAATTTATGGCCTAAATCCTTTTTATCAAATTCTTCCCTCATCTTTATCTAATCATCGTCCTTTGTTTTTGCATTGGGGAGTTGATGATGCCTGGTAAGGGCAAGTCCTCCTTTGAATTTTTAAATTTTTTGGGTTAAGCTTGCAGATTTTTCTAACATTTTAATGCAGGCGTGGTCAATTCAGTCTAACTCTAGTCCATTGATATCACTTTTACATAAGATGAGAATTCTCAAGTTTTAACTCAAGGCTTGGTCTTCTTGTAATTTTGGTAAGGGCTCAAAGTAGTCGTCTATAGTTAGGATGAGCTTCTTAAAGTTCAAGAGGCTATCAGCATGGATCCTTATAATACCAACCTGAATAAAGTTAAGATTTAGTTGGAAAAAAGATAGAGCATGCATTGGATTTATAACTACAAGCAAGTAGGAATACTAAATATTTTCATAATTCTCTAAAGTTAAGAAGGTCAGAGATACTATATTTATGATCAAGGATATTAATGGTGATATACAGTCAAATGAAGTTGGTATTAATGATGTTTTTATTCAATAATTCTATTTAATTTTAGCTTCTTCAAATTCTTTTAAATATGACGTGCTTCCTCTTTTTCACATTAATCTTCCATCATTGATTAATCGACAATCTTATAACCTTGTCAGTCTTATTTTTGGTGAAGAAATTAAGAATGTTGTTTTCAGCTTGGATACTTCAAGTTGTAGAGGTCTAGATGGGTATAATGCATTTTTCTACAACAACATTAGTCTACTATTAGTGAAGATATTATAGTAGCCATTTAATTCTTGTTCATTCATAACGTTTTACGACCTGGTCAATCAGCTACTGTTATTACCTTGATACCAAAAGTTGGAAATCGTACATCAGTTTTTGAGTTCAGGCCCATTTCTTGTTGTAATATTGTGTATAAGGTAATTCTAATATTTTAGAAAATAGGTTTCATAAGGTTCTGCCAACTATTATTTCAAATAATCAGGCTGCGTATATTAGTGGTGTATCAATTAGTGATAATATTTTGATCACTCAAGAACTACTGTATGGATACAATAGGAAGAATAATATCTCTAAGATGTATGGTTAAGTTGGATAATAGAAAGCCTTTGATTCTGTTTTTAGGGTTTTATAATAGTTATTATGTCAATAATGAATTTTCTAAATCCTTCTCTAGCATGGATATATTCATGCATTTCTTCACCCTATTATTCTATATCAAGGAATGGTGGTCTACATGGTTATTTTAAAGGAACTCGGGATGTAAGGCAAGATGATCCAATATCAGCATATCTTTTCATCATAATCATGGAGCTTTTGAATACTCTACTAGTTGATCAAGTTGGAAAGAAGAAACTGGAATTGCATCCTAGATGTAAGCAACCTTTGATAACTCGCCTACTTTTTGCTAATGATTTAATAATTTTCACTTAGCCTTCTCCATCCAACATTCAATGTATTTTATCAAATCTTCATCATTTCTATAACATTACTGGGCTTCAGATTAATGTTAATAGATCATCTATTATGATTGCTGGTTTACAAGATGAAAAGAAGGATGAGGTTATCAAGTTCTCTGGAGTTTTGGAATTACCTAGGAGTGCAACTTATTTGGGGTTGCCTCTTATATGTTCTAGGATAACTAAGGAGAAGTGTGTTCCTCTTTTTGAAAAAGTTATTGGTAAATTACAGCAATGTCCTAGTTGTAAACTCTCACCGGCAAGAAGATTAACAGTGGTTCAATCATTTTCAGTTGCTATGACGACTTATTGGTCAAGACATTTTATCTTGCCGATTACGCTAATTAAGATGATTAGTAGTGCTCTTAATAAATTTCTATGTCATGGGGATCCTTTTTCTAAGAAATTGATTCCTATTTCCTTTAACAAGCTTCACGATGATAAGAAGTATGGAGGCTTAAGTATCACAAACCTTTTTATTTAGAACAAAGTTGTCATATCAGTTTATTTTAATAAACTTCTTAGTAATGATAATGGGTACGTGATAACTTAATTGGTAGGAAATTTTTTTGGACATTGTAGATATCTCAAAATTCAAGTTGGAGATGGAGATGCATTTCAAAGCTCAGAGATACTTTTCTACCTTTTATTCAGTATAATTTCAAGAGTATTAAGAATGTGTCTTTCTGGCATTCTCCTTGGTCAATGCCGGAATTGATATTAAATAGGGTTATTGATTATAATGTGAGGATGAATTCTGGTATTTTAGACTCAACAGTAATTGATAATTATATGCATGATGGTGAGATTGTTTTGCCTTATTCAAGTTCTGCGTCTTTGAGACATCCATGGGGTGAGGTTTGATAAGCAAAGTTAACTTTGGTGATACCGTATTATTATAGGAAGGAAGGAGTCACGCAATCAAGCATGCATACAAGTTTTGTCAGCAAGATTGTCGGATTTTTGCATGGACATATAGGATTTGGAATTTGGTAGTTAAGCTAAGAATTTTTTTTGCTTTGGAAAGTGATGGCAAATGCTTTGAATACTAAGGACAAGCTCCATTATATTGCCTTGATTCTGATAATAAATGTGTACTATTTAATGTAGAAGCTGAGTCAAATGTACATTTATTTTTTGAATGCGCTTTTGTTTTTCAGATTTGGATGACTTTTGGCTAATGGTAATTTTCATAGGCCTTCTAATTCAAGTGTTATTGAATTGTTCAATATATTCAAGTCAAAGCATAGGAAGAATGCAAAAACAAATGTGATTTTGAAGAGATCCATTTATGTAATTCAAGTTAAAAGGAATATAAGGGTATTTACCTTGGTGTGATGAATTCAAATGAGCTTTACTCTTTGATTCACAGAAGAATTTTGAAAGATATTAAACCTTTAAGATGATTAGATGTATTGTGTTATCAGTGTTTAGTTGTATTGTGTTTTGATGCAGCAAGCTTATTGTAGCTATAGTTTTTATTTATTTATTTTGAGTTGTGTTTGTAGTGAGTTTAGTTTTGTAAATATGTTCTGAGAGATCAATAAAGTTTTTTTTACTTTTCCTTTCAAGATAAAAATGAAAAAGAAAAGAACAAAATACAGAATCTCATAGCGGAATTAGAAAAAAAAAATAGATGACAGATGTCACACCAAGATACAATGTATATCAGAGTTAAGAACAAATCCTATCAGCTGGATAGTTTTAAAATTCCGACCTTGCATATGATGATAGATAAATATAATACAGCGAAAATAAAAAAAATACGAGACACTAACTTCCGGCTTTACTCTATGATCTCCATATCCAAGTGACAACAATCACAAAACAAGCTCAGTCTGACTGAGCATTATAGTGAAATAACACATGGACAAGTCTAGAAAACCAGCATGAGAAAATTCAAGTAAACGGGAACATGTAATAATTCTATGAGACCACATCGCATATTGTGGAAGAGGTTTTCACCTTCCACAAAAATCACATATACAAGCATTCAGTTCAAAAATTGTGAAATAAACATGGAAAAAATGTCATATATATTGGAATGCCAACAAAACAGGAAATAACCAAGCAATAACACATGGAGAAGAGCGTACAATACTCCTCGATGGAAACAAAAAAATTGATCCAAGAATTTAGATCCAACAAACAAAAGGTTAACTTACTCAATGAAAAGGGACCAATCCGTTAACCATGGACTAGGCCGCTTACATCAACATCCAATCCCACCATAGATAAAAGTAACTAAACATCACAAAGAGTTTATATCTTCCTGATGCAAAAGGAAAATTTGTAATTTTAGAATCACGGATATCAAATGAGAATTTTTTCAAACAAATAATGACTAGGAGAGTGCGCTTTCCTGACTGAAAGTAAACATCTATAATATGCTAAGAACTCCAATGGCTCTAAAAAAACATTCAAGTGGGACACGAAAAAAAAACTGAGTATTTTACATCTACGCACTAACATAACTGAATCCAATCTACAGTAGATGTAATAATACCCTAATGGAAGTAACCCTATGTAGCTTGACTTCCACTCACTCTTTTGGTTCATCCGTGTCAAAAAAAGGATAACAATACTCAAGGGGCAAAAAAATGTTTTAATTTAACGATACAACTCAAAATAGTTTTTAAATAAACTATCAAGAACATTTAAAATGATCCTATATGGAAATTAAATCGCATTCTCTTTCCATTATTTGACGATCCCAAACTTATACTATCACTTGGTTAATAATACAGTTGGGCAAGTTTTGGTAGTGGTACCTCTAGGCATCGCGCTAACAATGTTTTAAAACTTTGGGATCGAGGACAATTTTTATACTTTGACATCTAGTGATAATAGTATTACTAAGTATTTTCCGAATAAGTGATATCGTTTATGGAAATTTTCTTTCCATATCCATATTGTAAACTTTTAAACTTCAAAACTCATGCTTTGTTTACAAATGTCAAATATTTGATCAAAACACTTTAACAATACTATTTGAGATATCAATTTTTTTGGAAATGGCTGCAAATGCCTTCCTTCTCCACCTCAATACTCTGTCTGCCTCCTTCAAATTCGACTTTCTTCAATCGTTTCCTCCTTCAAACATCATTTGTTGTCGTCGCACCTGAAATTTATTGATTGTCTGCCTCTCAACCCTTAAGCCAACTTCTCGGTTTCACATTGTCTTACTCCCTTCTTTGACTTAATTCGCTTTTGGTGAGAAGTACGATAAGGATCTTGCGCGGTGACCCTATCCCCTTCATTACCTTCTAGGCCTATGGATTTCTCTTATAAACCACATACGTGACTGATTTTCAATAGACGTGGGCCTTGAGAGCTTTTAATGTTGGGTTCCATAGGTGTTGGGTTAATGTGTGTGTTTTTTGCAATGCGACTGATTCTTTCTGTTTGTGCGGCATTGCTTTGGTGATTGGTTTTCTGTTTTTCATGTTCGCTCTTCTACTTAAAGGCAATATTCATGTGAAGCTTGCTCTAACCTTGTTGTCTTTTTTGTGGTGGAATTCTCTTTTTTTTTTTATCAACTATCCCCTGCGAGTGATTTGGTTTCATGTCAGATTTAGGATGTTATGTACGCTGTTACTCATTTCTGCTACTTTGAGTACAGGCGATGTTATGTTGGTCTTTGTTTATCATGCTCAGCTCTAGGGTCTTGTGGTCATTAGCTTTTTTTCTATGGTAATTCAGCATTTTCTTGGAGATGAAATGTATTTCATGTCATGCTTGGCTATGCTTACTACTTTCGTTACTAGCTGTGACTCTTTATGTCAAAGTTCTTTGTATGTACATTCTCCACATTGCATTTGGGTCTTCCTGTCTTTCAGCTGCTCTTGAGAATGTTCTTCTTGTTGTATAAAACGTAGTTGTATACACAATTATATGGTTTTTGTTTGATGATAACAACCAAATATATTTTATTATAAATGTGTTTGTTACTGTACTATTTCATATACCAATCACAGACATGAATATAATATTTATATTCAAATAGAATACGACTGTACAGACATTCATATATTCATACAGTATTTTATTTAAATATAATATTATATTTCAAACATTTAAACAATACAGATTTGCAACTCCACAATTTATACATCTCAGAAATACAATACAGTCTATTTCAATCAATTTCATTATATACAAAGCTCCTCACACATCACTCAATACACTTTGTCACTCAGTTTTAAGATTCACTCATATACAGATATTCTTTTATACATTTCTCTGTCATCTTCAGTCTTCATAGCATCTTCTTAGTCAGTCCACTCATCAACTGTTTACCTGTCACATGAAACACACACACACACACAATGCACTGCTATAGGAATAAAATTAAATACTTGCGGATATAAATTTTATTTTTAAAATTTTTATTTGCCTCAGAATTTCGGTGTGTTTCTCATCATTTTTCATGACTTGATCTAATTTGTGAATGTAGCATGGGCACTATATATGTATACACACACATGTGTATGTATATACACATATGTATAGTACAGGGACAGGAAATCTTGTCTGATGGCTGCATACACACACATATATAGAGATACACGTGTGCACAGCCTCGCTAATCAGCACGCAACTGAGGAGTAGCCACGTGGACCGTCTCGACACAGTGCACACATGAAAACAATTCAATGAAAAGTCAACAGCAAGTTCAAGGATCGAGCAACAAAGTCAACATAGCTCAAATATGGTTCAAACCAAAGCAGCAATGAAAAGTGGTCGAGTCTGACATCTAACCAGTATGCATCAGTGGCAAGTGATAAAATGGAATATGCACAAGACAACAGAAAAGTGGATGGTTGAAACAAATGGTGACATATACTAATCATAATGGATCGTTGGTGCAAAACATGATTCAAATGCAAATATGTTGTCAAGTGATGTAGCATGATGATGTACCAGCATTTACTAGAACAAGCAACAAGACAGTTCACACGTGATCAAGATGATATATAAACTTGCATGCAGGTCAGACAAGGAGGCACAAGGCTTGTCAATACAGCAACATGGTTTAGCAATGAGGTTACACATTTCAGTGCATCACAAGTATATGATAGACAAAATGTTTTTGGTACAGCAACAAAACTGTGTGCACAAACCAAATGGTGCAAATGAGTGAAACATTTCTGGCCATACATAAGTCAACAAGATGTCTAGAAACAATGGTGCATGCATATCAAAACTGGATATGCAATTCATAACTAGAAAACACATGTGCATGAAAATGGAGCTATGACAAAGACATAACACAACAAGCAAAACAGCGTGATTCAACTCTTTCAAGTGCAAGTGATATCATGGAAAATGAAAGTATACAAGACCAGTATTAGTCAATGATTCATGAACATGGTAGATAGGGCAGAGAAACAATTTTTCCAGTTTTAATATGAGTTATGTCTTAGCAAACAATCTTTAGAAATGTTTCTTAAATCATTTATGCATATTAACATGTTCAAGGAATAGCCACAAGCATCATCTTACAAGATTATTCAAGCATGTACATGAAGGGTGGTGCAGTACATAGCACAAGTCAGCATGCAACACAAAACAGAACAGTAATGGTTCAATTAAATCAAGGATGCTAAGGAATAAATCACAATGGAGCTCAACATGATGTCAATGAGCAACTCAACAGCTTCATGTGTAACTTAACAAGGAAGTTAACATGGGAAAACCAAGTGCAACATATTATAAGTGGACATGCAAAGGTATATGTGTGAACACAGCATGGTGAAAGTGCAAGGTTCATAAAAATCAGCATTCATATTTCTATTTTGCTTCCAGACTTTCCAGAAATAAGATTTCTCAAATGGATCAGTTTTTGGAAAATATTTAATCACTGTAATATGGTTGAAAATCAACCTACAAGTTTTTGGCAAAGTTTTCAAATCTTTCCAGTTTTAAACAAAGACATTTTTGGCAAGTTTTTTAAACAGTGTACACAAATTAGTGTTAGTAAGAAAATTTTGTTTCCAAGAAATGATTCATGGCATGTATTGGCAAGATGATATATATTTCCAGAAAAAACAAAGCAATGCTTTTTCAAGAGGGCCGATTTTGTCTCACAAAAAAATGAAACAAATTCAATCCAGGAAACAATGTTTTAAATTACGCAAGGGAAAAATTCAGAGGAGCAAATTTGTTTTCAGAAATGGACAATCATCAATTCAACATATAAGTGTTTGGGAATGGTTTAAATAATGCAAATTCGAGTGTGGACAACTATACTAGGCAAGGCAAAATTGGCATATTTATATTTAGTCAAGAAATCAAGGATCCACAACATTTTAGGCCATGAAATCGTCAATGAATCACACGCATAAATAATCATAGCCATAGAAACCACTCAAGAAAATCCAAGGCAACAATTCAACAATCACGGCAAGGATTCGAGGCCGAATTAACTCAAGGGAACCAAAAGTGGAAAATCGCAATCAATCAAACCAAGTCATTTATCACAAAATCAAAGATTGTATAGGAGTTTATGTACCTTATAAACCACACCACTTCATCACAGGCATTTGTATCGAAAACCATAATCAACTCAAGAGAAAAGCGAATTCAAATAAGAAATTACTCACTTGATTTCGACCGCAACCACAGCCAAATAATCGACGAGGAACAACGTTATAGAGTATCAGAGAATCATATTTTCCATCTTTCAAAATCGAGATTTGAGCCTTCGAAGAAACCCTAGCAAATTTCTCATAGCCACCGCCATTTTTTTTCTTAAGGAAAGGGATCAGACAAAAGTAAAGTGGTGTGGCCGGTCTACATACAAAGTGGCTAAGCCAAGTTTAATTTGAAAGGGAGATATTTTTTGGCTTAGTTTTAAGTGGATTCTCTTTAATTTTTCATGTTGTATTTTGATTTTGCTTGAAAACCATTTCAATCAGTTCTAGAGTCTGTAAAATCTAGGAATCCAGTTAGGGTGTTAACTAGCATTTTACTAGAGTCTATAAAACTAGGGGAAATCTGATCTAAGGGATTAGATCAGTTTAGGGTTTTGAGCATAGGGTTAGAATAGGAACAGGGTTTGCGAGTGTACATGGTCTTGTATGCAAGATCTGTTCTATCACCTAGTAGAAACCTTAGGAATGCAGCAGTAAGCAGGATTTTGCCGAAGCAGGGTATCTCTTGTGTCATTTACTTTCTGCATTTCTATTTCTGCTATATTTTATGGTCTGTGAAAATTTTAATATCTCGCGAAAATTTAATAAACCCTATTCACCCCCCTCCCCTCTAGGGTTAATCTAGATCCAACAATTGGTATCAGAGCCAGGTTTTTTAACTCTATAGTCATGGGTAACCCTAGTTGTCAGTCTAGCGAGAGTCAGTCCAGTTCATCTCCAACTATTTTCACTGGAACAGATTTTTTAAATTGGAAATCCAAAATGGAATTTTATTTAAAATCTATTAATATTAATTGATGGGATGTTGTTATCAATGGGTACGATATGGTAGATAAAGTTTTTATTTCTCGTGCTACACATATTCTTTATTCTTATCTTGATGATGATCAATACAGTCTGATCTCCCATTGTTCAACTGCGCAGGAAATCTGGACAGCTCTCAATACTAAGTGTGGGCAAACTGACAATAGCTACTCAAAATCCCGAAATGTCAACTCAGATTCTGATCTTTACTTGAAAGGAGAAACAGATAGATCAAACGATGGAGAATCGATGGTGACAGAGAAAATTTCTCTTATGAAGATTTGGTTTATATGTGTGTTGATCTAACTAAGTCTATTGATAAACTCCAATCTAAAAACAAATGTCTGAAATCTAAAAATCTTGAGTTGACCAGCAAAATTAATGATTTGGAATCACAACTTGAATATTTAAAAACTCTTCAAATTCAGACTGCAAAAATTGTTTGAAATTGAAAACCAATCTTGTTCATCTCAATTAAAATATTCAAAAGATTGAAAAGGAAATTCTGATCTTAAAAGAAAACAAGATTGATTTGTCAAGTTTGAACAATTTTCTATGAAAGGAATTTTAAATTTTTAAGACTGGTATACACTCCTAATTTGAAATTGCTGAAAAGGAGAATTTGTTGAAATCTGATTAGATTTCGAAAGAACTTGAAAATGAGATTGAAAAATCCAAGAAATTTGAGTCTGAAAAACAAAAACGATTTGAATCTGAGATCTCCGAGTCCCAAGCAAAAATCAAATTACTTGAATAAGAAAATTTGGTTTTGAAACAACATGATATTGAAAGGATGATCCCTAATAATCAATGTTCTGATTTAATAAAAGAAAATAGCGATCTTAAATCCAAAATTCAACGATTAAAATCAACTTTGGATAAATTTTCTAATGGGGAAAAATTGTTGAATATGTTGTTGCAAAATCAAGTTTCTATTGGAAATAAATATGGTATTGGCTTTGGAAAAAATAATGTTTTTGTAAATGTGAATTCAAATGGTCTTGAAAATCCCTCAAGTTGCTTCAAGAAGGGTAGTTTTGAGAAGTTGAACTCTGGATATTTCAAAAGTTTTTTAAATCACAAACGTGAAAAGAAATTGTTTGATAACGGTCTATCTAATCCATTTTGGACCCCAAAAAAGAAACAAAGTGAATTCATATAAATTCAAACAGATTTGGGTCCCTAAAGGAACTTTAGTATATTCTGATGGATTGTTATACAAACAGATTTGGGTACCAAAACGTAAAAAAACAATTGAGAGTGGTTTTACAAATTTTGTTAGACCACTCAATCCTCTTAACAGTTAGGTACCGAAGGAGGCTAAGGAACTGCATAGCTAAAGAAAAACTGGATTCAAACTGCTACATATCACACAATCATTCACAGTTCCTTAGACATATCTGATGAGTTAGAGATCCTGTTTTACATCGTTTTTCTGGTATGATTTCTAAACTCATCTTTGTAAATATTTTTTGTGTAATTCTTCTCTTATCCTCTTTCTAGTTTCTTTCTTTTGATTATTCTATTTTGATTTTTCATTGCCATATTCTTCTTATTCTGTGCTTTCTTAATTTCCAATTGCAGTTCTCACGATCTTGTGGAAATTCGTTTTATTTAAATAGAACTCGGATGTTTTAATTATTTCCAGTTCTTAAATTTAATCTTGTAAATATTTGCAATTGTTTTGAAGTTTATTTTTCTGATTTCTTAATTCATAACAGTGTTAATGTATTCTTGTCATATCTTGAACACTGTTAATTAGGATTCTAAATTCTTGAAGATCTGAAAATTTGATGAAGTTTCACACATCTCTGCTGTTTTGAGTTTCTTCTAATTCATTTTAGAAAATCTTGAAATATTATACTCATTACAGCACACTGCTACTTCTCAGTTGTGAAAATTTCATTGTTTTTCAGATTGGCTTGGATATTTTAATCTGTCTTGATTTACAATGATACATCTTAAATTTCATCTTTAGTCATGATTATTATGGTTGAAATTAGTTTTGTCTGAAATCATCTTAAATTCTTGATATTTTGAATATCACACACCACTTAAATTTGAAATTATTAATCTTGTGTGAATAATTTATTATATCTAAAACTTGACATTGATTCAAGTGATTTCAAAATAATTATTTTTAATTTTTTGGATCATGAATACCTCTCAAACTTGATGTAAATGATCTGAAATTTCTCTTATACTTGTCAGAGATACTTGTGATTTTATTTGAAAATCTGATCTTAAATCTCATTGTTTTTTCACGATTATTCAATTTTAATATTTATTTATTTAAAATCATTTGAAATTTTTGATTCATTGAATCTCACACATATCTCGAATCAAAAATTTACAATTTGGTGTGATTGATTCATTGAATCCTGATATCTTTATATTCCATCAAATGATTTAAAATAAACGGTATTTTTAATCCTGGATCATGAATCATCTATTGTGACCGTGATCCTGTCAAGTCTGAATTGAAATTGTTTGTTGTGCTGTCCTGATATTGATTTGAAAATATTTTGGAAATTACTTGTTTTTGATCTGATTGCTGCTCTAATACTGTTTTTCAAATGACTACTTGTTCTTGCTTGCTGCTCTGATAAATGTGCTAAATTTGTCTGCTTGGGCTTTAAAATTCTACTATCAGTGATATCCTATTTTTTCTCCAGTGCCTTGTTGCAATCCTCATTAATAGGGACACCAATTGGTACTAGAAGTGATGTTTTTCTTTTGTATATATTTTGATCCCTCTTGTCTTGTATAGATCTTTCTATTCCCTCTTGTAATTGATTATCAATTTTAAAATTATTTATTGATTATTCATTCAGAAATTGAAATCAATATCCAAATTGAACTGTGTTTATAATTAATCAAAATTATTATCAGATTTTGAAATTGTGATGAATTGTGACTGCAGTATATTTCACAACAAGAGGAGATTTTATTTAGATTTTCATGATGGTTGAATAATTATTATAATATATTTGAATTAGCAATTATTTCATGACCATCTTCTTTATTACCATTATTCGTCCATCCATCATGTTTTTTTATATTAATGTGGAGAGTTTAATATTTAAAAAAATCATCTTGAATAAACAATGAAAATATTTGTGATAGAAATTGGACTATGTTATTAGTTAGAATTAGTGATAATTGAAAATTTTCAATCATCCCAGTACAGTCGAGCATATTTCATAATATAATTAATTTAGAAATTTATTTCGCAGTCCATTTCTATACCTACCACATTTCTATCATTCATATTGGTTTTATATATGGAGGAGTTTTTCTTTTGAAGCTGAAAACGATAAATATATAATTGATACATAAGTGTGCCTCTAATCTCATTTAAAAATCCAAGCTCTGGTCATGCATGTTTATGAGACAACTTATAATTTAAGTTGCGACTGACCTCATTTAAAAATCCAAGCTCTGGTTATGCGTGGCCAGTGTGTTCTTAAATAAAATAAAAAGGAAATATTGTGATATAAATTGAAATTTATCTGAAATTCTCCCTGGTGTATAAATCCAGCCTATCAATCCATCTTTCTGATCTGTGAAATGTGTTAATATCTTATGACGTATTATGATTTGTTGATTGATAGCTATTGGGATTTGAGATTATACGATATTGTCACTTAAATTGAATTATTAATTATAGTCCAAATCCATCACTGTTTTTTGAGCTCAATTTTATAAAATTTTAATTGAAAATCATTTTTTTAACTCTCCCCATTTATATAAATTTCATCGTAAATCCATCATTCTACAATGTGAAATATGCCACTAGTTCTCAGAATATTATGACTTTTATTTGATTGATTGAGATTTATGATGACCATTCTTCCTCTTAAGCTAATATTATATTTATTAGTCACTTTTCATCTGTATTTTAAATTCTGAATCCTTTTGATGGTAACAAAATGTGGAGAATGGATTGAGATTTTGATTTATGAGTGAATATTTTATAAATATTTTTAAATTTTGAAAATTTAAAAATTTCACTCTATTCACTCATGCACAGTTATAGGGGGAGTTTCTATTGTAGGGGGAGCATTCAAATATTTTATAAATATTTTTAAATTTTGAAAATATAAAAATTTCACTCTATTCACTCATGCACAGTTATAGGGGGAGTTTCTTTTGCAGGGGGAGCATTCAAATAGGGGGAGTTATGTTCTTCAAATAGGGGGAGTTATGTGCTTCACTGTCAAACACATTTATTGTAATCAAAATCTTAATACTTGTGTATCATCATCAAAAGGGGGAGATTGTTATATATAACTTAGTTGTATACACAATTATATGATTTTTGTTTGATGATAACAACCAAATATATTTTATTATAAATGTGTTTGTTACTGTACTGTTTCATATACACATCACAGATAGGAATAAAATATTTATATTCAAATAGAATACAGCTGTACAGACATTCATATATTCATACAATATTTTATTTAAATGTAATATTTTATTTCAAACATTTAAACAGTACAGATTTACAACTCCACAATTTGTACATCTCAGAAATACAATACAGTCTATTTCAATCAATTTCATTATATACAATGCTCCTCACACATCACTCAATACAATCTATCACTCAGTTTACAGATTCACTCATATACATATATTCTTTTATACATTTCTCTGTCATCTTCAGTCTTCTGTCTTCACAACATCTTCTTAGTCAGTCCAATCATCACGTTTTTATCTGTCACATGAAACACACACACAGTACACTACAATAGAAATAAAACTAAATTCTTGTGGATATAAATTTTATTTTTAAAATTCTTATTTGCCTCAGAATTTCAGTATGTTTCTCATCATTTTTCATGACTTGATCTGATTTGTGAATGTAGCACGGGCACGATATATGTATACACACACACATGTGTATGTACACATATGTATAGTACAAGGATAGGAAATCTTGTTTTATGGCTGCATATACACACGTGTATAGAGATACATGTGTGCACTGCCTCGCCAATCAGCGCGCAACTGAGGAGTAGCCATGTGGACCATCTCGACTCAGTGCACACATGAAAACAATTCAATGAATAGTCAACAGCAAGTTCAAGGGTCGAGCAACAAAGTCAACACAACTCAAATATGGTTCAAACCAAAGCAGCAATAAAAAGTGGTCGAGTCTGACATCTAACCAGTATGCATCAGTGGCAAGTGATAAAATGGAACATGCACAAGACAGCAGACAAGTGGATGTGCGAACAAATGGTGACATATACTACAACATAATGGCTCAGGGGTGCAAAACATAATTCAAAGGCAAATATGTTGTCAAGTGATGTAGCATGATGATGTAGCAGCATTTACTAGAACAAGCAACAAGACAGTGCACACGTGATCAAGATGATATATATATATACATGCAAGTCAGATAAGGAGGCACAAGGCTTGTCAATACAACAACATGGTTTTGCAATGAAGTTATACATCTCAGCGCATCACAAGTATCTGACAGACAAAATGTTTTTGGTACAGCAACAAAACTATGTGCCCAAAAATAATGGTTCAAATGAGTGAAACATTTCTGGCCATACATAAGTCAACAAGATGTCCAGAAACAATGGTGCATGCATATCAAAACTGGATATGCAAAGATTCAGGTGAACATAATCATAACTGGAAAACACATGTGCATGGAAATGGAGCTATGACAAAGACATGAATACAACAAGCAAAACAGTGTGATTCAACTCTTTCAAGTGCAAGTGATATCATGGACAAATGAAAGTATACAAGACCAGTATTAATCAATGATTCATGGACATGGTAGTTAGGGTAGGGTCACAAATTTTCCAATTTTAATATGAGTCATGTCTCAGCAAACAATCTTTAGAAATGTTTTTTAAATCATTTATGCATATTAACATGTTCAAGGAATAGCCACAAGCAGCATCTTATAGGATTGTTTAAGCATGTACATGAAGGGTGGTGCAGTACATAGCACAAGTCAGCATGCAACACAAAACAGAACAGTAATGGTTCAACTAAATCAAGGATGCTAAGGAATAAATCATAGTGGAGCTCAACATGATGTCAACGAGCAACTCAACAGCTTCATGTGTAACTTAACAAGCAAGTGAACATGGGAAAATCAAGTGCAACATATTATAAGTGGACATGCAAAGATATATGTGTGAACACAACTTGGTGAAAGTGCAAGGTTCATAAAAATTAGCATTCATGTTTCTATTTTTCTTCCATACTTTCCAGAAATAAGATTTCTCCAATGGATCAGTTTTCGGCAAATATTTAATCACTGTAATATGGTTGAAAATCAACCAACAAGTTTTTGGCAAAGTTTTCAAGTCTTTCCAGTTTTAAACAAAGACATTTTCGGCAAGTTTTTTAAACAGTATACACAAATTAGTGTCAGTAAGAAATATTTGTTTCCAAGAAATGATTCACGGAATGTATTGGCAAGATGATATATATTTCCAGAAATAACAAAGCAATGCTTTTTCAGGAGGGTCGATTTTGTCTCACAACAAAAGGAAACAAATCCAATCCAAGAAACCATGTTTTAAATCATGCAAGGGAAAAATTTAGAGGAGCAAATATGTTTTCAGAAATGGAAAATCATCAATTAAACATATAAGTGTTTGGGAATGGTTTAAATAATGCAAACTCGAGTGTGGACTACTATACTTGGCAAGGTAAAATTGGCAGATTTATATTTGGTCAAGAAATCAAGGATCCACAACATTTTAGGACACAAAATCATCAATGAATCACATGTATAAATAATCAAAGCCATAGAAACTACTCAAGAAAATCCAAGGCAACAATTCAACAATCACGGCAAGGATTCAAGGCCGAATTAACTCAAGGGAACTGTAACAACCCGAAATTTAACAACATGTTAAATCAAGAATCAAGGCAGAATTATATTATAAAATCTGAATCAAGAGAAACGGGCTGTGCCATTGCGTTCGTCTCGGAAAAATACGCGAAATAGTCCGAAATTTCGTAAATCGGAGTCCGTATGGCCGAGATATTGCCTTCGGAAGTTTCACGAAAAATCAGAATTCAAAACAGATTTCAAAAACACAGAAATCAGAGCAGGCAGGAAAAATCCCGCCCAGGCAGGGTCGACACAGGGGTCGACACCTGTGTCGACCCCCCCCCCAATGGGTCGACACCCATGTCGACCCAGGGGTCGACCCTCCTGTCGGACCAGTTTTTCTGGTGCACCTGTTTTGGCTCCTGGGTCTTGTTTTGGAGGCTTGTGACGATTTTTGAGGGTTCATATCTATCCTAGGGTTTATCCTACGACCTAAACTACTTCTAATCTCTATAAAAAGACCCCTAACCTAGCCTAAACCCTCATAAATTGATCCTACAACTAAACTATGCCAAAATTTCTAATGATCATGGCCTCCACTCAGAACCCTAGCCTCCATCCTCTTGTCATAAATTCTATCTTCATTCTCTTAAGAGATTAGATGATCCTTTGAGTGTTTCTAAGTTACATGAGAGTTGCTAAGCTCGATTCAAGGCTAAAGTTGCAACCTTTATACTTCAAATCAAGGATCTTTCTTATTATTTTCTCAAGGGTTTTATTGGAGCTTATTGATTTGGGTTTTTTGCTAGTGTGGCTTCGTCTCAATCTTTTTATATATTGATTTGTGCCTTCATAGCATTGTAAGCCCCCTCCTACTCTTAGATATTAACTATGAAGTTAAATGAATGTTGCAAGTTGGGTTTGAACATTAAGTATCATACATGCTATCATGTTATGTATCCCATCATGTTTGTAAAGACACCATCTTGATCTTATGGGCTAAAAGCTATAAGCTTTATGTTGAATGTTGCATTATGCAACATGAGAGCTATCATATCCCTTATGATAACTTGCATGTAATGCTATATGCGAACTTCTAGGCATCTTTCTATGTCACTTATCATCATGATTCGCCTATGTGCTAAGTTTGGGGTTATGCATGTTTTTGAGGCTTAATAATGTAACATGCAAGTTAATGAACACATTTACGCCTCATATGCCACCATGATTAACTTGTGGCCTTATACCCTTTTTGTCATGCCTTTGCCAAGTTCCTTCTTTAATCCATTATGCGTTGTTGCGAATGTATATGTGAGTTTAAAAGCGTTGGGGTTACGTTATGGGTAAACTTTAACGACATGAAACATGATTTGGGTAAATTGGTATAAACATGACAACAAGAAATTTTGGCTATGAACATGGGACTTGAAAACTTGACACGTATGGGTTGTAAGTGTAATAAGACACTAGACCAAACATGGAAGTGGCCAACTCGAGGTTAGCATAAATCTACCCGGACCCGCCCGGCTTAACTAGTGGCTACAAACAATAGGACCCAATGTGAGTAGTTGGTCACATAGCACTTAAAACCCGAGGTTAGACTAGGTTGTGATATAAATCTACCCGGACCCGCCCGACTTAACTAGTAACCACAACAAGGCCTAATGTGAGAGGTTAAAAGTGTATTAATTTAATTAATGCCACATGATAAGGTTAAGTAAATTTGACTAATGACACTTAACTGATATGACATGAATGGGTAGGTTAAGTTAAACCGGACTTGATTTCTTAATGACACTTAATCATATAAGACAATTAGGGGATGGGGTTAAGTAATTTACACTTAACTAATCTAAACACGACACTTAGATAGGGTTAAGTAACCAACACTCAACTAATCTAAACATGGTAATTAGAAGGAGTTAAATAACCTACACTTAACTAATCTAAACGTGGTAATTAGATGGAGTTAAGTAACCTACACTTAACTAATCTAAACACGGTAATTAGATGAAGTTAAGTTAACCTAGACTTAACTAATCTAAACACGGTAATTCGATGAGGTAAGTTAAACACTTAACCAATCTAAACTTGATAATTCAATGAGGTTAAGTAACCAATACCTAACCAATTTAACATGTAATTTAATGGGGTTAAATAACTTATACTTAACCAATTATGCATGATAATCCGATGGGGTTAAGTAACCCATACTTAACCAATCCGACTCGATAATCCGATGGTGTTAAGATAATCTATGCTTAACCAATCTAACACGATAATCTGATAGGGTTAAGATAAACAAATACTTAACCAATTTGACATGATGATTGAATAAGGTTAAGTCATGAGCTTCTTGGTATACTTAACCAACTTGTAGGGCTAGGTCTTGGACTTGAATACTTAGCCAAATCTTGACATGATTCGTAGGCAGGTTAAGTCATGAACTTAAATGACAATACTTAACCCATTAGACAAAACCCTAGTTAAAGGGGACTATGTGGAAAAAGGGGATTAACAAGGGTAACGGGAAAGGAGACTAAGTGGTAAACCTTAGTTTAGGGAACTAAGTAATAATTCTTAGTCAAGGCATTGGGACAAGTTCACAGATAGATGAGTAACCCGATACGGTAGGTTGTCGCTTAAAATACGAGGTGGAGCAATATCTGATCTAGATAAAGGCTCCAAAGAACTGGGTGACGAAGCGGTAGCTTCGGGGAACATGAGGATACTCTTGGTATCCCTCTGTGAGGTTGTGGATGGTCCATGAAACCTGGCTTCAAAGAGGTTAAGGTCTGTGGTAGAAGAGCCAAGGGTATGCCTTGGTTGCTGTGCGAGCAACCTAAAGGCTGGGGTGGATTAGCATGGGGTCGGCGATATTTTCACGGTAGCCCTAGATAGCACATTCGTCGGCCACCTACTATCTTTAGTCAATCGTGTACGTACGGAAAGGCAGAGAACACCCAACAAACCATACTTGCTATCTAGGTATGGGTGAGGTTAGCCGTCCGGAAAGAGGGCATCGATGGATGTAGCATAGTTCTCATACATGACTTCTCTTGTTTTGCCTTTCAGTAGTTGAGGGAGGGGTCACGTGGGACCATAGCCACGGATACAAAAACAGACCTTGATATCTGCACCGGCAGATGACTTAAAACTCCCGACCGAGTTCCGTATTTCTTGATTTGCCCTGGCACGGAACTCGGATGGCACATTTGAAATACATGTGTATCTAGACATGGAAAACGATTCACGATTCATATGTGGGATAAAATGGCGCGGTTGACGGGTAGCATAATCCCTAGTAGCCCTAGGTGGCTTAAACCCAAACCGAGATACGAAAACGTTCATTAGGTAGCATAAACCCTAGGTAAACACGCGATAGTTCATGGTAAGAAAACATAACCAGACCAAGGGTAAGAGTCCAAAACAACTTCAAGGATAAAATGGTACTACGATGAGGTGGTATAGATTTACATGGGGAAGCCCGTACGGCCTACGACAAAGGACTGAACTTATACATGGAAAGAAACATACGAGTTGGAAAAACCTACATATGCTATATATTAGGTTGACATGGACCATTACATGACATTGGGCAAGGGACATTCATAGTTAACATATAACGCGGGTTAGGATACTAGTACGTGAGGTGCAGAGCAAATATACATGATAAATACCTTAGGATGTTATACATGATAGATACCTTGGGATAGTATACTTGATAGAAACCTGACGATGTGATACCTTGATTTATCTTGACACCGTAGTTTATCATGTCACACTCGTTTATCTTGGTACAGTAGTTCATCCTGTTATTTTGGTTTAGCTTATCTATCTTCTCATCATACTTATGTTCATCTCAGTTCCTCATGCCAGTTAACTTTACTAGTTTATATACTTATAGTAGATAGGGCTTAACAGTCTTTATGATTGACCCCATTTTGTTTCGCCTCTTTGTCTTCCGTTTCCCCCCCCCAGGTTACAGGGAGGAAATGCTATTGTTAGTTCGGACTTCTCCTGTTTGAAGGTCATCATGTATGGCTTGGACTTTTCTTGGCAATGACTACTTTACTGTTTTACTTGGGGAATAATTTATGAAAATGTTTTTATGCTTCTTTACTATTGCAAGACAGGTTTCCATGTAAGAAATTCTCTGATGTAAAAGGCTTTAGACCTTATTTATTAATGATATGAAAGTTGGTTTTACTTCCGCTATTTTATATGTTCTGTCTTGTAATATTTCTGTACATGTTTACCAATAATACCCCTCTAAAGCTAGTGCATTCCTTTGCGAGTGACCCTAGCGGAGGTTTGGTGTTACATTTGGAATCAGAGCAGAAGGTTACCAGACTGGGCAAAAGTTTTTAAAACGTTCTGAAAACTATTTGAGAAACCGTTTTACAAAGAAGCATTTTTCAAGAATTTTTTTTAAAGGCTATTCCCTAAAAGCCATTAGCACTATCCTTTGTTTCCTTGATTGAATCTCTTTTCCTTTCTTTCCTCCATCTGTAGTCACAGTAGTTTTAACTACGACTAATCCTTGTCTAACTACGTGAGTGTTTTCCCCGTGCGATGGAGGAAGTTCTCGAGAGACCTGTTACTGAAGTTATAAGAAGGGATAAAGGACACAAGCTTAAGAATAAGCAACTTGTTGGTATGGCTTGATTCATAAAGGAAGATAAGGACGAGATCAGCAAGAAGGCAATCGTATGCCCTCACTAGCGTACCTAAGAGGAAAGGTACCGTTTCTGTTAAAGGCTTAGCCTTTCTTTTCTATCGTCCCGTCTAGACTTTGTTTTGATCATCGCATCATTTAAGTCTGCTTCGATAGTTAAGTCTCTGCACCTTAGTACTAGCATGGTAGAAGATCCCACTTTTGTCCCAAAATCTGGTTGGAGAGTCGGTCCATTTCTTCATGACTTGTTTGGATTTGAGAATGACATGTCTCGGCTGCGGATGGATTCTAGGGATAAAGTGGTCACCTAATAAGGGGTGCCATTCTCGGTTTTGGAAAGAGGGTAGTTAGACTCTCGACTCACCTTGGTGATACCCTCGAAGTCTCGTGTAACCTTTTGGGTTCTGTCATGGTTAGTTACCTAGAACCTCGGGATGCAGTTGTTGGTAATCCGTTCGAATAGAATTCGCCGCTAAGGCGGATGGTTCGTTTCACTTATGCATGAGTTATGGGAATCACCCTAGTAAGTACTCTTGGCATCATGGATTGGCATTGGCAAACGAGATCCAGAATTCCCTAGTGAATTTTGGAAATCTTGCATGAGTAATTGGATACGTTTGAGACAAGTATACTAGGGAAAGGATAAGTGAAAGTGGAATAAGAGGCCACAATGAAATGAGTTCTAACTCATATCTTGGAAATAGGAATCAAGGAGCTACGAGATCATGGAGTTAAAAAGATGGTCAAGGCACTGAGGAATTAAGCTCAAGGAAACGCGACTTAGAAGATGTAAGGCTAGACACGCGCATCGTACCTCATTTTAAAGAATGTATCCTTGATCCCTGGTTTTTCCTGTAGAGCTTGCTCGCATGTTATCTTTTGGTGAATATCCTCTCGGTCCTGTTTCTGTTGCAAACCCCATAGGGAGTTTACCTTGTTTATCTCCTCGATCCTATCGTGAGAACCTTAGGCAGAATCCTATGGATGTAAACATGTATTTGAAACATGTTATGATTGATATGGTTGCAAATGGTTGCAAGTGGTTGCTCGTGGATGTGCGAATACACATTAGATACTAGATTGACGCGATCACGTTTCATGTTGCATATGCACGAGTATTTATACTTGTTTATGGATGAAATTGAATGTGTTATCATGCAGATGTTGCATATGAATGAATGTTTGTGCACGCATATTGTACTTATATGACTAGGACTATTTGCATACATGTTGGACTCATGGCACTAAACATATTTTGCATTAGAAAGATTACTCAGGCCTGATCATTAGCATTAGCTAAGGAGCATATATACACACGTTTTGCATATGTTCATATGGCATTAGAAATCGTCTAAGGACAATGGTTACCTGTGGATGATGTTTTGAGTAGATGGATGATGGATGGTAGGATACGTTCTTCCTAACTTGGAGATTTCGGGGATGAAATCCTTAAAGGAGGGGAGAATGTAACAACCCAAAATTTAACAACATGTTAAATCAAGAATCAAGGCAGACTTATATTATAAAATCTGAATCAGGAGAAACAGGCTGTGCCATTGCGTTCGTCTCGGAAAAATACGCGAAATAGAGTCCGAAATTTCGTAAATCGGAGTCCGTATGGCCGAGATATGGCCTTTGGAAGTTTCACGAAAAATCAGAATTCAAAACAGATTTCAAAAACACAGAAATCAGAGCAGACGGGAAAAATCCCGCCCAGGCAGGGTCTGTGTCGACCCCCCCCCCCCAATGGGTCGACACCCATGTCAACCCAGGGGTCGACCCCCCTGGCGGACCAGTTTTTCTGGTGCACCTGTTTTGGCTCCTGGGTCTTGTTTTGGAGGCTTGTGACGAGTTTTGAGGGTTCAGATCTATCCTAGGGTTTATCCTACGGCCTAAACTACTTCTAATCTCTATAAAAAGACCCCTAACCTAGCCTAAACCCTCATAAATTGATCCTACAACTAAACTATGCCAAAATTTCTAATGATCATGGCCTCCACTCAAAACCCTTGCCTCCATCCTCTTGTCATAAATTCTATCTTCATTCTCTTGAGAGATTAGATGATCCTTTGAGTGTTTCTAAGTTACATGAGAGTTGCTAAGCTCGATTCAAGGCTAAAGTTGCAACCTTTATACTTCAAAGAAAGGATCTTTCTTATTATTTTCTCAAGGGTTTTATTGGAGCTTATTGATTTGGGTTTTTTGCTAGTGTGGCTTCGTCTCAATCTTTTTATATATTGATTTGTGCCTTCATAGCATTGTAAGCCCCCTCCTACTCTTAGATATTAACTATGAAGTTAAATGAATGTTGCAAGTTGGGTTTGAACATTAAGTATCATACATGCTATCATGTTATGTATCCTATCATGTTTGTAAAGACACCATCTTGATCTTATGGACTAAAAGCTATAAGCTTTATGTTGAATGTTGCATTATGCAACATGAGAGCTATTATATCCCTTATGATAACTTGCATGTAATGCTATATGAGAACTTCTAGGCATCTTTCTATGTCACCAATCATCATGATTCGCCTATGTGCTAAGTTTGGGGTTATGCATGTTTTTGAGGCTTAATAATGTAACATGCAAGTTAATGAACACATTTACGCCTCATATGCCACCATGATTAACTTGTGACCTTATACCCTTTTTGTCATGCCTTTGCCAAGTTCCTTCTTTAATCCATTATGCGTTGTTGCGAATGTATATGCGAGTTTAAAAGCGTTGGGGTTACGTTATTGGTAAACTTTAACGACATGAAACATGATTTGGGTAAATTGGTATAAACATGACAACATGAAATTTTGGCTATGAACATGGGACTTGAAAACTTGACACGTATGGGTTGTAAGTGTAATAAGACACTAGACCAAACATGGAAGTGGCCAACTCGAGGTTAGCATAAATCTACCCGGACCCGCCCGGCTTAACTAGTGGCTACAAACAATAGGACCCAATGTGAGTAGTTGGTCACATAGCACTTAAAACCCGAGGTTAGACTAGGTTGTGGTATAAATCTACCCGGACCCGCCCGGCTTAACTAGTAACCACAACAAGGCCTAATGTGAGAGGTTAAAAGTGTATTAATTTAATTAATGCCACATGATAAGGTTAAGTAAATTTGACTAATGACACTTAACCGATATGACATGAATGGGTAGGTTAAGTTAAACCGGACTTGATTTCTTAATGACACTTAACCATACAAGACAATTAGGGGATGGGGTTAAGTAATTTACACTTAACTAATCTAAACACGGCACTTAGATGGGGTTAAGTAACCTACACTCAACTAATCTAAACATGGTAATTAGATGGAGTTAAGTAACCTACACTTAACTAATCTAAACACGGTAATTAGATGGAGTTAAGTAACCTACACTTAACTAATCTAAACACGGTAATTAGATGAAGTTAAGTTAACCTAGACTTAACTAATCTAAACACGGTAATTCGATGAGGTAAGTTAAACACTTAACCAATCTAAACTTGATAATTCAATGAGGTTAAGTAACCAATACCTAACCAATTTAACATGTAATTTAATGGGGTTAAGTAACTTATACTTAACTAATTATGCATGATAATCCGATGGGGTTAAGTAACCCATACTTAACCAATCCGACTCGATAATCCGATGGTGTTAAGATAATCTATGCTTAACCAATCTAACACGATAATCTGATAGGGTTAAGATAAACAAATACTTAACCAATTTGAACTGATGATTGAATAAGGTTAAGTCATGAGCTTCTTGGTATACTTAACCAACTTGTAGGGCTAGGTCTTGGAATACTTAGCCAAATCTTGACATGATTCGTAGGCAGGTTAAGTCATGAACTTAAATGACAATACTTAACCCATTAGACAAAACCCTAGTTCAGGGGACTATGTGGAAAAAGGGGATTAACAAGGGTAACGGGAAAGGAGACTAAGTGGTAAACCTTAGTTTAGTGAACTAAGTAATAATTCTTAGTCAAGGGATTGGGACCAGTTCTGTAACACCCCGTATTTTGGGTTAATACTAAATTTCACTAATTACAGAATAAGTAATCTCAGATGTGGGAATTAGGGGAAACGGGCTGCGTTATTGCGTTCGCCTCGGAAAAATACGCGAAATAGAGTCCGAGTTTTCGAAAATCGGAGTCCGTATGGCCTAGTTATGGTCCAATGAAGTTTGCAGAAAATTCAAAACTAAAACAGATTTAAAAATTTAAAATATTCAGATTTGGAATGGGCCAGGCGGGGTCAGGCGGGAAGCTTCCCGCCCAACCCATGTCGACAGGGCTGTCGACAGGCCTGTCGACAGGGGTGTCGACATGCCTGTCGACTTGCCTGTCGACAGGGTGGCACCGTTCTGTGAACCTGGGTGCACCAGGTTGCACCAGGTTGGGTTTCAGGCTGGCTAGGAGGGCTGGTTCTAGAGATTTCCTAAATCTAAGGGTCCTAATCTAATCTTGGGTTAATCCAAGGGTCTAAAATGCAACCTAATCCTATAAATAAGACCCTAACCCTACCCTAATTCATTCATAATTAAATCTAGTAACTAAACTATGGCAAAATGAAACTTGGTCATGGCCTCCACAAATCAAATGAAGAGAGTTGCAAGCTAATCAACCCCTAATCACCTTCTTCTTCATATTTGGCAACTAGTTTTACTTCATTGATTTGCTAATCTTGGTTTTGGTGAGTTTCTATGGCTTTAATAATCAATTGTTAAATTGATTATGGTAGGATGTGATAAGACATGGCTATGTTTGTGGATAAATGTATTTATGCAAGTTTGTATGATATGTGATTTGCAAGTTTTATGTTAAATGCAAGTTAAGGCCATGTTTTATGATGCAAAACACCATGTTAAACATTTATGCATATGTGACATGTTATGCAAACTATATGTGAGAATATATGCAAGTTATATGTAACATGATATGCAAGTCATGCATGTGATTTTATGCATGCTAAGTAGTTGGTGTTATGCATGTTAAGTATTTGATGTTATGCATGATAAGTATTTGATGTTATGCATGCTAAGTATTTGATTGTGTACATACTAAGTATTGGGTTTTATGCATGATAAGTGTTTGGGGTTTATGCAAGTTAAGTGGTGGGTTTATGCATAATAAGTATTTGATTTCATGCATGATAAGTAAGTGGTTTTATGCATGCTAAGTGTTTGGTATTATGCATAAATCATAACATGCAAGTTTACCCTTTTAAATATGATGCATACATATGCAAGATGATACCCTTATATGCTATGCATGTTTACCCTCCTTTAAGATGCAAGTTCATATGCAAATGGTGTTATGCAAGCTATGTGTATGAGATTATGCAAGTTATATGCATGATGCTATGCAAGTTATGCTTAAATGCAAGTTTAATGTGATATGCAAGTTATGCATGTTCATGCAAGTATGTGAATGTTCATGCAAGTATGTGAATGCTCATGCAAGTATATGAATGCTCATGCAAGTATGTGAATGTTCATGCAAGTATGTGAATGCTTATGCAAGTATGTGAATACTTATGCAAGTTATGTGTATGCTTAAATGCATGTTTAACATGTTATGCAAGTTATGAGAATGACTATATGCAAGTTCAACATGTTATGCAAGATATGTGTATGATGATATGCAAGCTCATATGCAACATGTTATGCAAATCATGTGTATGATAATATGCAAGTTTGGGTTATATGTAGTTGGGTTAATATATGCTCATATATGCAAGTTGACATCCTCTTAACCCATGACAAAGTTGTATGCTAAACCCATGATACTTGTGATGATCTTCCCCTTATTTATGTCATGAAATGAGAACGATTTACGTGGGGAACGATGGGGTTGGTAAATATGTTAATAAGTGAATGATTGGGTATGATTAAGCATACCATAAAAATAAATTACCATAAGTGGGAATTTACCTATTGAGTTAGGTCTACCCCATGGGAATTTACCTATTGAGTTAGGTCTACCCATGTTATGGAAAACTTGATATTAATTAGGGATAATTAATATGGGGGTGATTAATTAGGTGTAATTAATCGACTAAGACACGAGGTTGGACTCATTTGTAGTGTAAAACTGCCCGGACCCGACCGGCTTAACCAGTTGCTACAAATGTCAGCCCAATGTGAGAGGTCTTAGCCATAAATTAAATACGTGATTAAGGTAAAGATACGAGGTTAGACTCTGTTATGACGTAAGACTGCCCGGACTCTACCGGCTTAACCAGGCGGTCATAACAGCCAGTCTAATGTGGGAGGTCTTTATGGGAGATCACGGTCTTAATTAATTAAGAAACACTTAACCATATTAGCATGTAGTGGGACATGAGGGGTTAAGTGGGTGCCTTGGGTGGCATGTAGTAACTAGTGGGGGTGCCTTGGGTGGCATGAGGAAACTAGTGGGTTGCCTTGGGTGGCAATAGAAAATACGATTAGAATACTTAACCAAAGTGGAACATGTAATTAAACATGATTAAAGGGTTAAGTAAGTGCCTTGGGTGGCATGTGGGAATCAAGTAAGTGCCTTGGGTGGCATGTGGAAATCTAGTGGGTGCCTTAAGTAGCAATTGAAGTATAATTAGATGACTTAACCAAACCTTAACGTGTAAGGGGGCATGATTATAAAAAGAGGTTAAGTGGGATGCACTAGATTAATGACAAGCTTAAGTAGTAGCTTGTGGGGGCCCATTTCAACCAATATCCCAAACGTATCTTTGTGGGCTCGACCCATGTCGAGTGACGGGACACGCATATTGGGCTTGATTATAAGAGGCCAAAACGGGTTAGCGGTGGCAACGCAAGTCCAACGGGTTTCATATGCGTGTGTGGGCCCGGGCTGGTAGATAAGCCGTTGTTGCATCGTGTAGATATAAAGCCGTGCACCGTTAGTATTGGGTAGCCACTTTAGGGGAGTGATACACCCCACTGTGGGACCAGCACGGGTATCTACGGTAGGGAGCCGATCGATGGGGTGTAGTGGGTACACCTAGTAAAGATAGGGGCAGAAGGCACCTGTGTAGGGGTACACGAAACTACTGGGTAAGATTACTAGGTACACCTAGTGAATGTAGGGGCAGACGGCACCTACGTGGTCAGTTATACACCTAGTGGAGGTAGGGGCAGACGGCACCTACGTGGTCAGCTAGAAGTACCAGAGACTACTAGCTATATTTTCTAAGACTTTAGATGGGATCAACTTTTAAGTAGGAATTACTCTTGGTGGGTAGAACTGGTGTGGTGCAGTGTAGGAATTACCCTTGGGTGGGTAGGTCTGGGGTGGTGTAAGCTAGTAATTATCCTTGGGTGGATAAATACGTTGTTTCGGTTATCGTAGTACATCCTGTGTTTTGTGGGCTACTTAGTGTAGTCATTATCCCCAGAGGTACCGTATCTTGTTTATATCATACCCTAATTACTTTAATGATTGTATTGTTAGGGTTATAGGACTCACTCAGACTTATGTCTGACCCCGTTGTTGTTTATCTTTTTCCCCACCCTCAGGTTATCAGAGTGGACCTAGCACTAGTGGGCTTGGACCAGACCGCTATATCTATCTTTTGGGGCTTGGACGGTAGAAGTAAAGCTCAGTTTATCTTTTGGCCATTGTCTATGTAATGGGATTATGTACTTCTATTTAATCAGGATGGATATTATGTACTTGACTCTTGTTATGGTTTTGTGATGTAGCCAAACATGTTTTGTTAATGAAATGATGTTTTAAATTTTCAAGTATTATTATATCTGTCCTGTTGTAATTTTTCTGTTCTATACTCACTAAAAATACTCCACCAAAACTAAGGCATTCCCTTTGTGAGTGACCTTAGCGGGTGTGGGGTGTTACACGTGGTATCAGAGCTTAAGGTTACCGGAACAGATAAAATTTTTAGAAAAACTATTTTCTAAGAATATTTTTGAAAGGAGTATTTTCGAAAACATGTCTTTTAAGAGAAAAGTTTTTGAAAGAAAAGCATAGTCCCCAATAGCCATATCTATATCTTTCGAATTCTCCATTTTGAATCTCTTCCTTTCTCTCATTTTGAGTTTCCCCTCCGCGTATAGATGATCTTTCTAAGATAGATAAGAATGGAAAACCACTTCAAGGGACTTAGACGTTAGTCGGATTAGAAGTTGGTTCAAGAAGGAGGAGGACTGGTAGGTACCGATAGGATAGACGATGGGAGGAAGGCTCAAATAGTTGTTTGGTTAATGAAGGATGAAACCTCATTGGTGGGAGGTTACGAGGGGAGAATAGGGAAGAAGAAGGCAAGTGGTTATCCTTTTGAGAGGAATAGGACACCTTATTAGGATTGTCCAAAGAAGCAAGGGCAAGGTATGGAATCTTCTGGAGGGTAGTTGTATTCCCTCACGACTAGGGTACCAGATGGGGATAAGACCGTCTAGATTGGAGGTTGGATTTCTTTATCATCCAATTCGAACTTTATTTGATTCTGACGCATCGAGTTCGTTTATCTCATCATTGTTAGTTGAGTCACTGCACTTAGACACCAGTTTGGTAGATGATCCCTTAGTTGTTTCAAACCCAATTGGGCTCCATGATGTGTTTGGGTTTGAAAGTTTCTATACTTAGCGTTGAGTTTAGGTGTGAGGCTTGTTGGGCTTCACGGGCTATGGGTTAGTTTTGGGGCATGGACTGGTTATCCAGTAGAGGTGCCGTTTTTGATTTTGGAGGGAGAGTTGTTAGGCTTATGGGCCGCTTGGGTAACACTCTCGAGATCTCTTATAATCCCATAGAATCTGTTATGCTAAGTTATCTAGAATCGCTTGACATGTCGGTCTAGAGTTTGTGATCTGTTAGAGCGATCCGGGAATACCCGGATGTGTATAAGGAGGTGGAGGGCTTACCTCCGGAGCAGGAAATTGACTTCCAAATATATCTGGTGAGTAAGGCTAAACCAGTACCTTGGCCAGTGTGCCACGTGGCTCCTCGTGAGAGGAGGGAACTCCATAAGTAAGTAGGCGGTTTGCTTGAGAGGGGTTCGTAAGACGAAGTATATTGGAGTGGGGCGCTCCAGTAGTTTTTGTTACGAAGGCGGATGGGTCCCTCAGACTTTGTGTGGGCTAAAGAGAACTAAATAAACTCACAAAGAAGAATGGACACCCATTGCCGAGGATTGATGATCTTTTTGACCGGGTGGCTGGCGCCTCGGTATTTTTGTAGTAGGACTCAGCCACGGAAGTTCATCAGTTGGGAGTGGCTGAGGATTGCATAGAAAAGACTACCCTTAGGACTCCGGATGATTTTTAGAGTGGCTGGTGATGCCATTGGGTTTGACGAACACCCCCGTATACTTTGATGATTTGATAAGAAGGGCGTTCAGGGAGTACCTAAATAGGTTCGGGATGGTCTTTGTGGATGACATCTGGGTCTTTTCTAGGAGCGAAATAAGTTTTCGTATGTGCTCAATGGGGTGAGCAAAGCCAGTTAGGGAAAAACGGTGGTTTTGGAGTAAGACTGGCGGGGACATCCAGGGTTGGAGAAGGGGCTTAATTATTTAGCCGTTTTTACTAGTATCATCTCACGAAGGTCGTCTGAATTCGAAGGAGGTATCCCTTGGGTGTTTGTCTGATATTGGTTTAGGCCTTTGGGGCTTGCATTTGGGGGAATGCCGAGTTCGATTAGGGTGGTCTGCGTGAGGGATAGATAGCTGTGATGATTTTGGATGATATCCTGGTGGAGAAGAGCATGCCCTACATCTTAGGGAAGTGCTGGAGGCTCTTCAAGCGCATAATCTTAGGACAGTAAAAGTGGATGGGATTTTTAGCATCCTATGGGTTTGAGATAGCGTATACCCCTGGCAAGGGTAACATGGTAGCGGATACCTTAAGTAGAAAAAGGGTTGTCCTCGAGTTTGTGGTTCGTTGAACGAAGGAGCCTAGAGTTTATTTCTATGTTGGATTTCAGACCTTCCGTTAATTGTGTACCCGGTTTGCTAGCTTCCTTGGGAGTTAGACCTACTCTTTTGGGGAATATTGTAGAAGCACAGAGGGACGACCCACAGTTGGTTGAGTTAGTAGAAAAGCTCATAAGGGGGGAGTCGTCCAGCCATTTGAGTAGGTACACCCTAGATGATAGGGGGTGCTTGTGTAGAGACGGTAGACTTTGTGTACCGCAAGACGAGGGTTTGAGGAAGGTTATTCCTGATAATGCACACCGTTCTAGGATGACCATTCATCCCGGTGGGGACGAGATGTACCAAGACATGAAAAGGACTTTCTTCTAGGCCGGTATGAGGAAAGATGTGGCCGAGCATGTCGCTCGATGTTTGGTGTGCCAACGAGTGAAGATGGAGCGAAAGAAACCAGGTGGGTTGCTTCACCCATTGGAGGTTCCGCAATGAAAGTGGGACGGCGTCTCGATGGATTTTACTGACGGGTTACCCAGATCGAGAAAGAGTAATACAGGAATTTGGGTGGTGGTAGACAGACTTACTAAGAACACCCATTTCATACCTGTGAAGAGTAAGTGGACTGCTCCATGGCTAGCTTCTGTATATCTTCGAGAGATAGTTCGATTGCATCGGTTACCCTCTAGCATAGTGAGTGATCGAGATCCTATCTTCACTAGAGAGTTTTTGAAGAATTTGCAAGAGGCGGTAGGGACTCAGTTGTGTATGAGTACCGCATATCATCCTCAGACGGACAGCCAGACCGAGAGGGTGAATCATGTTTTAGAAGACCTTTTGAGGCTATGTATCTTGGATTTTGAAGGTACATGGGAGGAGCATCTTCCATTGGCGGAGTTGCCCGACAGACTTAGTGATGTATTCCATGGGAGGAGGTGCCTACATGAGACCGCAGAGGTGGTAGAGCCGAGTTTGCTTAGAGAAGTGGAAGCAGAGCGTGATGCGACGATTCGACGAGCTCCTACTTGCATCCTTGGGACAGAGATTTGGAAGTTGAGAAACAGAGAGGTTCAACTAGTCAAAGTACAAAGGGGAGATGAAGAAAGTGACGCTGCCTGGGAGACGGAAGCGAAGATGCGTTCGAGGTACCCTTTTCTTTCGAAGGTTATATCCTTTTGCTTCTCCTTCATCGCATATCTTGTGCTTATCTTATTCTTAGTATGTCCTCTCGTTAGTACCTTTGACCTTTAGATAGGGTAAACCTATGGTTGAAACATGTGTTTGAGACATGTTATGGTTGATGGATGCAAGTGGATGCAAGTGTTTGCTAGTGGTTGCTCGTGGATGCATATACACACACTCTAGGCACTAGATCGGCTCAGTCACTTCATATTGCATATTGCATAAAATTGTGTGTAGGAAAATATATTTATGGATGTATAATGGTTGTGTTATCACATGGATGATGCATTTTGGTGAATGATTGTGCACTCATGTAGATATTGTATGTGTCGATAGGGTTTTCTCGCATACATAATGGATGCATGGCACTATCATGGTTTGCATATGTTCATACATTAGATAGGGAACATATACACACACTGTTTGCATATGCTCATACATCATTAGAAACTGTTTAAGGACAATGGATGCCCGTGGTTGGTGATTTGAGTAGATGGTTGTTTGGTTGGTAGGATATGCATTCTCCTTAGCTTAGAGATTTCGGGGACGAAATCCTTTAAGGAGGGGAGAATGTAACACCCCGTATTTTGGGTTAATACTAAATTTCACTAATTACAGAATAAGTAATCTCAGATGTGGGAATTAGGGGAAACTGGCTGCGTTATTGCGTTTGCCTCGGAAAAATACGCGAAATAGAGTCCGAGTTTTCGAAAATCGGAGTCCGTATGGCCCAGTTATGGTCCAATGAAGTTTGCAGAAAATTCAAAACTAAAACAGATTTAAAAATTTAAAATATTCAGATTTGGAATGGGCCAGGCGGGGTCAGGCGGGAAGCTTCCCGCCCAACCCATGTCGACAGGGCTGTCGACAGGGGTGTCGACATGCCTGTCGACTTGCCTGTCGACAGGGTGGCACCGTTCTGTGAACCTGGGTGCACCAGGTTGCACCAGGTTGGGTTTCAGGCTGCCTAGGAGGGCTGGTTCTAGAGATTTCCTAAATCTAAGGGTCCTAATCTAATCTAGGGTTAATCCAAGGGTCTAAAATGCAACCTAATCCTATAAATAAAACCCTAACCCTACCCTAATTCATTCATAATTAAATCTAGTAACTAAACTATGGCAAAATGAAACTTGGTCATGGCCTCCACAAATCAAATGAAGAGAGTTGCAAGCTAATCAACCCCTAATAACCTTCTTCTTCATATTTGGCAACTAGTTTTACTTCATTGATTTGCTAATCTTGGTTTTGGTGAGTTTCTATGGCTTTAATAATCAATTGTTAAATTGATTATGGTAGGATGTGATAAGACATGGCTATGTTTGTGGATAAATTTATTTATGCAAGTTTGTATGATATGTGATTTGCAAGTTTTATGTTAAATGCAAGTTAAGGCCATGTTTTATGATGCAAAACACCATGTTAAACATTTATGCATATGTGACATGTTATGCAAACTATATGTGAGAATATATGCAAGTTATATGTAACATGATATGCAAGTCATGCATGTGATTTTATGCATGCTAAGTAGTTGGTGTTATGCATGTTAAGTATTTGATGTTATGCATGATAAGTATTTGATGTTATGCATGCTAAGTATTTGATTGTATACATACTAAGTATTGGGTTTTATGCATGATAAGTGTTTGGGGTTTATGCAAGTTAAGTGGTGGGTTTATGCATAATAAGTATTTGATTTCATGCATGATAAGTAAGTGGTTTTATGCATGCTAAGTGTTTGGTATTATGCATAAATCATAACATGCAAGTTTACCCTTTTAAATATGATGCATACATATGCAAGATGATACCCTTATATGCTATGCATGTTTACCCTCCTTTAAGATGCAAGTTCATATGCAAATGGTGTTATGCAAGCTATGTGTATGAGATTATGCAAGTTATATGCATGATGCTATGCAAGTTATGCTTAAATGCAAGTTTAATGTGATATGCAAGTTATGCATGTTCATGCAAGTATGTGAATGTTCATGCAAGTATGTGAATGCTCATGCAAGTATATGAATGCTCATGCAAGTATGTGAATGTTCATGCAAGTATGTGAATGCTTATGCAAGTACGTGAATACTTATGCAAGTTATGTGTATGCTTAAATGCATGTTTAACATGTTATGCAAGTTATGAGAATGACTATATGCAAGTTCAACATGTTATGCAAGATATGTGTATGATGATATGCAAGCTCATATGCAACATGTTATGCAAATCATGTGTATGATAATATGCAAGTTTGGGTTATATGTAGTTGGGTTAATATATGCTCATATATGCAAGTTGACATCCTCTTTACCCATGACAAAGTTGTATGCTAAACCCATGATACTTGTGATGATCTTCCCCTTATTTATGTCATGAAATGAGAACGATTTACGTGGGGAACGATGGGGTTGGTAAATATGTTAATAAGTGAATGATTGGGTATGATTAAGCATACCATAAAAATAAATTACCATAAGTGGGAATTTACCTATTGAGTTAGGTCTACCCCATGGGAATTTACCTATTGAGTTAGGTCTACCCATGTTATGGAAAACTTGATATTAATTAGGGATAATTAATATGGGGGTGATTAATAAGGTGTAATTAATCGACTAAGACACGAGGTTGGACTCATTTGTAGTGTAAAACTGCCCGGACCCGACCGGCTTAACCAGTTGCTACAAATGTCAGCCCAATGTGAGAGGTCTTAGCCATAAATTAAATACGTGATTAAGGTAAAGACACGAGGTTAGACTCTGTTATGACGTAAGACTGCCCGGACTCTACCGGCTTAACCAGGCGGTCATAACAGCCAGTCTAATGTGGGAGGTCTTTATGGGAGATCACGGTCTTAATTAATTAAGAAACGCTTAACCATATTAGCATGTAGTGGGACATGAGGGGTTAAGTGGGTGCCTTGGGTGGCATGTAGTAACTAGTGGGGGTGCCTTGGGTGGCATGAGGAAACTAGTGGGTTGCCTTGGGTGGCAATAGAAAATACGATTAGAATACTTAACCAAAGTGGAACATGTAATTAAACATGATTAAAGGGTTAAGTAAGTGCCTTGGGTGGCATGTGGGAATCAAGTAAGTGCCTTGGGTGGCATGTGGAAATCTAGTGGGTGCCTTAAGTAGCAATTGAAGTATAATTAGATGACTTAACCAAACCTTAACGTGTAAGGGGGCATGATTATAAAAAGAGGTTAAGTGGGATGCACTAGATTAATGACAAGCTTAAGTAGTAGCTTGTGGGGGCCCATTTCAACCAATATCCCAAACGTATCTTTGTGGGCTCGACCCATGTCGAGTGACGGGACACGCATATTGGGCTTGATTATAAGAGGCCAAAACGGGTTAGCGGTGGCAACGCAAGTCCAACGGGTTTCATATGCGTGTGTGGGCCCGGGCTGGTAGATAAGCCGTTGTTGCATCGTGTAGATATAAAGCCGTGCACCGTTAGTATTGGGTAGCCACTTTAGGGGAGTGATACACCCCACTGTGGGACCAGCACGGGTATCTACGGTAGGGAGCCGATCGATGGGGTGTAGTGGGTACACCTAGTAAAGATAGGGGCAGAAGGCACCTGTGTAGGGGTACACGAAACTACTGGGTAAGATTACTAGGTACACCTAGTGAATGTAGGGGCAGACGGCACCTACGTGGTCAGTTATACACCTAGTGGAGGTAGGGGCAGACGGCACCTACGTGGTCAGCTAGAAGTACCAGAGACTACTAGCTATATTTTCTAAGACTTTAGATGGGATCAACTTTTAAGTAGGAATTACTCTTGGTGGGTAGAACTGGTGTGGTGCAGTGTAGGAATTACCCTTGGGTGGGTAGGTCTGGGGTGGTGTAAGCTAGTAATTATCCTTGGGTGGATAAATACGTTGTTTCGGTTATCGTAGTACATCCTGTGTTTTGTGGGCTACTTAGTGTAGTCATTATCCCCAGAGGTACCGTATCTTGTTTATATCATACCCTAATTACTTTAATGATTGTATTGTTAGGGTTATAGGACTCACTCAGACTTATGTCTGACCCCGTTGTTGTTTATCTTTTTCCCCACCCTCAGGTTATCAGAGTGGACCTAGCACTAGTGGGCTTGGACCAGACCGCTATATCTATCTTTTGGGGCTTGGACGGTAGAAGTAAAGCTCAGTTTATCTTTTGGCTATTGTCTATGTAATGGGATTATGTACTTCTATTTAATCAGGATGGATATTATGTACTTGACTCTTGTTATGGTTTTGTGATGTAGCCAAACATGTTTTGTTAATGAAATGATGTTTTAAATTTTCAAGTATTACTTATATCTGTCCTGTTGTAATTTTTCTGTTCTATACTCACTAAAAATACTCCACCAAAACTAAGGCATTCCCTTTGTGAGTGACCTTAGAGGGTGTGGGGTGTTACAAGTTCACAGATAGATGAGTAACCCGATACGGTAGGTCATCGCTTAAAATACGAGGTGGAGCAATATCTGATCTAGATAAAGGCTCCAAAGAACTGGGTGACGAAGCGGTAGCTTCGGGGAACGTGAGGATACTCTTGGTATCCCTTTGTGAGGTTGTGGATGGTCCATGAAACCTGGCTTCACAGAGGTTAAGGTCTGCGGTAGAAGAGTCAAGGGTATGCCTTGGTTGCTGTGCGAGCAACCTAAAGGCTGGGGTGGATTAGCGTGGGGTCGGCGATATTTTCACGGTAGCCCTAGATAGCACATTCGTCGGCCACCTACCATCTTTAGTCAATCGTGTACGTACGGAAAGAGGGCATCGATGGCTGTAGCATAGTTCTCATACATGACTTCTCTTGTTTTGCCTTTCAGTAGTTGAGGGAGGGGTCACGTGGGACCATAGCCACGGATACAAAAACAGACCTTGAAATCTGCACCGGCAGATGACTTAAAACTCCCGACCGAGTTCCGTATTTTTTGATTTGCCCTGGCACGGAACTCGGATGGCACATTTGAGATACATGTGCGTCTAGACATGGAAAACAATTCACGATTCATACGTGGGATAAAAGGGCGCGGTTGACGGGTAGCAAAATCCCTAGTAGCCCTAGGTGGCTTAAACCCAAACCGAGATACGAAAACGTTCATTAGGTAGCATAAACCCTAGGTAAACACGCGATAGTTCATGGTAAGAAAACATAACCAGACCAAGGGTAATAGTCCAAAACAACTTCAAGGATAAAATGGTACTACGATGAGGTGGTATAGATTTACATGGGGAAGCTCGTACGGCCTACGGCAAAGGACTGAACTTATAAATGGAAAGAAACATACGAGTTGGAAAAACCTACATATGCTATATATTAGGTTGACATGGACCATTACATGACATTGGGTAAGGGACATTCATAGTTAACACATAACGCGGGTTGGGATACTAGTACGTGAGGTGCAGAGCAAATATACATGATAAATACCTTAGGATGTTATACATGATAGATACCTTGGGATAGTATACTTGATAGAAACCTGACGATGTGATACCTTGATTTATCTTGACACCGTAGTTTATCATGTCACACTCGTTTATCTTGGTACAGTAGTTCATCCTGTTATTTTGGTTTAGCTTATCTATCTTGTCATCATACTTATGTTCATCTCAGTTCCTCATGCCAGTTAACTTTACTAGTTTATATACTGATAGTAGATAGGGCTTACCAGTCTTTATGACTGACCCCGTTTTGTTTCGCCTCTTTGTCTTCCGTTCCCCCCCAGGTTACAGGGAGGAAATGCTATTGTTAGTTCTGACTTCTCCTGTTTGAAGGTCATCATGAATGGCTTGGACTTTTCTTGGCTATGGCTACTTTACTGTTTTACTTGGGGAATAATTTATGAAAAGGTTTTTATGCTTCTTTACTATTGCAAGACAGGTTTCCATGTAAGAAATTCTCTGATGTAAAAGGCTTTAGACCTTATTTATTAATGATATGAAAGTTGGTTTTACTTCCGCTATTTTATATGTTCTGTCTTGTAATATTTCTGTACATGTTTACCAATAATACCCCTCTAAAGCTAGTGCATTCCTTTGCGAGTGACCCTAGCGGAGGTGGGGTGTTACAGGAACCAAAAGTGGAAAATCGCAATCAATTAGACCAAGTCATTTATAACGAAATCAGAGATTGTATAGGAGTTTATATACCCTATAAACAGTACTACTTCATCACAGGCGTTTGTATCGAAAACCATAATCAACTCTAGAGAAAAGTGGATTCAAATGAGAAATTGCTCACTTGTTTTTGACCGCAACCTCAGCCAAATCATCAATGAGGAACAACATTAAAGAGCATCAGAGAATCATATTTTCCAGCTTTCAAAATCGATATTTGAGCCTTCGAAGAAACCCTAGCAAATTTCTCATAGTCGCCACCATATTTTCTTAAGGAAAGGGATCAGACAAAAGTAAAGTGTGTGGCCGGTCTACATTCAAAGTGGCTAAGCCAAGTTTAATTTAAAAGGGAGATATTTATTGGCTTAGCTTTAAGTAGGTTCTCTTTTATTCTTCTTGTTGTATTTTTATTTATCTTGAAAAGCATTTCAATCAGTTCTAAAGTATGTAAATCTAGGAATCCAGTTAGGGTGTTAACTGGAAGTTTACTAGAGTCTGTAAAACTAGAAGAAATCTAATCTCGGGGATTAGATCAGTTTAGGGTTTTGAGCGTAGGGTTAGAATAGGAGCAGGGTTTGCGAGTGTGCATGGTCTTGTATGCAGGATCTGTTCTATCTCCTAGTAGAAACCTTAGGAATGCAGTAGTAGGCAGGGTTTTGCTGAAGCTGGGTATCTCTTGTGTCATTTACTTTTTGCATTTCTATTTCTACTATTTTTTTGTGATCTGTGAATATTTTACTATCTCGCGAAAATTTAATAAACCCTATTCATCCCCCCTCTCTAGGGTTATTCTAGATCCAACACTTATATCATGTCAATCAATCCAATAGTTGGATGGTTCGGTTGAAGTTCCTTGCATCGTTCTAAGTATTGTCATATGTTGATGGTGATATTACACTAGTGTTTGCTACTTTTTCGTGTACCTTACTTTTGTATTATACCTTGTGAATTTACTTTAGTTTGTAGTTTGTAATATTTTAGCATTGCTTTGATTATTCAGTTTTGCGTGGAGTTTGTAGTCTAGAAATAGTTTCTAGCTCTAGTTCTATAACCTTGTTAGATGTAGTGGATGATCCACTTCAAAAACTGAATTCAGTGGATGGTCCACTTTAAAAACTTTGTGGTGGACGGTCCACCTTAAAAATCGATTGTATTAGGTTAGTAACTTGCTAACCTCCTGTAATATTTGTAATTATTATTTGTTACAATAATAAATGTTACGGATCACTGTAAAAACTAGTCTGCCTTGCCAAAAATGCACTCTTTGAGATATTAAGTTTAAAATGATAAACTTAAATTCAAAGCGTCTCCAAAAGAACGGTAAGTACCAGTGCTATTTAAAACATTGATTTTGACAAACTTAAAACAAATCATACTCAAATTAAATTTCAAACCATTTCTACTTAAAATGACTTCCCATTTAAAACTGTCATTTGTAAAATCTAAAAGACTTTATTCACCCAAAAGGATAATAAATTAAATTTAAATATTCTAATAAGCTTAAAGCAAACATTATTCATCCCGAAGGGTAATTCTAAATTCTCTTTTTTAACTTTTGGCCCATATCATTTTCCTAATAGAAATTTTTTTTGATAAATATTTTATTTATAACTGATAAAATCAAATTAATTAAGGTAATTAATCAAATTTATGGTCTTTCAGAATAAAACAATAGATTAAATTAAAACTATTAATAATTTAACCAACTAAATTTTAAATCCTTTCATAAGTTAGTTAATAATTCTAAAATCATTTTTATTCAATAAATTAAACTAATTTTACTCATTTTCATTAATTCAAATTTAATGTCTTTTTTAAAACATATTGAAAAATAACTTAATTATATTTAAGCTTCATTAGTTGAAATAAAAATTTGAACTAAGACCTGAATCATTCAAAAAGATTATTAAATTTTAATAACCTAATAAGTAATTAAATTCAATTATCATCAATTAATGTAAATAATTAGATCTCACTTTTATTAACTAGAACAATAAGTAAATATATAATTATCATTAATTAAAATGATAATTTTATTCAAATATCTATTCTGCAAAAGCTCAAGCTTAAATTAAACCAGATGTCTAATTTATTCCAAGCATTGGCAATGCAAGCAATATGAGAATTTGCATAAGTATATTAGAGAAACAATTAAATATAAGAAAAAAATGCCAATAGAATATCCAAATCTATAAAATAGCAGAACGACGGTTTATCCTGCTAACTTGATGTCAATTAGAATGAGAAATTTCTAAACAAAGTACTTGGTCAAATAGATCAGCACAGATTTTAAATTTATTATGTCAAGATTAATAACATATTCAATTCAACTTTAATCAACAATTACATATAACTGGATACCTGCAAAATTTGAGAAGGTAACTAAACATAAAAATGTCTAATAGCAAATTGAGATGCTACATCATGATCCTAAATTAGATTCAAACAATAAATAGCATTCCAAGGTGCTACCACGCGATACTATATTTAATTCAAACAACTAATCAATTCAAGCAATCAATTGATAATATAATAATCTAACTAAGCCAAACAATTATCAGTTTTCGCAGCCAGGCATATAATCAATATTTTAATCCACTTTGAATAAATACTGGAAAATCAGAAAGATGAGTTTTACTCATAGATATTTCCATCATAGTTGAAGTGATTATGGTATGAACTAAAATTGAACGATGGTAAATTTTAGCTTAATATCCAACAGCTTCCAAGTTTGTCCAGTCCAAATTTATCATGAATGTTAAGCTGGTTTGACTCCTAGAAATTGGTGGGATTCGAAACTAATATCGAACGAGCAAGATGTTGTATTTATAAAAAATCAAACAAATTAAATTATTTAAATGAAAAATCACTATAATTAAATTAGCTAACTCATTACGCTTAATCTCTCATCCCTGATTGAACCTGTACAGAAACTCCCAACCTAGAAAACAACTCCCCTCCTATTGATGGGCCTTTTGGCAAGGCCATCAAGGTTCACTGATGTCATGGACTCATGTCAAAGAGACCCTGGTTGGAACCCGAAATGATCAAACTGGCCGAATGAGGTCAAGCCTGATCCAAAACAGAATATCTACCTCCAGAATAGCTCATGCTCATCGTTAATTATCCCAAGCCATCCGCATAGAATAGGTCAACTGCCACTGTCGATATTGTTCAAATCATGTCATTAGAATCGTAACTCTAAACGATTATACCGAGAGATCCAACCGTCGGGTTTTCCCAAAACCGGAACTGTTGGTTCACTTTGGCCGTTGAGATCTTTCCAATGATATTAAATTTGTTAAGATCCAACGTTTAGATTTTGAGAAATGTGTAATTCAAATCTGAATAAAAACAGCGCCAGGGCCGCGTAATGACTTGAAGCGTCGTTTTTTTTTAAAATGGGCTATTTTATATAAATAAAATAGGATAAATTGTTATAAAATATTATAAATGATATGGAATGGAAATAAACCAATTTCACTTGGTTTATAAAGTAAATGTATGGTTAGATTCATTTGACATTAATCTATAGAATTGAATTGAATTTAACCAAGGAAAGAAATGATTTGAATTATATATATTCACAAATTATTTGAAAAGGCTGAGTTAAATATCATTTCAAATAATTGAACGACCGAGAGGGAGGGTCATTACCCAATTCTCGGGGACTAGAATGCTTGTTCATGCTCACCAATTAACTATGATCGAATTGCATGTATTCCTGCCAACTCAAGCACTGAATCTCCTATAAATACACTTTCTGGACTTAGAAGAAAGGACTTTTGGCATTTTTCTGATTATATCATCACTATAACAATTCAACTTTGATAGATTATCTGACATAAGAAGATGTATAAGGTGTACGTTGGCTCTTTAATGCCAAACCACTATAAATCTATATGTGATCGCTCATTTCTACTTTTTTCATTTACTAGTCTTCATTTAAATCTCAATATATTAATTTCTTGGGTGTTGTGCCAGTTTTTGTTGTCATCGCTTTGGTGCTTTCACTGAGAACTTGATATTCTTAGCATTTAAAGGATTTTGTTCTACTTTCGGATCGCCAAATCCAAGATGAGATCCCACGACTTTTAAGATCTCGCTAAGCCATGATTTCTAAGTCATCAACTCCCAATACCAAGGAGAGACCGCAAACCGGGACATATGCGGATGCAGCTGTGGATCGAATGCTACTGGACCTACTTCGAGTTAATCTGCATTACCCACTCCAGTGTAACCCTCCACGGTAGATCCAGCTTCTTCCTCAGCTTTCGTTACCCGTGATGAGTTCATGACCATGTTGAATTGGCTCTGGGAAACTACGGATGCCTTAAAAGCTCATGCTTGGGAGAACACTACAATGCAGTTGGATATGAATTGCATGTCGAGACAATGAGAGGAATTCAGAAAACATCAAGGTTAGGAGTTCAGCGATCACCAAGTTCCCCCTCATCAACTGGACCAAATCTCAGAGAGCTTATCATCGTTTGGGGGGTGCAGAGACCGGCATCAACTTCGACGTCCGTTAGAAAGAGCCGAAAATATTCGTCAATTACATCTGGAAGGACGTTCAAACCAGTTGGGGGCAGGGGGTCAGACTCAGGCCGATCTGGCCAAATAGATGTGATGGCCACCCCGCACCAGCCGACATTTCCCTGAAATGCGTTATGCTAATGCCCGACTAGTACGGGACGATCGCCAAAAGGGTTGGGTTGAAACGATGAATCACCAAGAACCTGTAGTATATCTCACAGCACATGGGGTAAAATATAATAGTAACATACTCGATATAGAACAGGCTAGATAGTACATAAGCTGAAAACTAAACCATAATCATCAGAGTAGCAGATTCCAAAGTACAGCTTATGATCAAACCATTATTACAACTTCAGAATATTGTCTCTATAGAAGAAAGAAAAAATAAAAAGGTGCATTACTAATGCCCAAAGCAGTGACCAGCAACAACACAGGGAGAATATATGTATATAGTGCATGGAAGCCTCCTGCTCGTCTCCGGACAGCTACTCACACATCAGCACCTAACCTGCCTCTAGTCTGCTCGTTTAGGAGCACCTAGAGTAATAAGAAGAGAAATAAAACTATGTGTCAGATGAAAGTCTGGTATGAGCAATAGCTACCAAATAAAGCAATAAAAGGTATAAAAAATCATACCTGAACCTGGACCTGCAACCAAAGAGTTAGCACAACAAGATGTACAGTACTCTAAGGTAAACAGTAACATAGAGTTTAAAATAGGAGTGTGCGTGTCATGGTGATAACAAACATCAAACATAGCAATTATCCTCACACCTCTCACTTAGTGCGTAACGCACATGAAATTCACTGCTTTGATCACCAAACCCACTGGGGCCATGACGGGTCCATGCCCTTCTGGACTGCGTACAACTAATGGCCATGACCATGCCCTTCCGATCTATAGCCAATAACCCTTCCTAGTCCATGCATCCTCTGGCTCTGGGATATGGGCCAACATGTCCATACGTCCTCTGGCTCTTGTTCCTCTACATGCCTCCTCTCTCATTTGTAAACCAAAATTGTTGATACCGATAACTCCTTTGCACACGTCCCACAGCAAAGCTGTTAGGCTATCCTTTGGAATTTGGATGGGATCTCACGCTCCATAACCGACTCGTCATCCTAAGGCTCGCCCCCCTAGGGATCGCCTTCATTCTAGGGGTCGCCCATAGGGATTGCACCTTCCTAGGGATCTCCCCCTCTTAGGGGTCGCCCCTAGGGATTGTCGCCTTCCTAGGGGTCGCTCCCTCGGGATCGTGATCCCCTGGTCACCCCCCACTTCATAGCGCTCCCTCTGGTCGGTTCATGACCCTTTCCAGGTGGTGGTTCGTGTCCCTCTTTTGGTGGCGGTTCGTGACCCTCTCCTGGTGGCGGTTCATGAGCCCGGTAGCGGTTCGTGACCCCTACCCCTTTTAGGAACCAGATTTCTGCAGTTTTTCCTACGAGCTAATTTCGCCAAACGATGGCGTTTTCAACCATTCAAAACCTTCCTATGAAATCACAAAACATACCAAACAGCAGTAACAACATATGGAATCAATCAAAAACATTAAAACATCAATCACATGAAATATTTTAGACCAGACATACCCAAAAGCATGATTTTCCCCTTAATCCCCTTAACCGTGTTTTAATTATAGTATTAGCAAACTTAATCCAAATTAAACCAATTTTTCACCAATGACATAAAATAATATTTTAGAATTTCTACATATTTGTTCAGATTTTTATAATGTGTAATTTCTCTAATTATCACTAATCACCCCTAAATAGTCGTAATTAGTGAATAAACATGCAAATCACTCACCTCAACCACAAATGAAATCTTAGATCTAAAACTTTACTATTATGGTACGAATCTCTATGTATTGTAGTAGCCCCAACTCTAATTTGATGCTAATTTGATTTGATTTGGTGTAGATTTGGTTAACTATTTAGTAGAAAGCGATTAGAAAGAAATTAGAATGAGATTTGGAAGGTGGAGGTCATTAGTATGGTTTAAGAAATGTTTATGGCGGGTGGAAAACTGAATCGAAATGGTTCTCCAACTCATTTCAGCCCTCCTATAATCCTATCCCGAAATGGGTTATGGGCCTAGCCGCTAGTCACCCCCATTAAGCCCAACTATGTTGTTTTTTCATCTTCTAAACCTTATTTCAGCCATATCTCCCAAATGGTAAGTTTTTTTGATTAATGGGACCACTCTACAGAAAGGTAAACCATCATCTGAATCCAATGGAAGTGGTTTTAGGTCAAAAATCCTTACCAATCAAAAGTTATAGGCGAAACAAGATTTACCAGGGGTAAAACGGTCATTTAAAAATTGGCAAAAATCACGAACATGGGAAATGACCCCAATAGTCGTTCCCTAAAGTTACACGACCATATGACTTCATATGAGAATGAAATAAATATTGTATGATCCTTCGATGTGTAGAATGTGGGTCGTTACACTCTCCTCCCTTAAGAAATTTCGCCCCCGAAATTCCTTAACTAAGAAAACAGCCAAAAGGTCCTGCATGCCTATCAACCATTTGCAACAATCAAACATAAATAATAAACACAACAAGCCTACCCTAGCATGCAGAATAACTACATCGCGATTAAAACCTTACCAGGTAAAGATCTCTGGACATGACATCCTTATGTTCTCCTCGGTTTCCCATGTGCAGTCACTCTCGTTATCACCCCATTAGACCTTAACCGGCCTCACCGTCTTCCTCCGAAGTTGCTTCATATCGTGTCCGACAATACAATGGTCTGCGGCTTTCAACTGCCTCGGGTTTTACCTCGATATCATCCATCTGATCGGATGAGATAATCATATCAGAATCGTGCACGAACTTCCTAAACTGAGAAATATGAAGTACGCCGCCCACTCCCGCCATCTTGTCAGGCAATCCAACTTTATACGCTAAATTCCCAACTTGTTCGAGAACTGGGAATGGACCAACAAACCTTGGTGCCAATTTACCTCTCCTAATAAACTGAATCACATTCTTCAATGGAGAAATCTTGATGAATACCAAGTCGCCAACGGAGAATTTCAAATCTCTTCGTCTTTTATCAGCATAACTTTTCTGCCTATCTTGGGCAGCCTTCATTCTCTGTTGAATAACCTTGATCTTATCTGAAGTTTCTCTTATTACATCTGGCCCAAGCACAAATTTCTTACTGGCCTCCAATCAACATGATGGTGAGTTGCACGGTCTTCCATACGAAGCTTCAAATGGAGCCATACCAATACTGGACTGGTAACTATTATTATACGCGAACTCAACCAGATGCAAATGGTCATCCCATGGACCTCCAAATTCCAATATACAAGCTCTCAGGAGATCCTCTAATACACAATTCACCCTCTCTGTTTGACCGTCGGTTTGGGGATGGTACGCGGTACTAAGATGTAATTCTGACCCTAAAGCCTCTTGTAAGCTCTTCCAAAAGCTACTAGTAAATAATGGATCTTGGTCACTCATGATACCTTTGGGTACTCCATGAAATCTCACTATCCACTTCATATATAGTTCTTCTAACTTAGCTTCCGTTTAATTCGACTTGATGGGTATAAATCTTGCACTTTTGGTCAATCGATCCAAAATCACGCAAATACTATCATGGCCTGATCTAGTCCTTGGTAAACCGTCGATGAAATCCATTGAGACTTGTTCCCATTTCCATTCGGGAATTTCCAATGGTTGTAACAAACCACTAGGCTTCTTTTGCTCAGCTTTAACTAATTGGCAGTTCACGCACTTGGATATAAACCTCCCAACGTCTCTCTTCATCCCTTCCCAGTTGTAGGTCTGCTTCATGTCTCGATACATTTTGGTACCACCGGGATGTATAGTCAATTTTAAGTGATGGAATTTTCTAAGCACTTCATTTCTCAATCCATTCACGTTGGGTACAACCAGCCTCTCATTCTGTCGAAGCCATCCTTCTCGATCCAATCCATACTTGTTCGTTTCCTAACCGTCGATACCCATCTCTATCTTGGAGATGATCTCCAATAGATTTGGATCGTCCCTAAGATTGGAACCAATCCGCCCAATCAAAGTCGGTCTGACCGTCAAACTTGCAAACATTTATGGATCCAATTCACACATAGGTCTGAAATCATATCCCACGGTATACTCCAGTTGCTTTCATTCCAGAAACATAGCCCCCAAACTGCATGTCTCCTACTCAATGCATCAGCTACCGCATTGCCTTTCCTAGGTGTGTATGCGATATTGAAATCATAGGAAGCCAAGAATTCTAACCATCTCTGCTGACGAAGATTTAAATCCTTTTGATTGAAAAGATAATATAACGACTTATGATTGGTAAACAACTCGAATCTTTCTCACAAGAGGTAATGTCTCCACATCTTTAACGCGAACACGATCGCTACCAATTCCAAATCATGGGTGGGATATCTTTTCTCATGTGGTTTCAGTTGCCAGCTAGCATAAGCTATAAGCCTACCTCCTTGCATCAGTACAACACCTAGTCTGAAGCATCCGTGTATGCCGTCACCTCTTCATTCCCTTTAGGAATAACTAACACTAGTGTGCACGTTAACTTCTCCTTTAGGCTCTCAAATGCATTCTCATACCTTCATCCCAAGAAAAATCTTGATTCTTCTTGGTCAACTAAGTTAACGGCGTTGCTATCTTGGAGAAGTCTTGAATAAACTTACGATAATACCCATCTAACCACATGAAACTTCTTACATCCATTGCATTCTTAGGCGTAGACCAATCTTGCACCGTAACCACCTTCGCAGGGTCCATGACAATACGATTCTCTGAAACAATATGGCCTAGGAATCTCACCCCTCCTCCAGAAGTGACACTTTGAAAAATTCGCTTTCAATTGGTGTTTCCTCAACACCACCATCACTATCCTCAAATGTTCTGTGTGTTCTTCCTCTGTCCTCGAGTATACTAAGATATCATCCACGAACACAAGAACAAACTTATTTAATTGATCTCTGAAAACCCTATTCATAAGATCCACAAAATATGCGGGCCGTTGGTCAACCCGAATGGCATGACCAACCACTCATAGAATCCAGACGGCGCCTGAAATGCCATTTTAGGTACACTCTCACCTGCTACTCGGAGCTGATGAAAACCTATCGCGAGATCCAAGTGGGAAAACAGTCTTGCTCCATTCAGTTGATCAAAAAAAATCATCTATCCATGGAAGAGGATAATTATTCTCCCTAGTCACCTTATTCAACTCGCGGTAATCCACACATAAGCAAAAGGAACCATCGGCCTTGGTAGCAAACACAACTGGTGCTCCCCACTCGGAAACACTTCTTCAGATAAATCCCTTCTTCAAAAGGTCGCTCACTTGCACCTCAAGCTCTCGCTGCACTCTTGGCTCCATACAATGAAGTGGCATCACTATAGGTCTGGCATCTTTTAATTAATCAATTCGAAATTCAATCTCTCGGTGTGGTGGAAGTTTGGTCACTTCCCCGAAGATGTCTGAATACTCGCCAGCAATAGGCACATCTGATTACTCATCATGTGGGAAGTCGAGGGAATTTCGAAAACTAGTCATCGACCCATCACTAGGTAGGCAACCCAATACCACCCTCCGCCCATCATCCGCTTAAATGGTCACCGAAGACCCCTCACAGTTTACCAGCACCCCATACATTTGGTGCCAATCGACTCCCAAAATAATGCCAAACCCAGTAAAGCCCAAAACAAAGCAATCATAAGCAAACATACATCCATGACTCAATAAGATCAAATTACGGCAAATCATACTAAGGCTAGTCGAACCACCGATCGGGTTCGTCACAACTAAAGGTCTATCGACAAGCTCGGGTTCCAATCCCAAATTATCTACCAAGTCACTAGATACGAAGGAATAGGAAGCTCTGGTATCAAATAAAACTCGAATAGGAACATCATAAATGGAAAGCATACCTTGAATAACGACAACTTTTCATTTTTGTGCCGTAGTTGGGGCATTGGACGAAGCAGGAACATCATTGAGAGCATATGCTTTCATGATCTGCTTCTCCTTATGGGGTTGCGGACATTCATTCTTGAAATGTCCCACTTGGTCACAGTTGAAACACTTCCTCTCCCCCTTCTTTTCTCAACAATCTTTGATATAGTGGCCCTTCTTGCCGCAGCAAAAGCACTGGACCTCTTTCTTATTCTTATTTTTCTGACCATCCTTAGTTTGGTCTTGTTCCTCTTATTCTGGGAATTATTCTTGCCTCCACCGCTTGCCTGCGGCTTTGGCTCCTCTGCAGATGTAATAGCAGCCTCGGCCTTCGACTTAGGTTAAATGCTCTCAGATCTCAATGCCTTCCCTGCAATAGATTTGAATGTCTCATCGATATGGTTTATAAGTCTTTCCCCCAAGTAATCATCTAGGCCAGTTATGAACTTCTCGTTCTTCTTCTCGATAGTATCGATAAGAGTTAAACCATACTTCGATAAGGTATCGAATTCAGCAATAGACTCCGAGACTGTCCTACCATTCTACCTAAATTCCAAAAACTTCCTAAACGATTCTGATTTTTGAGAAGCCAGAATAAACTTATCACTGAATCGGGTCTTGAACTGATTCCACATAATTTGATCCTCAGAAGCAGCCGCTTTGATGGCATTCCACAAATTCATTGCTCGTCCTTGAAGTTGACGCGATGCTAGCTTTTTCTTCATTGCATCGTTTATTCCAAAATCCTTGAAGATGCACTCACGACTATCAAGCCAATCCCGAACCTCCATAGTCGACTCCATTCCGTGGAACAGCTTCACACCAAAGCTAGTATAATCCTTACAGATCTTGGTGAAATCATCTCTAGGCGCTTGTGCTACTGCACCACCACCATTAGCTGCATTAGGAACTGCTCCCTGAGCATCCCTAAGCATCTCTCGCATAAAGGTAGTAAACATCATCCTCATATCAGGGACATTCCTATCATTGGCCCCTGAACCCGTACTCCTAGTATATTAGCTCATTGTTCAATCTATAAAGAGAAAACGATTAACCATCTCCTTAGTGGTGCCAATGCAGTGCAACTTCATCCTTAGATATACTAATAGTATATATATATATATATATAGTTTTTCAAAACCAAAATATCACAAACACGTGCTCATATATACGTATTCTATCTCTCCCTGATGTCTTCCCATAGGTTAACTACGAAACCTAGGCTCTGATACGAAGTGTGACGGTCGCCTCCACACCAACCGACATTTCCCCGAAATGTGTTGTGCTAATGCCCGACTAGTACGGGACAATCGCCAAAAGGGTTGGGTTGAAACGATGAATCACAAAGAACCTATGGTATATCTCACAGCACATGGGATAAAATATAATAATAACATACCCGATATAAAACAGGCGAGACAGTACATAAGCTGAAAACTAAACCATAATCACCATAGTAGCGAAATCCAAAGTACAGCTTATGATCTAGACTGTTATTACAACTTCAAAATACTATCTCTATAGAAGAAAAATAAATAAAAAAAGGTGCACTACAAATGCCCAAAGCAGTGACCAGCAACAACACAAGGAGAATATATGTATATAGTACGTGGAAGCCTCATGCTCGTCTCCGGACAGCTACTCGCGCATCAGCACCTAACCTGACTCTAGCATGCTTGTTTAGGAGCACATAGAGTAATAAGAAGAGACATAAAACTCGGATCAGACAAAAGTCTGGTATGAGCGATAACAACAAAATAAAGCAATAACAGGTATAAATAAACATACCCGAACCTGGACTTGCAACCAAAGAGTTAGCACAACAAGATGTACAGTACTCTAAGGTAAACAATAACATAGAGTGTAAAATAGGAGTGTGCGTGTCATGGTGATAACAAACATCAAACATAACAATCATCCTCACATCTCTCAATCAGTGCATAAAGCATATGGTATCCACTACTTTGATCACCAAACACATTGGGGCCATGACGAGTCCATGCCCTTCTGGACTCCGTACAACTAATTGCCATGACAATGCCCTTCTGTTCTATAGCCAATAAACCTTCCCAATCCATGCATCCTATGGCTTTGAGATATAGGCCAACGAGTCCATACATCCTATGACTCTGGTTCGTCTACATGCCTCTTCTTTCATTTGTAAACCAAAGCTGTAGATATCGATAACTCCTTTGCACACGTCTCGCATCAAAGCTTTTAGGCTATCCTTTGGAATTTGGATCGGATCTCACCCTCCTTGACTGGCTCTCCATCCTAGGTTTCGCCCCCCTAGGGATCGCCCTCATCCTAGGGTTCGCCGCCTAGGGGTCGCCCCCTATGGATCGCCCCCTCCTAGGGGTTGCCCCCTAAGGATCGCCCCCTTCCTAGGGGTCGCCCACTGGGGATCATGATCCCTTGGTCACCCCCCTCTGCTTCGTGGTGCTCCCTCTAGTCGGTTCGTGACCCTTTCTTGATAGCGGTTCATGACCCTCTACTGGTGGCGGTTCGTAAGCCGGGTGGCGGTTCGTGACCCCTACCCCCTTCATGAACCGAATTTCAGCAATTTTCCCTACGAGCTAATTTCGCCAAACGATGGCGTTTTCAACAATTCTAACCTTCCTATGACATCACAAAACATAGCAAACAGCAGTAACAACATATGGAATCAATCAAAAATATCAATCACATGAAATATTTTAGGCTAAACATACCCAAAAACATGATTTCCCCCTTAATCCCCTTAATCATGTTTTACCTATAGGATTAGCAAGCTTAATCCAAATTAAACCAAATTTTCACCAGTAACGTAAAATAATATTTTAGAATTTCTACATATTTTTCAAGAATTTTATAATGTATAATTTCTCTAATTATCACTAATCACCCTAATTAGCCGTAATTAGTGAATAAACATACAAATCACTCACCTTAGCCACAAATGAAATCTTAGATCTAAAACTTAAATGCTATGGCATAAATTTTTATGTATTGCAATAGCCCTAACTCTAATTTGATGCTAATTTAACTTGATTTGGTGTAGATTTGGTTAATTATTAAGTAGAAAGCGATTAGGAAGAGATTAGAATGAGATTCGGAAGGTGGAGGCCATTACTATGGTTCAAGAAATGTTTATGGAGGCTGGAAAACTGAATGGAGATTGTTCTCCAACTCATTTCAGCAGTCCAATAACCCTAATCCTGAAATGGGTTATGGTCCTAGCCGCTAATCACCACGTTAAGCCCAATTATGATGTTTTTTCATCTTCCAAACCTTATTTCAGCCATATCTCTCAAATAGTAAGTTCGTTTGATTAATGTGACCACTCAATAGAAAGGTAAATCATCATCCAAATCTAGTGGAAGTTGTTTTAGGTCAAAACTCCTTACCAATCAAAAATTGTAGGCGAAACAAATTCACCAGGGGTAAAATGGTCATTTAAAAATCGGCAAAAATTATGAACATGGGAAATGACCCCAATAGTTGTTCCCCAAAGTTACACGACCATACGACTTCGTATGAGAATGAAACAAATATTCTATGTTCCTCCGATGCGTAGAATTCGGGTCATTACAATAGAAGTCATCGATCCTGTAGCCCAACAAAATCGAGTTGCCTCTCCGCTTGCTCATTAGAACACTGCGCAAATGGATCAATCCCCTATTCATCTTGCCCGAAATCTTGTGACTGACCGAGATGCCCAGGGAGGAGGAAGGACTGCACGGATGGCAAGTCAAGCAACATTGCCTATCGAAAGAGCGAGGAGAGGTCGATCAGTTGAAGAGGTAGATCAAGGTGTAGTTATCCCTCTGAATCTTACTACTATGGTACGGAAGATCATGAATGAAAGAAAAGGGTACAAGAACGAAGGCGGGGGAATCGACGGAAGCCATACGCCCTTCACTGATGACATCTTACAGTCCGAATTCCCCAGAAGGTTCAGTATGCCCCTGAACCATTACGATGGAACTACCAACCCATAACAGCATTTGATGAGATACTCGTGGCACGTGGAGGTGGTAATAGCTCCAGACACCATCAAATGCAAAGCTTTTCCAATTTCCTAAGAGAGGTAGCACTCAGGTGCTTTCCCCGTTTACCCCCGAGGTCGGTCCCAAGCTTCAAAGACTTAAGCGAGAAATTTCTGAACCAATTTTTTCTCCATGCCTTCAAGTCGAAGCACTTCATGGATCTCTCAGCAGTCAAACAGGGAAGAGATGAGTCCTTGAGGAACTCCCTCATCCGGTTCAACCGGGCCGCTCCCAAAGTAAGCAACCCTAATCATGAGATTTTCTCGATGTCCATGGTCGATTGCATTGATAAGAGGACGGAATTCAAAAATATTTAATTGGGAAGACGCCCACATCGATTGAGATGTTTTACGAAAAGGTTAGTATCCAGCTAAGGCAGGAGGATGCGAAAGTGGATGAAGAATATGGGATGAAAGATGTATCTACCGAATCGATCCAAAGCAATATAACAGTCAAGCAATTTGGTGATAATTCGGGGAAGGTAGAAGTGAATGTTGGAAACCATGGCATGTAAAATGGCGTTGGACCGAAGGAAACAAATGGAAATCCTAGAAAAGAGGGAATTCCAAAAAGCGACTCTGGTTCCAGGTTTTTGAAATTTACACAATGTTGAATGACATGCTGGAGAATATTTATCTCGATACTTGCAAAGACAGATCAGTACAAGAAGCCGCCCTTGCGTGAGCCTACCGAGAAGGAGTGGACGATTGGAAAGTTTTGTTTTTTCCAAGAGATTTAAGGGCATAAGACCGATGAATGTCATCACCATCGAGACATTGCCGAGAAGTTGATTCTAGAAGGGAAACTCAATGAATATAAAGTAGCCCAAGAGATGGGGGCAAGGGACTTCGGCACCCAAACAAAGTCAGACAATGCCTCGAGCCATTGCCCAAGAGAAGGGAAAGGGTATAGTGATTAATGCCATTATTGGAGGACCACATCCTGTAGGATATGACATCCTGTAGGATATGACATCCTGTCCATGGAGCATTATGGAAATTCCACAAAGTATCTGGATGTTGCAAAAACAAGCACCCCTGAAACAGCAAGTCCCATAAGCACAGAAGGACGATGATCGACAACATCATCTTCCGTGATCTGTAGTCGATCAGTATAGAGTCCCCGAACATCGATCCACTAGTAATAACAGCCATTACAGGCCTAGCTGTTGTGCGAAATGTTCTGATCTACAATGAAATCTCAGTGAATATATTGTTCAAGCAGGCCAATGAACAGATGAAGCTGGAATTGAAAGACTTGGAGCCATGTACCGACCAGTTACGTGGTTTCAACAGAGCGTCCACTGAACCGGTCAGCTAGATCAAGTATCTATAGAACTGGGAGATGGAGAATGCAGAATAGTTAGAATTCTGCCAGTTGTTGTGATTAACATCAACTCCCAGTATAACGCATTTCTGGGATGACTGGCCCTAGTTAAGTTCAGGGCAGGTATTTCTCCCTGGTGTTTGCTTTCGAAATTACCGACTGATGGTAGAATCGAGACAATACGAGGATATCAAGTAACAGGACGAGCCTGCTACTTGGTAGAATTGAAAGAGCTACGAAGCAAAACTACCAAAGAATCTAGAGATGCCTCTCCCCCTATGGTGGGGGGAGGGGGTAGAAGCATAGAAACTACAGAAAACATCCCGGCCAGGATTGTCTGTCTGTGAAATCGAGGATATTGATCCAAGAGAGGATGAGGAACCAGGATGTAGGAAGGCATCCCCAAATGAGGCTACCATAGAGATTTCGCTCGAAAAGCACGACCCCACAAGGGTCTTGAAGATCGGGACTCATCTCGATCCCCTCTGGACGAAGGAATTAACATAATTTCTCCATGCAAACCTTGACGTGTTTGCATGGAACTATGCTAACATATGTGGAATTTCACCCTCCATCATAACTCAATCCTTCAGTATGGATCTATTATATGCCTCTGTAAAGCAGAAGAGGTGAATGCTCGGTCCCGACATATCTGTGGCCCTGAAGGAAGTAGGAAAGCCACAAGCTAATGAGTTTATTCAAGAATCAACTTATCCCGACTGGATAGCCAACCCACTACTTATGAAAAAGGATAACGGGGAATGGAGGACGTGCATCGACTTCTCCGGTTTAAATAAAGCCTACCCTAATGACAACTTTCCATTGCCTAGGATTGATCAGTTGGTCGACTAAACCGCAGGTCATGATCTCCTTTTGTTTATGGATGCTTACTCAAGGTACAATCAGATTGTCATGCACGTCCCAAACGAAGAGCTTATTAGTTTCATAACAGATCTTAGATTATACTATTATGTAGTCATGCCGTTTTGGATTGAAGAATTTTGGGGCCATATACCAACATTTGGTCAACCGAATGTTTCACGATCAGATAGGAAAGACAATGGAGGTGTACGTACACGATATCTTTATAAAGTCGAGACAATCATCCGACCATGTAAAAGACTTGGCAGAAATATTTGACATTCTCCAAAGATATGGAATGAAATTAAATCCCTTGAAATGTTCTTTTGGAGTGGCATCAAGTAAGTTTCTGGGTTTCATAGTTAGCTCTCGAGGGGTTGAGATCAGTCCCGATCAGATTTTGGCTATTAAAATAATTCAGGAATCTATGAGAATCATGGATGTACAGAGCCTAGCAGGCAAGGTTGTAGCAATGGGTCGATTCATTTCCAAGGTGACTAATAAATGACTACCCTTCTTTGAGTTGATTAAAAGAGGAAAACAAAACTTTGCTTGGACACCTGACTGCGTCGAAGCCTTCCAAAACAGACTCGACCATTTGTAGAAACATTTCATCCTTTCCAAATCAATTGACCACAAAGATTTGTTTGTGTATTTGGCAGTATCCGCGCACGCAATCAGCTCGGTCCTAATCCATGAAGGAACTGGGTACAACGACCAGTTTATTACGTGAGCAAGAAATTGATAACGGTTGAACGCAACTATCTGAAGATTGAGAAGCTCGCCTTTGGTTTGTTGATTGCATCATGAAAGCTTCGTCACTACTCCCAGGCTCACACTATTAAAATATTTACCAATAACCTCTTCGGTAAGTTCTGTAGCGACCCATGGCAAGCAGAAGACTGATTAAATGGAACATTGAGTTAAGCCAGTTCAAATTTGTTGTGATTTGTGACATAAAATAACATATGTTGATAGAGATGAGGCATGGATGTGCTTGGCGGTAGAGGAGATGGTGCAACAACAGAAAGAAGGTTAAAAGGAGCAGTTTGGCGTTTGAGCGGATTTATTGTTGGATTTTGACCCGGTCTTTCTGTGACTTATCTGCAAGTATTGAGGGGATATATTCCTAATATATCTCTAAGAGGAAAATTGGATATTTTTCCTAGGCCTTCTATTCTCCTATAAAAGCCGCACATTGGGTTGGATTAATGTCTGACCGAATAGAGTGGCGGCTGCGTGCCTCTAAGGCTTGGTGCCCTAGAGATGATTGGTGCCTCCGGTTAATCCAAGGCTTAGCCGTCGTTCTTCATTGTTCTCCTTCTCTAACAAAGAGTGTTAGTCATCTAGATATTCTTTCCCTTTCTCAATAAGGTTATTGATTCTTGTAATTTTGTTTATTGTTGGTTTTGATCCATTGAGTGTAAACAAAATTTGTTTTTGAGAATCAATAAAGAGGGTGGTTAGGTGGAATAACTTGTGTTTGCACATGTGATTTCATATCTGTGTTTGTTTCCACAGAAATCATCTTTAAGTAATTGGGTGAATAAGATCATGGTAGCTTCCGCAAAGGCGCAGTTTTCACAATAGTTGGTATCAGAGCTAGATCATCGCAAAGCCTAGAGTGATTTTGGATTGGAAAAATTGATTTTTGTTTGGAAAAAAATTGTTTTTTTGTTGAAAAAATCAATATTTTTTTACGTCGGATATGATGGCGCTGTTGGTGATGACTAATTTTGATTGGGGATTTGAAGGCCTCAATTGTTTGGTTGATGGAGATGAAGAGGAGCTCTCAGATGTGGATGGGGAAAGATGGAAGAAGACGAAGATGTTGGCAATTGGTTTGATTTGCCTATACCTTGGTGATTAGGTTCATGTTTTCGACAGAGGTCTTCACGTTGATGATGCTCGAGGGATCAGGAGTGATCGAGAAAGGAGCTCAGGTCAAGTGGTAAACGGGTGTCGATGTGGCAGGCGAGTGATGGTTGAAGAACCTAGTTCATAGCAAGGTGGAGAGGTTGATTTGGTCACTGCTGATGTGTTTGACGGGGGTCTTTACGTTGATGATGCTCGAGGGATCCAGAGTGATCAAGGAAGGAGCTCAGATCAAGTGGTAGACAGGTGTCGTTGTGGAATTACAAGCACTTTTAGACCATTGGTTGATGTACGGTGCAACTCAGGTGGTAGATGCATCTTTTGCAGGCGGTGAGTTGTGTTTGTAATTAAGGTGTGGTCGTAGTCCTTTCAAATCGACTGGGCGTATCTCGTTGCCCTGAAATCGAGGTTGTGGCTGTATCTCGTTGCCCGGAAATCGAGGTTGGTTTAATTGAGAGAAGGTGTTGTTGAAAGAGCTAGATGACTGGTTTGGTGATTGTTGGAGTGTCGATATGATTTCAGATTAAGGTGGAGCATTGTGATGGTGATTTCACATGTCCACAGAAGTCGGTTGTCTTGTTGTTGATGTGATTTCATATTAAGGTGGAGTGTTGTGATTTGTGACATAAAATCACATATGTTGATAGAGACGAGGCATGGATGTGCTTGGCGGTAGAGGAGATGGTGCATCGATAGAAAGAAGGTTAGAAGGAGCAGTTTGGCGTTTGAGCGGGTTTATTGCTGGATTTTGACCCGGTCTTTCTGTGACTTATCTTCAAGTATTGAGGGGATATATTCCTAATATATCTCTAAGAGCAAAATCGGATATTTTTCCTAGGCCTTCTATTTTCCTATAAAAGCAGCACATTGGGTTTGATTAATGTATGACTGAATAGAGTGGCGGCTGCGTGCCTCTAGGGCATGGTGCCCTAGAGATGATTGGTGCCTCCAGTTAATCCAAGGCTTAGCCATCGTTCTTCATTGTTCTCCTTCTCCAACAAAGAATGTTAGTCATCTAGATATTCTTTCCCTTTCTCAATAAGGTTATTAATTCTTGTAATTTTGTTTATTGTTGGTTTGATCCATTGAGTGTAAACAAAATTTGTTTTTGAGAATCAATAAAGAGGGTGGTTAGGTGGAATATCTTGTGTTTGCGCGTGTGATTTCATATCTGTGTTTATTTCCATAGAAATCATCTTTAAGTAATTGGGTGAATAAGATCATGGTCGCTTCGCATTTTTCATAACAGAACTAACTTTTGTTCCATGGAAATCCATCCGGGAGCAAGCGCCGACTGATTTCATAGCTGAATTTACAACTCCAGAAGATGAAAACTTAGAAGACAGTATCGAACCCCCAGATATAGAGTCAAGATCAAACGCCTGGAAATTATACATGGATGGAGCTCGTAATGACCGACGCTCAGGAGCCGGCATAGTGTTGTTATCTCCTGAGTGACGGTCGATCTATTATGCCCTAAGATTAGACTTTTTGGCAAAAAAATAATGACTTTAAGTATAAAGCCCTGATTGTCGGGCTCAAACTCGTTAGGGACTTAAAAATAGCGTCATTTGAAATTTTCTTTGATTCACAACTTATTGTATTTCAGGTTCGGAAACAATATCAAACCAAAGGAGCTCGATTTTCTGCCTACCTTAAGAAAGTCAAGAAATTGTTGCATGAATTCAACCGGTATAGCATCTCCGACATTCCTAGAGAGGAAAATCAGAAGGCAGATAGGCGCCATTTTGACTGTGTTTGATTATTGTTGTATACATATGTGTAAGAAATCCATATAAATCACATTATATGGTAATTGACTGTGTCTGATTCCAGTTCAGAAAGAAAGAATATTTTAAAATAACGAATATTTTGAAATAATGAATATTTTAAAATAATATTCAGTAAAAGAATCAAAATCTGATTTTGATGTCCAATTTGGGATGGACACGAATATATTTAAATATATATAAAGCTGGGTTAATTAGATTGACGCCATTTTGACGTGAACGGTATTTATATCGATTTTATTCATTTTTATAATGAATATCGAAAAGGAAAGGGTTTCAAAATCTAATGTTTTGAAAATATTATCATTTATATATCGATGATATGGAATATTCAATTTTGATTAGAAATTGAATAAGAAGTTAAAATCGTTTTGAAAACGAATTTAAAACGATTTATAAAATATGTTTTAAATGGAAATCGACAAAATATATATTATATATATTATATATATAATACACTGGCCTGAATAGAACGCGCCGCGCTGTGGCAGTTTGCGAATTTCGACCATTGATTTCGAACAGACATTATGGGAGATCCGACCGTCGGATTCTCCTGAAACCGGAACCGTTGGGTTCGTATCAAAAAGAGCTTTCTAATGAATACAATAAATTAGAAATCTAATGGTTGGATTTGGAATTATGTCGAAGTCAAATTTGGAAAAGGTCGTTGTAAGTGCAGTTCGATGGCCATTTATGGAAATCGACTGTATGGGCCTTGATAAAATTATTAAAAATATCAGTAATCTGTGTAAAATCATAATAAATGATATGGAAAGAATTGGGATGAAAAATTCCATATTTGAAAAGATAAAAATATATTTTTATCAAAATGAACTAGTTTTGAAGTAGAATTATAAATCCAATATTTTTTAAAAATAAATAAATTGGGTTTGAAATGGTTTTAAAAATAACCAGAATTTCCAATATATGAATTGGAATCGATTTGAATCGAAATTATCCTCAGAATATTTCGATGTTGGATTTCGTGATTATATGGATATTGTGGAGAATTTGGAAGATATATATATCGTTGTTCCAATACGATATTTGTTGGTTTTAGAATTTGATATTGAATATAAGCCGATATATTTTCTATTAAGAGCCTTGTATTTAATATAAAATTGGATTTTGGGTTGTCATGAATGTATCTTTAATAATACTGTTCTTAAACCCAAAGTAGTTAAGAAAATTAGAAACTGACTGGAGATTAGTTAAGTTGAATGGTTTCCTGGGTATTGATCTGATGTTGGTTTCAGCCTTCGGGGTTAGTACTTAGGGGATTGTTCTCTTACTAATTTACGGTTAGAGGCTAATGTGAATTGGGTTTAGTGCGAACTGTGTTTTTAACGACATTCGTTCTTTAACCCGATTTACAGTGAAATGTGATTTGGGATTTATAAATCTTTTATTTGGATTTAACGGGAATTTTCCAAGCTAAAGTTTTCCAATTTAATATATTAAATTGGAACTGAATGGAATTCGATTTGATAATAATCGATGTTAACTTCTGCGGGGGAAGACTGTTAATACATATGGAATTAAGAGGTGTTGCCGTTATTCCATTTATATTATTGGTCGAATATGGAAATTGATATCATTATATATTGATTTGTTTTTCCTTGAAGATTCCAGTATTAATGGAATGTGATTTGGGTTGTCGTGAACGGTATCTTTAATAATATTATTCTTAGACCCAACGTAGTAAAGAAAATCAGAAACTAACTGGAGATTAGTTAAGTTAAATGGTTTCCGGGGTATTGCTCTGATGTTGGTTTCGGCCTTCGGGTTTAATACTTAGGGAATCGTTCACTTGCTAATTTACGGTTAAAGGCTGATGGAATGGAATGTGATTTTGGGTTTATCATGAACCGTGTTTTAAACGACATTGGTTCTTTATCCCAGTTAAAGACAGGATATGGTTTCCCAAGTTAAAAAATCGTTAATATTGATTTTTGGGAAGATTAAAACCAAGCGGAGTTTTAATGCATCTTTAATTGGATTGAAATGATATCCAAAGGAAGATTAAAGAATAAATTTAAAGAATTTATCTTTGATAAAATTAATGGGAACCTTTCCCAAAGTATAAGAATATTTGAATAAAGGAATATTCTTGATTGGAATAAGGCGTATGTTGTGTTTTTGTAGCACTAGTTTATTATATACGTGGGTTATTCAGAAAGACCGGGTTTATCCCATTCTGAATAACTGATTCGACGATATGTCAAGGATGAAGACGGTGGTGGAAGACCAGAGGTCTTCACATCGTTTGGATGATTATTGATGTCTTGATTGGGCTGTACACCCAAGGCAAGGTAATAAGTGGTGATCGTCTAGACGTACTTGGAGATTAACCGGATATGCGAGGGCCTCTCCCCTATATTGGACATATGGGGGAGGAATAAGGTGCCTCCGGTTTGTTCAGACCCAGAACGAACTTGTAAATGGATGTGTGTCTGACATCGGATTTCATTCTGTGTGATTGATATACATTGGTTGCATAGTGTGAATTGCTTGTGTGGCATGCTGAGATGCAAATGATCAAGGCTTCTGTTGAAAAGTAGAGTCTTGTGGTTGATGATCAAAATACGCCTTTTATATATAGCGTAGCTTTGTGTAGCGTTAATTCGCGAGCCTCACACACCGGTGTAAACCATAAACAGGAGAGGACCTCAGGGAGGGCATGTGTTTCCATCTAGTTGGGAGTGGTGTCAGCGTTTTGCACGCCCTGGTATTTTACTTATTTTGATGATGGATAGCGAGGCGCCTCGGTTATATCGGTCGATCCGGGACCGATGGAGTCATTTGGCTCATTGGCGCCCCATAGGGCGGGGAAACGCAGTGTGTTCAGGCATTTTAATCCAAATCGAGTGGACCAGCCCTGACGATCCAAGGCTTGTCTACGCGCTTGCTTGAGACACGGGCTTGAGTGTCTCAAAGCAGTGAGGACGATCCCTTTCCTTGGTTCACAGATGGAAATCCAACTTCCAATACGTGACATTTGCGGTTTTGGTCGTAGAGCCTAGTATTGGCGACATGATATATGGTACCCATGCCGTCTAGGATTGATACATTTATATTTGAAGTTGTTTTATACACTATGCACTTATAATAATATCAAATGATTTGTTTTAACGTAACAATCATGTTTGGCTATTATAAGGGAAAACCCTATCACCTGGCTTGCGTTGCATTATGTGATAGGACCTGGGTCTTATAATATCTTCATTTTTCCAAAAAGCATTGCGCTGTTTTGTTATATGCACTAGTATTCTTGGGAGGAAACCCGTTCCGTGTTATACGGCGTGGTCCCTTGATATATCTGATTTAAAGTAAAGTTTTAAATAACTGAGAGGTCCTCGCATATCCGGTCGATCTCCAAGTACGTCTGGACGATCACCACTTATTACCTTGCCTTGGGTGTACAGCCCAATCAAGACATCAGTAATCAACATCCAAACAATTTGAAGACCTCCGGTCTTCGACCACCATCTTCATCCTCGATATATCGTCGAATCAGTTATTTAGAATGGGGTAAACCCGGGCTTTCTGAATTACTCGCGTGTATAATAAACAAGTGCTATAAAAACCCAACATATGCCTCATTCCAATCCAGAATATTTCTTTATTCAAATATACTTATACTTTGGGCAAGGTTCCCATAAATTTTATCAAAGATAAATTCTTAAAATTTATTCTTTAATCTTCCTTTGGATATCATTTCAATCTAATTAAAGATGCATTAAAACTCCACTTGGTTTTAATCTTCCCAAAAATCAATATTAACGATTGTTTAACTAGGAAAATCATATCATGTCTTTAACTGGGTTAAAAAATCAATGTCATTTAAAACACGGTTCACGATAAACCCAAAATCACATTCCATTTCACCAGCCTTACCGTAAATTAGCAAGTGAACAATTCCCTAAGTATTAACCCTGAAGGCCGAAACCAACATCAGATCAATACCCAGGAAACCATTCAACTTAACTAATCTCTAGTTAGTTTCTGATTTTCTTAACTCCATTGGGTCTAAGAATAGTATTATTAAAGATACTATTCACGACAACCCAAATCACATTTTACTATATCGGGTTAAAGAACGAATGTCGTTAAAAACACAGTTCACAATAAACCCAATTCACATTAGCCTCTAACTGTAAATTAGTAAGAGAACAATCCCCTAATTATTAACCCCGAAGGCCGAAACCAACATCAGATCAATACCCCGGAAACCATTCAACTTAACTAATCTCCAGTTAGTTTCTAATTTTCTAAACTCCATTCGATTCAAGAACAGTATTATTAAAGATACCATTCACGATGAACCCAAAATCCAATTTAATATTAAATACAAGGCTCTGAATAGAAAATATATCAGCTTATATTCAATATCAAATTATGAAACCAACAAATATCCTATTGGAATAACGATATATATATGTCTTCCAAATTCCTCTACAATATCCGTATAATCACGAAATCCAATATCAAAATATTCCAAGCATAATTTCGATTCAAATCCATTCCATATATTGGAAATCCTGGTTATTTTTAAAACCATTTCAAATCCAATTCATTTATTTTAAAAATATTGGATTTATTATTCTAATTCAATACTAGTTTATTTCGATAAAAATATATTTTTGTCTTTTCCAATATGGAATTTTTCATCCCAATTCTTTCCGAACTGGAATCAGACACAGTCAATTACCATATAATTTGATTATATGGATTTCAAACAATACATGTATACAAAAACAGTGATAAATAATCATCCTTTCTTTCACATAACGGTTTAAATGAATAATCACACAACACAATCATCAATCAATTAGTTGATTATCTTTTCAAATTCATGTTTTTGATACATATACAGAAAATCATGTTTTTGATGCCAATTCACACAGTATATTCTAATTATATTTTGGTTCTCACACCAGTCGATTGGAAACATATAGAAATCCCACTTTTGAAACTCAAACACAAATGCTGATGATGCCATGGTCATTATCAGCATCATCTCTGGGTGACTAGAGTGTGATTCTATATCTATCCAGTGTATTAAAACTTCGAATACACATGGATCAAACATATAAAAATCTTTATAAACTGGATTCTCTAAATCAATTTAAAATAAATATTCAAATACATATAATACGATTTAAATTTTAAAACCAAAATTTGTTTTCACTTTTATTTCAAAAATATCACTCTTCACAGTTGTTATAGGATACTATTGATCTTATCTCTAACGTGTCATTCTCATTGACAAAACTAGCTAATTCAGAACAACCGAGTGAAATGGAGCTAGTTCCCATAGAGACTCTGGGTATTCCGAGCATCGACCAGATGGAAGTCTACCAAGCTAAAGCCAAGCCTGAAAGAGAATCTTGGACGACTTCCATTAATAATTTCCTCCTACATGGCACGCCCCTCGAAAACGAAATGAAAAATGGGCTATCATGCGACAGACGTCTAGGTACATCATCCAAAAATACCAACTTTATAGAAGGGGTTTCTCTATGCCCATGTTCCGATATGTGGCCCATAATGATATCAAAAGAATACTAAGAGAAGTGCACGAAGGGGAATGTGGTGCACACACAGGGGGGCAAACTCTGGCCAAGAAAGTGCTGCGATATGGGTATTTTTGGCTGACTATTAGCAAGGATGCAGCTAATTATTCCAGACGATGTGATAAATGCCAGAGGTTTGCGTAGATTCCACGATCCCCACCAACCGAGATCACCCAAATGGCCAGCCCTTGGTTATTCGCCATCTGGGGGATAGACATCATTGGGAGCCTGCCCATTTCGAAAGGAGGAGCAAAGTATGTGATTGTGGCAGTATATTATTTTACAAAGTGGGCAGAAGCCAAACAGATGACCATGATCGCAACAAAGCAAGTCATTAACTTCATTGTAAGAAATATCATATGTCGATATGGGATACCTCAAACCATTATCAATGGGACTCAATTCGATAGCTCGAAATTCAGAGGCTTCTGTGAAAGATATCGCATTGAGAAGAATACACCGCGGTTGCACATCCACAATCTAATGGACAAGTCGAAGCGATCAATAAAATTATCAAATCAATCCTAAAAAGTGACTGGAACAGGCTAAAAGCAACGAGCTTCCTCAAGCTCTTTGGGCATTTCAGACCACCTATAAGACTTCCATTGGACACACTGCTTTCGCTTTGCCTTACGAATCAGAGGTTGTCATTCCTATAGAACTTGAAGTTCCCTCTCATAGAACCATGTATTACGATCCATTATCAAACAGACCCCTTCCGTTACAATCATTGGATATGGTTGATGGAAAAAAGAGAAGAAGAAAACCTTCATGATGAAGCTCACCAGCGGAGAGTCGCCCGGTATTACAACAATAAAGTCCGGTATAAGACCTTTGATGTTGGTGATCTGGCTTTGAAGTGGGTCTTCCCGACTCCTATGCACATGGGCCCTAAATGGGAAGGACCCTATGTCATCCAACATAAGCTTGATAATGAAACCGTCAGACTATCAACTTTTGATGGAAAATCTTTTCAGAGATCATGGAATGCAGAGAACTTGCTACCCTATCTTTCTTAGAATTTTTAGTTTCCTTATTATTTTATTTGTTTTAGTTTTGTAATAAGATGCGACTTATCGCTTGCAATAGTTTATGAATAAAATCTACTTTTCTACTCTGAATTATTATTATTATGACTAAACATTATGATCCGACGGACATTTAGTCAAAATGTAAAATGTTGATGCCCTGATATGCAGACACATGACGGAACGAGCCGACCTCGCTGGGAAGGCAATAGAAATCCAGAGAAACTAATCCTTAATTTAGAGTGACTAACGAAATTTTAGGTCCCACTTTGTTGACTAAAAGTGAGGATGACACCGATACAAACAACATGATTGACTGTTTAAAAACAACCCTGAGTCGCTTGACCTGAGAAGGAGTATAAAATTACAAACGAGCATGAAATGTGCACCCTGAAAAAAGACCGCTCGATCCTTGAAACTCTAACCCTCACCGATTAGAGGAAGAGTATAAAAGACTAAAGGTACTCCTACTTAAGGATATTTGACTCCCAGTCCGGGATGATTCAGTCCAAAGTGCGACCGAAGGACTTCAAACAAGCCTCCCCACGACACTGTGGGCAAGAGGGTTGACACACAACTCGAATGAGTGCCATGCTTAAATAACCCTCGAAGGTTGGAAAAAATAGGAATGCTGACATTACGACATATTATTAATAAATACTTAAAAGCATACAGACTTCAGTTAATATTGACATAACATGCTTACAAGATATTGTTGCATATAGGTACAACCAAACATCGCCCACAAAAGTACAAGACTTGACGATGACAAAAACGCAAGGGCCGCACAAACTTCCATAGGGCCTAAGGTCAAATTCCAACAAAAGGATTCTAAGCTGGAGGTGGTATATCTCCACGCTTGGTCATATCTTCCAACTCCTTATGCCTAACCATCTCCAGTGCTTCCTTGGTGGTCAACCCAGACTTTGATCCCTTAAGCATGTTGTCAAAAGAACTAGAACAACCAGGAGCTGATGATGCTTCTTGTATCCTTTTGCTCAGGCTGGTCGAATCTACGAAGGGAGGAACGTTGACCAACGAAATGAGGCTATGAGGAATAGCCTTGAACGGAGGGATATTCAAGGATTCATCAAACGGCTTGGGGTTCAAAGATAGAATATCTTTCTCATATATGGCTTTCATACCAGTAATGGAAGGATGATCACCTCCCTTGACTTCACCTACAAAGTCAACATCATCGTCCTCTGATGGCTCTTTGCCATCCACTTTCTTCTTCGAGACACCAGTCGTCCCCCCAACGCAATCTTTCTCCAACACTATGGTTTCTAGCTCGATATTCTACTTTGCCAATTGTAACAACTTGGAATTTTTACAACATAAATTAATTATTGGAATTTCAAAAAATAGGAATTTCTGTAAACGATGGAATTTGGCTATGAGACTTTTAACCATTATGAGATCTTATAGTATTCATTTTCTGAAGAGAATTAAGAGTTTTAATGCACTGGTATTCATATAGGGAAAACTCATTCTGTTTTATACAGCATGGTCCAATTATTTACCTTACTTGAAGAAGAAAGTAACTGTTTTTAGTTTCTCACAATAGTTTAATTACTGACTCGGATTTTATTGTTTCCTACCTAAACTCTGGGTGCCCATATTTTCCACAAGGGCAACCTAGTTGTTTTGGTTTGGAAGATTAAGCCTTGTATTCATTTTTAGAGTAGCATTCTAGATTATGGCTAGAGCTATACTCTGGATAATTTTTTAGTCTTCTGCTGAGAGTTTTATAATTCTGTTGTGTATGTATTTTTAGTGTACTCTAATATCTTTTGTACTCTGATATATTCTTGTACTCTATTGTAAAATTGTTGTAATGATAATGAAAAGTTATTTTTCTTTATGCAAATGTGTAGGTACTCCAACAATCCACCTTTCGGAATGGTTTAAGTCAGTTTAATTACTGGGTTGAACCGAACCCGCGGGTGGAATGTTAGACTAGAGAAATAGAAACACCCCTCAAATGGCCATGCTTGGGCTATTAGCGGGCACGTCAACATCAGGGTCGGCATGGCAGAATGGAGAGTAGTTCGGAGTATTGTCGATAATGAAGGAAGTGGAAGAAGTTGCTGGAGCAGTGGGACACGTCATTATACATGCCCACTTCGGTTTGGCATGGCCAAATCAGATCCATGCCGACTTTCGACTACTTAGCCTAGTCGAGCCCATGCCGACCCAGGGAAGTTGAATATTGTTGAATTTGACATAGCCAAACTGGTGGAAGACCAAACCTAGAGAAGGCCGAACTGGATCTTACTATTCCTATTAACTGAGCTTTTTAGGCATTCTTTGATTCTACCAAGCTAATGTGAGTCTTCTTTATAGTCTTGAGAATTCCAGAGATCATAATTTTAAAGCGCGACGGCCTTGCATAAAGTCGGGTCAATAAAATCTTAGCATCTTTCCCGATGTGAACTTCAGTAATGGCCTTCTTCCACCCTTTTAGTAAATTATCCAACGCCTACCATAATAAACTTTGCCCCTCCAGGAATTAGTAGTGGATTAATAAAGTTGATTCCCCGTATATTGAAAGTCATGAACTTATGATAGGAGTCAATTGGCCTAGTGGTAAATGAAGGACGTTTGAGTACTTTCTTGTCTCGTTCTTTCTTGACCAATTTTATGATATTAGAATGTTCTCTAAAAAAAATCCTTCACATCCTTATTTTAGCAATCTTAGTAGATCATCTCAAATATGGTAGAGCATATCCCTTTTTATAAATGATTTCATCTGTAATTGTAAAGGGTGAGGCTTGTCGCTTAATTTTTCGAGCCTCTATTTTATTAGCAGGAAATGTTACATTGAAAGGTATTTCATCATTTGTGTCAACCAAGTGTTGTCTCGTAACCACTTATCCTTAAGGGGTTGTATTTTCCATATGGAAGTTATTTATACAATTCGATTTCCTCTCCTTCTTGTGTCAATGCTTCTGATCTTGTTAATACTAATAATTCGTTTCCTTGTTTGAATGTTTTCTTTTCAATACTAAGACTTAACTGATACCCAACGGCATAATTTGTGTTTCAAGAGATCCTCTTGAACTGGTTAACTTTTTTAGGAAATCAGCATAAGAATTTCTCCTTTCGGGGTTCAATGTACAGAAATTCTTGAATAATGTAAGTATTTTCAGTGCCTTCTTTACATATTAAGACAATTTTTCATCTCTTATCTAGTATGCTTGCCTTAACTAGTTTACCACTACTTGAGAATCACTAAAAACTCTGGGTCAGACGAAAGTCTGGTATAAGCGATAACAACAAAATAAAGCAATAACAGGTATAAATAATCATACCAGAACCTGGACCTGTAACCAAAGAGTTAGCACAACAAGATGTACAGTACTATAAGGTAAACAGCATCATAGAGTGTAAAATAGGAGCGTGTGTGTCATGGTGATAACAAACATCAAACATAACAATAATCCTCACATCTCTCACTCAGTGCGTAAAGCATATGATATCCACTGCTTTGATCACCAAACCCATTGTGGCCATGACGGGTCCATGCCTTTCTGGACTCCGTACAACTAATTGCCATGATGATGCCCTTCTGTTCTATAGCCAATAACCCTTCCCAATCCATGCATCCTCTGGCTCTGGGATATGGGCCAACCAGTCCATACATCCTCTAACTCTGGTTCGTCTACATGCCTCCTCTTTCATTTGTAAACCAAAGTTGTAGATATCGATAACTCCTTTGCATACGTCCCACAGCAAAGCTGTTAGGATACCCTTTGGAATTTGGGTCGGATCTCACCCTCCTTGACGGGCTCTCCATCCAAGGGTTCGTCCCCTAGGGATCACCCCCATCCTAGGTTTCGCCCCTAGGGATCGTCCCCACCTAGGGGTCGCCCCTATGGATCGCCCCCTCCTAGGGATCGCCCCCTTCCTAGGGGTCGCCTCCTAGGTATCTGGTCCCTTGGTCACTCCCTCTGCTATGTGGCGCTCCCTCTGGTTGGTTCGTGATCCTTTCCTGGTGGCGGTTCACGACCCTCTACTGGTGGTGGTTCATGAGCCGAGTGGCGGTTCATGACCCCTACCCCCTTCACGATCCGAATTTCAGCAGTTTTCCTGCGAGCTAATTGCGCCAAACGACGGCATTTTCAACAATTCTAACCTTCCTATGACATCACAAAACATACCAAATAGTAGTAACAACATATGGAATCAATCAAAAACATCGATCACATGAAATATTTTAGCCAAACATACCCAAAAGCATGAGTTTCCCCGTAATCCCCTTAACCATGTTTAAACTACTGGATTATCAATCTTAATCCAAATTAAACCAAATTTTCACCAATAACATAAAATAATATTTTAGAATTTCTACATATTTTTCCAGATTTTTATAATGTATAATTTCGCTAATTATCACTAATCACCCCTAATTAGCCGTAATTAGTGAATAAACATACAAATCACTCACCTTAGCCACAAACGAAATCTTAGATCTAAAACTTTACTCTTATGGCACAAATCTCTATGTATTGCAGCAGTCCCAACTCTAATTTGACTTGATTTGGTGTAGATTTGGTTAATTATTAAGTAGAAAGCGATTAGGAAGAGATTAGAATGAGATTTGGAAGGTGGAGGTGATCACTATGGTTTAAGAAATGTTTATGGAGGCTGGAAAACTGAATGGAGATTGTTCTCCAACTCATTTCAGCCCTCCCATAACCCTAATCCCAAAATGGGTTATGGTCCTAGCCGCTAATCACCCCGTTAAGCCCAATTATGTTGTTTTTTCATCTTCTAAACCTTATTTCAGCCATATCTCCCAAATGGTAAGTCCGTTTTATTAATGTGACCACTCTACGGAAAGGTAAATCTCATCTGAATCCAATGGAAATTGTTTTAGGTTAAAACTCCTTACCAATCAAAAATTGTAGGCGAAAAAAGATTCACCAGTGGTAAAATAGTCATTTAAAAATCGGCAAAAATTATGAACATGGGAAATGACCCCAATAGTCGTTCCTAAAGTTACACGACCATACGACTTCGTATGAGAATGAAACAAATATTCTATGTTCTTCCGATTTGTAGAATGCGGGTCGTTACAATAGAAGTCATCGATCCTGCAGCCCAACAAAATCGAGCTGCCTCTCCGCTTGCTCATCAGAACATTGCTCAAATATATCAATCCCCTATTCATCCTGCCCGAAATCTTGTGACTGACCGAGATGCCCAGGGAGGAGGAAGGACTGCCCGAACGGCAATTCAAGCAACATTGCCAATCGAAAGAGCGAGGACAGGTCGATTAGTTGAGGAGGCAGATCAAGGTGCAGATATCCCTTCGAATCTTACTACTATGGTACGGAAGATCATGAATGAAAGCAAAGGGTACAAGAACGAAGACTGGGGAATCGACTGAAGCCATACGCATTTCAATGATGACATCTTACAGTCTGAATTCCCAAGAAGGTTCAGTATGCCCCAGAACCATTACGATGGAACTACCGAACCATAACAGCATTTGATGAGATACTCATGGCACATGGAGGTGGTAGTAGCTATAGACACCATCAAATGCAAAGCTTTCCCAATTTTCCTAAGAGAGGTAGCACTCAGGTGCTTTCCCCGTTTACCCCCGAGGTCGGTCCCAAGCTTCAAAGACTTAAACGAGAAATTTTTGAACCAATTTTGTCTTCACGCCTTCAAGTTGAAGCATGTCATGGCTCTCTCAGCCGTCAAACAGGGAAGAGATGAGTCCTTAAGGAACTACCTCAACCGATTCATACGTGTCGCTACCAAAGTAAACAACCCTAATCATGAGACAGTCTTGATGTCCATGGTCGATGGCATTGATAAGTGGACGGAATTCAAAAATATTTAATTGGGAAGCCGCCCACATCGATTGAGATGTTTTACGAAAAGGCTACTATCCGGCTAAGGCAGGAGGATGCGCAACTGGATGAAGAATATGGGCCGAAAGATGTATCTACCAAACCGATCCAAAGCAATGTCACAGTCAAGCAATCTAGGGATAATTTGGGGAAGGTAGAAGTGAATGTTGGAAACCATGGAAAGTGAAATGGTTTTGGACCGAAGGAAGCCAATGGAAACCCTGGACAAAGAGGGAATTCCAAAAAGCGACTCTGGTTCCAGGTTTTTGAAATTTACACAACGTTGAATGACATGCTGGAGAATATTTATCTCGATACTTGCAAAGAAAGATCAGTACAAGAAGCCGCCATTGCGTGAGCCTATCGAGAAGGAGCGGGCGATTGGAAAGTTTTGTTTGTTCCAAGAGATTTATGGGCATACGACCAATGAATGTCGTCGCCATCGGGACATTGTTGAGAAGTTGATTCTAGAAGGGAAACTCAATGAATATAAAGTAGCCCCAAGAGATGGGGGAAAGGGACTTCGGCACCCAAACAAAGTCAGACAATGCTCGAGCCACTGCCCAATATAAGGGAAAGGGTATAGTGATTAATGCCATTATTGGAGGACCACATCCTGCAGGATATAACATTCTGTCCATGGAGCGTTATGGAAATTCCGCAAAGCATCTGGATGTTGCAAAAACAAGCACCTCTGAAACAGCAAGTCCCATCAAGCAAAGAAGGACAATGATTGACGACATCATCTTCCGTGATCTGTAGTCGATCTGTATAAAGTCCCCGGACAACGATCCACTAGTAATAGCAGCCATTATAGGCCTAGCTGTTATGCGAAAGGTTCTGATCGATAATGGAATCTCGGTGAATATATTGTTCAAGGAGGCTAATGAACAGATGAAGCTGGAATTGAAAGACTTAGAGCCATGTACCGGCAAGATACGTGGTTACAACAGAGCGTCCAATGAACCGGTCAGCCAAATCAAGTATCTATAAAACTGGGAGATGGAGATTGCAGAAGAGTTAGAATTCTGCCAGTTGTTGTGATGAACATCAACTTCCAGTATAACGCATTTCTAGGATGACTGGCCCTAGCTGAGTTCAGGGCATGTATTGCTCCCTGGTGTTTGCTTTCAAAATTACCGACGGATGGTAGAATCGAGACAATTGAGGAGATCAAGTAACAAGATGAGCCTGCTACTTGGTAGAATGGAAATAGCTATGAAGCAAAACTACCACAGAATCTAGAGATACCTCTCCCCCTACGGTGGGGAGAGGGGGTAGAAGTATAGAAACTACATAAAACATCCCGGCTAGGATCGTCTGTATGTGAAATCGAGGATATTGATCTGAGAGAGGATGAGGAACCGGGATGTAGGAAGGCATCCCCGAATGAGGCTACCCTAGAGATTTCGCTCGAAAAGGACGACCCCACAAGGGTCTTGAAGATCAGTTCTCATCTCGATCCCCTTCGAACGAAGGAATTAACTGAATTTCTCCATGTAAACCTTGACGTGTTTGCATGGACCTATGCTGACGTATGTGGAATTTCACCCTCCATCATAACTCAATCCTTCAGTATTGATATGACGTACACCTTTGTTAAACAGAAGAGGTGAGTGCTCGGTCCCGAAATATCTGCGGCTCTGAAGGAAGTAGGAAAGCCACAAGCAAATGAGTTTATTCAATAATCGACTTATCCTGACTGGATAGCCAACCCACTACTTGTGAAAAAGGATAACGGGGAATGGCAGATGTGCATCGACTTCTCCGACCTAAATAAAACCTACCCTGATGATAACTTTCCATTGCCTAGGATTGATCAGTTGGTCGATTAAACCGCAGGTCATGAAATCCTTTTGTTTACTGATGCTTACTCGAGTTACAATTAGATTGCCATGCACGTCATAGACGAAGAGCTTATTAGTTTCATCATAGATCTTAGATTATACTATTATATAGTCATGTCGTTTCGGCTTGAAGAATTTTGGGGCCACATACCAGCATTTGGTCAACCGAATGTTTCACGATCAGATAGGAAAGACAATGGAGGTATACATGGTCGATATCTTTATAAAGTCGAGACAATCATCCGACCATGTAAAAGACTTGGCAGAAATGTTTGACATTCTCCAAAGATATGGAATGAAATAAAATCCCTTGAAATGTTCTTTTGGAGTGGCATCAAGTAAGTTTTTGGGTTTCATAGTTAGCTCTCGAGGGGTCGAGATCAGTCCCGATCAGATTTTGGCTATTAAAATAATTCATGAATATATGAGAATCAAGGATGTGCAGAGCCTAGTAGGCAAGGTTGCAGCAATGGGTCGATTCATTTCCAAGGCGACCAATAAATGCCTACCCTCCTTTGAGTTGATTAAAAGAGGAAAACAAAACTTTGCTTGGACACCCGACTGCGTCGGAGCCTTCCAAAACTTACTCGACCATTTGTAGAAACCTTTCATCCTTTTGAAATCAATTGACCACAAAGATCTGTTTGTGTATTTGGCAGTATCCGCGCACGCAATCTGCTCGGTCCTAATCTGTGAAGGGATTGGGTACAACGACTAGTTTATTACATGAGCAAGAAATTGACAAAGGTTGAACGCAACTATCCGAAGATTGAGAAGCTCGCCTATGGTTTGTTGATTGCATCATGAAAGCTTCAGCACTACTTCCAGGCTCACACTATTAAAATATTCACCGACAACCTCTTCGGCAAGTTCTGCAGCGAACCATGGCAAGTAGAAGACTACTTAAATGGAACATTGAGTTAAGCCAGTTCGAACTAACTTTTGCTCCATGGAAATCCATCCGGGTGCAAGCGCCGACTGATTTCCTAGCTAAATTTACAACTCCAGGATATGAAAACTTAGAACATAGCATCGAACCCCCAGATATAGAGTCAAGATCAAACGCCTGGAAATTATACATGGATGGAGCTCGTAATGACCGACGCTCAGGGCCCGGTATAGTGTTGTTATCTCCTGAGGGACGGACGATCTATTATTCCCTATGATTAGACTTTTGGCAAAAAATAATGACTTCAAGTTTGAAGCCCTGATTGTCAGGCTCAAACTCGCGAGGGACTTAAGAATAGCGTCACTTGAAATTTTCTATGGTTCACAACTTATTGTATTTCAGGTTCGGAAACAATACCAAACCAAAGGGCTCGACTTTCCGTCTACCTTAAGAAGGTCAAGAAATTGTTGCATGACTTCAACCGATATAGCATCTCCCACATTCCTAGAGAGGAAATCAGAAGGCAGATAGGTTGGCAAAACTTGCTAGTTCAGACAACCCGAGTGAAATGGAGCTAGTTCCCATGGAGACTCTGGGTATTCCGAGCATCGACCAGATGGAAGTCTACCAAGCTGAAGCTGAGACTAAAAGAGAATCTTGGACGACTCCCATTAATAATTTCCTCCTACATGGCACGTCTCTCGAAAACGAAAAGAAAAATGGGCTATCATGCGACAGATTTGTAGGTACATCATGCAACAAGACCAACTTTATAGAAGGGGTTTCTCTACGCCCATGTTCCGATATATGGCCCATGATGATATCAAAAGAATAATGAGAGAAGTGCATGAAGGGGAATGTGGTGCATACACCGGGGAGGCAAACTCTGGCCAAGAAAGTGTTGCGATATGGATATTTTTGGTCGACTATTAGCAAGGATGCAGCTAATTATTCCAGACGATGTGATAAATGCTAGAGGTTTGCGCAGATTCTACGATCCCCACCAACCGAGATCACCCAAATGGCCAGCCCTTGGCTATTTTCCATCTGGGGGATATACATCGTTGGGAGCCTGCCCATTTCGAAAGGAGGAGCAAAGTATGTGATTGTGGTAGTAGATTATTTTACAAAGTAGGCAGAACCCGAACAGATGACCATGATCACAACGAAGCAAGTCATTCACTTCATTGTAAGAAATATCATATAACGATATGTGATACCTCAAACCATTATCAATGGGACTCAATTCGACAGCTCGGAATTCAGAGGCTTCTGTGAAAGATATCGCATCGAGAAGAAATACACTGCGGTTCCACATCCACAGTCTAATGGACAAGTCGAAGCGATCAATAAAATTATCAAATCAATCCTAAAAAGTGACTGGAATAGGCTAAAAGCAATTGGGTCGATGAGCTTCCTCTAGCTCTTTGGGCATATCAGACCACCTATAAGACTGCCATTGGACACACTCCTTTCACTTTGCCTTACGAATCAGAGGTTGTCATTCCTATAGAACTTGAAGTTCCCTCTCATAGAACCACGTATTACGATCCATTATCAAACAGAGCCCTTCTCCTACAATCATTGGATTTGGTTGATGGAAAAAAGAGAAGAAGCAAACCTTCGTGATGAAGCTCACTGGCGGAGAGTCACCCAGTATTACAACAATAAAGTCCAGTATAAGACCTTTGATGTTGGTGATCTGGTTTAGAAGCGGGTCTTCCCAACTCCTATGCACATGGGCCCTAAATGGGAAGGACCGTATGTCATCCAACATAAGCTTGATAATGAAACCTTCAGTCTATCAACTTTTGATGGCAAATCTTTTAAGAGAGCATGGAATGCAGAGCACTTGCTACCCTATCTTTCTTAGAATTTTTAGTTTCCTTATTATTTTATTTGGTTTAGTTTTGTAATAAGATGCGACTTATCGCTTGCAATAGTTTATGAATAAAAGCTACTTTTCTACCCTGAATTATTATTATAATGACTAAATGTTATGATTCGACCGACATTTAGTCAAAATGTCAAATGTTGATGCCCTGATATGCCGACACATAACGGAACGAGCAGACCTCGCTGGGAAGGCGATAAAAATCCAGAGAAACTAATCCTAAATTTAGAGTGACTAACGAACTTCCAGGTCCCACTTTGTTGACAAAAAGTGAGGATGACACTGATACAAACAACATGATTGACTGTTTAAAAACAACACTGATTCGCTTGACCAGAGAAGGAGTATAAAATTACGAACAAGCGTGAAAGGTGCATCCCGACAAAAGACCGCTCGATCCTTGAAACTCTAACCCTCACCAATTAGAGGAAGAGTATAAAAGACTAAAGGTACTCATACTTAGGGATATTTGACTCCTAGTACGAGATGATTCAGTCCTAAATGCGATTGATGGACATCATAAACAAGCCTCCCTACGACATTGTGGGCAAGAGGGTTGACAAATAACCCGAATGAGTGCCATGCTTAAATAACCCTCGAAGGTTAGAACAAATTAGGAATGCTAACATTACTCCCATTACAACATATTATTAACAAATACTTAAAAGCATACAGACTTCAGTTAATATTGACATAACATGCTTACAAATAATTGTTGTATATAGGTACAACCAAACATCGCCCACAAAAGTACAAGACTTGACGATGACAAAAGTGCAAGGGCCGCACTCGCGTGAAACTTCCATAGGGCCTAAGGTCAAATTCCAACAAAAGGATTCTAAGCTGGAGGTGGTATATCTCCACGCTTGATCATATCTTCCAACTCCTTATGCCTAACCATCTCCAATGCTTCCTTGGTGGTCAACCCAGACTTTGATCCCTTAAGCATGTTGCCAAAAGAACTAGAACAACCAGGAACTGATGATGCTTCTTGTTTCCTTTTGCTTGGGCTGGTCGAATCTACGAAGGGAGGAACGTTGACCAACGAAATGAGGCTATGAGGAATAGCCTTGAAGAGAGGGATATTCAGGGATTCATCAAACGGCTTGGGCTTCAAAGATAGAATATCTTTCTCATATATGGCTTTCATATCAGCAATGGAAGGATGATCACCTCCCTTGACTTCACCTACAAAGTCAACATCATCGTCCTCTGATGGCTCTTTGCCATCCACTTTCTTCTTCGAGACACCAGCCGTCCCCCCAATGCAATCTTTCTCCAACACTACGGTTCCTACCTCGATATTCTACTTTGCCAATTGTAACAACTTGGAATTTTGGTAATATAAATTAATTATTGGAATTTCAAAAAATAGGAGTTTCTATAAATGATGGAATTTGTCTATGAGACTTTAACCATTATGAGATCTTATGGTATTCTTTTTCTGAAGAGCATTAAGAGTTTTAATGCACTGGTATTCATATGGGGAAAACTCATTTTGTTTTATACAGCATGGTCCAATTATTTACCTTACTTTAAGACGAAAGTAACTGTTTCTAGTTTCTCACAATAGTCCCATGACTGACTCAGAGTTTATTGTTTCCCACCGAAACTTTGGGTGCCCATATTTTCCACAAGGGCAACCTAGTTGTTTTGGTTTCGAAGATTTAGCCTTGGATTCATTTTTAGAGCCGTATTCTAGATTATGGCTGGAGCTATACTCTGGATAATTTCTTAGTCTTCCGCTGAGAGTTTCATAATTCTGCTGTGTATGTATTTTTAGTGTACTCTGATATCTTTTGTACTCTGATATATTCTTGTACTCTGATGTAAAATTGTTGTAATGTTAATGAAAACTTATTTTGCTCTTTGCTAATGTGTAGGTACTCCGACAATCCACCTTTCAAAATGGTTTAAGTCAGTTTAATTACTGGGTTGAACCGAACCCAAAGGCGGAATGTTAGATTGGAGAAATAGAAACACCCCTAAAATGGCCATGCTTCGGCTATTAGCAGGCACGTCAACATCAGGGTTGGCATGGCAGAGTGGAAAGTAGTTCGGAGTACTGGCGATAATGAAGGAAGTGGAAGAAGTTGCTGGGGCAGTGGGACACATCATTATACATGCCCACTTCAGTTTGGCATGGCCGAAACAGATCCATGCTGACTTTGGACTACTTAGCCTAGTCGAGCCCATGCTGACCCAGGGAAGTCGAACTTTGTTGAATTTGACATAGCCAAACTGGTGGAAGACCGAACCTAGATAAGGCCGAACTGGATCTTACTATTCCTATTAATTGAGCTTTTGAGGCATTCTTTGATTCTACCAAGCATTTCCAAGCTAATGTGGGTCTGCTTTATAGTCTTGAGAATTCCAGAGATCATAATTTTAAAATGCGACGGCCTTGCAAAAAGTCGGGTCAATAAAGTCTTAGCACCATTTGTAATAACTCAGAAATTCTGAGCCAATTTAAAATTTTTATTTTGGCGATTTTAATGAATTTTGAATATTTAAAATGGATTATTTTAAATAATAACGGCTAAAATGTGCATTCAAATTGAATATATATTGATTTATATTTTAATTTAAAGAATAACTTATCGTAACCGCCGTATTGGGTTATGAAACATATCCCATTGTGTTCGGCATGGGGGCAATTAGCTAGGGGCGACAGTCGTTGGGTGGGATTTGGAGTTTGTAACGATGAACGAGTATTTTTGAATCAAATAAGAATTAAATAAATATATATAAGCGAGGTCAAACCCTAGTTTATTCATTGCGAGGTCAACACTCCAGGAGGCCATCGTTCTTCATTCTTAATGGTCCAAAAAGAACGAAAATAAATCCCTTGATTCCTCATAATATAATTCGAAATATCCTAAGGTTTATATACAAAAATCAGAGAGATTTCAGGGGGCTTCATTTTGGTACCAGTTTGATGAAGTTTCATTGTGTATCCGCCGCGAATCACCTGCTCAAAACCGCCGCCTTTGGAGCCGATTTTCTGATCGACGGAGCCACCGAGTTCGCCAGTATCGAGGGAGGGGCACGACCTCCGGAGCACTTCAACACAGCAAGGTTCGATCGTCGCCAAACTTCGTCAATTGGGCGCAAAATCCAACACTAATTCAGAGCTGCTGAAGACGAGGTACTGACATGAAAGAATAGTGAGCAGTTTTCCTTTTATTTAAATCAAATTGTTCTAAAATAAAAATCAGAAATATATATATGTTATTATTTAAATCTGAAACTTTTTTAAATATTATTGTTTAAAATAAATCTGAAATTTATATAAAATAAAATATCATTGTTTTTAAATGTGTATTTAAAAATAAAATGACTTTGATTTAAACTAATGTTATAAAATATAAATGTAACGACCCAGATTTTTGACCGTTTAAATCGACAATAAACCACACATGTCGACCCAAACAAATCACTAATCCGGATAGTTATTGGGAAAAGAGAAGAAAAAGAAGACAGAAAGGAAAAACAATCACAGAATCTCACAGCGGAAGGATCACCTATAATAGACAAATAAATATTCAAAAGCATTTAAACATATACATTTGAGTTACAACATTTACATCATCAGAGTTATACACTTACATACAGTAATGCAGCGGAAATATAATGTAGTGGATACATATACCGAACTCCGTCTTCGATCTTCAAGGCCAAACAATCTTCATTAACTGCAACATCTGCTGACCCGAGCGTATTGCATAAAAAGAAAACACAACAAACACTCGGATCAGCACTAAATCATCTCATATTAGTCAAATTAAAATACAGAATAATATCGGTGTCATGGTGCAGTAACTCAAGAGATGTTACGGGATTTTTCCATCTCTCAAGGATCCGTTAAACTAATACATACATAGTATAATACGCTATTACAATAGTGTTTATTCAGTAAGGTATAATATCGAAAATAGCGTAAGCAGCTTACCATGTTACCCTTACGCCGTTTATACCGTTGCCGTACAGTTTGCATATAACACACCAGTACGTCGGTGGATAGGGATGCGCCGTGATACGACAACGTTAAATCAAAATCGTAGGGGCTCGATCAGGATAATATGACAAGGCACTGAGGAATACCCCGGTAGGATTCTACCGAATTCGCGGACCCAGGCCGGTGGTAACGCATAGCCGCAACTACCGCCCACCTCGAACGACATTCCCGTATTCAAAGGGGTGCACCCAAATCGATCACAGCAGTAATATAGATGGTTTCGAAGGAGCGCGTTCGATCAGAGATGCGATCTCATTAACCTGGGTATGGCTCCTGTTTTAGTCATTTCAATTATGACCCGAAGGTCAAGGCTAATCCATCATCGTTCTCTTTCTTCAAATCCAGTAATCGCCTCCATACCATCCTACTTCGGTTCTGGAACATCCACCGCGTACACAGTTGTCAAGGTGGTATCGACACCGACAAAGAGTATGCCTTATGTCGACTCCGGTCTCCTTGCCAACCAAACGTTTACATTTTTTCCACCGATCAGTGCTTTTACCTTTCAAAGGAGTTCGTGTTTCATATCAAAATATCATGTTTCGAAATTCATTTTCATATTCTAAATAGAATATTATTCAACTGTGATTTTCCACTTACGCATAACATCTTGAACTAATTCCAACTTAAATAAAATTTGAATATCAAAATAGTTAACAATATATTAAATAGCTAAAAATATAATTAAAATAGTTTGAAATAATAGTTTTTTTTTTACAAAAATTAGAATTTATCAAATTTATTAAAAATATACAATTAAAACATTAAGATAATTCATAAAGAAAAATCAATTATAAATAATTTATTGAATAATTTATAAAATAAATAGTTATGTAGAAATTAAATTTACTATCAAAATAGTTTGAATAACGGTTTTGAAATACTATGGTTGGAATTAGAATCGTTTCGACCAGATTTCGTTTACACTTGCAGTTGTATTTCAACCTCAAGTAAATCGAATTCAAATTCATTATCCCTATCGACTTCATTTCAATTTTCCGTTCATTCCAGATCGGCCAATTTAATTCAATGGAATTCAATAGGCATTCCCATTTCAAAGATCTCGATTTCATAACAAATAACCCGAATTCAAATTCAATCATCTCAAATTTTCAAATTCCACTTTCATATTTATTTCAATGAAAACAATGCAATTCCAAAGACAAAAATTTGAATTTCAAACCATATTCCCATTTCAAAGCTTCAGTTTATCACATAATTTAAATTTACAATTCAATTTCATTGTTTTCAAAGCTTCATAACGAATACTGATTTTTACAAATCCATATTTAATCCAATTCAAGATTGATTTGACGCACATCTCGAAAGCCGATAAAACAATTCAATTTCAATAATTTCGAATTCAAATAAGTTTCACTTGATATTTAACTCTAATTACAACACAATTTCATTTCCCTTTTTATTCGTATTTCAAACTTCAAATTCAACGGAAAAGAAATTATAAACATCGCTTATTGTCGTTAAACAATAAATTTCAAAATTCAAAATTTCATTTAACCGACCGATGTCCGTATAAGATTTGCTATCCTATGGCCAAGTGATTAAATTTAATTTCTCGATATTCGGGATGGATCTATCATTTCAATCCAAATCGGGGTCACAGAGGTTTATCATTTCACTCTGTGCTCTTAATTCATTTTATCGATAAATCCCGGGTTTATTCGATGCCCGCAACATCAAGGGTAAAATGGGATTATCGTCACAATCAACATGCATTACAATTCACTGAAATAAGGAGTATTAACAGTGTCCACATCAATTCAATAAATAAATCCAACCGAACATCGATCTTACAATTCTTACTCAACTGACAGTATTTACTGTTCCAGGCTTAGCAGGGATTCGGATTTTCAAATTCGAGAATTCAAATTTTGATTAAATACAAATTATCGGTCAAATTGCATGCCAGCACACGGATATGTCAAATACACGCAACCAAATTCATCAGTCAAATCACAACCATACAACCACATCATTTCATATATTAATTCGATAAATATGGGATAAATTCAGTCTTCGTGAGCGAATGAACACTCACCTTTGCGTTACAATTTGAATTGAACGTCCGACAATAGCCCAAAATTTGATAGTCTCAGAATGCAGCCTGGTTAGTGTCAAAACGTCCGCATCTCCGCCACGATCCCAACGCAACAGACCGCGTCCAAATCCGACTTAAAACGAAAGAGATATGAGTGTTTTTCTATTCGAATTTTAAATATATAAAAATTAATAAATTAATTTTCCTCACCAACCAATTGATGCCACGTCAGCACCCTGGATGTCCTCTTCCCGCTCGTTTCCTCCGTGCTACAGTAGCTCGACGTGAACTAACCCATTCGCAGCCAGCTTTGACCGGCCTTTGCCCCTTGCTCCGACCATCGGAGGTCCTCCGACCAACTCCATCTCGAAGAGCATCCTCCGCCGCACCTGACCCACCCAAGCACGGAACCTCCGGTCAACCGTGGAGCCGCCACCATCGAACCCTAGATCCGGCCATTCATGACTTTAACCACCAAATTCCGGCGTGCTACTCGACTATAATTCAAACGAACGCCATCGTTGCACTCGGGTGAACATCCTCTGCAATACCCAGATCCTTGATTTGTCCATAAACTCCCAAATCGAAAAGCCCCAAAATTGACCTTTGAATTTCGAAAATCAGGAGGTTTGACCGCGATTTCCGGCCGCGTCCTTCACTGCATGTCAGATCTGAGACCATCAGTAGGTTCGTGTCGTCGAGAGCTTCGAATCGACATATAATATGTCATGGTTTGGAGAGATTTTAATTTTGAGTGAATTTTTGTTTATTAAAAAAAAAATTCTGCCATGGAAAAGGAAGTTTGGTGGAGGAAAGAGGAAATGGCTGATGTGTGTTAAGTGGCTTGGTTTATATATATATAAATATAAGGTCTAAACTGATTAACACACACACCGCTACCGTATATCAATTCGAACGTACATTTCACCTTACCGGGCCCACATACTGACCCTGAAAAATCCAGAAAAATTATTTTTAGTTATGTTTCGACGATACGATTCCAACGAAACTAATTTCGTTGAATTCCGAGACCGTTGGAAAAATGGCCTTTTTCGGGTCGATCCAATTTAACTGTCAACTGACAAAACACGTTTTCACTTGCCACGCTCACATACTAATTTGAAAAATTCTGAAAATTGAAACCTAGCAATAATTCGACATTCCAGATCCAACAGAGGTGGTTTCATCGAAAACAGAGGTCGTTTGAAAAATGGCTATTTTACAGGCCCTTATAAATTCTATAGCGACTATTCTGAAAATTCATTTGATCATAACTTTTGATCTTCATTACGGAAATTCGATTTTTCGGATTCGTTGGAAAGATATTATCAAACAGATTTAAATATTTCTTGTTTCGCTAAAATCCGATTTATTTTGAATCCTGTGCAGTCAGTTGAACTTTGAATTTAAATTTTCGAACTGCAGGGCCATATAAATAATTATATAAATTCCATAGCGACCTTTTGAAATTTTGATTTACTCATAACTCGCAATTTATCCGGCGAAATTTCAATTTTTCACATTCGTTGGAAATATATCGTCAAACAGAGTTATATTTTCCCGGGTCGTCCCCATTCTGATTTAAAACAAATTTTATACATTCAATTGAAATTTAAAATCGAATTTTCAAACTGCCGCGCCATTTCAGGCTCGTTATATAATTAAAATAAATTTATTCATTTTTACTTCGATTATAATAATTTTTTCGTCGTTATTATTTGAAATAAATCACTTTAAATATTCGAAATTCTTTAAATTAGCCAAAATGACATTTTCAAATTGGTTCGGATTTTCAGGTCGTTACATTCTCCCCCACTTAAAGTCTTTTCGTCCTCGAAAAGAGAACGAACTGATATTAAGTGCATATAGATTTCAAATTCATGCTTAAAATAATATTTTCAAGACAAGTATAGTTGTAAAACTCGTAAAATTTTCTAACTTCCGAAATCACAGAAAATTTCGGTAGCATCTCCTTTGTACGGAGAGGTCCGGGGAGAATCTCAAAACATATATGTACTCAATATACATCTCATCCAACGATGAGGCATCCCAAAATTGGGGAAAAACAAAACATAAAACCTTCAAAACCATATACCACAAGTACGTACCTCGTTTAGCGTTTAATTTGCATTTTTATTTACCTTAGCATTTAGCATTTGCGCAAGCGAGCTCCAAAGCGTAGCGCACATTCCTTACACCTGTTACAACTTGCATACACATGAGATTCAATCAAATATACAATATATGGCAACTTATCCAACATACATTAATCAATTTTACCCCAAAGCCAATATATCTATGTCAGGCCAGCAAAACAAATGAGGTTTATCCTTTATCGCTTAAGTATATTCCCGTTCATTTCACTTGTATTAAGCAAATTTTATTTTATCTATTCATATTATGCCATCGTCTATCCTCTTCAAGTTCATTTCAATTTATTCATTTCAGTTGTTGCCATCCCTTTACTTGGAAAATGGATTCGAATTAAATTTGTTTACTAACTTCCGATATATTTCCCATTCAAGTTACATGAAATATTATTCCATTAACATGCTTATTTACTCGACTCACCCTCTCATGATTGGGATTAAGGTAATGTTTACCCTCGAAATTTTCAAAATTAGTTCTCAAATCATTTTATTCAATTTCCTGAGTTGAACTCCATTTGACTCGATTCCTCTACTAAATTTAGGTTATATACCATTCGACAAGATGATTGGCATTCCATTTTATTGTTCATCTTTAGGTTCATATTCGATATACCGTCCAAATGAGTTTTAACCCATCTAGAATTTTATACTTTCATCCCAAAATTTCCAAAATCACCTATTATAATTTTACACAAATTATTACTATTTTTAAAAATTTTATTATCGATATTTCAGTCGGTTTCCAATAACGGTCACCGAACTGCGGCCATAGCGACCTTTTCCAAATTTGGTTTGGACATGTCTCCAAATCCAACCGTTAGATTTCAAATTTCTCCTATTCGTTGGAAAGCTCTTTTCGATACGAACCCAACGGTTCCGGTTTTAGGAGAATCCGATGGTCGGATCTCCCGCTACGTCCATTCAAAGTCAATGGTCGAAATTCACGAACAGTCGTCGCGCTGCGCATTCTATTTAAACCATTTATTTATATATATAAATTTCCTCGGCAAAGTTCGTTTCCTTATTATCGCCTGTTTAAGCATTTTACCGACCACTCAAATTCTATTAACCTCCTCATTACTTCCAATTTTATTTATCCGCAATCATATTATCGACAACCATAAGTCTCGACCAACGCCTTCTCGACTAACTTAATAACATATGAATTATTCAAGACGTGTGCTATCGTTCTTATTACACAACCAAATTTCAATTAATTTAGTTAGCTTTAATTGAATTTTATTTCGTGGTACTTTCAATTTCTACTAGCATCATCACTACTAACGTCGGAATTTGCTTCCCTTATCATCATCCATACTTAACAGTTCCGTGACGACCCCTAAATTCTTAAGTCCTTTCTATGGTTCCGAAGTCTAAAACTCCAATAAATCGAGTACTAAATCTCAATCATTATCATTAGTTAAGACGACTCAAAGTGCTTGATTTTGGGTTTTTATAGTTCAAGTTTAAATAGCATACGTATATATTTATACTATAGGATTTTAAGTCCAAATCCTTTTCAAACCAGTTATACAATACAGAGTGGTCTCTCCCCCACTTAGACTCTTCAGAATAAACATCGATAATGTGTGCACTCATTACCGAAGTCATTTCCGACGTCCGAGGGGGAATTACACACTTATTTCTTAAAGATCCTTTAAACCATTTCTTTTGGAGATACTTATAATACGATATTGTTTCAAAGTTCGACAAAACAATTTCAAGAGTAACCCAGGGTAAAATTTCAAGTTAATTTCTATTTCAATCTCAAGCCTTTCTCACCCAATTATATTCAACAGATTTCATTTCCAAATACTTCTAAATCCACTTAATTTTCCGTATTAGTTTTTTGCGATTTAAATCAACCACAATAGGTAATAACTTTACATTATCACAGACTAAATCAAGTACATACATATTTGAACCATAATATATATTCGGTATATTTAAAAATATAATTGAAAACCATATTATGTCAAATCATTCTGTTCGATTATTTAGAAATTCCTATCGATCGTATGGCGTCCCATATATCGACCAGAATCCATAAATATTCAACAGAACAAGCCAACACAATAAAAACCATTTTTATATCAAAAATACAAGTACGCTCTCTCATATATCACTCAAACTCATTCTAGGGCGTTTCTAACCCCATCTCTAATGAGTTAATTCCCAACAGAGCCAAGGTTATCGATAACCATCGCTCTGATACCAGCTGTAACGACCCAGATTTTTGACCGTTTAAATCGACAATAAACCACACATGTCGACCCAAACAAATCACTAATCCGGATAGTTATTGGGAAAAGAGAAGAAAAAGAAGACAGAAAGGAAAAACAATCACAGAATCTCACAGCGGAAGGATCACCTATAATAGACAAATAAATATTCAAAAGCATTTAAACATATACATTTGAGTTACAACATTTACATCATCAGAGTTATACACTTACATACACTAATGCAGCGGAAATATAATGTAGTGGATACATATACCGAACTCCGTCTTCGATCTTCAAGGCCAAACAATCTTCATTAACTGCAACATCTGCTGACCCGAGCGTATTGCATAAAAAGAAAACGCAACAAACACTCGGATCAGCACTAAATCATCTCATATTAGTCAAATTAAAATACAGAATAATATCGGTGTCATGGTGCAGTAACTCAAGAGATGTTACGGGATTTTTCCATCTCTCAAGGATCCGTTAAACTAATACATACATAGTATAATACGCTATTACAATAGTGTTTATTCAGTAAGGTATAATATCGAAAATAGCGTAAGCAGCTTACCATGTTACCCTTACGCCGTTTATACCGTTGCCGTACAGTTTGCATATAACACACCAGTACGTCGGTGGATAGGGATGCGCCGTGATACGACAACGTTAAATCAAAATCATAGGGGCTCGATCAGGATAATATGACAAGGCACTGAGGAATACCCCGGTAGGATTCTACCGAATTCGCGGACCCAGGCCGGTGGTAATGCATAGCCGCAACTACCGCCCACCTCGAACGACATTCCCGTATTCAAAGGGGTGCACCCAAATCGATCACAGCAGTAATAGAGATGGTTTCGAAGGAGCGCGTTCGATCAGAGATGCGATCTCATTAACCTGGGTATGGCTCCTGTTTTAGTCATTTCAATTATGACCCGAAGGTCAAGGCTAATCCATCATCGTTCTCTTTCTTCAAATCCAGTAATCGCCTCCATACCATCCTACTTCGGTTCTGGAACATCCACCGCGTACACAGTTGTCAAGGTGGTATCGACACCGACAGAGAGTATGCCTTATGTCGACTCCGGTCTCCTTGCCAACCAAACGTTTACATTTTTCCCACCGGTCAGTGCTTTTACCTTTCAAAGTAGTTCGTGTTTCATATCAAAATATCATGTTTCGAAATTCATTTTCATATTCTAAATAGAATATTATTCAACTGGGATTTTCCACTTACGCATAACATCTTGAACTAATTCCAACTTAAATAAAATTTGAATATCAAAATAGTTAACAATATATTAAATAGCTAAAAATATAATTAAAATAGTTTGAAATAATAGTTTTTTTTTTTACAAAAATTAGAATTTATCAAATTTATTAAAAATATACAATTAAAACATTAAGATAATTCATAAAGAAAAATCAATTATAAATAATTTATTGAATAATTTATAAAATAAATAGTTATGTAGAAATTAAATTTACTATCAAAATAGTTTGAAAAACGGTTTTGAAATATTATGGTTGGAATTAGAATCGTTTCGACCAGATTTCGTTTACACTTGCAGTTGTATTTTGTAATGTCCCGACTTTTTCGACCATTTGTAAATCATTTTGATGAGTAATTAAAATGAGTTAATTAGTTAAAAACAAAGCTAAAGGAGATTTTTGAAAACAAATATATATATATATATATAGGTATAGGCATATGTATATATATATGAGAAATATTTTAATAAACATATATACTTGAATAATCTTAGATTTGAATATACTTGAATTATCTTGGAATTCAAAACAAGTATATGATATAAAATAGAAATTCCTAAGGGAATAAATTTATAAAAAAAATGATACTTTGGAATGTCATTTTAATGAAGCAAGAAGTTTTCAAGAACAAAGGACTAAGAACTTAAACAAAAATAAAAGGAGCATTTCTTCCATTTGAAAATATAGGGACCTATGGATAAAAACACCACCATATGTTGTCTACAACATAAACAAGTCGGCAAGAATATGATTCATATGAAGTATTCAAACTAAAGACAAAAAGAAATTTCCAAGAAGAGACAAAAACATTAAATGGAACATACCTTAAATAGTAACACTAGAATTAGCAAATCATTACCTAAATCCTATAGTAAAGATGACATGTGTATTTCCAGCAAAGAAGAAAACAAATGCAAGCATTTGTTTAAGGCTTTAAAAATCCAAAATGGATCCTTGCATTTAATGCAAGAATGGTTCAAACTTCTAGGAGCACTACCTAGGACCTACAAACCCTTAGTGGGACAAAATTTGAAGCCATTATCCTCATTTTCTAGCCGTAGGAGAGGGGTGAGGCTAGAGAGTTTGCTGTTGGAAATTGTGCCCAGAAATTCATTTTCTAATGCATGAATTCACCTATATATATACCACTCATTCCTTCACAAATCTGATCAAAAACAAACTCAGTTTTCATTCTCAGATCTGAAGCATTTTATTGGATCATTTGGAGAGCATTTAGGTGAGTGAAACACTTGAATTTTCTGGGTTTAAATGCTTACTGTAAAAAACAGTTTTTATATGGATCAAAAACTGCTATGCTTTGTTGTGTACTGTCTGTTAGTGGTAACCAGAGATTCATGGTGTAGATCACGCTAATTTCATCTCTGTAGTTTGACCTATCATGTAGTATTCATCATAGTATGTGTGTGTATATGATTTGATGATTACCAGTATTTAACTCCTGCATTATGTTCTGTTAAATACAGAACTGGTCCATTGAAAGATAATCTATGATGATCCACCTTTTGATTACTAAAAGAGTATGAATCTAGTGTAGGTTCAACATACAAACACTTATCAGATCAAAGGAATAATATCTAAAAGCATAAAAATTAAAAAAACAGAAGGATACAGGAAAGCTCTCTGTAAATTCCAAATCAAAGTCGAAAATCAATTGCAATAAAAACTCGTTTTGATTGTATGAATAGAATCAGCAATACAAATGATGATTTTTAAAATGAGAATCACGATTTTTAAGTAAGTACATTTCGAGAATTTTTAACATGAACGGAAATTGGGTTTTGACCAAATTCCGATCATCGGAGAAGCGAGGGGTCAGGCGATCGTAAGGGAAGGAGCGTCGGGGACCAGGGAATCAGGGAAAAATGGAAAAAGATTTTTATAATGTATGGATTTTGAAAATGGATTGAAAATAGGGTTTTTGTGTTGGAGAATGGGTTCGTTGCTTCACGTCGGAGCTGCTCAACGTCGGCGGCGAGAGGGACGTGCGGTGGTGGGGGAAACGAAGCGTCAGGGGGTGGCGATGCTGTGGTCAGAAGGGTTTGGCGTAGTATGGTCTGAGGTTGGCGAACGAGGCGTTTTCCTCGATGGAGTAAAATCCGACGTAAAACGAGATGACAGTGAAAACACTGTTCACAAGCGGATGGCCGAACCTGAAGTGATCGACAAAGTGTGGAGGCAAGGTGTGACACGTCGGGAAGGTCACTCGTGTTGGACGAGGTCTCGGTGGAGTGTGCACGTGCACAGGAGGGATGTGCACCAACAAGGGAGAAGAAGAAAGCAAAGTACCAGTTTGGTACTTCTTGAATCATGGTGACCGATGGGGGATCAGGAGCGTGAACGTGAGTGCAGGGGATTTGGCACTGGCATTTTGGTGCTTGCTAAAGTACCAAGTGGTATTTTCAAAACATACATGCACAGCAAAGGATTTTAAGCAAAATCCAAGTATTTTTCAAGCCTGGTACTTTGGCGCTCGCCAAGTCCGGCATTCTGGTAACTCGCCAAACGGATTTTTAAAATAAAGCGAAGATTTAAATTTAAAATCTGGAAAATAAATAATTTATTAAATAAAATAAGTGTTTTTATTTAAAGGACAAGTAGAGAAGAAACTGACAAAATTGTCGGTAGAAGTCGAGGCAAGGCTGAAATATAAATTAGACGTGAATAAATAATAAATTATTTGAATTATTTATAATGTAAATAATCATAAAAGAATAATAAAAGAATAAGAACAAAAGAAAGGAAAAAAAAGAAGTTCAAACATCAATCGAACTAAAATAATCAAAGGGAAATACACCGTGTGCGGAGCACGGGAAATTTCCAAAGGATGAACAAACACCGTCAAAAACCATATACACCTCAACTGATGTATGTAACAGATAAACTAATGATGCTAATGCAAACCAAATAAGCAAACACTGTTTGAAAAATATATATTTCATCTGAAATGAAGTGATACTCCTGATTTCACTGATAAACATTTATCGACTGTAAAATATTTCGTACATCGTTCGAAGAGTCCGGAATAAACAAATTCCACTTCGATTCGAAGTATACGACGCAAATCAATGTGCTAAAGACAACGAGATGCAAGCGTTATTTAGAATGATATTTTTGGTCTGTTCAAACCCAGAACAAACCCGAATGGACGAGTGTCTGACAACGTATATCAGTCAGATCTTGCACATCGAATTTACGTAAGTATATTATGTTGGTGGCAGGGAAATTCGTTTCTTTTTGCTTCATTACCCGTAATATATTTGGGTAATCGAATGAGTATTTTCTGACGGATAGGACGATGTGGCATTCAAAGAATGGAAAGAGAAAACCTGTCAGAAGAACAACGTAGCCTCAAAACTTCACAACCCGGAGGTAACAAAAGTTGGGCTAGGCAGCATGGCTAGTTGGGTCATACCCAAGCAGGGTATATTATCACCATCTAGAGGATTTCCTTATTTACTTCTAAAATCATTTTCACTGCTGTTGCATTCGAAAACGGTAAATCGAGCTCAACCGTAGGAGTGATAATATATTCGTTACACTCAAGCTAAATGAGTGGACGGTCATGTGTGGCCGGGTTACAAGACGTTCTTGTTGAACCCCAGTGTATCCTCTCTAGAGTACACTGATCGGTGGGTGCTCCCATACCCTGTATGTTGGAATCCAAACTCAAATACGCGCTCTGCGACTTTAAATTTGTATACTATATATGTGAACGTGAGATGCAAGCGTTTCACTAGATTTTAATTACCTGTTACAAACTATTATAATATCAAATGTCTTGATATAAAAGAGATTAGATCATTTCCAGATATTAGACATGGATGGATCTAATGATTTTTATGTTAAAAGTAATAACATGGATCAAAATAAACACCTTGACACCTATACCCTGTTTTTTACTGTCTAACTATGTTTCCTCACACCAGTCCCCTGACTGACCCAGAGTTTATTTTTGTGTTTCTTAAACTCTTGGGTACTCATAATATTTATTATGAGTAGACAAGTAGGTTCAGGCAAGGCAAGTGGAACATGATGCTGAACCAGTTCAAGACCCAGTAGCATATATGTTTTAATTATCAGTTTAATTACCAATGGTATTGTAATATGGTATTGTATGAACCATGATGATGTAATATATTATGTACTCTGATGTATCAGGCTTTGTGATGTAATATATAAGTATTTTGTGAAATTCCACTGTAAGATTCTGATAACTTTTTTTCTCTTCTATTCTATAAGTTCTACCTTTTCTATCTCATCTTCTAAATTCTTTCAATAATGACACGGTTTCCCAGGTATGGAAAATCGCGCCGTTACAGTTGGTATCAGAGCTTAGATTTTCTGAACACCTAGGCTTAGAGTAAGCATCGAGAAAGCGTATTTTTACTAAAAACTATTTTAGTATGGGTCGTCCTTAGTTCTCAACCATAGTTATTAACCTTAGTTATCAACTCTAGTTATTTGGTTAATTTACCCTTAAAGACTGGTTTCTGAGTGAGTATTAACTCTCGAATCATTTACTCAGAAGTTGACAATGAGTTCTCAAGCAAGGCGAGGACGAGGAGCAAGTCGGGCAACTACGACAAATGGGCACACTGTTAATCTGACCCAAGTGGAAACGACTGAAGTAGTCCAAGCTCCAACGCAGCTAAACTTCGCTATGATTTGTAAGAACTACACTACTCTGGGAGGAAAAACCTTTAAGGGAACAGAATCACTAGTTGACGTCCAAGCATGGATTAGATCATGTGAAAAGATTTTTAAGGGGCTGAAACTGGATGACGAGTATAAACGACTGTTAGCATCATGGAATCTGGAAGGAGCTGCAGCTATCTGGTGGGATGCCCAGACTGCAAATACTCCAGAGGAGAACTTTACTTGGGCTATGTTCAAAGAAGTTTTTGAAGCTCAGTATCTGCCTGCAACTGGGAAAACCAGGATGTACCGAGACTTCATCGATTTGAAGCAAGAAACCATGACTGTCACTGAGTACGAAAACAAGTTCAATGCAATGTCAAGCTTTGGACCAGAGTTGGTAAATACCTCGCTAAAAAAGAACGAGATGTTCGTTGCTGGATTGAAGGATAGTCTTCAAGGCAGGATGATGGGGCATTTGAAGGACCCGTTTGTTGAGCTCGTGGATCTAGCACTCAGGTATGAAGCACTGGATGCTAAGAACCCAACTGCAACAAAGACTCAGACGGGAGAAGCAAGTGGAGGGAATCCCCAGAAAAGGAAATTCAACCCTGATTGGAAAGGTAACCAAAACCAAGGAAAGGCTGTGCAACAGAAGACTGAAAACCGCTTCAAAAATGTGTTGTGTCACAACTGCAACCAAAAGGGTCACATTGCAAGGTTCTGTAAGCAGAAGAGCAACAAGAAACCCCAACAGCAGCAACCACAACAGCAGCAAAGGAAGCCTCAGCAACAACCACAGCAGCAACATCAGCAAGTTCAGAGGAATGAGATGGTATTGAAGAACCTCTGTTTCAACTGTCACCAGCCCGGACACATGGTGAAAGATTGTCCACTGATGAAGAGAGCACCTCAGGCGAAGGTTTACGCCATCAAGAATGAACCATCCACCTCTCAGAATGTGAAAGGGAAGGGAGTTCTGGAAGGTACTTTACAACTTAAAGGAATTTACCTTCGAGTTTTATTTGACACCGGCGCTTCACACAGTTTTATTTCTTCTGAAACCGTAAACCAATTTAACCTTGAACCAATCATTTCCTCAAACCCAATTTGCGTATCAAATCCCATTGGTGGAAAAACAGAGTTGAAAATGTGTTGTGAGGATATAGCGCTGTTATATCTCTCGCATTCCTTTCATTTTAATTTCTATGTTTTAGACTTCAAAAGTTTCAATTTTATTCTTGGATTGGACTGGCTGAGCGAGTTCCAAGCCAAGATAAAATGTGATAAAGAAACCATAACCTTGACGACAAGTTTAGGTCGAAAAGCTAGAATACCCTGTGGAAAACCCGGTATTCATACATGTAGTTTCCTATACGCCCTAGAAGCACCCCAAGAGAACCTTGAAACACTGGACGTGGTTAGAGAATTCAAGGATATTTTCGAAGAAGTCGGGAGTTTACCTCCTCATCGTGAGATAGAATTTCGAATCGATTTAATCCCAGGAGCAAGACCGATAGTACAACCAAAGAGACGTATGGCACCAAAGGAAGTATTGGAACTGGAGAAACAGACTCGGGATTTGCCGAGTAAAGGATTAATCCGACCTAGTTTTTCTAGTTGGGGCTCGGCGGTAGTTTTTGTAGTGAAGTCTGATGGGTCATTACGACTATGTGTTGACTATAGAGAGTTAAACAAAGTGACCATCAAAAACAAATACCCTTTACCCCGAATCGATGACCTTTTCGATCAATTACATGGAGCGACCGTATTCTCTCAAATGGATTTAGCAACAGGATTTCATCAATTGAAAATCGCTGAGGATAGTATTCCTTTAACAGCATTTAGAGGCCCGGATTTCTTTTATGAGTGGTTGGTTATGCCATTCGGTCTAACCAACGCACCAGCATTTTTCGTGGATTTGATGAACAGAGTCTTTAGGAAAATTCTAAACAAGTTTGTTCTAATTTTCATTGACGATATTCTGATTTACTCAAAAACTGAAGAGGAGCATCGCTATCACCTCAGAGTAGTATTAGAAACCCTACGGAAAAATGTGTTGAAAGCAAAATTTTCAAAATGTCATTTTTGGAAGTCTGAAGTGAGATTTTTGGGGCACATCGTAAACGGAGGTGGAATATCGGTAGATCCGGTGAAAGTTGAATCAGTACAACAGTGGAGGCAACCTCGTACACCAACTGACATTCGAAGTTTCCTAGGATTGGCGGGATATTACCGAAGGTTTATCAAAGACTATTCTAAAATATCATCTCATCTAACGAAATTGACGAAGAAAAACCAGAAGTTCAATTGGACCCCGAAATGTGAAGAATCTTTTCAAGAGTTAAAAGATCGCTTAACCAATGCACCGGTATTAGCCGTTCCCGATGGAACGAGCCAATTTGAAGTTTACACTGACGCTTGTGGAACTGGATTAGGAGCCGTGTTGATGCAGAACCGTTGTGTGATTGCATATGCAAGTAGGCAATTAAAGATACACGAAAAGAATTATGCAACTCACGATTTGGAGTTATTGGCCGTTGTTTTTGCATTGAAGATATGGAGGCATTATCTTCTGGGTGGAAAATTCGAACTATTTACAGATCATAAACCGTTGAGGTAATTATTTTCCCAGAAGGATTTAAATTTGAGACAACAACGATGGTTAGAGTTTCTTGCATCGTATGATTTGGATATCATCTATACGCCGGGCAAAGCAAATGTAGTAGCAGATGCTTTGAGTAGAAATGCGATTCTAACCCTACTAGAAGTCACACCGACTCTCCAAGAAAGGATTATGAGAAATCAGAGAAGAGATGCTAAACTGGAGAAGATCATACAAGGAGTCGCGAATGGAAGGGAGTCTGATTTCGAATTGAACAACCGAGGAGTGTTAAGAATTAACAATAGATTATGTGTTCCGGATGTGGATGGATTGAGACAAGAAGTTTTGAAAGAGTGTCATGCATCAAGGTTGAGTATTCATCCGGGAATTCATAAAATGATTAACGATATGAAAAGAGTATTCTGGTGGCCAGGAATGATGAAGGATGTCACAACTTTTGTGAATGAGTGTTTGTGTTGTCAGCAAGTCAAGGGAGATCATCAAAAGACTGCTGGATTGTTGCGATCTTTAGAAATACCCAATTGGAAGTGGGAAATGATATCAATGGATTTTATCGATGGATTACCAAGGACCAGAAGAGGTTTTAAAGGAATTTGGGTAATTGTCGATCGACTGACAAAAAGTGCACATTTTATTCCTGTAAAACCAACACGTACAGCCGCATCATTAGCCGAAGTCTTTATGAGAGAAATTGTGCGATTACATGGAGTTCCATCAAGCATTGTAAGCGATCGAGATCCCATCTTTACAAGTAACTTTTGGAGAGCACTACAAAGAACTTTGGGAACGAGATTGAATCTCAGTACAACTTACCATCCTCAAACGGACGGTCAAACTGAGAAAGTGAACCGGATTTTGGAAGATTTGTTAAGAGCGTGTATTCTTGATTTTGGAGGATCGTGGGAAGATCATCTACACCTAGTCGAATTTTCTTATAACAACAGTTATCAGGCGAGTATACAAATGGCACCATACGAAGCATTGTATGGAAGACCCTGTAAAGCACCAGCATGTTGGATTGAATCCGGAGACAAATTAATACTTGGACCAGACATGATCCGAGAAGCAACCGAGAAAGTAGAATTGGTGAAGTTAAGAATGAAAAAAGCCCAGGATCGACAGAAAAGTTATGCCGATCAAAGATGAAGAGATCTTGTATTTGAGATAGGAGACCTGGTATTTGTGAAGATTTCACCAATGAGAGGAGTGGTGAGATTTGGAAAAGCTGGAAAGTTAACTCCGCGATATGTTGGACCTTTCCGAGTTATGGAGAGAATTGGTTTTCAAGCCTACAAAGTAGAATTACCAGAACATATGGCAGGGATCCACAACGTATTCCATGTGTCTCATTTAAGGAAATGTTTGCACGATCCGTCTTTAATTCTGGAACCATCTGTTCAGCAAGAAATAGAAATTGAACCAGATTTGACTATAATTCGACGACCATTTCGTATTATCGACAGAGAAGAAAAGAAACTTCGCAACAAGGCAGTAAGTCTGCTTAAGATTCAGTGGAGCGATAATCCGAAAGATTGCACGTGGGAGACCGAGAACCATATCAGGAAATTATACCCGGATTTATCTACAGATTAGGTATGTTTTACTGTTTGGGTGTTTGGATGAAATGAAACCTTGGATTTCTTCATTTCGGTAAGTATTGGCATATACATTTGTGGATTCGGTTTATTAGGACTTATGAACTCCCTTGCTATGATTTTATCATTGACGAGTTCTTTTCCTTGTTTACTTTCAGATGGCACCACTGATGAAGAGGACCGCTAGAAAGAGACTAACATCACACCAAACAGAGAAACTACTAGCCAAGCGAGCAAGAGTGGGTGATTCTGAAGATGTTAGAGGAAGGATACCAAGTGAGGATGAAGGCACACACAGGACCTCGGATGAGTCGAATGTAGGCAGAGAGGAACCCATGGAGCAAGATCCAGACAGCACGGAGCCCTCAGAGGATGATGGTGTACTTATGATTGAAACCAGTTATGGAGACAATGATAGTGATGACGATGACAGTGACCAAAAGGGAGATGAGGCTGAGGATATGAATATGGATGGGGATGATGAAGAAGAACCCGAGGAGGAAGAAGAGTTTGTACCTGAGACACCGATAGCTGATATGGGAGAGCAGCCAACGGAATTTGTGGACCCAGCAGTGGTGATATGGGAGAAACTGAAGCAAGCACTTGTAGAGTATCACGAAGTAGGAGGATGGGTTGAGATTTTCGGAGACTTTGGTTATCCTTGGATTCAGGTGTACATGATTCCGCCCGTAGAGGTTATAGAGATCTCTGATGATGAAGAGGTGGTACCGACTAATCCGGAGATCATGGATGTTTTTGTACCATCTGATGATGGGGATGAGGTGGTAGAGGTCGTTAACATATCCGATGATGAGTGGATCGTGATCGAGAGTGATCCAGATGAGTAGAGTGCAGTAGACTGATGTGTATGGACTATGTATGTATATATTATGTAGCTATAACTTGATTTAGTCAAGTATAGCCTAGTTATGTAGTATATGATTAGTCAGGTGTAGCACTAGGAGTGTAGTATGTTATCTAGACTAGCGCTAGTATCAAACTAGTTGTATAATTATGATGTACTAAATGATTATGATATATAGAATCATCTTTTGGGAAAGAAATCCTTTCTATCTTGCTTACTTGTAATTTCGAGGACGAAATTCGTATAAGGGGGGTGGACTGTAATGTCCCGACTTTTTCGACCATTTGTAAATCATTTTGATGAGTAATTAAAATGAGTTAATTAGTTAAAAACAAAGCTAAAGGAGATTTTTGAAAACAAATATATATATATATATAGGTATAGGCATATGTATATATATATATGAGAAATATTTTAATAAACATATATACTTGAATAATCTTAGATTTGAATATACTTGAATTATCTTGGAATTCAAAACAAGTATATGATATAAAATAGAAATTCCTAAGGGAATAAATTTATTAAAAAAATGATACTTTGGAATGTCATTTTAATGAAGCAAGAAGTTTTCAAGAACAAAGGACTAAGAACTTAAACAAAAATAAAAGGAGCATTTCTTCCATTTGAAAATATAGGGACCTATGGATAAAAACACCACCATATGTTGTCTACAACATAAACAAGTCGGCAAGAATATGAATCATATGAAGTATTCAAACTAAAGACAAAAAGAAATTTCCAAGAAGAGACAAAAACATTAAATGGAACATACCTTAAATAGTAACACTAGAATTAGCAAATCATTACCTAAATCCTATAGTAAAGATGACATGTGTATTTCCAGCAAAGAAGAAAACAAATGCAAGCATTTGTTTAAGGCTTTAAAAATCCAAAATGGATCCTTGCATTTAATGCAAGAATGGTTCAAACTTCTAGGAGCACTACCTAGGACCTACAAACCCTTAGTGGGACAAAATTTGAAGCCATTATCCTCATTTTCTAGCCGTAGGAGAGGGGTGAGGCTAGAGAGTTTGCTGTTGGAAATTGTGCCCAGAAATTCATTTTCTAATGCATGAATTCACCTATATATATACCACTCATTCCTTCACAAATCTGATCAAAAACAAACTCAGTTTTCATTCTCAGATCTGAAGCATTTTATTGGATCATTTGGAGAGCATTTAGGTGAGTGAAACACTTGAATTTTCTGGGTTTAAATGCTTACTGTAAAAAACAGTTTTTATATGGATCAAAAACTGCTATGCTTTGTTGTGTACTGTCTGTTAGTGGTAACCAGAGATTCATGGTGTAGATCACGCTAATTTCATCTCTGTAGTTTGACCTATCATGTAGTATTCATCATAGTATGTGTGTGTATATGATTTGATGATTACCAGTATTTAACTCCTGCATTATGTTCTGTTAAATACAGAACTGGTCCATTGAAAGATAATCTATGATGATCCACCTTTTGATTACTAAAAGAGTATGAATCTAGTGAAGTTCAACATACAAACACTTATCAGATCAAAGGAATAATATCTAAAAGCATAAAAATTAAAAAAACAGAAGGATACAGGAAAGCTCTCTGTAAATTCCAAATCAAAGTCGAAAATCAATTGCAATAAAAACTTGTTTTGATTGTATGAATAGAATCAGCAATACAAATGATGATTTTTAAAATGAGAATCACGATTTTTAAGTAAGTACATTTCGAGAATTTTTAACATGAACGGAAATTGGGTTTTGACCAAATTCCGATCATCGGAGAAGCGAGGGGTCAGGCGATCGTAAGGGAAGGAGCGTCGGGGACCAGGGAATCAGGGAAAAATGGAAAAAGATTTTTATAATGTATGGATTTTGAAAATGGATTGAAAATAGGGTTTTTGTGTTGGAGAATGGGTTCGTTGCTTCACGTCGGAGCTGCTCAACGTCGGCGGCGAGAGGGACGTGCGGTGGTGGGGGAAACGAAGCGTCAGGGGGTGGCGATGCTGTGGTCAAAAGGGTTTAGCGTAGTATGGTCTGAGGTTGGCGAACGAGGCGTTTTCCTCGATGGAGTAAAATCCGACGTAAAACGAGATGACAGTGAAAACACTGTTCACAAGCGGATGGCCGAACCTGAAGTGATCGACGAAGTGTGGAGGCAAGGTGTGACACGTCGGGAAGGTCACTGGTGTTGGACGAGGTCTCGGTGGAGTGTGCACGTGCACAGGAGGGATGTGCACCAACAAGGGAGAAGAAGAAAGCAAAGTACCAGTTTGGTACTTCTTGAATCATGGTGACCGATGGGGGATCAGGAGCGTGAACGTGAGTGCAGGGGATTTGGCACTGGCATTTTGGTGCTTGCTAAAGTACCAAGTGGTATTTTCAAAACATACATGCACAGCAAAGGATTTTAAGCAAAATCCAAGTATTTTTCAAGCCTGGTACTTTGGCGCTCGCCAAGTCCGGCATTCTGGTAACTCGCCAAACGGATTTTTAAAATAAAGCGAAGATTTAAATTTAAAATCTGGAAAATAAATAATTTATTAAATAAAATAAGTGTTTTTATTTAAAGGACAAGTAGAGAAGAAACTGACAAAATTGTCGGTAGAAGTCGAGGCAAGGCTGAAATATAAATTAGACGTGAATAAATAATAAATTATTTGAATTATTTATAATGTAAATAATCATAAAAGAATAATAAAAGAATAAGAACAAAAGAAAGGAAAAAAAAAGAAGTTCAAACATCAATCGAACTAAAATAATCAAAGGGAAATACACCGTGTGCGGAGCACGGGAAATTTCCAAAGGATGAACAAACACCGTCAAAAACCATATACACCTCAACTGATGTATGTAACAGATAAACTAATGATGCTAATGCAAACCAAATAAGCAAACACTGTTTGAAAAATATATATTTCATCTGAAATGAAGTGATACTCCTGATTTCACTGATAAACATTTATCGACTGTAAAATATTTCGTACATCGTTCGAAGAGTCCGGAATAAACAAATTCCACTTCGATTCGAAGTATACGACGCATATCAATGTGCTAAAGACAACGAGATGCAAGCGTTATTTAGAATGATATTTTTGGTCTGTTCAAACCCAGAACAAACCCGAATGGACGAGTGTCTGACAACGTATATCAGTCAGATCTTGCACATCGAATTTACGTAAGTATATTATGTTGGTGGCAGGGAAATTCGTTTCTTTTTGCTTCATTACCCGTAATATATTTGGGTAATCGAATGAGTATTTTCTGACGGATAGGACGATGTGGCATTCAAAGAATGGAAAGAGAAAACCTGTCAGAAGAACAACGTAGCCTCAAAACTTCACAACCCGGAGGTAACAAAAGTTGGGCTAGGCAGCATGGCTAGTTGGGTCATACCCAAGCAGGGTATATTATCACCATCTAGAGGATTTCCTTATTTACTTCTAAAATCATTTTCACTGCTGTTGCATTCGGAAACGGTAAATCGAGCTCAACCGTAGGAGTGATAATATATTCGTTACACTCAAGCTAAATGAGTGGACGGTCATGTGTGGCCGGGTTACAAGACGTTCTTGTTGAACCCCAGTGTATCCTCTCTAGAGTACACTGATCGGTGGGTGCTCCCATACCCTGTATGTTGGAATCCAAACTCAAATACGCGCTCTGCGACTTTAAATTTGTATACTATATATGTGAACGTGAGATGCAAGCGTTTCACTAGATTTTAATTACCTGTTACAAACTATTATAATATCAAATGTCTTGATATAAAAGAGATTAGATCATTTCCAGATATTAGACATGGATGGATCTAATGATTTTTATGTTAAAAGTAATAACATGGATCAAAATAAACACCTTGACACCTATACCCTGTTTTTTACTGTCTAACTATGTTTCCTCACACCAGTCCCCTGACTGACCCAGAGTTTATTTTTGTGTTTCTTAAACTCTTGGGTACTCATAATATTTATTATGAGTAGACAAGTAGGTTCAGGCAAGGCAAGTGGAACATGATGCTGAACCAGTTCAAGACCCAGTAGCATATATGTTTTAATTATCAGTTTAATTACCAATGGTATTGTAATATGGTATTGTATGAACCATGATGATGTAATATATTATGTACTCTGATGTATCAGGCTTTGTGATGTAATATATAAGTATTTTGTGAAATTCCACTGTAAGATTCTGATAACTTTTTTTCTCTTCTATTCTATAAGTTCTACCTTTTCTATCTCATCTTCTAAATTCTTTCAATAATGACACGGTTTCCCAGGTATGGAAAATCGCGCCGTTACATATTTCAACCTCAAGTAAATCGAATTCAAATTCATTATCCCTATCGACTTCATTTCAATTTTCCGTTCATTCCAGATCGGCCAACTTAATTCAATGGAATTCAATAGGCATTCCCATTTCAAAGATCTCGATTTCATAACAAATAACCCGAATTCAAATTCAATCATCTCAATTTTTCAAATTCCACTTTCATATTTATTTCAATGAAAGCAATGCAATTCCAAAGACAAAAATTTGAATTTCAAACCATATTCCCATTTCAAAGCTTCAGTTTATCACATAATTTAAATTTACAATTTAATTTCATTGTTTTCAAAGCTTCATAACGAATATTGATTTTTACAAATCCATATTTAATCCAATTCAAGATTGATTTGACGCACATCTCGAAAGCCGATAAAACAATTCAATTTCAATAATTTCGAATTCAAATAAGTTTCACTTGATATTTAACTCTAATTACAACACAATTTCATTTCCCTTTTTATTCGTATTTCAAACTTCAAATTCAACGGAAAAGAAATTATAAACATCGCTTATTGTCGTTAAACAATAAATTTCAAAATTCAAAATTTCATTTAACCGACCGGTGTCCGTATAAGATTTGCTATCCTATGGCCAAGTGATTAAATTTAAATTCTCGATATTCGGGATGGATCTATCATTTCAATCCAAATCGGGGTCACAAAGGTTTATCATTTCACTCTGTGTTCTTAATTCATTTTATCGATAAATCCCGGGTTTATTCGATGCCCGCAACATCAAGGGTAAAATGGGATTATCGTCACAATCAACATGCATTACAATTCACTGAAATAAGGAGTATTAACAGTGTCCACATCAATTCAATAAATAAATCCAACCGAACATCCATCTTACAATTCTTACTCAACTGACAGTATTTACTGTTCCAGACTTAGCAGGGATTCGGATTTTCAAATTCGAGAATTCAAATTTTGATTAAATACAAATTATCGGTCAAATTGCATGCCAGCACACGGATATGTCAAATACACGCAACCAAATTCATCAGTCAAATCACAACCATACAACCACATCATTTCATATATTAATACGATAAATATGGGATAAATTTAGTCTTCGTGAGCGAATGAACACTCACCTTTGCGTTACAATTTGAATTGAACGTCCGACAATAGCCCAAAATTTGATAGTCTCAGAATGCAGCCTGGTTAGTGTCAAAACGTCCGAATCTCCGCCACGATCCCAACGCAACAGACCGCGTCCAAATCCGACTTAAAACGAAAGAGATATGAGTGTTTTTCTATTCGAATTTTAAATATATAAAAATTAATAAATTAATTTTCCTCACCAACCAATTGATGCCACGTCAGCACCCTGGATGTCCTCTTCCCGCTCGTTTCCTCCGTGCTACAGTAGTTCGACGTGAACTAACCCATTCGCAGCCAGCTTTGACCGGCCTTTGCCCATTGCTCCGACCATCGGAGGTCCTCCGACCAACTCCATCTCGAAGAGCATCCTCCGCCGCACCTGACCCACCCAAGCACGGAACCTCCGGTCAACCGTGGAGCCGCCACCATCGAACCCTAGATCCGGCCATTCATGACTTTAACCACCAAATTCCGGCGCCCTACTCGACTATAATTCAAACGAACGCCATCGTTGCACTCGGGTGAACATCCTCTGCAATACCCAGATCCTTGATTTATCCATAAACTCCCAAATCGAAAAGCCCCAAAATTGACCTTTGAATTTCGAAAATCAGGAGGTTTGACCGCGATTTCCGGCCGCGTCCTTCACTGCATGTCAGATCTGAGACCATCAGTAGGTTCGTGTCGTCGAGAGCTTCGAATCGACATATAATATGTCATGGTTTGGAGAGATTTTAATTTTGAGTGAATTTTTGTTTTTTTAAAAAAAAAATCTGCCATGGAAAAGGAAGTTTGGTGGAGGAAAGAGGAAATGGCTGATGTGTGTTAAGTGGCTTGGTTTATATATATATAAATATAAGGTCCAAACTGATTAACACACACACCGCTACCGTATATCAATTCGAACGTACATTTCACCTTACCGGGCCCACATACTGACCCTGAAAAATCCAGAAAAATTATTTTTGGTTATGTTTCGACGATACGATTCCAACGAAACTAATTTCGTTGAATTCCGAGACCGTTGGAAAAATGGCTTTTTCGGGTCGATCCAATTTAACTATCAACTGACAAAACGCGTTTTCACTTGCCACGCTCACATACTAATTCGAAAAATTCTGAAAATTGAAACCTAGCAATATTTCGACATTCCAGATCCAATAGAGCTGGTTTCATCGAAAACAGAGGTCGTTTGAAAAATGGCTATTTTACAGGCCCTTATAAATTCTATAGCGACTATTCTGAAAATTCATTTGATCATAACTTTTGATCTTCATTACGGAAATTCGATTTTTCGGATTCGTTGGAAAGATATTATCAAACATATTTAAATATTTCTTGTTTCGCTAAAATCCGATTTATTTTGAATCCTGTGCAGTCAGTTGAACTTTGAATTTAAATTTTCGAACTGCAGGGCCATATAAATAATTATATAAATTCCATAGCGACCTTTTGAAATTTTGATTTACTCATAACTCGCAATTTATCCGGCGAAATTTCAATTTTTCACATTCGTTGGAAAGATATCGTCAAACAGAGTTATATTTTCCCGGGTCGTCCCCATTCTGATTTAAAACAAATTTTATACATTCAATTGAAATTTAAAATCGAATTTTCAAACTGCCGCGCCATTTCAGGCTCGTTATATAATTAAAATAAATTTATTCGTTTTTACTTCGATTATAATAATTTTTTCGTCGTTATTATTTGAAATAAATCACTTTAAATATTCGAAATTCTTTAAATTAGCCAAAATGACATTTTCAAATTGGTTCGGATTTTCAGGTCGTTACAATAAATAACATGGATTTTTAGAAAATATAAATAACATGAATTTTTAGAAAATATAAATACCATGGATTTTTAAAAATATAAAAAGCATGGTTTTAAAAATATAAAAATATGATTTTAATGTTGAAAGCGAAATTATAAAAATATGATTTTTATTTATATAGAACAGTATAAAAATATGATTTTTATTTATATAGAACAGTATAAAAATATTATTTTTATTTATATAGAACAGTATAAAAATGTGATTTTTATTTATAACTGAACAACATAAAAATGTGATTTTTATCCGTTTAACGTTGTAATAAAAATGTGATGTTTAATATAAAAATCGTTTGAAACAGAATGCGATGCAACCGAATGGAAACGAATACAAATCCAAACCGTTCAGAAATAGAGAATGGAGGAGTGGATCCCTAAGGTGAGAACTTCTCACTTTTAATTTAGTTTCTAGTTGAAATATATTCTAGGATGCAGACGGTGCTTAGCAGCACCCGACACCCGTCGTCCACAGACCATGGATGACTTATTTGTTTGATTGATGTGTTGTGAAAGTTGATTGTGTGATATGGAATGGAATAAAATATTTTATTGTTAAAAGTATAATTTTTAACGTGTATATAAAATGAATATGAATAAACAAATCGGACGATTTGTTTATGTACACCCATTTGACTGATATTGATTGGGACGATAAATTTTACACATCGCCCAACTGCACAAATAAAAATCTATGTTTGTTGATTTGAAACCCTACACAGGTGTTGGGAAGATTTTTGGCATACACTAATCCCAATTATTTAGCTGTATGTCAATCTATTGGTTGACAGATTGTGTAAGCGTTCATTATTTATATTTAATGCTTATGCAATTGTGTGGTGCACTCTGGATGATGGTTGATTATTTATCGTTGCTATTATATATATGTGTTGTAGGGAATCCATATAATTAACATTATATGGTAATTGATTGGGCCTCATTCCAATTTGGGAAATATATATATTCATGTGTTGAATAAAAAAAAATCATGTGCTGAATAAAATATATATTCATGTGTTGAATAAAAGAAAATTCATGTGTTGAATAAAATATATATTCATGTGTTGAATAAAAGAAAATTCATGTGTTGAATAAAATATATATTCATGTGTTGAATAAAAGAAATTTCATAGCGGGAATAAAAGGTTATGTCCAATTGAAAATTCAGAATAGTCGCTATGGAATCTTGACCCTTAAAAATGGAAATTTCGCAAACGGCCACCGTTTTCAACGAAACTACTTTTGTTGGATCCGGGATGTCAAGTTATTGCAAGATTCCAAAATTCATAATTTTTCGAACCAATATGTGAGCATGGCAAAAAAAACGTGTTTTGACAGTTTCAGTCAATTTGGATCGACTGGAAAATGGCCATTTTCCAGTCGATCTCCAAATTTAAAGAAATTAGTTTTGCTAGAACCGTATCGTCAATACGAACCCATAAAATGTTTTTTGGGAATTTTTAGAGTCCGTATGTGGCCCCAGTAAATTGAAACATGCGCTCAAATTCAATATATAGATTTATATTTTGAATTTGACGAAAACTGATCGAAACAGTCAAATCGGCTTGCGGACATATCCCATTGTGTCCGGAAGGTTAGTATTTAGTTAGGAGCGACATTCGTTGCGTTCAATTTGGAGTTCGGATAAAAAGGTAACTTTTTGGAATTAAATAATTATATAATTATATAAAGTCAATCCCCCTTTTTCTATTCCTCTCCCTCTCCCTCTCGTTAAAATCACGAACAAAAAAAAAGGAAAAAAAACGTCGCTGCTGCTGCTTCACCGCGCCCCCACCTAGCACCGCCGCGCCTCCTTCTTCCTCCTCTCCTCCCTCTCCTCTTTCTTTCTTCCAATTTCAAATCCCTAAACCCCAAATTGCAAACTACCACCACCGTGGGCCCCTCCAGTGCCACCATCACCACGAGCACCCTTCCTCCGCCCAGTCAGGCCTGCGCCGCCGCCCCTTAGCCCTCAGCTCCGGCCATGGGCCCCACCATCTCAAAAATCACATTTTTCACAAAATCCCGTTTTTGCAAACAACACCATAAGCTTCCACAACCAATAACTCCCAAACGGTGCGATTCTGGGCAAAACTCCAGATTATAAAATTCGAAGAGCACGATTTTCTCTTCGGTTTGGTATATGATAGTCCTATTTTGGATTGCGGAGCTGTCGGGAAAACGCGTCTGAAGTCTGCTGTCCAAACACTGTTACAATGCTGTATTTTCGCGATTTTTGGCGAAATGGCACATTTTCGAAACGAAGACCACTAGGCGAAAGTTGTCTGGAATGGTGCGTTTAAGCTAGAGAAAAAGATGGTGTGAAGATTGGAGCTCGTTTACAAATTTTGAAAGCAGAACAGCAAATCCGGACGTTAGAAAAATGTGAATTTTCTCCGCTTTAAAGCTTCTATGGTTTTTGACATATGAAGTATGTAAAAATATGATTTTTATACTTATAACGAATTAAAAATATGATTTTTATATTATAGAATATTAAAAATATGATTTTTATAATATATAGATAATAAAATTTTGATCTTTATATATGCAGTAGAGATATAAAAGTACGATCTTTATATATAGATATGTGGTTTTTATATAAAGAATGGCGAGAGAAAGATTTGATTTTTATATATTTTCTTTCATTGAAATAAATATGATTTCATCGTATATGAAATAGTTAAGCTATAAAAATATAATCTTTGTATAGGAATAAGACATGTAAAAATATATTTTTCTTTGATATGAAAAAAATCCACTTTCTTTGTTATGAAAAATACGATTTTTTAGTTCGATAAAAAAATATTATTCTTATAGTATGTATGATATGATTTATAGTTAGATAAAAATAGAATTTTATCATATGGAAGAAAATAATTATTAATGGGTTGAAAATATGATTTTTAACGTAGGGATGCAATCTAGCTCGACAATGAAAGAACGACGGAGTGGAAACTCCAAGGTGAGAACTCCTCACTAAAAATTTCTGTTCGGATATTAATTTTACAACTGCAAATATAAACTGCTCCCCGTCGTCCACAGACCATGGACGACTTGTTTGTTTGGTTGTGTGTTTGGATTGATTTGTTTGTGTGAATTTGGTTTGTGATGTGAAATGAAGTGTATAAAAACATTCATGTGTTGAATAAATTCTTTGAACAACAAAAATAACATTTTTATCATGTATGTGAAGTAATAAAAATAGTCATGAGTCGAAATATATTTTTGTTCGCCAAAAATAACATTTTTATCATGTATATGAAGTGTTAAAAATAGTCATGTGTCAAAATATATTTTTATTCGCCAAAAATATCATTTTTATCATGTATATGAAGTGTTAAAAATAGTCATGAGTGGAAATATATTTTTGTTCGCCAAAAATATCATTTTTATCATGTATGTGAAGTAATAAAAATAGTCATACGTTGAAATGAATTCTAGTTTGTTAAAAATAACATTTTTAACATGTATACGAGCTATTAACAATAGTCATACCTTGAAATAAATACTAGTTCGCTAAAATTATCATTTTTAGCATACATGTGGAATATATAAAATTGTCATACGATGGAAATATTATTAGTTCGCTAATAATATATTATTTTTAGCTTATGTATGTGTTGTGTGAAATTATATATGCGTTGTATGAATATATAAATGCGTTGAATGAAAATATATGTATAGGTGTTGTATGAAAATATGCATATACAATATATCGAACAGGTCATAGCAAGGAGGCTAGAGAAGAGGAATAAAATTGTATGCCCGACAAATAGGTACATATTTACTGTTTTGTTTGGGTATGATGATTTTATGGGCCGATTGGCTAGCTGCTTGGCTTTTTCTTTTTCTTGTTGGATTGGAGAGGCATGTATGGCAATTTCGGGATTTTCTCGGTGCTCCCGTGCAAGGGAGGTTATGGCGAAATTTTTCGAAAATTTAGGGTGTTAGCCAAATTTTTGAAAAATTAGAAAGTTCTTAAAAACTAAAAGGTTGAAGAACTTGAGCCATAATAGAAATTGAAATTGTTTTCAAACGAATTTATAAAATACGTTTTAAATGGAAATCAACGAAATATATATAATATATATATTATATATATTATATGGCCTGAATAGAATGCGCCGCGTAGCGACCATTCATGAATTTCGACAATTGACTTCGAGTTGACGTTATGGGAGATTCGACCGTCGGATTCTCTTAAAACTGGAACCGTTGGGTTCGTATCGAAAAGAGATTCCCAACGAATATTAGAGATTTGAAATCTAACGGTTGGATTTGGAATTATGTCCAAATCAAAATAGGAAAAGGTCGTTGTAAGTGCAGTTCGATGGCCGTTTATGGAAATCGACTGTACGGGCCTTGATAAAATTATTAAAAATATCAATAATTTTTGTAAAATCAAAATAAATGATTTGAAAAGAATTGGGATGAAAAATTCCATGTTTGTAAAGATAAAAATATATTTTTATCGAAATGAACTAGTTATTAACTCGAATTATAATCCGATTATTTTAAAATAAATAAATTGGATTGAGAAATGGTTTTAAATAACCAGAATTTTCCAACAAATAAATTGGAATGGATTGGAATGGAATTAATCTTCGGAATATTCCGATATTCGATTCCGTGATTATACGGATATAGTGATGGGAACTTGAAAGATATCGATATTGTTATTCCCGATATGATATCTGTTGGTTTCAGGATTTGATGTTGAATATAAGTCGATACTATCTCTATTCAAAACCTTATATTTAATGTCGAATTGGATTGATTGATTGTTTGGATTGTGCTCGACCATTTTATAAGCAAATATGCTTTTACATTTAGCATTGGGTTGGGTAAATATATCTGTATGCTAACACCTTGTGAAACACTTCACGATTTGACTATAACGTGTTTAGCGATATTGTTTATTTCAAAATTTAATGAATAATTTTGAAATGATGTTTTTCTTAAGTGAAAAGAAATATATTCCTGATTTTGGATAGGGAATGTTTTATAAAAATGTTTTATAAAACAAAAAGGATTTCGAGGCCTAAACCCGATGATTTCTAAAATGATTTAGAAATGTATTATGTTTTACGTTGTGGTTTATCGCGTATTCGATTAGTTGCTATTGATAACATATCTGTTTGGTGGCGGAGAATTTATTCACTTGCTTAACACCCTTCTTTGAGACATACGAGCTCAAAGGTTATGTGATTAATAGTGACTGGTCATATGTGTGAATTACTGATGTGAAGTACTATAGTTTGAAAGTACTTGTGATTATTATGTTGTGAAATGATTTTTTCCCACTTCGGGATATAAAAATGATTTAGTATGTGGCTAAAGATTCTGATAACCTGGATGAGATGGGTGGTGTATGCTTCCATGCGTGGGAGGTGCATCGTCGGTGTAGCCTGCTCCATAGTGGGAGGTGCATATATATATATATATATATATATATATATATATATATATATATATATATATATATATATATATATATCGAGTTGCTTAGGTGTGTGCCCTTTGCTTTGTCTAGGGGGAGCCCGATATTTGGTTGCATACTTGTTTGTATGCATTGTTATGATTTAGAATTCATATTTCCAAATGATTTGATTTGAGATCCCGAAGTGAAATCTATTTTGATATAAAAGCTAGATATGTATTTCAAATGTTTTGAAATGAAAATCGGGAAATAAAGTCCAAAGGAATAATTTCTGTAAATTGAATTGGATTTGGAAAATCTAAGTGTGGTGATTAATCTAAATGAGTAGATTGGGATATTGCATGTTAATTAATGCATTGTAGATCCATATCTATATTACTGATTGTTGTTTATACACTGGCATTCATGGGGGTAAACTCGTTCCGCGTAAGCGGCGTGGTCCTGTGATTTGTCTTATGATTTAATAAGTTAATTTTAACTGTAGAGTTTCTCACACCAGTCTCATGACTGACCTGTAGTTTGTTTTTCCCTTGCAAACTCGGGTGCCCTTTTTTTCCATATGGGTAGTCGAGTAGTTTTATTTTGCAGATATATTGAGCAGGATTGAAGCGTTAAGCTGTGTCCAGACATTTATAGTCTTCCGATGTGCATTGTATTACATTTATTGTAAAATTATATTCCGCTATATTATTATATTTATTCGTACTCTAATATTTCTATACTCTGATGTAACATTATTATGATGTTTATAAAAGTCTTCTGTTATTTGTTCTGATGTGTTGTATGCCCAGAGTTAGCGTATATGGGATTCGAGCTGTCTTGGTCGATTTAGCGATCGATTAGGTCCGAGCGAAATCCGTATCGTTTCACCTATCCCGATGTGAACTTCAGTAATGGCCTTGTTCCACCCTTTTGGTAAATTATCCAACGCCTACCATAATAAACTTTGCCCCTCCAGGAATTAGCAGTGGATTAATAAAGTTGATTCCCCGTATATTGAAAGTCATGAACTTATGATAGGAGTCAACTGGCCTAGTGGTAAATGGAGGACGTTTGAGTACTTTCTTGTCTCGTTCTTTCTTGACCAATTTTATGATATTAGAATGTTCTCTAAAAAATCCTTCACATCCTTATTTTATCAATCCTAGTCCATCCTTGAGGTTCACATATCTCAAATATGGAAGAGCATATCCCTTTTTATAAATGATTCCATCTGTAATTGTAAAGGGTGAGGCTTGTCACTTAATTTTTCGAGCCTCTATTTTATCAGCAGGAAATGTTACATTTCATCATTTGTGTCAACCAAGTGTTGTCTCATAACCACTTATCCTTGAGGGGTTGTATTTTCCATGTGGGAGTTATTTATACAATTCTTTTTCCTCTCCTTCTTATGTCAATACTTCTGATCTTGTTAATACTAATAATCCGTTTCCTTGTTTGAATGTTTTCTTTTCAATACTGAGACTTAACCGATACCCAACGGCATAATTTGTGTTTCAAGAGCTCCTCTTGAACTGGTTAACTTTTTTAGGAAATCAGGATAAGAATTTCCCCTTTTAGGGTCTAATGTATAGAAAAGTCTTGAATAATGTAAGTATTTTCTGTGCCTTCTTTACATATAAAGACAATTTTTCATCTCTTATCCAGTATGCTTGCCTTAACTAGTTTACCACTAGTTGAGAATCACTAAAAACTGTATTCGTGGGATTTTGAGTTATATGGCTAAAGTTAATAAGGATACAAAATTGATTTATATTCTACCATATTGTTTGTTATGGAACCCCTAACTACATCTCATAATGTAGATGATGTCCCATTTGGGATGATTAGGACATATCCTGCCCCTGCACTTTGTTCTTTGGGTGCTCCACCCATGAAAACTGCCATTTAGACTTTGATTTCTCTCTGTCTCACATTTTATCTCAATAAACCTTGTGCATTAATTGACAAAATCAACAAGTTCTTGTCCTTCAAATGCTACTAGTGGTTGGAATTCTATACCATATTAGCACAGCTCAATTCCTTTTTTTTATAAATCTAGCAGAATTTTTGGATTTTCTAAAGAACATACTAAGAGGAAAATTAGTTAGAATCTTAATCGTATGTGCTTAGACACATGATCTAAGTTTTTGGGTTGTCAGTATTTGGTAATAGGCTAACTTTTCTATTATCCGATATTGGTTTCACACCCTTTAATCGTGTACTCGCATAGTAAACCAGGGGTTGTGTTCCGTTTTCTTCTCTAGTTAGGACTGAGCGGATGGCATATTCTAAAACAGGCTATACAAACATAAATTTTCTCCGTCCTTAAGACTGGATAGTATAGATGGTTTTTTTTAAATGATCCTTTAGCTCTTGGAATTCTTTCTTACAATTTCTCCCATTCAAAGTTCTTGTTCTTCTTAAACACATCGAAAAGCATGATGCGTTTATAAAAATGAGTCTGCTTAAATGTGCAATTTTACCATTTAATCTCATCACATCCTTGCTCGTTTTTAGCTTAGTTATATATCTAATTGCCTCAATATAAGCGTATTAGCCTCTATTCGTTGTGCACTAATAACATATCCTAAGAATTTGCCAGAATGGACCATAAAAAACATTTTTAGGATTTAGCTTCATTTTGTATCTTTGCATTACCCCAAACATTTCTCCAAAATCTTTTAAGTGATTTTAAGCATCATGAGATCTACTTGCATGTCATCCACATAACGTCTATGTTTTTTCGATCTGCATTCGGAATATCCTATTGACTAACCTCTAATATGTAGTTCCAGTGTTCTTTAGTCTAAAGGGAATAATTTTATAGCAAAATGTTCAATAGTTAATGATAAAACTTGTGTGTTCCTCATTTGGTTTGAGCATGTGTATTTGGTTATATCCTAAGTTGTTGTCCATGAGGGATAACAATTTGCATCCACTAGTAGCATATCAACTAATTGATTTATTCTAAGTAAATGATGGTAATCTTTTGGGAAAGCTTTGCTTAGATCGGTATAATCGACATAGTATTCCATCTGAAGTTTTATCTTTAAACCGATACTTGGTTCGCTGGCCGTTTTGGATTGTAAATCTCTTGAATAAACCCATTTCCAAGCGATTTCTCAAATTCTTCCTTTAGACCATTAGATCATACTTGTTACATTGCCTCTCCTTTTGTCGAAGGGAGTTGCATTCAAATTAATATTAAGAGTATAGCTCATAACTGATGGACCAATTTCAACCGTACCTAAATGGGACCACGCTAAGACGTCTTTACTTGTTTTGATGAAATGGATCAAACGTACTTTTAAGCCTAGTTCCAACTCTTTCCCTACCTTGATTACCTTATCTAATTTAACTGGAATACCTCTTTAAGGTCCTCCATAGGTTTAGGTTTTTTCTAATTAACCTCTGTAATCTATGTCCATAACGATCCTGCTTTCTTCTACACATTTTGTTTTAGTTTTTATTTCCTTTTCTTCCATGTAAACTGTAACGTTATTTCACACATTTTCAAGATTTACAATTCCTTACTTTAGCTTTGAATGTTGGATGTAAAAATCCAACATCCAAAGGATGAAAAATAGTTAAAGAATCAAAGTACGTAGAATACTCGCTTTTGTATTGATCGAGGGTAGTGAAATACATTTCCCTAGAGCTGAATTGCTCACCTCTGATCATTCCACATCCTTTCTTGGTTAGGAACATCACCATCAGATATTTAGGTGAAACAAAAGCATCAACTTCATCCATAATAGGACGGTCAAAGAAAGCATTGTAGTAGGAAAGTTGATCCATCACTAGGAAGAGTGTCTTGAAGGTTCTATCTGAAGGTTTTAAGCCAATTTGCGCCATCAATCTTATCTGTCCCGCCTGAGTAGATCCTCTTTTGTTGAATCTGGAAACAGACTCTGAACTTGGCTCTAGCTTTCCTCTAGGGAGGCTCATTTGGTCATAAGCATGTTTTAAGATGAAGCTAATCGCATGCCAAGTATCCACCAAAATCTTTATTACTATTGAAAGTCCAATCTGGGCCATGATCATTAATGACTCATTATGAGGGTGGTTGATCCCTTTTTGCAGCTCTTGTGGTGTTACGATGAAAGTATGCGTTAAATGTTCTTTGAGGATTCTTGAGGGGTGGAACTTCTTGAACTAAGAATACTCCTTCCTCAGATTCCCTTATGTAGTGGTTTTGAGATCCTCGATTGTTTCCTACAATGTGACCCACCATGTATCACAACAATTGGATTTATTGGTGGGCTCTATCTTCATCCTTTATAATATTTACAGCAATGTTATGGAGATTTTTCCCCATCTTCAATTTTTGGTGCTTTTTGTTTATCCTAAACAAATTCCTTCAATCGGCCCTCTCGTATTAACCTTTGGATGATCCCAGCCAACACTTTGCATTCGTCAGTTCTATGGCCATTCGTCTTGCTATAAGTGCAATATCATCTCCTCTTTTAACTTTAGAATTATTGAGCCTTGAAGGAAGTTGGGAAATTCACTTTCCCTCTCACGGCAGCATAGATAAAACATAGTGGTTTGTTTGAAGCCACTTAATTTTTTTTGTGTAATCCCATCATTTTCTTTTTTGTTGACCTCGAACAAAGTTGTGTTTTCCACCCTCTCTTTTGAGATAAACTTTCATCTTAACATAGTATAGCTCGTGCCGCTTGGAAATGAAAGTCTTGCAAATCTTCACATCAATGTACAAAGAGCTCTTTCCAAAATGGTGAGTTTTCTATCAATATAGATGGATAGATATTAATATATCTATGTTGTTCATCTATTTATCCTTTATTGCTATGGCACTGAAACTTTCAAGGTGTTCACCTAGACATTCTCCTTGTCTTTTCTTTATACTAGTGTGAACCCGTGCTATGCACACGGGTTCTAGTTATATGTATGTTGTAATAAAATTGTCATATAGAGTATCCACATATGTGATATCTCTTTGGAGTAATTTAAATATTTGACATCATGAAAAGGTTTATTTAATAGTAATAAAGACTAACATTGTATTTTGGATATGGTTTATTTCCTTATAAGCGAATCTGTGCTACGCACATGAGTTATCACTATAAGGTTGCAAGTATTGAAAAATACGATCTCATTTGACTTTGCAATAATTTGTTTCAACTCCAACATAAATTATTGTTATTTGGAACTTAAATATTGTAGACTAAGACTACCCTATTAGCTTAGCAAATAGCATAAACATATCAGCAAGTAAAACTTATAAACCCTAATCGTCCAAACGTTCAAGTAAAATAAGAGTAGGTTTTTAGTGATAACATGATGGAGTGGATATTTTTATATTATGTTGTTAAAAAGGTGAGGTGTTACATTGGTCAACGGCTAGAACCACGTAACTATTATTTAATGTTACGGCTATTGCCATTGATTAAAACAACAACCATCTACCTGCGTAAACAAAACCTTTTTATGTAGGAAAAGCATCCCAGTAACGGTTTGTTGTAGCATAAAGTATAACGCAAGGGGTGATGGGTAGCTGGAGTAATACAGCAGTACCTGCTGCTTGGAAATTAATCCATCACTATATGTTAATTTTATCAAGCTTAAAACGAAATCCAAAACTAAATTGATTGGATTAGTTAATCTACATAGGTAGGATCCATATGGGCAGACCATAATTCAAATTTACTATATAAATCATAAAAATATCCCATATACTTGATCAAATTTTAAAAAAATCAATTGTCATGCCTGACAGCCAATAATAACATTGAAATAACCAATCTGAATCTAATAAGAATACACTACCATAGTTCAATAACATATTCACCTAGCAATTAAACATATTTACAGGTTAAAAAAGGAAAGCAGGTTAGACAAAACAAATCTTTACTCGGACTTCTCTATATAAGAAAAATCAAGTTCTAGACATAATAAATCATCAGCATTAATTCTTAAAAATAACTTACACAGAACATCAATGTATAAGCAAATCTTTACCCAGACTTCTCTACAGTGACCCTTGGTTCTTCTCCAAAGCTTTGGTGAAGCCGGAAATAGAGTGTCACCTGAATGAAAAACAATGAGGTGAAATTGGAATGAAGTTGCCCGTGTTGGGCAGAGTGGACCAAAGAAAACTAAGTTCTAAGCTAGCATAAACAACTACATGTATAGGTTGAGCAACTTTTCAAAGTTGTTTGTAAAAAAGGTGTATAATACGGACCTGAACGTATGATACGTCAATGAGATAAATATGTAAATTTTTGGTTACAAACATATATGCAAACATAATACAAACACACATATGTAGCTATTTAAGGCTGTACCTTTGTCAGGATCTGTATTGTTTAGTTCTTCATAAGCTGCTGCTAGAAGCCACATTGTGTAGCAAAACTCCTATAACAATGAATTAATTGCCTGGGGCATGTATAACTCTGCAGTAAGCGGGCCTTACGTTACATAAGGAAGATTGCAGAACCTGTGATATATCAGTGCAGGCTGTAACCATAAGGAAGCACTACATTAACTCAAAATCATATATTCCAGAGGCGATCTCAGTAGTATCCCATTTAGAAGACGCGCTATTTGAACGTATGAATGTCTGATTGATACAAATATTTGTTATACAATTTATAATTTAAAAAACAATGAATAGTTATAATTAAATAGAAATAAAAATAAGTCAGAATGGAGTGCAAAATATGCATTATAAAAATAATAGTAATGAAAAGCACACCTCACCTACTCAAAATATAGACTGAACTGCCTTGGTTTTCTCTCTACTTCACCAGCACGACCAAATAACCATGCACTGAGTTAGTTGCACAACTACATAACTCATATTCAATAAGCAATATAGTAAAGTAAATTCGACTTCTCATAAATATAATTTTAACTAAGGTTTAACTTCAAAAATTAATTCCAATTGTAAACACAACACATAGAATAGAAGTGGAAAGCTCACACTGATCCTTTGTGCATTCGAATTTTCAACACCAAACATGGTATGTGTCAAGAAAAATGCATCTAAACTAAATTTAAATGTAACAAATTATCTTAGGTAAAGAGTAAACTTGATCAAAGTACAAAGTGGGATGACATCCTACTTTTAATCACAAATTTCATTAATTTGATCAACATAGACCAAAAAAATGGTAAACTTCATCACTGTGTGTTCACCAACTTAGGATTTAAAAATGAAGGTTAACTCAGACAAAGGGAACATAATGGCAGACCACAATAGCATGAAATATAGTTTGTAGGAAAATATATATATTAGTTTAAAAGAAAATTCATGAGAACAACCGATATAACAGGAAAAGGAGTATATGCATGGATTATTTGTACCAAAAGCAGTGTAAAAACATGGCATGTAGCTTACACTGTAATGACCCGTATTCTACACGTCATAGGATTGTAGAATATTTATTTCTTTCCCATGTGAAGTCGTATGGTCATGTAACTTTGGGAAACATCTATTAGAGTCATTTTCCATGTTCATGATTTTTGTCGATTATTAAATGACCATTTTGCCCCTAGTTGGTACTGTTTTGGCCATAACTTTTGATTGGAAAGGAATTTTGACCTGAAACCACTTCCATTTGATTCGTTTGATGGTTTCTCTTTCCGCAGAGTGGTCACATTAGCCAAAGAGACTTACCGTTTGGGAGATATGGCTGAAACAAGGTTTGGAGTGTGAAAAACTACTTAACCGGGCCAAATCGGGTGATTAGTGAGTAGGCCCATAACCCATTTCGGGATTAGGGTTATGGGAGGGCTGAAATGAGATGGAGAATCATTCCATTTCAGTTTTCTAGCCTCCACTTATCACCAAAGAACCCTAAAAATGGCCTCCAACCTCTAAATCACCTCCAAATCACCTTTAGGTTAAGGATTTGGCTTAGCAACCCCTAATCAAGAAGGATCTTCACCAAATCAACAAAGGAGCTGTTGTTTGGCGTTGAAATTCGCATCAAATCAGAGAGTTATTTCAGATCCTAGTTTATTTGTGGCTAAGGTGAGTGATTTGCTTAGTTTTGCACTAATTATGGCTAATTAGGGGTGATTAGTTTTAATTAGCGAATTTAAACATGATAAAATTCTGGAAAAAAATGTTTATAAAATTCGGAATGATGTTTTAGACCTCTGATATGAATTTGGGTTAATTTGGTTAAGATTTGCTAATCCTATCATCAGTTTCACCTAAACATGCTTAAGGGGAAATATGGGATTTTGGGTATGTTTGATCCATTTTTACCTATCATATTGATGTTTTGATCTTTGTGGTTGATTATGCATGTTGCTATGACTGTATGAAATGCTATGTGACTGTTTAGAATAGTTGGAATGGTCGAAAACGCCGTCGAGGGGCGTAAACAACTCGCTGGATAAGGTGCAGGGGTTCGGATCGCATAGGGGGTTGAGGGACGATCGGATCGCCCTATGGGATCGTGGGGGCATCCCCACGAGTCGAGTCACCTCCTCCGAACCGAACCGTCTGTGCAAGGCCCACGAGGCGAATCGATGCAGCGTCGTGCCAAACTGAAGTACTCCGATCCGGATCACGAATAAGCATTACGACCCGATCCGTCCATGAAGGGTGAGCACGATCCGTCGACCTGGAGAAGGGCGTCCAATCCGAACCGCTTGAAGAACCACGATCCGATCCGTATGGGGTGTTCCGATCCGAACCGAGAAGGGGAGCATGATCCGAAGCAAAGGAAAGGAGGACCACGACCCGATCCGACGTAGGAGGCGCGACCCGATCCGATGAAGAATGTGAAGGCTGATCCGATCCGATTCGATGGTGATGACCAATAACCCGAGATGCAAAGGTAGTCCAAAATGGGAAGTTAGAGCTCAGGATCCAGTTGGGAACCAATGAGTTCAGTTCATGAGTTGGGCTTTGCTGCGGGACGTGTGCTAAGGAGTTGTCGACGTTCATAACTTTGATTCACCACTAAAAAGGAATGATGGGCTACTTATCAGTGCAGTAGGGTCATTATGACCTGAGGGGCAAAGTGATGGTAGCAAGACTACGTTATCAGTGCAGTAGGGTCATTATGACCTGAGGGGCAAGGTGATGCGTAGTAAGACTATGAGCCAGCGCAGATGGGGTGAATAACTCCATGGGGCAAGTGGACATAGTAAGGATTAGTAAGGCTATGAGCCAGCACAGATGGGGTGAATAACTCCATGGGGCAAGTGGACATAGCGAGGAATTAGTGGCTACGTTATCAGTGCAGTGAAGCCATTTATGACTTCATGGGGCAAAGTGATCGTAGCAAGGAATGTTGGGTGATCGAAGTGGTGAATATCGTATGCTTTACGCACTGAGTGAGAGATGTGAGGATGGAAGCTATGCTTGATTGTTTACCATCATTATGACATACACATCTCCCCCACCTCCGTATCTTTACACTGTTTGATATGATACCTTAGAGTGTTGTACAGTATGTAGTGCTAACTCTTTGGTTGCAGGTCCAGGTTCAGGTATGTTTTAGTCTACCTGTTATTGTTCACTTTAGATGCTTATCGCTCATACCAGGCTTTATGTCTGACCCAGAGTTTTATGTCTCCTCTTATTACTCTGGGTGCTCACACGAGCAGACTAGAGACATGTTAGCTGGTGATGTGCGAGTAGCTGACTCGGAGGCGGGCAGGAGGCTTCCACGTATTATATATATATACACATTCTCCCTGTGTCGTTGGTGGTCGCTACTTGGGCATTAGTAGTGTACCTCCTTTATCTTGTTTTGTTTTGAGACAGTTTGAAAGTTGTAATAAGCTATATTCTGAATTTCCGCTGCTATGATGTTTAATTCTGATTTTCAGCTTATGCACTGTCTCTCCTGTTTTATGTCAAGTATGTTATTATTATATTTTGTTCTATGCGCTGTGAGACATTCTACTGGTTCCTTGCATGTTCATTTCCTTCTTCCTTTTTCCTTCTAACGACTCGTTCCGTGCTAACTGGACATGTGTACAGCGCAGTTTTGGAGTAAATGTCGGTTGGTGCGGGGCGGGCCGTCACACTTGGTATCAGAGCTCTAGGTTGCGTAGTTAACCTAGGGAAAGACACTAGGGAGAGATATTACGTATATGAGAGCGCGTATTTGTGATTACTTTGGTTTTCAAAAACTATGTATATACTATTAGTAGTATAAAGATGAAGTCGCACTGCACTAGCACCACTGTGGGGTCGTTAATCGTTTCCCTTTTTACAGATTAACGATGAGCCGAGAGACGAGGGGTGCTGGTAGAGGGACCAACCAAGGGAATGCCTCTGACATGAGGGCTATGTTTACTAACCTCATGAGAGACATGCTCAGAGAAGTGCAAGGGGAAATTCCCAATCTCGGAGTTGGTGTTGGCCCAGTAGTGCAGGCGCCTAGGGTCGATTTCGCCAAGTTGTGCAAAGATTACACTAACCTTGGTGGGAAGCCGTTCCACGGAATGGAGTCGGCCACGGATGTTCAGGACTGGATGGATAGCTGTGACCGTATCTTTGATGACTTGGGTCTCGAGGATGCGGTGAAGAGAAGGCTAGCGTCTCGTCAGCTGCAAGGGCGAGCAATGAATTGGTGGAATGCCATTAGAACAGCTACTCCAGAGGATCAAGTTACTTGGGATCAGTTCAAGGCTCGCTTTAGCGAGAAGTTTATCCCAGCTGCCCAGAAATCAGTGTTGTTTAAGAGGTTCTTGGAACTCAAGCAGAACATAAGGGCAGTTTTTGATTATATTGCTGAGTTCGACACCTTGTCGAAGTATGGACTGTCTCTCAATGATACTCCTGAGAAGAAGAATGAGAAGTTCATTACTGGCCTGGATGGATACTTGGGGGAGAGGCTTATCAACCACATCGATGAGACTTTTGAATCGATCGTGGGGAAAGCTTTGAGGTCAGAGAGTCTTTACCCTAAGTCAAAGACTGAGGCTGCATCTGCAGAAGGGCCAAAGCCGCAAGCAGGCGGTGGAGGCAAGAATAACTCTCAAAATAAGAGGAAGCCGGACCAATCTAAAGGTGGCCAGAAAAAGAGCAAGAAGGATGTTGAGTGCTTCAGCTGTGGGAAGAAAGGCCATTATGCTAAAGATTGTCGGGCCAAGCCAGCGGATAAGAAGTGCTTCAACTGTGGTCAAGTGGGACATTTCAAGGACAAGTGTCTGCAACCTCTTAAGGAGAAGCAGATTGTGAAAGCATATGCTATTGATACTGTTCCTTCTTCGTCGAATGCCCCAACTGCGGCGGAGAAAGGAAAGAATGTTGTTATTCAAGGTATGCTTTCTATTTATGATATACCCGTTCGAGTTTTGTTTGATATTGGGGCTTCCCGTTCCTTCATATCTAATGACCTGGTAGATAGGTTGGGACTGGAACCCGAGATAGTCGATAGGCCATTGGTTGTGACGAACCCGATTGGTGGTTCGACTAGCCTTAGTATGATTTGCAGGAATTTGGTCTTATCGAGTCATGGATGTATGTTTGTATGTGATTGCTTTGTCTTGGGCTTTACTGGGTATGGCATTATATTGGGGGTCGATTGGCTCCAAAGATACGGGGTGGTGGTAGACTGTGAGGGCTTTTTGGTGACAGTGAGGGCGGATTATGGGCGGAGGGTCGTGTTTGGTAGTCTACCCTGTGATGGGGTTATGGCTAGTTTTGTAAATTCCCTCGACATCCCGCAGGATGAGTTGTCAGATGTGCCCGTGGTTGGCCAGTATCCGGACGTCTTCGAGGAGGTGACCGGGCTTCCACCACACCGAGAGATTGAGTTCCGTATTGATTTAGTGAAAGATGCCAGACCTATAGTGATGCCACTTCGTCGTATGGCACCAAGGGAGCAGCGAGAGCTCGGGGTGCAAGTCAGCAATCTGTTGAAGAAGGGATTTATTAGAAGGAGTGTCTCCGAGTGGGGAGCACCAGTTGTGTTTGCCACTAAGGCAGATGGTTCCCTTCGTTTGTGTGTGGACTATCGCGAGTTAAAAATGGTGACGAGGAAGAATAAGTATCCTCTACCGCGGATAGATGATTTGTTTGATCAGCTTGAAGGAGCTAGAGTGTTCTCCCAGTTGGACCTCGCGACAGGATTTCATCAGCTTCGAGTAGTAGATGAGAGTGTTCCGAAAACGGCATTTAGGACGCCGTCTGGATTTTATGAGTGGTTGGTCATGCCATTTGGGTTGACCAATGCACCAGCCTATTTTGTGGATCTTATGAATCGAGTATTCAGAGATCAGTTGAATAAGTTTGTTCTTGTGTTCGTGGATGATATCCTTGTTTATTCAAGGACAGAGGAGGAACACAAGGGACACTTGAGGATAGTGATGGAGGTGTTGAGGAAACACCAATTGAAAGCGAAATTCTCTAAGTGTCATTTTTGGAGAAGGGAAGTAAGATTCTTGGGTCATGTTGTTTCCGAGAGTGGTATTGCCGTGGACCCTGCGAAGGTGGCTACGGTACAGGATTGGCCTACGCCCAAGAATGCAACAGATGTAAGAAGTTTCTTGGGATTAGCCGGATATTATCGTAAGTTTATCCAGGACTTCTCCAAGATAGCAGCACCATTGACTCAGTTGACTAAGAAGAATCAGTCCTTCGCCTGGGACGGAGTGTGTGAGGATGCCTTCAAGAGTCTAAAAGAGAGGTTGACGCGTGCGCCAGTGTTAGTCATTCCCAAAGGGAATGAAGAGATGACGGTATACACGGATGCTTGTGGTACCGGACTGGGTGCAGTATTGATGCAAGGAGGTAGGGTTGTAGCTTATGCTAGTCGACACCTAAAGCCGCATGAGAAGAAGTATCCTACTGATGATTTGGAATTAGCAGCGATTGTATTTGCGCTGAAGATGTGGAGACATTACCTCTTGGGAGAAAGATTCGAGTTGTTTACCGATCATAAATCGTTAAAGTATCTTTTCTCCCAGAAAGATTTGAATCTCCGTCAGCAGAGATGGTTAGAGTTCTTGGCTTCGTATGATTTTGATATCGCGTATACACCTGGGAAGGGTAATGCGGTAGCCGATGCCTTGAGTAGGAGACATGCCAGCTTAGGGGCAATGTTTCTTGAATGGAAGCAACTGGAGTATATCGCGGAGTTTGATTTCAGACCAAAGTGCGAATTGGATCCAGTTATGCTAGGTAGTTTGACGATCAGACCCACTTTGATAGAGCGGATTGGTTCCAGCCAGAGGGACGATCCTGATCTATTAGAAATCATCTCCAAGATAGAGATGGGTATTGATGAGGAGATGAATGTGTATGGGCTTGATCGAGATGGATGGCTTAGAAAGAATGGAAGACTAGTTGTGCCCAACGTGAATGGTTTGAGAGATGAAGTGCTTAGAGAATGTCATCACTCGAAACTGACCATACATCCCGGTGGTAATAAGATGTATCGAGACATGAGACAGACCTACTACTGGGAAGGGATGAAAAGAGACGTTGGAAAGTTTATATCCAAATGCATGAATTGCCAGCTAGTTAAAGCCGAGCAAAAGAAGCCTAGTGGGTTGTTGCAACCATTAGAAATTCCCGAATGGAAATGGGAGCAAGTCTCGATGGATTTCATCGATGGCCTACCAAGGACTAGATCGGGATATGATAGCATTTGGGTAATTGTAGATCGATTGACTAAGAGCGCAAGATTTATACCAGTCAAATCGACCAGAACGGCAGCCAAGTTGGCAGAATTGTATATGAAGTGGGTAGTGAGATTTCATGGAGTACCCAAAAGCATTGTGAGTGACCGAGACCCGTTGTTCACTAGTGGGTTTTGGAAGAGCTTACAAGAGGCTCTAGGGTCAAGATTACATCTCAGTACCGCATATCGTCCTCAGACCGACGGTTAGACGGAGAGGGTGAATCGTATATTGGAAGATCTCTTGAGAGCTTGTATATTGGATTTTGGTGGATCGTGGGATGACCATTTGCATCTAGTAGAGTTTGCATATAATAATAGCTACCAATCCAGTATCGGTATGGCTCCATATGAAGCTTTGTATGGAAGACCGTGCAACTCACCATCATGTTGGATAGAGACTGGTGAGAAGTTTGTGCTTGGACCAGATATGGTGAGAGAAACCTCAGATAAGATTAAGGTCATTCAGCAACGAATGAAAGCTGCCCAAGATAGGCAGAAGAGTTATGCTGATAAGAGGAGAAGAGACTTGAAATTCTCCGTTGGTGACTTGGTGTTTGTCAAGATCTCTCCGTTGAAGAGCGTGATACGATTTGGCAGGAGAGGTAAGTTGGCACCAAGATTTGTTAGCCCATTCCCTGTTCTTGAACTTGTCGGGAATTTGGCATATAGAGTTGGCTTACCAGAGAAAATGGCGGGAGTTCACGATGTATTTCATGTTTCCCAACTGAGGAAGTTCGTTCACGACTCAGATATGACTATTTCACCTGATCAGTTAGAGGACTTCGAGGTAGAACCCGAGGCGGTTGGGAACCTCAAGCCGATTCGTATTGTGGGGCATGATACGAAGCAACTTCGAAGGAAGGCGGTGAAGCTAGTCAAGGTTCAGTGGGGCGAGAACAAGAATGATTGTACTTGGGAGACAGAGGAGAGCATTAGGAAGACACACCCAGAACTCTTTGCCTGGTAAGATTTACTTTGCGATTTAGTTATTCCGCATGCTAGGATAGACTTGTTTAGCTTGTTTTGCATGTTTGATTGTTGCTTCATGATTGATAGGCATGCGGGAACCATTGTGTATGTTTGGATTAGGGAATTTCGGGGGCGAAATTTCTTAAGGGGCGGAGAGTGTAATGACCCGTATTCTACACGTCACAGGATTGTAGAATATTTATTTCTTTCCCATGTGAAGTCGTATGGTCATGTAACTTTGGGAAACATCTATTAGAGTCATTTCCCATGTTCATGATTTTTGTCGATTTTTAAATGACCATTTTACCCCTAGTTGGTACTGTTTTGGCCATAACTTTTGATTGGAAAGGAATTTTGACCTGAAACCACTTCCATTTGATTCGTTTGATGATTTCTCTTTCCGTAGAGTGGTCATATTAGCCAAACGGACTTACCGTTTGGGAGATATGGCTGAAACAAGGTTTGGAGTGTGAAAAACTACTTAACCGGGCCAAATCGGGTGATTAGTGAGTAGGCCCATAACCCATTTCGGGATTAGGGTTATGGGAGGGCTGAAATGAGATGGAGAATCATTCCATTTCAGTTTTCTAGCCTCCACTTATCACCAAAGAACCCTAAAAATGGCCTCCAATCTCTAAATCACCTCCAAATCACCTTTTGGTTAAGGATTTGGCTTAGCAACCCCTAATCAAGAAGGATCCTCACCAAATCAACAAAGGAGCTGCTGTTTGGCGTTGAAATTCGCATCAAATCAGAGAGTTATTTCAGATCCTAGTTTATTTGTGGCTAAGGTGAGTGATTTGCTTAGTTTTGCACTAATTATGGCTAATTAGGGGTGATTAGTGTTAATTAGCGAATTTAAACATGATAAAATTCTGGAAAAAAATGTTTATAAAATTCGGAATGATGTTTTAGACCTCTGATATGAATTTGGGTTAATTTGGTTAAGATTTGCTAATCCTATCATCAGTTTCACCTAAACATGCTTAAGGGGAAATATGGGATTTTGGGTATGTTTGATCCATTTTTACCTATCATATTGATGTTTTGATGTTTGTGGTTGATTATGCATGTTGCGATGACTGTATGAAATGCTATGTGACTGTTTAGAATAGTTGGAATGGTCGAAAACGCCGTCGAGGGGCGTAAACAGCTCGCTGGACAAGGTGCAGGGGTTCGGATCGCATAGGGGGTTGAGGGACGATCGGATCGCCCTATGGGATCGTGGGGGCATCCCCACGAGTCGAGTCACCTCCTCCGAACCGAACCGTCTGTGCAAGGCCCACGAGGCGAATCGATGCAGCGTCGTGCCAAACTGAAGTACTCCGATCCGGATCACGAATAAGCATTACGACCCGATCCGTCCATGAAGGGTGAGCACGATCCGTCGACCTAGAGAAGGGCGTCCGATCCGAACCGCTTGAAGAACCACGATCCGATCCGTATGGGGTGTTCCGATCCGAACCGAGAAGGGGAGCACGATCCGAAGCAAAGGAAAGGAGGACCACGACCCGATCCGACGTAGGAGGCGCGACCCGATCCGATGAAGAATGTGAAGGCTGATCCGATCCGATTCGATGGTGATGACCAATAACCCGAGATGCAAAGGTAGTCCAAAATGGGAAGTTAGAGCTCAGGATCCAGTTGGGAACCAATGAGTTCACTTCATGAGTTGGGCTTTGCTGCGGGACGTGTGCTAAGGAGTTGTCGACGTTCATAACTTTGATTCACCACTAAAAAGGAATGATGGGCTACTTATCAGTGCAGTAGGGTCATTATGACCTGAGGGGCAAAGTGATGGTAGCAAGACTACGTTATCAGTGCAGTAGGGTCATTATGACCTTAGGGGCAAGGTGATGCGTAGTAAGACTATGAGCCAGCGCAGATGGGTGAATAACTCCATGGGGCAAGTGGACATAGTAAGGATTAGTAAGGCTATGAGCCAGCGCAGATGGGGTGAATAACTCCATGGGGCAAGTGGACATAGCGAGGAATTAGTGGCTACGTTATCAGTGCAGTGAAGCCATTTATGACTTCATGGGGCAAAGTGATCGTAGCAAGGAATGTTGGGTGATCGAAGTGGTGAATATCGTATGCTTTACGCACTGAGTGAGAGATGTGAGGATGGATGCTATGCTTGATTGTTTTCCATCATTATGGCATACACATCTCCCCCACCTCCGTATCTTTACACTGTTTGATATGATACCTTAGAGTGTTGTACAGTATGTAGTGCTAACTCTTTGGTTGCAGGTCCAGGTTCAGGTATGTTTTAGTCTACCTGTTATTGTTCACTTTAGATGCTTATCGTTCATACCAGGCTTTATGTCTGACCCAGAGTTTTATGTCTCCTCTTATTACTCTGGGTGCTCACACGAGCAGACTAGAGACAGGTTAGCTGGTGATGTGCGAGTAGCTGACTCGGAGGCGGGCAGGAGGCTTCCACGTATTATATATATATACACATTCTCCATGTGTCGTTGGTGGTCGCTACTTGGGCATTAGTAGTGTACCTCCTTTATCTTGTTTTGTTTTGAGACAGTTTGAAAGTTGTAATAAGCTGTATTCTGAATTTCCGCTGCTATGATGTTTAATTCTGATTTTCAGCTTATGCACTGTCTCTCCTGTTTTATGTCAATTATGTTATTATTATATTTTGTTCTATGCGCTGTGAGACATTCTACAGGTTCCTTGCATGTTCATTTCCTTCTTCCTTTTTCCTTCTAACGACCCGTTTCGTGCTAACTGGACATGTGTACAGCGCACTTTTGGAGTTGTCGGTTGGTGCGGGGCGGGCCGTCACATACACTGTCAAATTTATGTAGCTGCATGGTGCAGGAAAGGTCAACAGTCAAAACAAATCTAATAAAATAAGAAACTTATAAGCTTATTTAATGATCTAGAGCTTTTCTTCTAACATTTCCTGCCCCATTAAATAATGCTACTTTATTACCATGATGTTGTGCTTCATTTGTCTTGCCTACAAGATTTCAAAAGCAGAAATAGAAACAGAAATTTCCAATTCAATCGAGGATAGAGATTTTGGTAAAAACAAACAAAGCCAAATAAATAAAATTCAAACAATAGCAGAATTAAATTGTTATCAAACTGAGCAAGAAAAATATAATTTTTTTTGATAAAACATACTTGACTTGAGAATTATAAACCAAACATGTTATTTTAAACATACAGTTTAAAATACTAAGTTCAGTCTGTCCATCCTTTAAAATACTTGAATGAAGTAAATAGACCCAAATTAAGTTTGTATAGAAAAAAAACAATAAATCCAACTCCTGTTTCATATTTAAACAGCTTTTAATATTGCAAATTTTGTTGGCTTTTGTCACTTTTTTAGACTGTTTCAAGTTGCAGGCCTTTTCATTTGAATTTCAAACTGATCATCTATTTTAATCTCTTGGCGGTGCTTTCTTTCATCTTGAAAAGTGTTTGTTATGTTCATAAATAATGCTTCAACATTAATTTCTCATTAGCGTATAAAAAGAATAACTTACGCATTTGTTTTACGTTGCCTATTTTAATAATCCTTAAGCACCCTAGTTGTACAAAATATATAATTGAAGACTATAAGAAAATTAATTTAATAAAAAATAATCTTGAATAATAAGAACAAAAAAAATTTAAAAAAATGTCAGCTAACTTATTCAAAGTATTAGCCAGTCAAGATTCATATGTAACATAATAATTTTGTGAATTTCGCAAAACATAGATGATTTATGGTATTTAATGTTTCCACTGCATGTAACAGAGTTTCTATAAAATCAAGAGAATTCATGAGTATGCATAAATAAAAAAAATGAGCAATATACATGAATAAAAATTTAAAGCTTTGAATAGAAGGACTGAAGTGACCATATCTGAAGCTAAAGGTCCAAAAGTTGTAATAAAATGATCAAAAAAAGGATTCGAATGGATGACACTTACTGTCACTGATGACCTCCCCTTTAATTGCTCCATCTGCTTAGTCAACATCTTTGATCACACTATTTGAAATTTGCCTAAAAATATAAAATTAAACGAACTGATATAATACCATAATAGATTCCGTAGAACAACCAGATAATAACTGCATCCCAACATATATCTAGAATGAGCATTAATATATTTAATCATCTATAGTTAAGTACCCAATAACTACTACTCAATTCTACAATCCTAAAAATCCTTGAAATGAAGTAAATAAACCCATATTCGGTTGAAAAATAATAAATCCACCTTATTTTAAATATTTCAACATAATAATGCAAATTAGTTAATTTTTGTAGATTGTTTCAACTTGCGGGCCTTTTTATTTAATTTTGAAAAAAATAATTATCTATTTTAATCTATTGGTTGTACTTTCTTTCATTCAAAATGTTTGTTGTCTTCATGAATTATGTTTTGACATTATTTTCTCATCTGAATATAAAATGAGTAACTTACATCTTAGTTTTACGTTACCTATTTTAATAATCTTTAAGCTACTCTAGTTACAGACAATAAATATATAATTGAAAACTGTAAGAAAATTAATTTAATGAAACACAATCATGCATAATAAGAATAAAAAATGTGTTATAAGAAGGACATATAACTTGTTGAAGGCATATTAGCTAGTCAAGATTTATATAAATAACAAAATAATTTATTTATTTCCATCAAACATAGTTGCTTTATAGTATTCAATGTTTCCAGTGCTTATAACAGAGCTTCAATCCATGAGTACAAAAAAAGCGACATCCATAAATCAAAATTTAATGCTTTAAATAGAAGGAATGAATTCACAGTACCTGAAATACTAAAAGTGCAAAAAGGTACAACAGATGAAATGAAAAAGAATCCGAATGGATGACCCTGGTTAATGTCCACCTTCACGATCGTTCTGTCAGCTAAGTTCAACATCCTTGATCATACGCTTTGGGATTTTCCAAGAAACATAAGATTAAAAGAACTGATATATGATAGAATATATTTCATACAACGGCTAAAGGAGTAATAGATAATGACTGCGTCTAACACATATCAAGCATGAGCTAAAAGTATTTGCATATTTCGTGCTCGAATGTGGAACAAAATAAATTTTGAACTACTGAATAACAACTAAGCACTCAATCAAAGATCTATACTATACTATTAAAGCTGAGTAGAAAATAGTGAGCTCTCAGGCCTTCTCCCATTTTGACAAATACAATTGTGCCACGTGTGTCTTGGCACTCAACCGTCCCATTATACATACCGTGATTAATTTTCGTTCGCCCTCTTTACTTAACCCTAATTTTATTCTATGCTAGGTAATCTCAATATTAAAATGGGGGCGCATAGGGCAATATCGGCGATTGGATTCTCCAAATTAAACTACAGTTCCCGCATCTCGCTTCTAATCATGGCGTTTGGTTTCTTCAACTGCTTTTCACCACCGCTCTTTTCCCAAGCTTTTAAACCCTTGCCCAGTCAGATTCTGATGGAGAGCCCATTGTTTTGTTTCTCGCTACCTGGTGTTGCTCAATCTTTTTTGGCCTAACTATCTACCCTGTCCAAAGGTAAAACCTTACGTTCTATTGGTGCATCAATTCTTTGTGATCAGTTTCATTTTTTAAATTGATTTAGGCCATGAAAAAATGTATCTACACTAGATTTATGACTGCAACTTTTGGATTACTGATTTATTTCAGTTATAATTTTTTTGCTTCCCTGTCTTCAGTTCTAAAATCCCAAACTGTTGGAGCAGCATTGAAATTTTAACCTAAAATGAGCAATAACTTATCATAACTATGTCTGTATCTTCTGAAATAAGATATATGTATACATATTATAAGTTTTACAAAATTTTGTTGTAACCCACATATAACTTGGACGGGCGTAAGTGTTCAGTTTTTTTAAGTTACATTTATTATTCTTATTTTAGATCTTAAAATTTATGTGCATCACAGACTAATATGTTACTTCATTTTACAATAAACTTCTTGGTTGTCTTTTAAATTGGTTTGCCTAAATTTTTATTACATGTATTCGTCTTATTTTATATTCCATGTTTAACATGTATTTTACAGTGTAAAGGGAAATTCAGAAATCTAAATGATCTTAAAATTTTGCGAAGTGAATTTAAATTTTTGTTGTTATCTATTCTATAAATTTAAGTTTTTGAAGAAAACATCAGGTTCATTTTTTCCACTGCACATATCAGTTTCAAATCCATATTTAGCACTTCACTGGTCATAAATATAATAGAATGTCAGCTTAGTATTCAATGCGTGTTATTCCATCATAGATATTGTTTATACATGGTGTTTTTTCCTACTTATAATGCATAATAGGTTTTGTTTCAGTTACTTCTACTGTTATTTATTTAGGTTAAAAGTAAAATATATGATATGATTTAGGTTCCAAATTCATTTTTGAAAAATTCAAATTCAAATTAGTCAGGTAATAGAGATGTCATAGGTACATGATAGAACTACAGCACTGTAGTTGTTGAAGCTGTAGCATATGATGGTGAGGTTGAGAATATTTTTAAGCACATTGCGTTGAAACTAACTGTGATGAAGATATAATTACTATTCATTACAACGAGGTCGTAATAGACGAAACTGAAATTTTACATGGGTAAACTCTTCCATCTTATTACATGTGTTTTTAAAAGTATTTAGTCGCCTAAAGTTATTTAGCCGTAATTATTGATTGACTTAATCCACTTTTCTGCCACTGTATCTAACAGAAATTTCAAGGTGCAAATTCCACTGAATATCAAGCTAAGAGACTCGAGCCATATTGTCTATAGTGAATTTAACCAGGCGCTATTGAAGTCAACAAAATAATATGCACCATAGCTAGGAATAGTATGCACAATTTTGCATAATGATATGGAATGAATTTAACGGGTTATACGATAGCAACATTAGTTCAGTAATAAGCATATAGGATGAATGTTACTCAGTTAACATGCATCCATATACATGTCATAAATAAATGTATACTATAATCTGTGTATACAATAAGGCTATGCATTTAGGCCATCATATATGTAAGTACTGCATTTATGCGTATTTTTCTGTTACTATATAAATTTGCCACAAAGTAAGGTCCTTTCCTTTATATTTGTGAATTCACAAAAAGGCAACTTATTACATCTGTCAAATTGTTTTCCATTTATAAGTTATTATCTTAGAAGATATTGTATATGTTGGTTAGAATGATATTTTTTTTCTTAATTCATAGAGAAAAGTAGAAAATTCAGTATTTTGGAAAGCCAAAGTAAAGAAATACAAGTCTATATATTAATGTGACCCTTCTCCAAAAAACATTATCCCTACATTTGGTGGTTTATAGGTAATTGAGAGCTATTAAAAGCAAGAATCATTGTGTCATATTGTAAACAGTAGTCTAATCTACTTATAGTTTGTATTTATATGATTTTTGGACAAAGAAACGAATCACATACTTCATGGATGAAAATTACATATGGATCCTCAAACAGTGAGTAGATTTAATAACATCGACAACATATATGTTATAGCACTTTGATGAACAGTGTATTTCCAATGTTTAGTTTAATAGCCTATAATGTCAATGCTTATCGCAGAGGATAATAGGCAAATTAAATAACCAGTTTTGCTCATTCATCTGGGTGATAAAAATTTATGCTTCATAATAAATCATTGGTCTTTAGTTTCTTATAGTTAATAGTTACATGGTTGTTCGGTTAAATTTAACATCATCGGTTAACAACGATTTTCATTTTGGGAAATGTTTAGTTACTTGCTAAGATGGAAATACTATATCATCATAACGGCTTCTTAAAAACTCAAGATTTTTCAGACATCGCCAATAAGATCAAACTTAGTGGAAAATATTTTGTTGCCATATGTTGTAGTTGGTAATGAGGAAGTTCAATATATGGTTCAAGTGAACTTTATGATATCACTTACGGATAATTAATCATATGTACCAGGTTTTAAAAAAAATTATAGTCATTTCCCTGTTATTGGAAATTCAGATCGCATCAAAATCTTCGTTTGATTACCATATAAACTTAGCTTTTGAACGTTTATTTTTCTATAGATGAGTACAAATTGAATAAAGTTTAAGTTTGCACGTATATGTACACAAACTCAGACATCAAACTTTCAATAAAAGGTTCCATTTAAGGTTGCCCGGTCTTTCATTGCCTTGCTACAAGTTGGCTGGAAAATCATGATCACTTCGTATAAGAACAGTTTCTGCTTAAGCTAAAAGATATGTCCTACCAGAATATTAAAATTATTTTATTTCTAAATTTAGCTAGGTTTTAAATTAGAAGCAAACATAAAATCCAAGGCAACCGCTACATATCAAATATCTGCTTTTAGTTTGTTTTTTCATACCCATAATTAGTGCATGATTCTATCAGGAATGTCTTTGTTGAAAATAATTTACATTTTGTTGATTATTATTACGAACCTTTGTATGGATAATAGGAAAGTTAAATGCCTTCATAGTGATGATGAGTTGGATTTAAGATTAAATGTATGTTAATTTTCTTTTTATGTTGTCATTGTTTCAGGTTACTCAAACTATAGTTTATTCTGCGAACAAAAGTTCGATAAAGCTGTTTCGCCAAGGGAAAAAAGGGTTGAATGAAACCTGTTGCTTTGTTGATCGTTATCGGGTGCCACTCAACCTTCGTTTGCCCAACCATCTACCATATTCAAGGTGAAAAATCTAATTTCTATTATGGCATCAATTCTGGTGTGATTATCTTTGTTTTTAAATGGTTTAGGCCTTAGAAGCAGCACCTACACAACAAAATATATGTTTTTTATATCAGATTTCATTGTCATATGTTATGATCGATAATGAGGAATTTCAGTATATGGATCAAGTAAACTTCATAATATCGCTCTTGGATAAATAATCCTATATATTAGGCTTTTAATTTTTTTTTAGCATAATTATTATTATATTTGTACTTATATCCCTGTTATTTTTAATCAAAACTATTGGCTTTTTCATTAAAATCTTGATTTAATAACTACATAAACTTAGCTTTTGACTGTTCATTTTTCTGAAAACAATAGCATAAGTTTGCACATATATAAGAAGTTAGACATTTGATTTCAATATCAAAACGGTTCCATTTCAGGTAGCTAGGTATTTCATCACTTAACTACAAGTTGGCAGAATAACTATGACCACTTTATACAGGGACAACCCTGCTGGAGCTTAAAGATTTGGCCCAATAGAATATTAAGTTTATTTTATACTTAAATCAGCTAAGTTTTAAATAAGAAGCAAAAAATAAAATCGAAGGCAACTGCTACATATAAGATGTCTTCTACTATTTATTCGTAGCCTCTATTTGTGCTTAAATCTATCAAGAGTATCTTTAATGAATGTTTTCCATTTTGTTTGTTACTGTTACGAACCTTTGTATGGAGAATAGGAAAGTTGTATGCCTTCACAATAGCGATAAGTTCGATTTAAGTAAGAATATGTGTTTTATTTTCTTTCATACCATCGTTTTCCAGGTTACTCAAAAAAAAGTTCATTATATGAAACATTTACTGCGCTGGCTGATAATATTAACTGACACTGGAAAAAAAATAACTATCCACGAACCATAAATGACTTAATTAAATTATGGTGATAAAACGATCATGAACGATCTTAGTTTTTCATCGTATTGAGTATTGAGTCATTTTTGTTGCATGAATTAGTAAACAGATAAATACATTCTTGCTTCCATGCTTACACACTTTTTTTTTCATGTTATACCACCAATTTAAATATAAAGGATACAACGTTATAAGCGAAAGTTTTCCCTGTACAATGATGGTACATCATGCAAATTACATTTATTTGTGTAGCTGATATTTAATCGGTGCACAAGTACGTTGAGATGGCAAATCATAAGTTGTATAGCATGGTTTTGTAAAGGATAATTACTTAAAAAATGATTAGCTATCAAGGGTTTCCTTTTTTTTTGAAATTGAAACAAAATGAACAATTCTTATAATAAACGTAAGTACTTATAAGTTTGTATTACTGGAACTTTGTCCTATAAATACACTCAGCTGCATTAAGGTTTAAAACCTTAGTTTAAGTGAAGCACTTACAAAAACCTTTATTTGTACCACTGATATTTAATTTGTGTGCAAGTACATTGAGTAGTGGCACACCATGAGTTGTTTTGTGAGGGATATGTAAGGGATAATTACTCAAGTAAAAATATCTATTTAGGTTTTTCTGAACAACAAACTATATAACTTATATATCAACATGTAAAGGTATAAGCTTATATTACTAAAACATTGACTATGCACAAGCTTAGTTGTATCAAGACTGGGATTCATGTGTTGCAATTGAAGAATTGAGGTTTTACATCTGTGTTTCCCTAGGGTAGGTGGAATGAACTCAATAATTAATTAGATATTCTCTTAGGGTAGTAGGTTTTCAATGATAGATTAATAGTATATTTTATTCTTCATTAAGATTGTGGTTAAAACAGAAAAGTTATAAGCCTAAGGGTCGAATTTTAGTCATGGCACAAATATTGCATGGATAAATTTTACATTGACATCTTTATAAAAAAATTCTTATATTAATAATTCATCTAATTCTAATTTGTTGTTCATAATTGATATTATTTCAACTGGACAAAAATATATTTTATATAATATAAACATCAATGTGGACATCTTTAACTATTTCATGTCCTAATATGGTTATTTATGATGTCTCATGATATAATTTTTCCAGCCTGTCTTTTTTAAACCCATGTATTATTCGTGTTACTATTGTGAAAACTATTATAGTGATGTACCAATGTAGATATTGTCCTTGAATGATTTGGCATTGTTAACTTGAATTAATTAAAATAAAAAAATTAGGTTGATAAATAAGGTAGAAATTTATTTTGGCCTCCACTAGCATATATGGCCACAAAATGAGTAAGGACTTACCAGATTAGCAGAGATCTTGAACAAGAATTTTTTTTAATGCTTTTTTCCAATTTCGCACAAGTGTTTAGCAAATACTGGTATTTCCTATTTAAAATTGGCTTATAAAATAACTATAACACCATGATAGGCATAACATAAATGGTTTGGGTTCATCAATCTAAGTGCTTATTGTGAAGAGTTAATCATCTTATTACAAATTCCTGTTGAGTAAAACTATGGTATGGATATCACGATAAGTCTGAATTAGATGCTGCATACCTGTTTCAGTAAAATATTTGCTTATACAAGTTCCTCTTAACGTGTGTGTGGTTGACTTTTTTGGCATGCATTTTCGTAATTTATATTTTACTATGCGAGCACATCGTTTTCATGGATGGACCAAAGTATACTTGGATATATCTCCTTAAGATTGTCCTTTGTGCCACATTTTTAGTTCAACATCCATGTTAAATTTAGAAACTACAAGTATAAAAGTAATTAATCTCGGCTGACCCATGTGTAAAATTTCTCCTTATTCACTCAGTTCTATATTCTCCAAAATTTAGAAATTGTTGTTTAGTATCCAAGTTTAAGTGATAAATCTGACATATGGCTCAACCAAAATGTGGACAAATGGATTAATGCACTCTAAAACGGGTCGGGGCGAGTTTCTTGATGTATTACAATTTTTTTGTCCATGCACATTTTATCGATAATTTTTTAACACATTTTGACTAATGCATCGGTACCAATCTATATTTTGCTACAAACGCTTCACTTTTCCCCAGTGTAGTTCTTTCATTTACTAAATCCGCTAGCACAACATGCTTGCTATTTTTGAATGAAAAAAAAAACAAAACTAAAATATGGCATGTGATATTTAATATATGCAATGGCTGTGTTGTTGCCTGAGGGTAACTAAGAAGGAACAATTTCAATATACAACATACGTACATAAAGAAACAAAAATTGGAAAATTAGTCTCAACATGAAATGCAGAAATAGAAGGCTTAAATATTAGTGGTCGGCTCTTTGTCTAATTATCATTTGAGACTCCTATACTGATTCATGTAACTTTTTTCCAATTTTCTTAACAGAACTGAAGTTGTTTTAAACCGATAGGAGGCAAAATTTGAGATATATTTAATATGCACCGGCATTATAAGTGATTAGACTTTAGTCAATTTTAACCTTAATTATAGATGTTGCTTATATGTATATTAACACAAATGTTTTACATGAGTCTCAACAGCCATACCTCAGTGGATACCTACATACATGTATTTATTTTTTCTCTTTTGTCTACTGGTATATATAAATACAGTATTGCGGTTACCTGTTAGTTCATGTATATAAAAATATTGTTGGAAAATATGAATAAACTAATGCTATTTTTTCTTCCTTCTCTCAACTTTTTTAATATTACAGTGCTCTTCTAACATCGAAGCTTCAATAAATACAGTTTATTGACCATTCTACAATTATCGATCATTTAATTATTAAATTGTACAATCTTTAGTCAACTGCTATTCATTCAGCATCTTCCCTACTGCATATCATCTCATCCGTACTCTATAACCAGGTTGAAATATGATGTTGCTGATGCCACCCTGTAAACGATTGCTGCAAGTGCGACATGCCTAAGAGATCACTTCGTTGACAGTTGAAATTGACTTCCAATATTGTTCCAGTGTGTCTGTGTTTCAGCTGCTTTTGGACAACAGATTGCATCACTGCTCTCATATACAAGCTGTCGAAATAAACCCTTGAGCATTGTTAAATGTTTAAACATAAATTTCTGTTTTACAAGTATTGTAAGCAAGTATAATAGTGACATCATAATTTGTTCAGTTCTACCTTTCTATTCGGGCGTTAGCTGATTAAGTGTTTTATGTTGTTTTACTTTTCCAAATTTTAAATTTGGTTGTGGCATGTTCAGTTCTATGTTTCACTTTTTAAGATGCTTGGCATATGCAAGTATCTACATTACTTTAAAGTTAGTCTCGGTCTTACTGCATGCTTTTTTCATCCTTCTCCCTGTTCCTGAGCAGGATGATATTTTTTTTCCTTTTTAACATAAATGCATACATACGTGCTGAGATTTATGTGTTGCAGATAACAGTTTTAGATTTATACAATGCAAGCTTTTCTAATTATTTCAATAAAATTAAACCAAACCGTGTGCGTAGCACGGGTTTACACTAGTTATTATGGGTAGGTAGGTTTTTTTTTTTTTTTTTTGAAAATATGGTACAAAAAGTGATTCATAATACATGTAATTATGTATCCCTGATCTAAGTCATAATTTGCCATTATATTCTCCCAGAATTCGCATTGCAGCACTATTTGTCTAAACTATAGTCACTGCCACATTTATTATCATATCCAACGCATTAAACACAAAGAAAAAAAAAATCAAAATTCCTGCCATCGCAGAATCAACGTTTTCAATTATTGTTGTTTCAATTTAGTCTAAAGAAATAATCCTAGAGTTCGTGTTAATCTTATGTCTGTTCATAGAATATAGCATTCATGTTTATCCCTCCCCCAAATTTAATGAGGGAAATTTCTTTCCAGTTGAATATTGATTTGATTGATCATAGGTTGTATAGAAGATGGATCGCGGGTTAACGTACGATTAGCTAATAAATAATAGTCTAATATTAAATATATAGAAGCCAAATTATAAATGGAAACAAAATTTCTTCAAAGGTATGTTATTGAAATAAGTCTTTATATAACAGACAAATAAACGTTATCACCATGCCAACATTTAGCAATTAGCTTACGTAATTTTATTTATAGTTTATTTTTAACATTTAACATACGTTATTCTAATGAATCCTAAATTCCTAAAATGATTACTCATTCCAGACTATAGCTTAGACATATATACTTGGATTTGCTTTAAACAAGGCCCCATGAATTCTTCAATTCCGCTAAAGAAATATCATCATCATCTATATAATATAAATCTTAAAGATAAGAGAAAATATTATAACTGCAATTTTGTGTTATGTATTCATTATAACATTAAGATACATAATATTGAATTGAACATAAATGTATAAAATATACGATCCATTTTTCAACTATTAGTTCTTCAATTACAACATGATTGTTCGACGATCATCAATATTCACCAAAAATTGGTACTTGAAAAAAAGTAGATTGAGCTAAGAACAGTGTGTTTTCCAGAACAATGATAAGGCCTGGATGATTGCCTTATCCATAACCTATTGTAAAAGAGTCCCCGCCTCTAAATATATGATAACATAAGCACAGACTTTGGCTAAGATAATGCAATAACAAATATGTTCGCAGTTCAATTCACAGCCTTTCAGTAAATAAAAACTTTTGATTGTGGGCAGAAGTCAATGAATGCATACCTGATGCAACGCATGCTGACATAAGCATGAACATAGCATCCACCTCTGGACAAATCTTGTTAAAATAATAGCCAACACAATTGAAACACTAAACTGGTTTACATGCTTGAGGCTTTAAAGAGAGCAAACCATTAAAAAAATGTTACAGCATGACAATACAATACATACAAAGAGGCACATATAAGAACCAATTAACAATTCAAATCTTTATAATGCCCTTCAGTATATGACTAATTTCTAGCCCCAAACACAACTGATATGTAAACCCCAAAAAAATATGATTATATTAGCAAATCACACACTCATGGGTAAATTTGTTGGATTACATTCTTAGGCTCCTGAATACATTATGCATCACCAATAATTTCGAACAGTAACAACTAAAAAAACACTTTTAGTTGTAGACTTGTAGTAAATTAAAGCAAATGAATTGCATTTACATAAGTCTAGCACAAAGGAATTCTTTATGTATTTATTAGTCTGTACATTTCCAAAGTCACTCAAGACACATATTGGTTAATAGATATATCACATTGCATCCAGCTTATAAACATGTGGCTCAACAAACACAATTTTACTGTTACTGTTATATTTAATTGATAACGTGTGGCTCAACAAACACAATTTTATTGTTATTATTATATTTAATTGATAACATGTGTAATCTTAATCATAGTTATTAATGACGCACGGCGCAAAAAGGCGCAACATCAATCTGGAGCATTGGGGAACGACGCGACAAATGGCACACGCCTTTCTGATTTACTGCGCATGTTTATTTTTTTAATTTAACATATAACAACAAATTTAAAAGTTTAGTATTTTTTGCTAAAACATATGTAATCAAAGTTTTTACAATTTTGCAAAAAGAAACATCATCATATTTGACATCATTAACATAGAATTTCAAGCATAATAGTTTTCAAAATCCAAAATAACAATATATATTACTAATAAACTAGAAATCCAAATCCGATTCAACAATCTACTTTTGTAGCATACAGCAATTTGTATGTAGACTTACTGTATGCAGCAGGGAGCATAGGATGCATACTCACTGTATGCTAAATATTTGTATGCAGCAATTACAAAGTCAACATACTACTGTGTACGCATGCAGCAATTTGTAGAATTGTTTGTCTATAACTACATATAATATATGTTTGATTTACCTGCTAATAGATATGTTTGTATACAAAAAAAACAAAAAATAAATAAATAAAAAACAAAAGGCGCGCCATTTGGCGCCGTGCGCCTTTTTTGCGCCGCGCGCTTTTTGCACCATTTGTTGCGTCATGCCGCGCCGCGCACTGCACCATGGCGCGCGCCATTCATAACTATGATCTTAATAATGCTCTAGCATATTTATTAACCTCTGATAGAAGTTCCGGATAATAAATTTATGTTGATCACTCTCTCCTTTTAAAAGAGGTCTCAATTTCATCCCACGTAGAATTATTTTAATAGCACCTCTTCAAATGGTTTTTGACAAAATTTTATACCTGAAGTACCTAACCTCTTTTCCTAGACTGCAAATAAATATTCAATCAAAGATCGATAGAAAAGTGATGGGAAAAAAAGATCCAATTTAGACATAAAAACAAAAAACTTAATTCTAAAAAATTAAATTTATTTTACAACTTTTTACCGAGGGATAATCAAAACTATATGTAGTTTGTTTACTTTTTTGGGCATATATTAAAATGCTTTAAAATTAACATAGTAAACCCACATAATAATTCTGTTTTTTCAATAAGAAAATGTTGCAATTTCATGCAGGTTACATTCATTAAGGTTTTTTAAACTTCTAATCTATGGAATTTATGCGAAGCATGTAGCTTGAGTAGAACAAAAAATGGTAATAAATAACACTAAATTGGTATGTTTTATGAAACAGACATTTGAGTGCATCAAAATCTCAGCATGTGATTCAGTTGAAGTAGCAACATCACAGCTACCATCGCCACAATGACCTCTTTCTAAGAGAAATTTTTTCTATTATATGTACTTGGTAAAAAATGAAATAATTGGTTCTTAGCAATCATGTTAATGAAATTATCTAGTCCATATGTAAAATATTGATCCATGTTTAATGAATATGACTAATGTGTTTTGATGACTCTCTCAAACATAAAGGTAGACAGTCTACCAATAAGGTGTTCATCACATCATATATAGACTATATGAACAATTTATGATTTTCCTTGGTCACGAGGTAAAGGCTCTAAAGAATCCAACGTACATAACAAACAACGAATTTTTTTCGCTAGTAAACCAAAACATGCATGGCTATTCGATCTAATTATGGGCAACCTTTTCTTTATTAGGCACAACTCTAGGTCGAACCTTTAGGTGTTAAAGCGTTGGCAACAGACTAAATTTATAGGAAGGTTTTGACCATGAGTGCATAAACTACGTGCCTAATATAATTACGAATCACAAAGGTTACTTGTGAAAGTTTATTGCTGTTAATTTTCAAACTATAGCACGCATTTTATAACATTTTTACAGAAAAACACATACAAACACATACCTTCTTGCAGTTTACAGGCATGTTGCATTATGTAGATCATGCTCTTGTTAATAGCCATTTTTTATGACATGTTTATTACTTAGAAGATGGGTAATTTCGAGTAATGGCACGTTTATTCAACTTTATAAACCTAAAAATATGATTGTTTCATCCTAAGAAGGTAGAAAAAAATTCATAAATCAAACAATGTAATGCAAATACCATGCAATTAGTCGAGTTAATTGACTCCTACATCAAAATTGGAACAACAACAACAAACTCTTCTCGTTATTTTAATTAACAAAGGCATAAAATTAAAGATAGGCATTTAAAATATAATTACCTATTGCATACAGGTCTGATGATAGTACATATCAGCAGAAACAATTATGAATCCATAGTTTCTTCCAAATTCTCTTGAACTCAAATTGCACTCCCAATCTGCAAGCAAGTTAAGCCAAAATTGACAACCCAAGCTGACATGATTAAAAACTTACACAAGATTCCGGGGGTGGAAACCGCATGGAGGCTTATGGCATGTAGGTGGGGTGGTCCGAGGGAAAATCGACGAAAAGGGGAAAAAGTAGGAAGCGATGACACCTAGGGTTTACAAAGAAGGAGGTGCAGACGGCAAGGATAGGGAAGGTCGCTACTGAGATTGTGGGCACTAAAGGAATAGTTGGGCATGGACGTAGGCGGCAGGCGGCAAAGGAAAACGACGACCAAGGGCGTCGAGTGGAATAAAACATTAAGATGAGGAGATAAAAGCAAAAATGCAAAAATTTGATTTAAAAAAAAAGGTTTAGACGTTTGAGTAAATATTCCACGTGGTGTGCTCTTATGAGCTACGGATAGAAATTAAACAAACCTTGAAAACAACGGAAAAGCAACTTAGCTTTAATAGAATAGCATAGATAAGACAAAGCAGTATAATCGATAGTGAGGTCCTTGCAGATGCAAAACTGAGTGGAGAAGTCATATAAGAATTGCTTCCATCTGGCCTTTTCCATCTATAATAGATGTTTCTTCCTAAAATTATTACTAGGAATAGTCTACATCTTATCGTACTCAAAGCATTGTAGAGGTCCATTTGGTAACCTAATGCCATTAAATGATCATTCGGGTTAGTCCTTCCATGATATCTCATTTTAGGAACTTTCACATGGGAAGGGATTGCCAAGACATCATCAACAATAGTGTGACATGATCATTTCCATTATCCATTAGCTTACTCATCCATGATTTATTTACCTTTGGCATGAACAAACCTTTAATAGCCTTTTCTACTACATCCTTCATATAAGCTTCAGTGTTATGATACTTTTATGGTTCGTACTATAGTATTTGGTAGTTAAGCTTCCTGACTGCTCTAGGAACTTATTCTTCATTCTCCCTTAGTAATCATCCTTTGATGCCATTTGATTCCCTTTTTCAATTGATGAAAGGTAAAATTTCCTTTTGCCTCCAAGTAAGCTGGTACTTAAGTTTTTCCAAGGAAAAACCACCTCCTCATTTTTTGTGGTCCTGACATTCTTAGATGACTTTCGAGCGAGAGCTATATCAAGTAAGCCTCGCATTCCTAATAACTCTTGCACTACATGCTTTACTCTATTTACATTTTTCATCCGTTGACCCATGGGGGATGGTTGCCCAGGTGTGCTATCCTTCATGTTGAAAGTTGGTATTGCATTTTCTTCTGATGAAATAGCATAAATTACTTCCTCATTTACTTTGTTGATACTTTCTGACTTCATTTTTCCTACAGCAATGTATACATCCATTATTAATCTATAGTAATAGAATAAAGGCTAGAGACTTGACCCTTTCTACTAGCACCAAAATGTTAATAATATAAATCGTCAATACCTAAAGATATGTGAACTTAAAAACAAATCGAAAGGCGAAATGTTCTCTATTTATTCTAATGTTATGATTTGGAAGTAAATGGATCCTTCGACAAGGATTCCCTATGGTAACTCCCTTTCTGAGGAAAGTAGTTCATTAGCTTTCATTGAGAGTTATCTTTGACAACACTTAGCCTATTGAAAGCATCTCTTCGATTGTGCGGCAATGAAAGGACCCCATTCTGATGGACAAAGCCGACGCCTTTAATTATCTCCTTTGAGTTAATCAAGTTAGATAAGAATTATTTAAGGATCCATTTTGGCTTTTGACATAATTAGAAGTCAGTGATTCGTGTGAATCGGGGGAGCTTATCCTTTTTTTGAAGGATCCTCACAAGTTGAATTAAGATGGTTAGAAATCATTTTTATTATGATTTCAGTTTCCGCCTTAGTCGAAGGCTAAGTTTTATAATGCATCATTAATTATTTCTTCCATTAAAAAACTAATCAAAAGGAATCCTTTTGAAGGGGCACTCAAATAAGAAAAGGAGTTACTTCTTTAGAAAGGTTCCTCTAATCAAAGGAATATGGGATCATCCTGATACATGTTGGATAATATCATAAAAATATTATATCTATATGTGACCCTATTGAAGGTATAACATCCTTCAAATAAGCTCGGTATTTGATATGTTTAAGCAAACAAAGGGATTGAATTGATTCTCATGCTATAAAGATTATTGAAGGATAAACAATTGTATCCCTTTAGTTTAGAATGAACTTGATTCATATCAATAAAGTATAGTCTTAATGCTATAAGGGCTTTGAATAATTTATTGACATGTTTCGATGGATAACCTATTTTCATAAGTTTTATAACATATGTTGTTATTGTAAACACTTAGGAAAGGGAGCACATATCATATGCAGTTGATTATTCGTCTAACTAATAGCCGAAACGATTTGGTATCTTATTTGAAATCAATTTCCATAAGCCATCAATTATCTATCCTCTATATTGATTGAAAAGTCAATAATAATAAAATTACGAGGTAGGAAAATCCTCAATTTGATTTAGAAACTAGGATAGCACTCAATAAACAGGATATAGGCTCATAAATTCCAAAAAACGTCGATCCTTATAATGAACCCCTAGGGCCATATTTATAGACGTGGTTGTCCTCCTTTCGCTACAATGCCTTTGTTTCCATGCCTTTGTAAGGTGAATGATTGGTTGCAATGGCTCTTAATTCTTTGCCTTAGATCTATTGACATAGTTGAAAGGAATAAGTTGGCAGCAGGTCCAACTGATGACCACGGATAAATGGTTTAGGGATAGGCTTTCATCTCCTTCAAGGTGCGATCCTTAGCTTCATCGGAAGCTCGATACATTCAAAGGGTAGAGATTAAATGCTCATAAAAGAAGGATATCTTCGAAATTTCTTACTACAATGATCTCAAAGGTGTTGGTCTAGAATGATGTTTCTATATGGTTCATTCCCTTCAAAGGGATTGATTATCACAGGGACAATTGCGTTGAATGATTGCTTTAACTAGAGGTATGCCCTCCAATGTTGTGATGATTTACTTTCTGTAGTCATGTAATCTAAACCCACTTCGATACACTTAAAGGGCTTGTTTGGCTCGGAATGGATGAGATCGCTATACTCATTTGGAAGTTCTTGCTTTATTAGGCGGTGACTATTTTGTCTCTTTTCGAAGGAGATTGATACCGTTGAAAGGGTTGGCTCTATTTTCTTCTAACTTCTTGAAAAGTGCATTATGCCTTATATACATGCGGATACACTCCTTCGAAGGGTTCATCTTATTTTTTTTTGTCTTTCTCTAATATCCAACTACTTTCGATACGATTTAAAGGACTTTAGTGGCAATATATCAATTTGAAAAGCTTGTCTTGCTTTCGAATTGGTTGATCCTAATAGTTCTGCATGCCTACTTTCTTCAATGCTATCGACAACTTGCCTTTGATTCCCACAAAGGCTCTTTCCACTTTTACGCAAGCTTATCCCTTAGGCTTGTGTTGGCCTTCTTTCATACTTTTATTCTAAAGTATATTTGGTTAAGTACATCGTATAAAATTCCAATTGTAATTTCATTCTTTATTAAATCATACGACTATATTTCTTCCTTTGTGCAATTAGTTTATCTTTCATCAAACTTTAAGGTATTGTCTTTATTGAATTGTTCCATGATTATCTTTTTTTCTTAGGCCTCCACATATCATAAATATGAACAGTGTCCTTTTATTTAAGCCTCTACCAATCATAAAGATATGATAGTCATCTACCATCATGATATTAATGGACTTTTAAATTTGTTGTCTATCATATTCCTGATAGGCTCATGATAGTCATTGTCCTTTAAATTATCAACCCATCGCAGTCGTGATAGTGTTTATCTACTATAACACCCTGTAATTTTAAAAGGACACTATTGACAATAAACTAAAGAATAATTAATTTAATGATGGGAATTAAGTAAAACAGACAGTACCATTACACTCGTCTCGGAATTCTGCTTAAGATAGGCTCTGAGTTTGCGTAAAACGGGTACCGTATGAGAAAGATATGAAGGTTAGAAGTTTGTATACGTATAGATCTTTATATATGAATAAAAAAAAATCAGCATTTCAAATCAATTCGAATTTATCTAAGCAAGAAAAAGGGACGGGCGCAGCAGGAAAATCGACCCATTATTTTATTTGCCTATTTCTGTTCTCCTCTCTCTTTCCGTTTTTATTTTTATAGTCCAGGCTACCTTCGAGCGTAGGCCAATATCGTTGAAACATGCGTACAAACATAATTTGGATAATGTGGGAATGATAATGTGGGGGCATATCCTTTACTATGAAACATGACTGGAATTTGGGGTATACTTTGAAGTAGGATTAAAATTTGAGGAATATCTTATATTGTGAATTATGACTTGAGGTTTGGGGTATATAAATCTTAGGCTTAACTTATAGATTAATAGGAATGTTAGTAAAATGTTAAACAACCTGTGGAACTTGTTTAATCTGTTGGGGTTAAGTAAACCTGTTTTAATCTATTAGGGTTAAGTAAACCCGTTTAATATGTGGGGGTTATATGAACCTGTTAACCTATGAAAATTAATCTGTTAATCTATGGGGGTTAAGTGAACTTGTTATTCTGTAGGCCTAACCTGTTAAAAATCCTCGTTAACTGGGGACACAAGTTAGGGGTTTGGCTTGTATCATCTGCTGTGTCGGACCCATATCGGTAAGTAACCTATTCTGGTATTAAATGGGGACCCCGCACTAGGTAGGGGTCAGGAAACGCATACTGAACTGATTATAAGAGGTTCATATGAAAGAGGGTGTATACAGGCGCGTTCCAACGGAGTCATGTGCGTGCATGAGTCCGGTCTGTAGGGGGAAAATAAGTCGTTGTAGCATCAGTAAATAGGTCTATGTCCTTTTGTAGGTTGCCACTTTTCGAAGTAATATACTCTATTGTGGTAGGGTATTTACAAGATAGGGAGCCGATCGCTTGGAGGTAGTAATTAGGGTAAATCCAGTCCTATCTGTTTCTATTGAGGTACCAGGCGTTTCTGTTTGGGGTAACACTTGTTATTTCTATTGAGATGCCTATATTCCTATTTGGGTGAAACCCATTATTAGAGTGCACTTAATCCTATTATTATGTTTCTGTTGGGATCATTTTGTTTCTGTTAAGTAATTAGTGGAGCCTAATCCTATCACATATCTGTTAAAATAGTATTGGTGCAGAGAAAAGTATTTGAGAATCATAATCCACTCTGTTTATTCTCTTATCCTGTTCAGTCTACTTATACTTGTTATACGATACTGTTATCTCTCATCCAGTTTATATGCCTGTCATGATGCTTTTACTTCTTTATATGCTGAAAGTCGTTGGACTCGCGAAATTTTATGTCTGCCCAGTGTTGTTTCTTTTTCACTCTCTTCCTTCTCGCAGGTTCTCAGGGTGGGAACACTCGGGCTTGATTAGGATTATCTCTTCTGTTTTTGCTTGGATCTGGATCTACTTGGATCTGGACTGCTTTGATGTATCTCTTTGACTACTTGTCTACTTTATTATGTTTATTACTAGGGTTATGATTTTACATCTCTGTACGCTGATGGTTTTTAGCGCAAGATAGATGTTTTGGTTTGATGTACTCAGTTTCAGTATTTTATTCCTGATGTTGTAACTGGTTTCGAGACTACGCTGTTTTCTGCAAAATAATGAAGTTTAAAATTTTCGTTGCTATTTTATATTTGTCTTGTGATATTCTGTTACTATTTACCTATAATGCTTCATGGAACTTAATGCATTATGATAAAGAGTGGCATTAACGGATGTGGAGTGTCACATTTGGTATCCGAGCTGAAGGTTACAAGATCGTATGAAATATTTTGAAAATTGTTTTCAAAAGTTTTCAAAAAGAAACATTTTCAAATAAAAGTTATTTTTGAAAAACATATTCCCCAAAGCCGTAGAAATGTCTTTTGATTCTCTAATTGAATCCCGTTTCCTTTTCTTTTCAACATGTTTGGGGAACCGAATCTTCCCGAGGGCGTTCAGATACCAGCTTGGTTATGTAGATATCTTGAGGCTACGACGCCTACCGGAGGCCAAGGAGATGCCCCTCTCCCAGCTGCAACCGTTGTTCCTCCTCCTCCTCCGCGAGCGGATAATTTCTCTAAGATATGCAAAGACTTCTACGCTATGGGAGGAAAGCCCTTTCGCGGAACTGAGAACTTTTTGGAAGCATGGAATTGTCTAAAAGAGATAGAAAACTTTTTTGGGCTTTTCGAGGTTGATGACCGAAGAAAGATACAGTTGGCTGCATGGCAGCTTAAGGATGAGGCTTCGTTCTGGTGGGAAGTGACAGAAGCAGGGGGTCTAGTACATTTGGGATGATTTCTGATAGAGATTTGAGATGAAGTTTCTTTCTTAGGCAGAAGAGAGTATGCAAATGGAGAGGTTTCTGGCACTTAAGCAAGGAAGCATGTCTATCAATGAGTATGTCAATAAGTTCAATCAGTTGGCAAGGTTCGGTCTAGAGCAAGTGAATACCCCGCACAAGAAAGCTTTAAGGTTTGCAAGAGGATTGAATCAGCCTCTTCAAGCATTAGCATCATCTCACATTCTGATAGGGTCTATTTTTGAGAGACAGGTTGATATAGCATTGATGCACAAAGATGGCAAGGATGAGAAAAAGGAGGCTAAGACCGATGAGACACAAAACAAGAAAGTGTGGCCCAAGAAAGAACCGCAAAAGACGGGTGGAAAGAACGACAAGGCTTAAGGCAAGAAGAAGTGTCATGGTTGCGGAAGCGTGGGTGATTTGGTCAAGGATTGCAGAAAAAGGAAGAATGCTTGCTTCAACTATGGTGAGGTCAGACATAATACTAAGGAGTGACCGAAGAGGCAAGGACAGGGCCACAGGGAAGGATCTTCTAGAGGGTAGGCACATGCTTTCGAGGCCAGTGTACCGGATAGAGTTAGGAAAGTTTTTGTTGAAGATTTGATTTCTCATTCCGATCATCCAGTTAGAACTCTTTTTTATTCTAGAGATTCTCACTCTTTTATATCTAATTCTGTGGTTGAGTCTCTACACCTTAGTACTAGTATTGTTTCTGATTTCGTTACTGCATCAAACCCTATTAGGGACACGACTCATATGTTTATGATACATCGGGCTTTGAGGATATCTGTATTGGGCGTCGAGTTTGAGTGCGACACATATATGCTTGGATTTATTGTTTATGGTCTGATTCGAGGGATGGATTGGCTAGCCATGTATGGTGCCATTCTGGACTATGAGAGGAGGGTCGTTAGAGTTTTGACTTGTCGAGGGAGGATTCTCGAGATTTCTTGTGACCCAAAGGGTTCTGTCAGGCTTATTTTCCTAGAATCACTTGATGCTATTACCGATGATTTACGATCTGTGCCTATAGTTTATGAGTATTCGGATGTTTTTGATGAGGCTAGGAGCTTACCTCCAAGGCGCGAGATTGATTTTCGGATACTTGGTGGATAATGCGAAGCCAGTCGCATTGCTTGTGCGTCGCATGGCTCTTAGAAAAAGGAGGGAGCTTAACAAGCAAGTAGGGAAGCTACATGAGAAGAGGTTCACTAGGCGAAGTATATCAAAATGGGGTGCTCCAGTCGTCTTTGCAACTAAGTCGGATGGTTCGATTCGCTTATGTGTGGATTATAGGGAGTTGAATAAGCTCACTAAGAAGAATAGTCACCCACTTTCGAGGATTGACGACCTGTTTGACCAGCTTGTTGGCACATCTGTTTTCTCTCTGTTAGACTTGGCCATGGGGTTTCATTAGTTGAGGGTGGTTGAGGACAATATAAACAAGACCGCTTTCAGAACTTCGTATGGTTTCTTTGAGTAGCTAGTCATGCCTTTTGGGTTAACAAATGTACCTGCATATTTTGTGCATCTGATGAGTAGGGTGTTCCATGAGTTTCTGAATAAGTTCATTGTGGTATTTATGGATAACATTCTGATCTTCTCAAAAAGCAAGGAAGAGCATGCCCTACATTTAGAGGAGGTTTTGAGGACTCTCCAAGTGCACTAGCTGAAGGAGTTCTCTGAATGCCACTTTTAGAGAGGGTAGGTAAGGTTTCTAGGGCATGTGGTCTCCAAGAATAGGATAGCGGTGGACCCTGCGAAAGTAGTTGCAGATCAAGATTGGAAGGTTCCAAAGAATGCAACAGAGGTGAGGAGTTTTCTTGAGTTAGCGGGATATTATAGGAAGTTTATCAAGGACTTCAAAAAGATATCATCCCCACTCACTAGACTGACGAAGAAGAATCTGACCTTTTTTTGGAGCATTTACTGTTAGGATGCTTTTCAGCGATTGAAGAGAGCTATGATAATAGCCCCAGTTATGAATTTGCCTGATGGAAACAAAGTGTTCATATTGTACACTGATGCATGTGGTATAGGTCTTGGTGTCACCTTGATGCAAGAAGGAAGGGTAGTATTCTACAGTGGTAGACAGTTGAGAGTTCATGAGAAGAACTACCTTACCCATGATTTGGAATTGGTTGTTTTAGTTTTCGCACTAACGAATTGGCGGCATTATCTGCTTGGAGAGAGGTTCGAGTAAAACACGGACCATAGGTCACTCAAGTATTTGTTCTCGTAGAGGGATCTCAACTTGAGACAACAGAGATGAATGGAGTTCCTAGGATCCTATGATTTTGAGATTGCTTATACCTCTGACAAGAGTAATGTGGTGGTGGACGCATTTAGTAGGCAGAGGATGACTTTGCGTCCTCTATTCGTAGAGAGGCTGAGTTTGGAGTACATATCGACCATCGATTTTAGGCTATCTACGGATCTTATACCTGGTTTGTTGGCATCCTTAGAGGTGCGGCCTACTCTTATGGATCATATAGGATCTTTGTAGCGAGAAGACCCACAGATAGAAGACATTTTGGATAGACTCGGTAGAGGGGAGACTTCTAGTCACCTTAATAGATATTCGACGGATGATAGACGGTGACTACAAAGGTATGGAAGGATTTGTGTTCCCGAGTTGGAAATCTGTTGAAGACAGTCCTTGAGAAATGCCATCATTCTAGGATGACTATCCACCCGGGCGGTGATGAGATGTATAGAGATATGAAGAGGGTTTTCATTTGGGTTGGGATGAAGAAAGATGTGGCGAAGTTTGTCTCTCGATGTTAAGTTTGTCAGCAAGTTAAAGCTGAACAGAAAAAGCCTGGCGGTTTTCTTCACCTTTGGAGGTTCCACAGTGGAAATGGGAGAGCGTCTCTATGGATTTCATCGATGGTTTGCCTAGTTCGAGGAAAGGCAACACTAATATTTGGGTTATAATAGACATGCTTACTAAGAGCGCTCATTTCATTCTTGTTAAGAGTAAGAGAACGACAACATGGTTGGCATCAGTTTATCTTCGTGAGATAGTCTGTCTACATGGAGTACCTTCTAGCATAGTGAGTGATCATGACCCCTTCTACACTAGTGAGTTCTGGAAGAGCCTATAAGAGGCATTAGGTACATAGTTGTGTTTGAGCACCGCCTATCACCCTTAGACTGATGGGAAGACTGAGAGGGTGAATAGATTTCTTGAGGATCTTTTGAGACTGTGTATCCTAGATTTCGGAGGGACTTGGGAGGAGCATCTCCCGTTGGTTGAGTTCGCCTACAACAATAGTTATCAGGCTAGTATAGACATGGCACCCTTCGAGGAATTGTACGGACGACCGTGCAGATCATCGACTTATTGGTGGGAGTCTACAGATAGGCTTCTACTTGGACCTGAAATGATTAGAGACACTTCAGAAAAGATTGATCTTATCAGTAGATGCATGAAGACAGCTTAGGACAGGCAGAAGTCCTACGCAGATAAGAAAAGGACTGTTATTGACTTTAAGGTGGGAGACATGGTTTTCATCAAAGTATCACCTCTAAGGAATGTGGTTCGCTTTGGATCCGTAGGGAAATTGGTGCCAAGGTTTATAAGGCCATTTCCCATTGTGGAACTGATAGATCAAATGGCCTATTGGGTGAAACTCTGGCGGGTGTTCATGATGTTTTCCACATTTTTCATTTGCAAAAATGTCTGCACGATGTAGCAGAGATAGTTGAGCCGAGCATGCTTGAGGAAGTAAAGGTAGAAAGGCAGGCGACAGTTAGACGAGTTCCTACTCGTATAGTTGGACCATAGGTTAAGAAGCTACGCAACAGAAAGGTTAAGTTGATGAAAGTGAAATGGGGAGAAGACAGCGAGGATGCAACTTGGGAGGCTGAGGACAAGATTCGTGCTTCATACCCTTTTCTTTTCATCGGTATGTTCTTAACTTCTTTTTCCAGGATTTTATTCATACTTGCTTCTTTCATTTAAGTTTATCCTATCGATCGAATCTTCGACCTTTAGGTATGAAACCAATGGATGTAAACATGTGTTTGAGACATGTTATGTTTGATGGATCCAAGTGGATGCAAGTGTTTGCTAGTGGTTGCTCGTGGATGCGTATACACACATTAAGCACTAGATCGGCTCAAAGCACTCTCATACTGTATATGGATGTGTGTGCATTTTAAATTTATATGGATGGAAATGGATGTATCATCATATAGATGTTTCATTTGGATGGATGATTATGCAAACAAATAGCTTTTACATGATATACTAGGACTATTTGCATACATGTTGGATTTATGGCACTAACAAACCTTGTATTAAAGAGGTCGACTGGATCAGTAGATTTCCTGACTTTTCGCATTAACAGAGGGACATATACACACACCTTTGCACATGCTTATACAAGCATTAGAAATCTCTTAAGGATAATGGATGCCTATGACTGATGGATGAGTAAATGGTTGTAAATGGATGTTAGGATAAACATTCTTCTCAACTTAGAGATTTCGGGGACGAAATCCTTTAGGTATGCGAGAATGTAACACCCTGTAATTTTAAAAGGGCACTGTTGACAATAAACTAAAGAATACTTAATTTAATGATGGGAATTAAGTAAAATAGATGGTGCCATTGCATTCCTTTTAGATGTACTCGAGTTTGCGTAAAACATACACCGTATGAGAAAGATACGATGGTTAGAAGTTTGTATACATATAAGGGCTTTATGTGTGAATAAAACAAATCAGAAATTCAAATCAATTCGAATTTACGTTAGCAGGTAAAAGGGGAGGCGCAACGGGAAATTGACCCATTAAGGGTCAACCCATGCCAGGTCTAGGTCGACCTATGGGTCGACCCAGGGAGGAGTGGGTCGACCTAACTGGGATTTGGACAAATTCATTCTACTGAATCGGGATATGTTTTGTGGCTGGGTTCATTGGAGGAAGGCTATATAATGGACAACATTTCTATTGTTTTTTGCACCTAAAAAAATGGAGACAATGAGATGTTGCCACATCTTATATTGAATCAGACTATCGTCTTCAACACCAACCTATATACATACAAGAATCTCTTCTGCAAATATCAGCATATTATTCTCTGTTCTTTAGATCCAATCTCTGTGAGTTCATGTTACTTTTAGATATAAAAATTTAACAGTAACCCTGATATGTTTATAAATTTGGATCTGAACCTATGCCTGTTAAGAATCTGATTCATACCTAAACAGTTCCGCTATTACATGTATTCCTCTGTACACCTGATCTGCTGTTTAGTTCTTATATGCCTATTCCTGCTATCATATGTCTATCTGTTATTTTATATGCCTAGTTCTGTTCTCCTCTCTTTCCCTTTTTTATTTGTATAGTCTAGGCTACCTTCGAGCCTAGGCTAATATCGCTGAAACATGCGTACCAACGGAATTGGGATAATTTAGGAATGATAATTTAGGGGCATATCTTGTACTATGAAACATGACTGGAATTTAGGGGCATAACCTATACTGTAAAGTATGACTAAAATTTGGGCATATCATATACTGTGAATTATGACTTGAGGTTTGGGGCATATAAATCTGTAGGCTTAATTTATAGATTAAGAGAAACATGTGAGTAGAATGGTAAACAACCTATGGAACTTGTTTAATCTATTGGGGTTAAGTAAACATGTTTAATCTGTTGGGGTTAAGTAAACCTGTTTAATCTGTGGGGGGTTATATGAACCTATTAACCTACGAAAATTAATCTTTTAATCTATGGGAGTTAGGTGAACTGTTAATTTATAGTCTTAACCCGTTAAAAATCATAGTTAATTAGGGGACACAAGTTAGGGGCTTGACTTGTGTCATCTGTTGTGTGGGACCCATATCAGTCAGTAACTCATTCTAGTATTAAATGGGGACCTCGCACTTGGTAGGGGTTAGGGCACACATACTGAACTGATTATGAGAGGTTCACCTAAAAAGGGGTGTATACGGGACCCTTCCAACGAAGTCACATGCGAGCATGAGTCTGGTCTATAAGGTGAAACTAAGCCGCTATAGCACCAGTAAACAGGTCTGTGTCCTTCTGTAGGTTGTCACTTTAGGAAGTGATACACCATATTGTAGGACCGACACGGTGTATTTACAAGATAGGGAGCCAATTGCTTGGGGGTAGTAATTATGGTACATCTAGTTCTGTCTGTTTCTGTTGAGGTACCTATTATTTCTGTTTGGGATAACACCGGCTATTTCTTTTGAGGTGCCTGTTATTTTTGTTTGGGTAAAACCCGTTACTAGGGTAAACTTAATCCTACCATTATGTTTCCATTGGGATCATTATGTTTCTGTTAAATAATTAGGGGAACCTAATCCTCTCATATATTTGTTAAACTAGTACTGGTGTAGGGAAATGTATTTGAGACGCATAACCCACTCTATTTATTCTGCTTATCCTGTTCAGTCTATTTATACCTATTACATGATACTGTTATTTCTCATCCAGTTTATATGCCTGTCATGATGCTTTTACTTCTTTATATGTTAAATGTCACTGGACTCTCCAGACTTTATGCCTGACCCATTTTATTTCATTTTCTCTCTCTTCCTTCACTCCCTCCCCCTTCCCACAAGGTTCTTATGGTGGGAATGCTCAAGTTTGATTAGGATTCTCCGTTCTGTTTCTGCTTGGATCTTGATCCGCTTTGATATATTTCTTTGACTAATTGTCTAATTTATTATGGTTGTTACTAGGGATTATGATTTTACATCTCTGTACTCTGATGGCTTTTAGCGCAAGATAGACATTTTGTTTCGAAATACTCAGTTCCAGTATTTTATGCCTGGTGTTGTAACTGGTTTTGAGACTACGATGTTTTCTACAAAACAGTGAAGTTTTAAATTTTTGTTGCTATTTTATATATGTCTTGTGATATTTTGTTTCTGTTTACTTATAATGCTTCATGGAACTTAATGCATTCTGATAAAGAGTGACATTAATGGACGTGGGTTGTCACACCTACCTAGATTGTCTCTTAAATTTTCTATATATCACAATCGTGACATATCCACATATCTTGATAGTTGTTGGCTTTTAAAATCTCTACCTATCTTAAAGATATTCATTGTTCTTGTCTCTTTTTTAAAGATATTCATTGTTTATTGTCTCATCTTTCATTCAATTTCATTTGTTGTTCTTGTATCTTATTTCTATCATTTTCTTTTATTTACATTTATCAGGTATTAAAATTAGTCATTATCCTTTCATTATATCTTTCCACATTTACTATGTTTCCCATCTCTGTAAATATTTTCCTTTTTTAGAGCTAGTCGTATGTCAGTAAGTTGACAAATGCGGTTTTCGTAGTTTATTTCCATATTTCAATATAAAGCAGGACTTTGTGCAATGATTTATAATGACAAGACATCATTTTCTTCTATCTTAAAGTTCTAAATTCTATTATTTTTTGGAACTATTCACATCACACTTTATTAATTAGAAGTATGGAAGTTTTCTGTCTTTTCCAACAAACTAAAACATTACTAGTCTCCAAAATGGATTACAAGTAGATTTCTTGATTCACTTTATGAATCTAGGCATATTTCTTATAGATTCCCATTAAAGAGACAAATTCATAATTTTACATATCAATTCGTCCATTATTACATTTATGTTTTTGCATAGAGGCACAAATAATCTAGAGTTCAGTTTAAGCCTTACATGTTCAAATGTGTCGTTTTTTATATTCTATTATTAATATCATAATTATTATCAAGTAAAACTGAATGGGAATCCAATAATATCATATATCATCATAATGAAAGATAAATTATTTATTTACTCACCGCAATGTAATCCAAATGTCCATATTTAATACAGATGTAGTCCTAATACCCATATTATTCCATTTATAATTCCCTACTTGGAATTATAGATAAAATACATATAAATCTATGAATTTTTGAATAAAAATGATTTGTAATTAATAGAAATCAGATTTGGGATCTTACCACGTTTGAATAGCTTTATGATATAAACCTTTCTCTTAAATCTGTATAATCTCCTTCTCTAATTTCTATTATAATACCAAAATCTAATTTCCATAATTTATGAAGTTTTGAAGAAGGGAGAAATGTGATAGGGCATTCACGCCCATTCAAATAAAAATGATTTTTGTAGTCATATACATATATTTATAGAGGTTCAAATCAACATCACCTGCACAATGGAAAACTATTGAGATTTGATCATTCAACTCAAGCCCGAAAGATGATTGATCCTGTGTAATGGTTGACTCAATCCCTCAGGTCATCGACTACCACAGTCAACCTCGCCCTAGGGACAATCGACCGTTACATGTATTAACGCGTTTACTAATGCAAATTGTTTTAATAATTAATTATATATAAATGTGGATCATTTCTTATAGTAACTTATATGTAATGTTTCATTTATATTGATTCCATTCTTATTTTATCACACGTCTACAAGTTACAAATGTGCTTCAAATTAGAACTCACATTAATTCTTTCCTTTAATTTTGTACATTACATATACGTAATTAATCTTAGTTATACACACACACATTATTTCTATTCGGTTTTCCGTAATTACTCTTTCTGCTGTAAATTCATCATTATTTAATTGTCTTTTGTAATACGTTTATGACGCACATCAATGAATGTTGTAAAACAAATTTGATTACCGTCTTTTCTTTGATTCCTTTGCTAACGTGTAATGTATTTATTTCCATTGTAATGTGTTGTAACATCTATTAATTACCATTAATTTCAAATCAATTCTTAGTTGATTAGTTTCCTCCTTTATAAGAATACGTTACAGATTTTATTAATATTACCCAATTTGAATTCAAATATATATGCATGCATATATGCTTATAAATTATTTCTGTTTGTTCACTTACAATCCTCCAGATAAACATCTCTTATTAACGAATTTTAACATTATAAACATTTTTAGTTTGAAATTTTGAACATTAATAACTAATTATATTTCGTAACTTATTAATTCGATACATTACACATTATTTATTCCGATTTAATTAACTTTGTTATCGCTACAACATCTCATTCATTATCTTCTAAAATTTCATGATAGTATCCTTTTAAATTTAAATTTCTATTATATATAACTAAGATTTTATATGCATCTATGTACGTACATACATATATAATTGTTTCTGACGCTAAAAGCACAAATGGTCGTAACTTTTCCAATTGGAAAACATTATGTATGAAAATTCAATAGAAAATCACCACAAATGTAGTCATATAATGTAATACCCCAATAAAATAAACCATTAACAAGCATAGGTAATTAAATTAAATAATAAATGCAATAATAATTAATAATTTCAATGGGCTCAAAATAAGAATTTTGAATAACTGGGAATTAGGCAACAAAAGTATTATTATTGCGCTCATAGTGAGATTATGATTCATTTTTTATATTTTATTTACTAAAAATGGAGTCCGTATGAAGAAGGCATTAATAAAACAGATTAAATGTGAGCTGTTTACATGCAAGGTTTGAAATTCAAATTGAATGAATATAAATGTGGAATATAAAAATATATTAATTGGTATAAAAAAACATTCCATAAGAAACTATCCAGATTAAATCAAACTAATCCAACAGTCTATACACACACACTTGCAACTGGGGAGGTTGTGTTTTTATAGGGAGTTGTTTATAGTTTTGCATCAATAAACCGTCCAGATTAAATCAAACTAATCCAACAGTCTATACACACACTTGCAACTATAAATATAGCCTTCTAGCCTCACTCTAAACCGTACTCCCATTTTATTATGTGCCTCCACATTGTCCTTATATCACTGCTGAATTCCATAAAAGGTTTGGATTTTGTTCTACTCCTCTAACCTCCTTTCTATTTTTAATAATCTAGATTCATACAGATTTAGATTCCAAAATTTAGTTATATATATATATATATATATATATATATATGAGATTATAAGATTTGATTCTTATATATATTATATTTGTACGATTGGAGTACGATAATTTCGAAGGTTGAATCCAGATCCGATTTTACACAAATTTTATTATTCTTCCTTCTTAAATCTCCATGAGTAGAAATCTTATAAGTTGATATTTTCTATACTTTGTAGTATGGATTTGGATTTTTATGCTTGTTGGGATTTATATTAAATGAAAATAGAATTCTATAAATCCTCCAAATCCTATATTTTGTTTATTGCGAAAATGGTTACTCAAAAGTGATATATTTAGGTTTTTGTTATTGAAATAATAAAAGTTAGGCTTTGGGTATTGTGTAATTCCTAGTTTTTGGTCTGATTCACTTGATTCTCACTTTAAATATTTATATATGTTTATGTACTAAAACCTATGGTTTGAGTGTTGTCAATTAATAGGTTTAAGCGTTTATTTTAAATAGATTTGTTTGAACATATTATATGCAATATACTAGAACCTTAAGTTTTTGTGTACGATATAAAATAAAAAGTGAATCAGCTCCAAAAGTAAGGTTTTACATATGTAATTGGATCATGCACCTTATCTATACTTTTATTATTTAAATAATTATTCAAACCAAGGTTGCAAGTTCTATTTATATGTGTTATTATTTTCCTTCTTACCATTAAATGAGAATAGACATGTTTGGATCATGTTAATTGATAGGCAAATTAACTTGTATACCTTAATTGTGTTTATTAGGATTGACATTTTAAACATATTTGGTAATCAATCACGTACACTAATTTGCGCCTATCTGTTTATATATTAATAGCATAATAAACATAATATAAATATTTATTAATCGCGTACTAAATGCATTCAATTAGAAAAATAGGAATTAAAATGTTCCTATAGGAAATTTGTATGTGTATGAGCAAATGGCTTTTATTGTAATTAATGACACACAAACACGAGGTTAACCATTGCTTATAGTAGAATTTTGCTTAGAATCGATCGACATATCTGGTATCTACAAGTAAGACTGGTTAATGCAAGAGGTCTAAGGGTTATGGGCCATTATAATTATTACACTAAGACGCGAGGTTAAGCCCAACCTGAAGTAGAAGCCTGCCCTGAATCGCCTGGCAAATCCAGCATCTATAAGTGGTCGGTTTAATGTGAGATGTCTTTTGTGTGTGTGTGTGTGTGTATGTGTGTTAAGTAGGCTTGCATTGAGAAAGAATTAAGTGGCCAACCTACCGTGTTGGGTCAGGTCTGCTCCTAAGGTTCACTCCTTAGTTCTAGATCAGAGTCACGGAACCTTCCCTTATTAAGTCTTAAATGGTCATTGAGTCCGCATTTCTCTTACACTATATTAAATGGCCCTAGCAAACGATGACGTATGAGTAATGTAGTTTTCCAGAAGTGTCTGCTTCTTATCTAGGGTATAAGTGAGGGTTGACCAAGGGACAGGCTACTAAGAGTTCCTCTGATCTTGTAATGGGAACTGCCTGTCCAAGTTAAGTATTAACTGGCTAGTAGTTTACCCGTAATACCAGTTAAATAGTAACACACGGACCAACTGGAGGGGTCTTAAATGACGATGTGGGTCTAACTTACCCCAGTATTAAATTGCATATTGCTATTTCTCCTATTATAGTGGAGAGGATATTCAATAGCGTTGATGATCATAAGACGGGATCTTAAGTAACTAGGGTTATCCATAGGGTATTAAGTGATAATGGGAATCTGCTCAAGAATACATATAAAGTAATGGCCTTAAGTGACCGAATGGTAGTTTGCCTCATAAGGTATTAAGTTGTAATAGCCCGCATTTTACGTATTGAAAGATCGTGAAATATTTTTATTTTATTCCCTGAGGGTTGGATCATTCTCTTCTTGTAATTTGTTGCTAATGGGGAAATGAGACATGTCCATAATTTTTACCAATTTTGTTTGTGGTCATTTTGCCTCTGTCAGTCTTGTACATGGCATAACTTTTGACTCAGGTTGAATCAGGTGGTGAGACTTGTGCCATTGGAAAGGAAATGATGATTGACTTTCCGTAGATTGGCTACATTAAATATTTGGCTCAGCGATTTGGGAGGAAGCGCTGTTTTAAGATTTAACAGTTTGCTATTCAGGTTTTTGAAGCCTTAATGGGATGATTTGAAGAGGCCCATTAGTGGGCTAATGGAAGGGTATAAATAGGGGGTGGGAGATATGAGAAATGGTTTAGTTTCTCTATTCTCTCATTTGGTGGCCTATGTTCCTCCTTCCTCTAACATCTTTTCACCATTAAAAATCAAAATCTAAGGAAGGAAATTGAAGATCTACACAATTGGAGGCTAGATCTACATCAATTGAAGCGAGAATTCATCAGATCAAGGGGTTTGATGTGAAGTGCTTGCTGTCCAGGATCTTATTACATTGATTTTATCTTGTTTTGGAGAATCGGTGAGTGATTTGCATCTCTCACATGGATTCAATAAAGTATATAAATGTTCGATCATGTTTTTCGTCAAATTCAGGTGTTTTACCACAGATTTATACCTTAACAAGTTCATTTTCATATGAATCACCCTATGATCTAGTTAGAATGTTTAAAATCGATTATTCTTATGCCATTTTACATGTTTATGCAAGTTAGATCCGAAATTTGGATCATATGTTCATTTATTATGGTTTTTGGTGAATTTGTATAATTTGACGATAATTGTCATTTTCATGATGTTAGTGGTTCCATACCATGATTATGATTGTATTGGATGAAATGAATGAGTTGATTTCGTCGATATAGTTGTTTGGCGAAATTTCGGTCAAAATAGGAGTGGATTATGGCTTTACAGTGGACCGATAGGTCAGGATATTGTCTACGGGAACAAGTTAGGACTGATCGGTGGGTGTCATGGGATCGGGTGGTGGGTACCACGGAAGGCCGACTGGTCAGTGCTCCGGTCCCCTCAGAAGGCATGACCGAATGATAGGACAAGGCAGAAGATTGGTGCTTCAGAAGGGACCGGTCGGTAGAGCAAGTTAGAAGGTCGGGGTACTGGGGAAGGACGATCGATCAGTGCGATATGGTGTGGACTGACCTGTGTTAGGTGTTGTGGACCGATCGGTAGATGGGTGTGGTGCTCCAGGTGACCGATCGGCATGAAGCTGATGAATATGTTGCTCAGGGAGGCCGACCGGTGTTAGGTGGTGTGGACCGATCGGTAGATGGATGTGGTGCACCAGGTAACCGATCGGCAGGAGGATGATGCATATATTGCTCAGGGAGGCCAACTGGTGGTAGTTGCTCAGGGAGGCCGACCAGTGGTTGTTGTTGTGACATCCCACGTCCGGTAATGTCACTCACTAACGGAATGCATTAAGTTTCATGAAGCGTTATAGGTAAACGGAAACAGAATTATTACAAGATAGATATAAAAGCAACAACGGAATTTAAATTTTATTTCAACCATAAGTCATAACATCATGGTCCAAAAATACCATAAGTCTGAAACTACATAAAACCCATTACAATAATGTAAAACTTATGTCTTGTTCCACCAGAGTATAGAAAATACATATAAAGCATAATTCCCCAAAAGAGACAAAGCCATAGTAGCAAAGATAGAAACTGAGCAATACTTCAAAAGCTTCTCCAAGCAAGATGATAACTGAGTCCTGACAAAGCCTGAGAATTCCCATCCTTCGAACCAGGGGGAGGGAGGACGGAAGAAAGAAGAGGAAACAAAAAGGGTCAGACATAAAATCTGGCGAGTCCAGTTACTTTTAGCATATAAATAAGTAAAAGTATCATGACATGCATATAAATTGTAGGGATAGATAACATTATTAATACAAGTATAATAGAGTGAGAAAGATAAGCAGAATGAACAGAACAGAATAGGTTACACTTCTCTAATACATTTCTCTGCACCAATACTAGTATAATGGATACGTAACAGGATTACATACTCCCTAATTACTCAACAGAAACATGATGATCCCAACAGAATCATAATGGTAGTTTTAGGTGTACTCTAGTAACGGGTTTTACCCTAAACAGAATTAACCAGCACCTAAACAGAAACAATGGGTGTTAAACCCAACAGAAATACAGCTACCCTACAGAAACAGACAGGACTGGATGTACTCTAATTACTGCCCCCCCCCCCCAATCGATTGGCTCCCTATTCCGTAAATACCCTGTATCGTCCCTACAATAGGGTGTATTACTTCCTAATGTGATAACCTACAGAAGGACACAAACCAATTTACTGGTGCTACAACGACTTATTTTCCCAGAAGCAGGACGTACTCATGCACGCACATGAGTTCGTTGGAACACGCCTGTACACACCTCCTCCCAGATGAACCTCTTACAATCAGTTCAGTAAGCGTGCCCTGACCCCTACCTAGTGCAGGGTCCCCTTTTAATACCAGAATGGGTTACTGATTAATATGGGTCCCACATAACAGATGACACAAGCCAACCCCCACAGATCTTGTGTCCCCATTTAACTGGGATTTTGATAAGTTATGCCTAACAAACTTAACAAATTCGCATAACCCATACAGATTTATGGGTTAAAATTTACAAGTTAACGGGTCCCTATAACCCCAACAGATGTAACAGATTAAGTTTTTTAGATTAACAGGTCCGTATAACCCCCACGGATTTAACAGGTTTACATAACCCTACAGACTTAACAGGTTTACTTAACCCCACAAATTTAATAGGTTTACTTAACCCCATAGAAACTTAACAGGTTTACTTAACCCTATAGATTTCATATTTACTTAACACCATCAATTCATATAAATTTACTTAACCCTTTATTCCATTTGTTGGGGTCATATACAACCGCTTTTTTACATTCAAACCGGTTAACTATTTCAATTTAACATGTTGTCATTATCTTTTTGTTTATACATGTTAACACACCAGAGCTCTCAGTCAATCACTTATGGCTGCTGGATATGCTGGGCGGCTCTGGGCAGACTTAAACCAAAAGTTTAGACATAACCTCGTGTCGTTGTGCCGTTTTGCATTAGACCCCTCACATTAGATTAGCCACTTGTGGTTGCTGGATATGTCGAGCGGCTCCGAGCAGATTTATACCACAAGCGCAATCTAACCTTATGTCTAAGCGTTATTACCATTCTAATTTTTTTTTAGGTATATTCATATTAGCAATTATCCTATTTCAATTATAGGTTTTCCCATGCCCCTTTTCAATTCACATATCATTATGCCTAATATGCCCTTTTTCCTAAGCCATAAATCAATATACAATTTATGCCCAATTTTAATATTCACATATGTTCCAATTTATGCCCCAATTCAATATTCACATATGTTCCAATTTATGCCCCAATTCAATATTCACATATGTTCCAATTTATGCCCTAATTCAATATTCACATATGTTCAAATTTATGCCCCACTTCATGTTTTTCCCAACGATTCCCAATTTCGCACATTCGCATATTTCAGCGTTAGGCCAAGGCTCGAAGGTAGCCTGACTATATAAAAAAATAAAAGGGAAAAGAGGGAGAGAAGAGAGTCAAAAGTAGGCATAATAACGAATCAATAATTAACCGATAGAAACAGGCATAAAAACTGAATTAACATATTATGAAAAGATTTGGCATGGTGGCGATATAATCATATAAGAACAGATCTGGAGACTATGTCATAATAGAACTGATTCAGGCGATGATTCATGATCCAATTTTTATATACATATCAAGATTGCCAATTAAATATTTAGATCTAAAAATAACATAAACTCACAGTGAATAGATCTAAGAAAATGGATCAAAATAACTGAGAAAGATACGTTGATTTTGTTGTAGCAATCTTTGAATATGTATAATCTTCTTTGAACTGATTTTGGAGAAGAATAGGCGATTTAATTGAAGTTGCAGCAGAGCCTAGTCGTCACCATTATTTTTCAGATTAATAAAACTAGGTTTTGAGGTCCTTTTTATAGCTGCTGCACCCCGAATCTGGACACTGCGTGCGTCCAGAAAGGTTCAGCCAATTCGACCCAGGGGTCAACCCATAGGTCAACCCTATACTCCTTAAGTCGACCCCGGGGTCGACCCAGTAGGGTCTCGGGTCGACCCCAAACGGTCGGCTTTCCCCCCAAAAATGCGAGCCTTAATTCGAATTTTCTGATTTTGAATTTGTTTTAATTTATATATATATATATTCGTCTTATATGCATACAAATTTCAAATCTTAATAACTTCTTCATACAATGTCCATTTTATGCAAACCAAATGTCTATCTTGACCAGAATTTCAAGATGGACGCAAATGCACAATCCGTTTACCTTATTTCTGAATATTAAATTAAATATTCTTTAATTTTTCCTCTTTAGTGTTGTTAAAATTACGGGTGTTACAATTGCTCAGGGTCGGTCGATCTTGTGAAGGATTGACCGATCGGTATATGAGTAATTTAGGTTAGTTAATGATGGCTCGACTGCTGATATTGAACCTTATATTGATTGTTGTTCAGTTCAATGATGTTATGAATTCGATGAATATCCAGGCGGGAATGTTCAAAGTGTTGGATGTGTTCGTTGATCGGTGTAGAACAACGAATGTGGTGGCAACTCAAAGGTCGTGAGTTGGTGGATAATGATTGCTTGAGAAAGTTGCTTGAGCTATAGTCGTCAAGTTGGATGACTAGAGATGCAGAGGCCGAGAAATTATAGTTGTTGTAAGTTCTAGTAGGCTCAAAGAAGGGGTACAATAGGGGCACCCAAAAGACCGGAAGGTTGCTGGTCGAGTACCCTGGGTATCGTTGAACGACGTAGTTGTCAAGGTTGGACATAAGGAGTTTATGCTAGAACTAGGGTTACCATTAGCCCTTGACATATGGCAAGGTTGGCCGTCATACTATTAACAATGGTGTCAAAGCAGGATTGGCGGTGAAAGCCAGAGTCGGTCATGGATGTTTAATTGTTTGGTTTCCCTGTTTGTATTGTCTTATGTAGATTGTCCAAAGTTAGAGATGTTCCTTGGGTGCTTGTCTGATGTTGGTTTAGGCCTCTGGGGATTATGCTTGAGGGATGTTGAACTCGATTAGGATGGTTCACATGAGATATATAATCTGCATGTCATGAGTAATTTACCATGATTGAATGGGTGTTTTGGTTTCCATGGATGAATGGTTGAATTATTTAATGTAAAGGCTATCACTGTCCAATGTGGGGAAGACGGGAGTTGAGTTCTTCTCTGGTGTTTGGTAGATTGGTTTGCTAATCTACCTATTCTCATATACTCTACTGATGAAGTTTTTAGCTATTTTATCGCTCACTAAGACTGTTGTCTGACTCAAGGTTTTATGTTTCCTCTTAATACCATGGATTGTTCATCCGGTTGTGGATGGGAAGACTGAGTAGTAGGCGACAGGTGATAGCTTGGTGAGACAATGACGCTGACAGATGACGAGCAGAATACTTGCGTACAGTTTATTACTATTGAGTATTTGTTTCCATTATTTTCTTTTCTGAGTGTTGTAGTAAGGCAACTTTGTATAAACACTATTTCCAAGTGTATGAATATAACTTTCCGGTTGTATGAAAGTCTAGTGTTTTCTGCTTCACTATTATTAACTGCTGTATATGTTCTATTATATTTTATCCTTGCGCTGTGAGCTAGGAAAGGTTCCAATTATGTTGTTTACCTATGATGATCGTCCACAGCTGCCTGGCACACTTTTCAGCGCATTATTCCTCTTGTTAGTGCAGGGGTTGTGGGCGATCGTCTTATTTGGCATCAGAGCCAGGTTAACGATATTATCCAAAGTTTTAAGACGTAATCTCGTATGTGAGACGTACTTGTAGATTTCAGTTAGATGCTTACTATATATATTAACATATATAGTAGTAGCGGTTGTTTTCCTTTAGCTGTTTTTCTTGAAAGTGGATAATTATTCTAAATTGTAAATTTAGAATGTGTAGAAGAACATCAAGACATGCTACTAGGGGAGCTAATACTAGAGGGGGAAATGGCGGTGAACCAGTCTACCCTACCATGTTTGAATCCATGATGGAGGCATTCATGCGAAGGGTTCCCGGTCCAATGGCAACTACGGTAGACGTAGGAGTTTAATTGCCTAGGGTTGTGGATTTTGTGAAGCTATGCAAATAATTTAGATATCTAGGAGGAAAACCATTCAAAGGTACTGAGCCAGCTGAAGAGGTTTAGAGGTGGATGGATTCTTGTGTTCGAATCTTTGGAGACTTGGGATTGGATGGTGCAACAAGGAGAAAGCTTGCACCAAGGCAACTGCAAGGCAGGGCCATGTAATGGTGGAATTCTGTTACACTCGAGACTCCATAAGAGGATATTTCATAGGAGCCGTTCCAGGCTAAGTTTGAAGCAAAGTTTATCTCTACAGCTCAGAAATCTGCTCTATTTAAGAAATTTGTGGAATTGAAGCATAATGGCAGACCAGTTCTAGACTACATTTCTGATTTCGAGACCCTGTCCAAATACGCTCGTTCATACATTGATAACCCTATCAGAAAAAGAGAAGTTCGTTATGGTCTGGATACCTATATTGGAAGGTCGTTGATGGATCATCTAGATGATTCATTCGAGAAGATTGTGGATAAAGTTGTTCGTCATGAGAGCTTTTTCCCTAAAGAGTCCAACGTTGCCGCTGCAACCAAGGAAGTTCAGAAACCATAGCAAGGTGGTAATAATACGAAGAGGAAGAAGCAACAGAAGAAAGGAAAGTATGGCTAGAATACCTAAGAGTGAGTTTGCTTTAATTGCCAACAGAAGGGTCATTACTCGAATGATTGCAAGAATCCCAAAGCTGAGAAGAAGTGCTTCAAGTGTGTGAAGCCTGGGCATGAGAAGAAAGACTGTCCATAAGCAGCTGAGTGCAAGTAGGCCGTGAAGGCATATGCTTTGGAAGCCATGCCAACTTCTTCAAGAGCTCCTACTACAGAGGATAAGGGAAAGGGTGTTGTTGTTCAAGGTACTCTTTCTGTTCTAGGTGTTTCAATTCGTGTGCTTTTTGATACTAGAGCATCGCATTCATTCATTTGAAATGGGCTTGTGTGCCATTTGGGCTTGGAACCCGAAATTTGTGATAGACCAATGATCATGACTAATCCAGTTGGGAGTTCATACATTTTGTGCACGTTGTGTCGTGGTCTAGTATTGTCGAGTCATGGTTGTTCTTTTGTGTGTGATTGCTTTGTTCTCAACTTCGCTGGGTTTGGGACCATTTTGGGCATGGACTGGCTCAAGAGGTATGCGGCAAGAGTGAATTGCGAGAAGCTAGAGGTGAGGGTCGGAGATATGGAAGGGCGAAATGTGTTGATTAGATGTAAGCGCAAAGAGAGTGTCTTCGTGAGCTATCTATATTCGCTTGGGATTCCACAGGAAGACTTGTCATCTATGTTTTTCTCTAATGAGTATGAGGATGTCTTGACGAGGTCAAAGGGTAGCTGCTGCATCATGAGATCGAATTTAGGATCGATTTGGTTGAGGGTGCTAGACCAATCATTATGCCTCTTAGGCGGATGGCACCTAAGGAACAGTAACAGTTGGAGGTGCAAGTTCGTGACCTTTTAGAAAAAGGATCCATTCGGAGGAGTGTATCTGAAGAGGGGAAACAGGACATGCTTGCAACCAAGGCAGGCTCATTGAGATTGCCTGTGGACTATCATGAGCTGAACAGGGTGACCAAAAAGAACAAGTATACATTGCCTAGAATTGATGAATTGTTTGATCAGCTTCATGAAGCCAAAGTGTTTTCTCAGATGGATTTGGCAACAGGATTTCACCATTTGAGGGTGGTAAAGGATAGTGTGCCAATAGGACACCATCTGGTTTCTTTAAATGGTTGGTGACACCATTTGGGTTGAGCAACGCACCAACATATTTTGTGGATCTTATGAATAGGGTCTTCAGACATCAGTTGAATAAGTTCGTACTTGTGTTCGTGGATGACATTTTGCTCTACTCACGGAATGAAGAGGAACACAAGACACACTTGTGAGTGGTGTTGGAAATCTTGCAGATGCATCATCTAAGAGCCAAGTTTTTAAAGTGTCACTTCTGGAAAAGTGAAGTGAGGTTCTTAGGCCATGTAGTTTCTGGAAATAGGATAGCGGTTGACCCTACTAAAGTGGCAGCAATCCAGGACTGGGATAGACCTAAGAATGCGACGGATGTTCGTAGTTTCCTTGGGTTGGCTGGTAATTACCAACGGTTTATCAAGGATTTCCCTAAGATAGCTACACCATTAACAGGATTGACAAAGAAGAATCCAGTGTTCACATGGGATGCTAAGTGTGAGCAAGCGTTTGGAATCCTAAAGGAGAGACCAACGAGTACTCTTGTGTTGACCATTCCGAATGGGAAAGAAGAGATGGTGGTATACACCGATGCATGTGGCACTTGGCTTGGAGTAGTGCTAATGCTGAAGGAAAAGGTTGTGGCGTACAGAAGTCGACAGCTAAAGCCGCATGAGAGAAATTATCCAACTCGTGATTTAGAGTTGGCAGCGGTGGTGTTTGCTCTGAATATGTAGGGCATTACCTGTTGGGAGTTCGATTCGAGTTGTTTACGAATCATATGTCGTTGAAGTATCTTTTCTTCAAAAAGGATTTGAATCTTCGGCAGCAACAATGGTTTGATTTTCTAGCGTCATATGATTTTGGTATAGCTTATACTCCGGGCAAAGGTAACACAGTAGCAGATGTGTTGAGTCGAAGAAATGCAAGTTTAGGGGCTATGTTTTCGGAATGGAAGAGCCTCGAGTATTTGGCAAGGTTTGATTTCAGGCCAAGGTGCGAGTTGGAACCTGAAATGTTGGCAAGCTTATCGACAAGACCCACTTTTATCGAAAGGATTGGCGAAAGCCGAAAGCGAGATGTGAAGCTTGTCGAGTTTATCCAGAAACTAGAACCAGGAGAAAAAGTGTTTGAAGTCGATCGAGAAGGTTGGCTTGACGATTACTTGTTCCTGATATCGACGAATTGAGAGATGAGGTTATGAGAAAATGTCATCACTCGAAGTTGACGATTCATCCCGGTGGCAATAAGATGTATCAGGACATGAAGCGAGTATACTACTGGGAGGGGATGAAGCAAGATATTGGAAAGTTCATTTCCAAATGCATGAACTATCAGTTTGTGAAAGATGAACAGAAGAAGCCGAGTGGTTTACTTCAGCCATTGGAAGTCCCTACGTGGAAGTGGGAGCAAGTATCGATGGATTTTATCGATGGACTACCTAGAACCAGGGCACGAAACGAAGGGATTTGGGTCATCGTGGATCGCTTGACCAAAAGTACACAGTTCATTCTTGTCAAGACGACTAGGATAGCATCGAAATTGGTTGAACTTTATATGAAATGGATAGTTCGATTCCATGGTATCCCGAAGAGCATAGTGAGTGACCGAGATCCATTACTCACGAGTGGATTTTGGAAGGGTCTACAAGAAGCTTTGGGAACCAAGTTGTGTTTAAGTATGGCTTATCATTCCCAAACTGATGGTCAGACCGGGAGAGTCAATCAAGTTTTGGAAGATCTCTTGAGGGCTTGTGTGTTAGACTTCGGAGGATCATGGGAAGGCCATCTACATCTAGTTGAGTTTGCGTATAATAATAGCTACTAGTCGAGTATTGGGATGGCACCATACGAGGCGTTGTATAGTCAACCATGTAATTCTCTGGTGTGTTGGTTAGAAATTGGAGATAAGTAGATACATGGGTCTGAGATGATTAGAGAGACCTCGAATTGTATCGAGATCATTCGACAACGAATGAAGGCAGCCCAAGATAGTCAGAAGAGTTATGCTGACAAGCGTCGTAAGGACTTGGAATTCAACGTAGGAGATATGGTTTTCGTGAAGGTTTCACCGTTGAAGCATATGGTCAGATTCGTAAATAAAGGAAAGTTAGATCCTAGGTTCGTTGGACAATTTCCAATAGTTGAGCGAATTGGAAAGCTCGCATATAGATTGGAATTACCCGAGAAGATGTTGAGTGTGCATAATGCTTTATATGTGTCGTTTCTACGGAAGTTCGTGCATGATTCGAATGTGGTGGTATCTCCAGGGCATTACGAAGACCTAGAAATCGAGACCACAGTTACGAGACCTCGTAAGTCACTTCATTTTGTGGGGAATGACCCAAAACAGCTTAGGAGGAAGACGGTTAAGCTAGTCAAGGTATAATGGAGTCAAGATGGCAACGATTGTACGTGGGAGACGGAAGAGAGCATGAGGGTGACTCATCATGAACTCTTCGTCGGTAGGACCCTTTGATATCATATCATCATTGTATCTTGTTGTTGTTTGATAGAATTCCGCGTGCAAGGATAAGGCTATGGATGCATGGCTTGATGACCGCTAGTTTGGATGATAGAATTGGATTTTCATGGATGATAGGCATGCGGAATTGTTGTGATTGTTTGTGTTTGCTTGGAATTTCAAGGGCGAAATTCTTAAGGGAGGGAAAATGTAACAGCCCGCATTTTACGCGTTGGAAGATCATAAAACATTTTTATTTTATTCCCAGTGGGTTCGATCATTCTCATCTTTTAATTTGTTGTTTATGGGGATATGTGAAATGTCCATAATTTTTACCAATTTTTTTGTGACCATTTTCCCCCTATCAGTCTTGTAGAGGGCATAACTTTTGACTTAGGTCGAATTAGGTGGTGAGATCTGTGCCATTGGAAAGGAAATGATGATTGCCTTTCCGTAAAGTGGTTACGCTAGAGATTTGGCTCAGCGGTTTGGGAGGAATCGTTGTTTTAAGGTTTAATAGTTGGTTGTTCAGGTTTTTGAAACCTTAATGGGGTGATTTGGGGAGGCCCATTAGTGAGCTAGTGGAAGGGTATAAAAAGGGGGTGGGTGGTAAGAGAAATGGTTTAGTTTCTCTATTCTCTCATTTGGTGGCCTATGTTCCCCCTTCCTCTAACATCTTTCCACCATTAAAAATTAGAATCTAAGGAAGGAAACTGGAGAACTACACCAATGAAGGCTAGATCTACATCAATTGCAGCGAGAATTCATCGGATCAAGGGGTTTGTTGCGAAATGCTTGATATCCGGAATCTTATTTCATTGATTTTAGCTTGTTTTGGAGAATCAGTGATTTTTTGCATTTCTCACATGGATTCAATGAAGTATATGAATGTTTGATCATGTTTTTCACCAAATTCAAGTATTTTACCATGATCTATACCTTGACAAGTTCATTTTCATATGAATCACCCTATGATCTAGCTAGCATGTTTAAAACCGAGAATTCTTGTGCCATTTTACATGTTTATGCAAATTAGATCCGAAATTTAAATCATATGTTCATTTATTATGGTTTTCGGTGAATTTGCATAATTTGATGATAATTGTCATTTTCATGATGTTAGTGGTTCCATAACATGCTTATGATTGTATTTAATGAATTGGATGAGTTGATTTCGTCGATATAGTTATTTGGCAAAGTTTTGGTCGAAATTGGAGTGGATTGTGGCTGTACAGTGGACCGATCGGTTAGGACATTGTCTTGGGGAACAAGTTAGGGCCGATCGGTGGGTGTAAGGGGATCGACCGGTGGTTACCAGGGGAGGCCGACTGGTTAGTGATCCGGCGAGTTTGTATTACAAGGGAGGAGACCGATCGGTGGTCAGTAGGCATGACCGATCGGTAGGACAAGGCAGAAGATTGGTATCCAAGGGGGACCGGTCGGTAGAGAAAGTTAGAAGGTCGGGGTTCTGGGGAAGGACGTTCGATCAGTGCGATATGGTGTGGATTGACTGGTGTTAGGTGGAGTGGACCGATCAGTAGATGGGTGTGGTGCTCCAGGTGATCGATCGGCAGTAGGCTGATGAATATGTTGCTCAGGGAGGCCGACCGGTGGTAGTTTCTCAAGGAGGTCGACCGGTGGTTTTTGCTCAGGGTCAGTCGATCTTGTGAAGAATTGGCCGATCCGTATGTGACTAATTTAGGCTAGTTAATGATGGCTCGACTACTGATATTGAACCTTATACTGATTGTTGTTCGGCTCAATTATGTTATGACTTTGGTCGATATCCAGAAGGGAATGTTCGAAGTGTTGGATGCGTTCGTTGACAGGTATAGAACAACGAATGTGGTGGCAACTCAAAGGTCATAAGTTGGTGGATAATGGTTGCTCGAGAAGGTTGCTTGAGCTATAGTCATCAAGTTGGATGACTAGAGATGCGAAGGCTGAGAAATTATCGTTGTTGTAAGTTCTACCAGGCTCAATGTAGGGGTACAATAGGGGCACCCAAAAGACCGGAAGTTACTGGTCGAGTACCCTGGTTATCGTTGAAAGGCCTAGTTGTCAAGGTTAGACATAACGAGTTTATGCTAGAACTGGGGTTACAATTAGCCTTTGACATATGGAAAGATTGGCCGTCATACGATTAATGATGGTTTCAAAGCAGGATTGGAAGTGATATCCAGAGTCAGTCATGGATGTTTGGTTTCTCTGTATGTACCGTCTCATGTAGATTGTCCAACGTCGGAAGAAATGTTCCTTGGGTGCTTGTCTGATATTGGTTTAGTCCTCTAGGGCTTGTGCTAGAGGGATGTTGAACTCGATTAGGATGGTTCACATGAGATATATAATCTGGATGTCATGAGTACTTTACCACGATTGAATGGGTGTTCTGGTTTCCATGGTTGAATTGTTTAATGTAAAGGATATCTTTGTCCGATGTAGGGAAGACGAGAGTTGAGTTCTTCTCTGGTGTTTGGTAGATTGGTTTGTTAATCCACCTATTCTCATATACTCTATTGATGAAGTTTGTTAATTGTTTTATCGCTCACTAAGACTGTTGTCTGACTCAAGGTTTATATTTCCTCTTATTACCTTGGGTTGTTCATCCGTTAGTGGATGGATAGTCTGAGTAGCAGGTGACAAGTGATAGCTTGTTGAGACGATGATGTTGATCGATGACGATCAGGAGGCTTGCGTACCAGTTTATTACTGTCTAGTATTTGTTTCCTTTATTTTCTTTTCTGAGTGCTGTAGTGAGGCAACTTTGTATAAACACTATTTCCAAGTGTACGGATATTACTTTCCGGTTGTATGAAAATCTAGTGTTTTCGGATTCACTATTAGTACCTATTGTATATGTTTTATTATATTTTATCCTTGTGCCGTGAGTTACGACAGGTTCCGACGATGTTGTTTACCTATGATTATCGTCCATAGCTGTGTGGCACACTTTTTAGTGCATTATTCCTCTTGTGCACAGGTTGTGGGCGATCGTCACATTTGGTATCGGATCTAGGTTAACGATATTTTCTAAAGTTCTAAGACGTAATCACGTATGAGAGACGTACTTGTAGATTTCAATTGGATGCATACTATATATATTAGCATATATAGTAGTAGAGGTAGTTTTCCTTTGGAAGTTTTTCTTGAAAGTGGCTAATTATTCTAACTTGCAGATTTAAAATGAGTAGAAGAACATCAAAACAGGCTGCTAGGGGAGCTACTATGGGAGTGGGAAATGGTGGTGAACCGGACTACCCTACCATGTTTGAAGCCATGATTGAGGCGTTCATGTGAATGGTGCTCGCTCCAGTGGTAGCTATGGTAGACGTAGGAGTTCAGTTGCCTAGTGTTGTGGATTTCGAGAAGCTATGAAAAGATTTTACATCTCTATGAGGAAAACCGTTTAAAGGAACTGAGCCAGCTGAAGAGGTTCAGAGGTGGATGGATTCTTATGTTCGAATATTTGGATACTTGGGATTGGATGGTTCAACAAGGTGAAAGCTTGCATCAAGGCAACTGCAAGGCAGGGCCATTTAATGGTGGAATTATGTTACACTCGAGACTCCAAAAGATAAGATTTCATGGGAGCAAGTCCAGGCTAAGTTTGAAGCAAAATTTATCTCCATAGCTCAGAAATCTGCTCTATACAAGAAATTTGTGGAATTGTAGCAGAATGGCAGACCAGTTCTAGACTACATTTCTGATTTCGAGACCCTATCCAAATATGCTCGTTCATACATTGATACACCCTATCAAAAGAACGAGAAGTTCATTATGGGTCTGGATACCTATATTGAAAGGTCGTTGATGGATCATCTTGACGATACATTTGAGAAGATTATTGAAAAAGCTGTTTGTCATGAGAGCTTGTTCCCTAAAGAGTCCAATGTTGTTGCTGCAACCAAAGAAGTTCAGAAACCATAATAAGGTGGTAATAATAAGAAGAGGAAGAAGCAACAGCAGAATGGAAAGGATGGTCAGAAGAAATCTAAGATTGAGGTTGTTTCCATTAACTGCCAACAGAAGGGCCATTACTCGAATAAGTGTAAGAATCCCAAAGCCGAGAAGTGCTTAAAGTGTGGGAAGCCTGGGCATCAGAAGAAAGACTGCCCAGAATCAGCTAAAGGCAAGCAGGTTGTGAAGGAATATGCTTTGGAAGCCATGCCAACTTATTTAAGAGCTCCTACTGCAAAGGAGAAGGGAAAAGGTGTTGTTGTTCAAGGTACTCTTTCTATTCAAGGTTTTTCAGTTCGCGTGCTTTTTGATACTGGAGCATCTCATTCATTCATTTACAATGAGCTTGTGTGCCATTTGTGTTTGGAACCTAAAATTTGTGATAGACCATTGATCGTGCCTAATCCAGTTGGGCGTTCGTCCAGTTTGTGCATGTTGTGTCATGGTCTAGTGTTGTCGAGTCATGGTTTCTCTTTTGTGTGTGACTGCTTTATTCTTTACTTCGCTGAGTTTGGGATCATTTTAGGCATGGATTGGCTCAAGAGGTATGCGGCAAGAGTGAATTGCAAGAAGCTAGAGGTGAGGGTCGGAGATATGGAAGGGGGAACGGTGTTGATTAGATGTAAGCGCAAAGAGGTGTCTTCGTTAGCTATCTATATTCGCTTGGGATTCCACAGGAAGACTTGTCATATGTGCTGATCGCTAATGAGTATGAGGATGTCTTTGACGAGGTCAAAGGGTTAGCGCCGCATTGTGAGATCAAGTTTAGGATCGATTTGGTTGAGGGTGCTAGACCAATCGTTATGCCTCTTAGGTGGATGGTGCCTAAGGAACAGTGAGAGTTGGAGGTGCAAGTTCGTGACCTTTTGGGAAAAGGATTCATTCAGAGGAGTGTATCCGAATGGGGGAAACCAGTCGTGTTTGCAACTAAGGCAGATGCCTCATTGAGATTATGTGTGGACTATCGTGAGTTGAACAAGGTGACTAAAAAGAACAAGTATTTGTTGCCTAGAATTGATGACTTGTTTGATTAGCTTCACGAAGCCAAAGTGTTTTCTCATATGGATTTGGCAACGAGATTTCACCATTTGAGGGTGGCAAAGGATAGTGTGCCAAAGACTGCTTTTAAGACACCACTCGATTTTATCGAATGGTTGATGATGCCATTTGGGTTGACCAACGCACCATCGTATTTTGTGGATCTTATGAATATGGTCTTCAGAGATCAGTTGGATAAGTTTGTACATGTGTTCGTGGATGACATTTTGGTCTACTCACGGAATGAGGAAGAAGATAAAACGCACTTGAGAGTGGTGTTGGAAATCTTGCGGAAGCATCAGCTAAGAGCTATGTTTTCAAAGTGTCACTTCTGGAAAAGTGAAGTGAGGTTCTTTGGCCATGTAGTTTCAATGGGATAGCGGTTGACCCCGCTAAAGTGGCAGCAATTCAGGACTGAGATAGACCTAAGAATGTGACGAATGTTCGGAATTTCCTTGGGTTAGCTGGTTATTACCGACGGTTTATCAAGGATTTCTACAAGATAGCTGCAATGTTGACAGGATTGACAAAGAAGAATCCAGTGTTCACATGGGATGCAAAGTTTGAGCAAGTGTTTGGAATCCTAAAGGAGAGACTAATGAGTACTCCTATGTTGACCGTTCCAAATTGAAACGAAGAGATGACGGTATACACCGATGCATGTAGCACTAGGCTTGAAGCAATGCTAATGCAGAAGGATAAGGTTGTGGCCTACGCGAGTTGATAGCTAAAGCCGCATGAGAGAATTTATCAAAGTCATGATTTAGAGTTGGCGGCGGTTGTATTTGCTCTGAAGATGTGGAGGCATTACCTGTTGGAAGATCAATTCGAGTTGTTTAAGGATCGAAAGTCATTGAAGTATCTTTTCTCCCAAAAGGATTTGAATCTTCGGCAGCAATGATGGTTTGAGTTTCTGGCGTCGTATGATTATTGTATAGCCTATACTCCAGGCAAAGGTAACGTAGTGGCAGATGCGTTGAGTCGAAGACACGCAAGTTTGGGGGTAATGTTTTCGGAATGGAAGAGCCTCGAGTATTTGGCAAGGTTTGATTTCAGGCTAAGGTGCGAGTTGGAACCTAAAATGTTGGCAAGCTTATCGATAAGACCCACTCTTATCGAAAGGATTGGCGAAAGCCAAAAGTCAGATGTGAATCTAGTCGAGTTTATCCAGAAACTGGAACCATGAGATAAAGAGTTCGAAGTCGATCGAGAAGGTTGGCTTCGAAAGCAAGGGCGAATAGTTGTTCCTGATATCGACGGATTGAGAGATGAGGTTCTGAGAAAATGTCATCACTCGAAGTTGACGATTCGTCCCGGTGGCAATAAGATGTATCAGCACATAAAGTGAGTATATTACTGGGAGATGAACAAGCGAGATATTGGAAAGTTCATTTCCAAATGCATGAACTGTTAGTTGGTGAAAGCTGAACAGAAGAAGTCGAGTGGTTTGCTTCAGCCATTGGAAGTCCATACGTGGAAATGGGATAAAATATCGATGGATTTTATCGATGGACTACCTAGAACCAGGACAGGAAACGAAGGGATTTAGGTCATCGAGTATTGGGATGGCACTATACGAGGCTTTGTATGGTCAACCGTGTAATTCTCTGGCATGTTGGTTAGAAACTGGAGATAAGTTGATACTAGGGCCAGAGATGATTAGAGAGACCTCGGATTGTATCGAGATCATTTGACAACGAATGAAGGCAGCCCAAGATTGTCAGATGAGTTATCCGTACAAGCGTCGTAAGGACTTGGAATTCGACATGGACGATATGGTTTTCATGAAGGTTTCACCATTGAAGCATATAGTTAGATTCAGAAATAAAGGAAAGTTAGCTCCTAGGTTCATTGGACCATTTCCGATAGTCGAGCGAATTGGAAAGCTCGCATATAGATTGGAGTTACCCGAGAAGATGTTGATGTGCATAATGTTTTCCATGTGTCGGTTCTATGGAAGTTCGTGCGTGATTCGAATGTGGTGGTATCTCCAGAGCAGTACGAAGACCTAGAAGTCGAGACCGCAATTACGAGACCTCGTAAGCCACTTTGTGTTATGGGGAATGAAAAACATCTTAGGAGGAAGACGGTTAAGTTAGTCAAGGTACAATGGAGTGAAGATGGCGACGATTGCATAGGAGACGAAAGAGAGCATGAGGGTGACTCATCCATAACTCTTCAACGGTAGGGTCCTTTGATATCGTATCATCATTATATCATTGTATCTTGTTGTTGTTTGATAGAATTCCACGTGTTAGGATAAGGGTATGGATGGATGACTTGATGATTGCTAGTTTGGATGATAGAATTGGCTTTTCATGGATGATAGGCATACAGAATTGTTGTGTTTGCTTGGAATTTCAATGGAGAAATTCTTAAGGGGGGAGAATGTAACAGCCCGCATTTTACGTATTGGAAGATCGTAAAATATTTTTATTTTATTCCCAGAGGGTTGGATCATTCTCATCTTTTAATTTGTTGTTTATGGGGATATGAGAAATGTCCATAATTTTTACCAATTTTGTTTGTGACCATTTCCCCCTCCCAGTTTTGTACAGGGCATAACTTTTGACTCAGGTCGAATCAGGTGGTGAGACCTGTGCCATTGGAAATAAAATGATGATTGTCTTTCCATAGAGTAGTAACATTAAAGATTTGGCTCAGTGATTTGGGAGGAATCGCTGTTTTAAGGTTTAACAGTTAGCTATTCAGATTTTTGAAGCCTTAATGGGTGGATTTGGAGAGGCCCGTTAGTGGGCTAGTGGAAGGGAATAAACAGGGGGTGGGTGGTATGAGAAATGGTTTAGTTTCTCTATTCTCTCATTTGGTGGCCTATGTTCCTCCTTCCTCTAACATCTTTCCACCATTAAAAATCAAAATCTAAGAAAGGAAATTTACATCAGTTGAAGCTAGAATTCATCGGATCAAGGTGTTTGGTGCAAAGTGCTTGCTGTCCGTAATCTTATTTTATTGATTTTATCTTGTTTTGGAGAATCAGTGAGTGATTTGCATCTCTCACATGGATTCAATGAAGTATATGAATGTTTGATCATGTTTTTCATCAAATTCAAGCGTTTTACCATAAATCTATAGCTTGACAAGTTCATTTTCATATATATCACCCTATGATCTAGTTAGCATGTTTAAAACCGATAATTCTTATGCCAATTTACATGTTTATGCGATTTAGATTCGAAATTTCGATCATATGTTCATTTTTATGGTTTTTGGTGAATTTGCATAATTTGATGATAATTGTCATTTTCACGATATTAGTGGTTCCATAACATGTTTATGATTGTATTTGATGAATTGAATGAGTTGATTTCGTTGATATAGTTGTTCAACGAAGTTTTGGTCGAAATTGGAGTGGATTACGACTGTACAGTGGAACGATCAGTCAAGACATTGTCTTGGGGGATAAGTTAGGACCGGTCGGTGGGTGTTAGGGGATCGACTGGTGGGTGCTAGGGAAGGCCGACCAGTCAGTGCTCCGATATGTTTGTATTCCAAGGAAGGAGACCGATCGGTGATCAGAAGGCATGACCGATCGGTAGGACAAGGTAGAAGATTGGTGCTCCAAGGGGGACCGATCGGTAGAGCAAGTTAGAAGGTCGGGGTTCTGGGGAAGGACGATCGATCAGTACGATATGTTGTGGACTAACGATGTTAGGTGGTGTGGACCGATCGGTAGATGGGTGTGGTGCTCCAGGTGACCAGGAGGCTAACGAATATGTTGCTCAGGGAGGCCGATCGGTGATAATTGCTCAGGGAGGCTGACTGGTAGTTATTTCTCAGGGTCGGTCGATCATGTGAACGATTGGTCGATCGGTATATGAGTAATTTAGGCTAGTTAATGATGGTTCGACTGCTGATATTGAACCTTATATTGATCGAAGTTCGGTTCAATGATGTTATGACTTCAATGGATATCTAGGCAGGAATGTTCGAAGTGTTGGATGTGTTCGTTGATCTGTGTAGAACGACGAATGTGGTGGCAAATCAAAGGTCGTGAGTTGGTGGATAATGTGCTCAAGAAATTATCGTTTCTGTAAGTTCTAGCAGGCTCAAAGCAGGGGTACAATGGATGCACCCAAAAGACCGAAAGGTTGCTGGTTGAGTACCCTGGGTATCGTTGAAAGGCCTAGTTGTCAAAGTTGTACATAAGGAGTTTATGCTAGAACTAGGTTTACCATTAGCACTTGACATATTGCAAGGTTGACTGTCATACGATTAACGATGGTTTCAAAGCAGGATTGGCAGTGATAGCCAGAGTCAGTCATGCATGTTTGATTGTTTAGTTTCTCTGTTTTTACCATCTCATGTAGATTGTCCAATGTCGGAGGAGATGTTCCTTCGGTTTTTGTCTGATATTGGTTTAGGCCTCTGGGGCTTATGCTTGAGGGATGTTGAACTCGATTAAGGTGGTTCACATGAGATGTATAATCTGGATGTCATGAGTGCTTTACCATGATTGAATGGGTGTTCTGGTTTCCATGGATGAATGGATGAATTGTTTAATGTAAAGGCTATCACTGTCCAATATTGGGAAGATAAGAGTTGAGTTCTTCTCTAGTGTTTGGTAGATTGGTTAGTTAATCTACCTATTCTCATATACTCTATTGATGAAGTTTGTTAACTGTTTTATCGCTCACTAAGACTATTGTCTGACTCAAGGTTTTATGTTTCCTCTTATTACCTTGGGCTGTTCATCCGGTTGTGGATGGGCAGACTGAATAACAGGTAACGGGTGATAGCTTGGTGAGACAATGATGCTAATCGATGACGAGCAGAAGGCTTGCATACCAATTTATTATTATCTAGTATTTGTTTCCGCTGTTTGCTTTTTTGAGTGTTGTATAAACACTATTTCCAAGTGTATGGATATTACTTTCCGATTGTATGGAAGTCTAGTGTTTTCTGCTCACTGTTACTACATGTTGTGTATGTCCTATTATATTTTATCCTTGCGCTGTGCGTTACGACGGGATACGATGATGTTGTTTACCTATGGTGATTGTCCATAGCTGCCTAGCACACTTTTCAGTGCATTATTCCTCTTGTTAGTACAGGGGTTGCGGGCGGTTGTTACCTAAGTGATAATAGATAATCTGCCCTAAAATAAATAAGCAGAGTAAGCCTTAAGTGATTGTAGGGCAGTCCGCCTCATAAATTTATGTGTTTGATTGCGTGTTGAATTGAGTAGACATAATATGAAGAATTTATACTACCAAATATAGGAAATAGACATTCCTTAAACTTATGTGATTGTCATTCACTTGAACTTTATGTTCCAACCTCCCTCCTCTTAACATAAACAGGCTAGTAGGTGGGAACGCTAGGGATCGGTGATGCTTTGGAGATGGATCCCGCCGGTGGAGGCTTTTAGTTATTTATGGCAGTATTATTATTGTATTATTGGGATAGTTATTGATGTACCTTTTATTGCTTAAGACTCGTTGTAACTGGCATTTATGATGGTTTTAATTATGGTACATCTATTTTGAGATGTTATATTTTATCCCTTACGTTGTGTGAGACTCTAATTTCATTTTAGATTGTTTTGATATCTATTTAAGTATTTCCTTATAGGAACCAAAGATCCTCTTAGAATAACTCTTAGTTCCGATGGGTATTTTCTAGGTCAGAATTTAGGACCGTTTCGGGTGGGTTGTTCTATATAAGTCTCATGGAAAAATATTACATATAAGTCTTATGGAAAATTTCAGAATTTTAAAAAGTTCATATTTCGTCATTTCCAAATGTTATTATTTAATTTTACATTAATTAATCGCTTAAAAATGCAAGATTCCATTAGGAATTTCGTCCTCTAAATTCGATGTGGGTTGGATAATGTAAACTTTTGCACATCCATTCTGCACTAACAATTATTTAGTGTACATCCAATTTTGCAACCATCTGTGCAATTGTGAAGAGTGCATCACATTACACATAACGTGCATCGACAAAATTTTATTAGGGTACTCCTATACGAATGCTTCATTTTTTAAATCCTTTTACAAAATATGATGCAAACATCATAAATATATTGGTAGTTCTATGTGAATGAAACTTTCAAAAATCAAAACTAAGTTTTCTTCCAATTTCCCCCACTCGTCTACTGAGTAGAAGCATAGTTCAATGAATATTGATCTAAATTTAACATCCAAAGTCGTAACACGCCTTTACAAGCTTCCAAATTTAGGAAAACTAAAATTTCTAAATCTAATTTCTTACAATTGTAAAAAGGTTACAATGTAAAATTTCATATTTTCATCTTTCTTCTATTCCCTTTTCCTGTACACTGAAACCTTCTGTTGTGCCCCCACTATATTCCCAAGTTTTCCTAATACAGTTTGCTTAAGTTGAACCTTCACTTTTAGAATTAAAAAAAAATCGATTTTAAAATTCACTCTTTAAGGTTTCTTAAAAATCTTCTTATTTATCAACCAAGTAGAATCATCTATAATAGGTTATTACATTTTTAGTGTTCCATTTTATGGTGATTTATTTATATCATTGCCAACTGTTATATTTAAATTTTAAGTTATAATTTGCGTACTCATTGTTAGCCTAAGGTCATTTCTTCGGTTCTTTCATATTTAAATGGAAAATGTTATTGGAAGTTAACCTCTCTCTCATTTTCTTTCTTCTCAACTCAAGTTTATCATTCTACGATTTATGGGTATTGATCATTGTCTGCTAGCCTTTCTTAGTCTCATTCTTTAACCCTCCCATAAGTATAACCCAAAAATTGTGGAGTTCTACCTTAGTACCCCATTTATGGTCCATATACATATCGTGATAATATTGTTAGGCTCTGTCAATTGTCCTTCACAATCATCAGTGATCTTTTATTACTATTTTCAATATAGTTTTATTCCTTTTTCCCCGTCTTATTTAGGCCCTAATCATATATGCTCCATATTTATTTTTTTGGTTTGATGTTTATTTGATTTTCATTTTAAAGTTAAAGCTACGAAACTTCTTTTTTAAAAGGTTATTCATTTCGCCAAATCATTCTTCTCAAAGATATCATTTCAAAATATTTCTCAAAATTTTGAAAAGTGTTATAGATAAAATCAACTATCCTCCTATTAATTTTATTGGCCGTTATATGCTTATAACCAACAAATATTAGCAAAGCCTTATTCTATCATCAAAGGGGAACTTCCAAAAAGATAAGCAATTAAATGCGCATAACTAAGGGAAAATGTGTTTCCTTTGTTAAGCCTTTTTTTCTTAGATTTTTTACTACAGCCAATCAATTGCTGCATTTTTTTAAATATGTTCTAAGGATTACTCACTTCAATGCATTGTTACTACATTCTCTCTCTCTCTCTCTCTCTTTTTAAAAGAAATTACTAGCTCTAACTTTCTATGGATCTTTTTAAAGGTGGCTTTGTATTTTATGTAAAGTGACAAAGAATTCTTTTTCGTTTCTTTGTTCAAATACATAGTACAAAATATAGTGTTTTCCTATGTTTCGTACATCCCATTCGCTACATATACATTCCTTATTTCTTCAACAAAAATATATTTACATACAACTCCATTGATTCAAAAAAAATTGTAGTTCTTCCCATTCCAATGAATTAAAGAGTGTCATAACTCACCGTACTTACCAAAAAAAGAGGATTTTCTTTTAAAGGACAAACTTTGAATTTTTTTTGGTGAAAAGTATAGGAAGTTTCAAATAAGGGAGAATGACACATTAACACTAAAGGTGGAATTCAATGGGCCGACTAACTTTTTTCCATTTACACTATATTTTGGTCTTCTCACCAAATTATAAACTTTACACATTTTTCACCAAATTTTTTTGTTAAATTTGTCCTTCTCCCTATTTTCCACTCAAAGAAATTATTGTCATTACCATAAATTAGCATAGTCACTTATGATTTAATTACCAACCTAAAACTTTTTTTAAATATTGTACTCAATTCCAAATTCCTACTACCTTTTTCTTTGAAAAGAATAGGTTATCTAAACTTCCTTTTAAAAATTCCTGTAGTCATCCTACTTATATTGTCTAACATCATGAAAGTATAAATTTTTAAAAGAGGATTTTCATTTAAAGGACAAACTTTGCAAAAAAAATTGGTGAAAAGTATGGAAAGTTTCAAAATTAGGGAGAAGGACACATTTACACTAAATGTGGAATTCACAGGGTCCACTTTATTTTTTTTCCATTTACACTAACATTTGTCCTTGTCACTAAATTCTAAACTTTCCACACTTTTTGCCAAAAAATTTGTTAATTTTGTACTCCTCCCTATTTTCCACTTTTTAAAACAAATTTACATTTTTATTTCTCATTGAAATCATTCAGAAAAAATTAACACTTATGAGAATTCAAAAGCATTAATTTCATTTTAAATTCATTATTTTAAAATCATTCATTTCTAAATTTCATATATGTTGGGATAGACTCAAAGTGGGATTACAGTCTACTTTTCCTTCATAAATGCTTACTTTCCAATTCCTATGATTCTTAAAAGTATTCTTCTCTAAAGATCATATATCATTCTTCTGTACTAAATCTGTTTCCTTTTAATAAAGTACAATTTTTTTCTCATTCTGCTTATGAAATTTCTATATTCCTACTGCTTGTATATGGACATTCAACTATTTTATCAATAAATAAACTTATTTTATCATGCAAGCGCGTTTTCGAAATTTGGATTGTCGAAACCAACTCGACTTGCTAACTAATCGTATAGTCATGTACCTAAACATTGTAGAGATCAAGCCAAGCGATCGAGTTTCAAATTCGACAACGTTTTCAAAAACTAACTTGCATGGCCGCATGCCCAAAATATATCATTTTGATCATGTTTTATTATTAACTCTGATCATATCATGAAAAATCATGTGCAAACATGTAAGCACATGTGTGGCACTATGCGACAACAACTCGTTTACATCATGACGTAGGCGGAAATCGACAACTAACATTTAATTTCTTGAATCAGTAGGAATTAGACACACACCTGAGCAACTTGACAGCATTTCCTGTCCGAGTAATCGGGATCACCAACAACGCTATAACTGCAAGTTCATAAAAGCAAGCTTCGACAAAGCGCCTAAATACTCGAAGATGGTGTACTCACAACAATGTGCTACTCAACGTAAGGGTCGCAACCAATCACTCAACATGACTTAGAGATCTTTTCAGTTGCCAGAAATACTTGTCTCGACTCAAAGCATGTCATGTTAACACAAGACATCCTTTGGAGGGAAAGTGTTAACCGGGTTTTTATCCCGATTACCAAAAGTAGTGTAGGCCTACATAATGTTGCTCATCGTATGGTTAATATGCCTATAAGAGTTGCCAAAACACCCATGTACAAAGCGCGGATGGAGTCGCATAAGTATAGTCCTTTTGGCCCGTCGATACAGTTCAAAATAGCTTAGTACCTCAGGATCAATAGGAGGCATTTCGTATCCTGAACCACTCCTCCCAACTTCATATTGTTGAAAAATTGGGGATTGATTTTGCAGCGGAATATCACAGATCTGAACCCTAATTTATGAAATCGAACGTAATGAAATCAAAAACATGTACCTTTCTTTGTGAATCGTTGAATCGAATGAACCCTAGCTCCGAAATCTTTGATTGAATATTCAGATCCGATCGAACCGAGTGTCTGAAATCAAACACCTCTATCGGAATCCACAAGTGTAGCTTTCAATCTCGACAATCGAAATCAAATACTAGAGTTTTGGTACTAGCCGAAGTAATTTTGAGTGAGATCTAGGGTATTGGAAATTCTCGATTACGTTTTTTTTAAGGATTAAAACTATTAAACGATGCGGCCCTTTATTCCTTTATAAAGAAAACGATGTGAGATATTTCCATTACCCTCTTACCCGTTCATTATTTTAAATTAAAAGAATTTGTCAAACTAATTTGATTTAATTTAAATAATCACTCCATTTGCAACACTTATAAGTGTGACCCAATAGGTTGTTGTAGCGTTGGCAACAATTTAAACATTTAAACCGTAAATAGTGAGCGGCATCTAGTAATACATCACTGCTACCCAAGCTACAACAATATCAATGATTCGATATGACCTTTGTGAATAGTGTATCAATATAATTTAATCCTTTTAACCGTTATATCCTAGATTAAACTGAAGGCACGGATCGTATCATCCTCTTTATAATTTAATCTGTTTTCTTGATCAATGAGTAGACTGTACAGAACAAATCGATATTTGAGCACGGCCACGCATTTCACAGTCTCACTCAATCAAGAGGCCCAAGGATATCACTACGAATATATCGTGGGGTTAAATTCCATCTAGATCATTCATAATTTATATTCGATTCTAGATATATCCAATAATCACCGTTATCATTACTCTGTTACGAAATAACTTTAGATGATATCAAAACATAAATATCTTCGAATAAAATTATAATGATTTCAGGTCTGAGGACCATTATATCACTATCACTATGAGAACAACTTATGATACTGTATATTCCATGTAGTTATCTCACGGTGGGTCAGTCCAATACGTTATTCTCTAATACGTATTTATATCTTGACTTTAATGTCACGTATATTAACGATCAATGACATGTGATCATCAGTCAATCAATATACTAGTCTCAACGCTTTATTGTTGTCCTGTTATGAACAATAAAACTCAACTAGGGACATTTAAGAATTATAATACTTGACATGTCATATAATCTCAAGTTCAGTCATACTCGAACTATATAATCTCGTATTATTATTCCAAGGACTTCTATTATATTTATATTTATATTACGCAGTAAATATAAAACAACAGAACATTTTATTCCAAATAAAACATAACAATAACAATGTTATTATTATTCACATCTAACAGATTGCCTCTAGGGCACAAAATCTAACAATCTCCCACTTGCACTAGAGCCAATCACTCATGTATCGAATACCCATGAAACTAGTGTGACTATCATTCTTCTGCTGCGATAAAGCTTTAGTCAATGGGTCTGCAACGTTATTATCCGTTGGGACTTTGCAGATATGTATGTCTCCTCTGTCAACAATTTCACGGATGAGATGGTATCGCCGAAGTATGTGTTTGGATCGTTGATGTGATCTAGGTTCCTTAGCCTGAGCAATGGCCCCATTGTTGTCACAATAAAGATCTATTGGATCAACAATGGATGGAACAACAGAAAGTTCATAGATGAACTTCTTAATCCAAACAGCTTCCTTAGCAGCTTCTGAAGCAGCAATGTATTCAGCTTCCATGGTCGAATCGGCGATTGTTTCTTGCTTTGAACTTTTCAAGCTAACAGCAGCACCATTCAGGAAAAACACATAACCCGACTGTGACTTGAAGTCATCTTTATCAGTCTGGAAACTAGCGTCTGTGTAACCTTTTACCATTAATTCCTCTTCGCCTCCATATATCAAGAATGAATCTTTAGTCCTTTTCAGGTACTTAAGAATGTTCTTGACGGCTGTCCAGTGACTTTCACCTGGATCTGATTGGAATCTACTTGTCATACTTAAAGCATACGAGACATCTGGATGAGTACACAACATTGCATACATGATTGATCCAATTGCCGAGGCATAAGGGATCATCTTCATGCGTTCCTTATCATCTGATGACTTAGGACATTGAGATCTAGAAAGTGATGTACCATGTGATATGGGTACATATCCTTTCTTTGCCTCTTGCATGCCAAATCTTTTTAGCACTTTATCAATGTATGTACTCTGACTTAGGCCTATTAACTTTCTTGATCTATCTCTATAGATCTTAATTCCTAAAATATAGGATGCCTCGCCTAAGTCTTTCATTGAGAAACTTTTTCCCAACCATGTCTTTATCGCTTGTAATGAATCAACATTATTCCCAATAAGCAATATGTCATCCACATATAATATTAGGAATATAATGTTACTCCCACTAATTTTCTTATACACACAAGGTTCATCTTCGTTCTTAGTGAAGCCAAACTTTTTGACTGTTTCATCAAAACGAAGATTCCAACTTCGAGATGCTTGTTTCAATCCATATATGGATCGTTGCAGCTTACATATCTTTCCAGCTTCCTTTGGATTGACAAAACCTTCAGGCTGTGTCATGTACACATCCTCGATAAGATTCCCATTAAGGAATGCGGTTTTGACATCCATCTGCCAGATTTCGTAATCGTAAAAGGCTGCAATTGCAAGCATAATCCTAATGGACTTAACCATTGCCACTGGGGAGGAGGTTTCATCATAATCAACACCTTGAACTTGTTTGAAACCTTTTGCCACCAATCGGCCTTTATAGGTTTGTACTTTACCATCCATGTCGGTTTTCTTCTTGAAAACCCATTTACACCCGATTGGTTTTACCCCATCAGGTGGATCAACCAGAGTCCATACTTTGTTGGTATACATGGAATCCATTTCAGATTTCATGGCTTCAAGCCATTTCTCAGATTCTGGCCCATTCATAGCATCTTGGTAAGTAGTGGGCTCATCTTGATCTATGAGCATTACGTCTCCTGTTTGAGTTACTAGATATCCAATATATCTATCGGGCTCATGACGTATTCTACCAGATCTACGAATGTCTTGTGTAATTTGAGCATCTTCAGTTTCCGCAACAGTTTGTGGTTCTTGCTCAATTTCAAGATTAGGTTCAATATCATCTTGTGGTTCTCGAATTTCATCGAGTTCTACTTTATTTCCATTAGAATTTTTAAAGACTAGTTCCTTTTCCATGAAAACACCAAATCGAGCAATAAACACTTTATTCTCAGATGGTTTGTAGAAATAATATCCTTTTGTTTCCTTTGGATATCCCACAAAATAACATTTATCTGATTTGGGTCTTAGCTTGTCAGAAATGAGAGGTTTAACATAAGCCCCACATCCCCAAATCTTCATAAAAGAGACAACGGGATTTCTCCCAGTCCATATCTGATATGGTGTCTTTTGAACCATTTTAGTGGGTACTCTATTAAGTATGAATGCAGCTGTTTCAAGGGCATGACCCAAAAACTTATTGGAAGATCTGTATGACTCATCATCGATCGTACCATATCTAATAAGGTGCGATTTCTCCTTTCCGAAACACCATTCCATTGTGGTGTCCCCGGCGGAGTGAGTTGTGATACAATTCCACATTCTTTCAGATAGTCATTAAACTCTTGGCTTAAATATTCTCCTCCCCGATCTGTTCGAAGAGTTTTTATATTCTTACCAAGTTGATTTTGAACTTCATTCTTGAATTCTTTGAACTTTTCAAAGGATTCGGATTTGTGTTTCATAAGATACTCATATCCATATCTGCTGAAATCATCAGTAAATGTAATGAAGTAATAAAACCCGCCTCTAGCCGATGTGCTCATTGGACCACATACATCACTATGTATAAGTTCCAATACATCTTTAGCCCGTTCACCGTGTTTAGTAAAAGGAGCTTTTGTCATCTTGCCTAATAAACAAGATTCACATTGTTCAAATGATTCTAAATCAAATGAATTCAAAATTCCATCTTTATGGAGCTTTGATATGCGTTTCTCGTTTATATGGCCTAGACGACAGTGCCAAAGGTACGTTGGATTTAAATCATTTGATTTAATCCTTTTGGTATTAATGTTATAAACTGGCATATCAAAATTAAGAACATAGAGACCATTAACTAACTGTGCACTTCCATAAAATATCTCGTTCAAATAAAATAAACAGCATCTGTCCTTTATTATAAACGAAAATCCTAACTTGTCCAAACAAGAAACAGAAATAATATTTGTTTTGATCGAAGGCACAAAATAACAATCTTCTAATTTTAAAACTAATCCAGTTGGTAAGGACAAGTGGCAGCTTCCTATGGCTAATGCGGCAACTTTTGCTCCATTCCCCACACGTAAGTCCACTTCCCCTTCTGCCAAGTCTCTACTCTTTTGCATTTCCTGCAAATTGACACAGATATGTGATCCACATCCAGTATCTAATACCCATGATGTTGAAGTAGATAAATTGACATATATAACATTTATACCTGAATTAGGCGAAGTCAAACTTCCCTTCTTCTTCTTTAGTTCTTCCAAATAAGCATAACAGTTACGTTTCCAGTGGCCTGGCTTTCCGCAGTGGTGACAATCACCTTCTTTGGGAACCCCTCCTTTAGGCTTTGACCTCTTTTTGAAACTGGTCTTATTAGCAGTCTTCTTAAGCTGCTTTTTCTTATTCTTGCCCTTGCCTTTGGGTTTAGCAGTCTCATTTTGTACCATCATCATGGCACCCGGTTCTGCCTTTTTCATGTTATTCTCAGCAGTTCTCAACATGCTCAATAACTCAGTCAAGGGCTTCTCAATCTCATTCATGAGATAGGTCATGATAAATTGAGAATACTTACTATTTAATGATTGGAGCACAAGATCAGTTTGAGCTTCCGGTGTCAAAGGAAACCCTAACCTCTCGAGATACTCTATATAACCAATCATCTTCAGTACGTGTGGACCAACGGGCTCTTTTTCACCCATCTTGCAGTGATACAGTGCTTTGCTCGTGTCATACCTTTCTTGACGAGCATGCCCTTCGAACAACTTCTTAAGGTGTTCGATCATATCATAAGCATCCATGAACTCGTGTTGCTTCTGAAGCACCGGATTCATGGTTGCCAGCATAAGACAGCTAACATCAAGAGCATCGTCTTGATGTTTCTTATGAGCATTAATCTCTGCACGGGGTGCAGTACTTGGTGGTGCCTCTGGAACAAGCCCATCAAGTACATACAACTTCCTTTCTTGCTTGAGGACAATCCTCAAGTTACGGTGCCAATCTAGGAAATTTATTCCATTCAGTTTTTCTTTTTCAAGAACAGACCTTAGAGATAGATTATTATTGGTGTTGCTTGCCATTTAGTATCTACATGAGATAATAAAATAATGATTAATAATTTTGACAATCAAAATGATAACAATCACTGCTATTTAAATATAAATGTAAAAATGAAATAAATGCGCTCCCACTCAAATCAACATCCCTATATTTTAATATATATATATATATCAGTATATGTATATTAAGGTGTTCCAAGATCCATATCTAATCATGTTTTGACTCTGCTTTGGCAAATCCCCAAAACATAATCTTTTAGGTAGGCATCTTATGCCAATTATATCGCATATATAATTCTTGGATCGCATGTTGAACATTTTGTTCAGTATTATTCATTTGCTCAAAATATAGAATAAATCATGCTGTTTGTCTCTAAGCCATAATCTTATTATGCAGCTTAGTTAAGTCTGACCCAATAATACAGTTCAAGTATCACTTTTACTCCGTCGCATATAACCAAAATAAAAAGATGCACAATGCTTTGGCATTACCTACATCCAGTCATTTTGGACATTGATGAGTGTATTATTGGAAGACTTCACCTTGACTCAATATAAACGATTGTTTTATAAGGGATTTTAATTTAATTGGCAAACCATATTTTATACATTTACAAGCATTTTAAATTAATAATTTTATACCAAATAATCATTATTAAATGATATTAAAACTTTTAATTTTATGGTAATAAAAGTGGCTATAAAATATTTGAAAATTGTTGCTTTAAACATTTTAAAACACAAATTTCAATTCCAATTAGCTATAACAAACTAATCGGTTAATCAATAAAATATTCATTTGTTGTAAACATTTCAGAACAAACTTCATATTAAATTAATTCATCCGAGTTAAACCATACAATATTCGAAACTTATTCATAAACGTACACGGTATATCATGATGAGTAAAACATGGCATTTGATTTTAGAATGCTTCAAACAAACTTCTGAATATAAAGCCAACAGTGTATTATAGATAGACACAGTCTAGATATGTAAAAGGAAATATGTCATTCAGAGATTCACTTACAAACAAAATATAACATATGATAAATGAACCAAATTTATACAGTTATTCAAACAATTGAAATAACCTGCGCATCATACATTTAAATCAGTATACAATTATACATACATTTGAAGTAATCTGTGCATCATACATCTTGAAACAGCAACACAAATTTATACATCTATATGTATAAGATTGGTATTGAGAACTGATTCTTGATATTGAGAACTGTTTCTCACTTAGACACAGAGCAAGCAGTCACACTGCTTAGTTTCAGATACATACGGTCATGCAGATATCCATCAGGAATCTAGATTTCAAACACAGGTTATCCACATGCAAATATGTAATCATATTTTCAGAAACTTCAATACAGTTCAACAGTAAAGTACACAAAACAATATAATACCAGTCCATGTTTAACTTCAATTGGCATATAATATTGTGTCTCGTGATACAGATATATATATATATATATATATATATATATATATATATATATATATATATATATATATATATATATATGAAGAATATAAAACTAATCCAAATATATAAACATATTATGTATTGTTGCACAAACGTACATGGTTTAACAGTTTAAACCTAGGATCAGGTAAAATCACTAAACTATATTTCCAAATACAACTCATATTATGAACTACTTATTGATCTGTGTTGCTGAATATGTCATACATTTATATATCCACAGTTCAAACATTCATGCAATTGGAGTTGTAAACACAAGATCTAAGTACATTTACAATAAAGTTCAGAACTTAAGTGACATATGAATCTTAGATACCAGTATGCTTAATCACTATTATGTGATCTGCTATCAACTAATAATCAGTGTTTTAGGTAGTTGGTGTAGGATACATTGAAAATATCCAGATGTACATAATACAAAGCCGTGTTAATTATCCAAACACTCAACAGCATCCAGGATAATTATGATATCTATATATCATGTAATATCAATTGTTCTGTGAGTCAAAATGGAAACAGAACAACTAAACTTGCCAGTCAAGCATGATACATATACAAAAGTTAATAATCAGTATAAAACAATTAGAACTTGCCAGTTTGTAAACAATAGGATTTTAAGTACAAACTAAATCAACATAGAGATAATAACTGGCATATCATGTTTTTTACTAATTTCAGAGAAACATGTTAAAAGTTATACATTTATAAATTAACACGCTCTGTAATTTCAGATCCTTTTATCCAACAGCTTGGATTATATTGACAGTTAAACGATTTGTATCAAAAAAAAATATCAGTGGTGACTGCAGAATACGGGATTCGATCATTTAATCAAAAGGTAATATTTTTACCCAAATTAAGATTACAGAGACAACTACTGATTCAAACCATATAAGAACTGGAATTAAAACACATACTGTCGAATTAACATCTAATGTTAATTCTAACTCTGTACTGAATCAAGACACAATTTTGATCAATACGAGAAAAAAGAAAATTCGATTTTTCTGAATCACATGTTTTAAATACTCCAGATCTACACATACTAGTATTCATAATACCGTTTAATTATTACAATAATAATTATATGGATAAATCAATAGCTGAATCGATTACAACCTGGCTCCAATACCATTGTTGAAAAATTGGGGATCGATTTTGTAGCGGAATATCACAGATCTGAACCCTAGTTTATGAAATCGAACGTAATGAAATCAAAAACATGTACCTTTCTTTGTGAATCGTTGAATCAAATGAACCCTAGCTCCGAAATCTTTGATTGAATATTCAGATCCGATCGAACCGAGTGTTTGAAATCAAACACCTCTATCGGAATCCACAAGTGTAGTTTTCAATCTCGACAATCGAAATCAAATACTGGAGTTTTGGTACTAGCCGAAGTAATTTTGAGTGAGATCTAGGGTATTGGAAATTCTCGATTACGTTTTTTTTAAGGATTAAAACTATTAAATGATGCAGCCCTTTATTCCTTTATAAAGAAAACGATGTGAGATATTTCCATTACCCTCTTACCCGTTCATTATTTTAAATTAAAAGAATTTGTCAAACTAATTTGATTTAATTTAAATAATCACTCCATTTGCAACACTTATAAGTGTGATCCAATAGGTTGTTGTAGCATTGGCAACAATTTAAACATTTAAACCGTAAACAGTGAGCGGCATCTAGTAATACATCACTGCTACCCAAGCTACAACAATATCAATGATTCGATATGACCTTTGTGAATAGTGTATCAATATAATTTAATCCTTTTAACCGTTATATCCTAGATTAAACTGAAGGCACGGATCGTATCATCCTCTTTATAATTTAATCTGTTTTCTTGATCAATGAGTAGACTGTACAGAACAAATCGATATTTGAGCACGGCCATGCATTTCACAGTCTCACTCAATCAAGAGGCCCAAGGATATCACTACGAATATATCGTGGGGTTAAATTCCATCTAGATCATTCATAATTTATATTCGATTCTAGATATATCCAATAATCATCGTTATCATTACTCTGTTACGAAATAACTTTAGATGATATCAAAACATAAATATCTTCGAATAAAATTATAATGATTTCAGGTCTGAGGACCATTATATCACTATCACTATGAGAACAACTTATGATACTGTATATTCCATGTAGTTATCTCACGGTGGGTCAGTCCAATACGTTATTCTCTAATACGTATTTATATCTTGACTTTAATGTCACGTATATTAACGATCAATGACATGTGATCATCAGTCAATCAATATACTAGTCTCAACGCTTTATTGTTGTCCTGTTATGAACAATAAAACTCAACTAGGGACATTTAAGAATTATAATACTTGACATGTCATATAATCTCAAGTTCAGTCATACTCGAACTATATAATCTCGTATTATTATTCCAAGGACTTCTATTATATTTATATTTATATTACGTAGTAAATATAAAACAACAGAACATTTTATTCCAAATAAAACATAACAATAAGAATGTTTTTATTATTCACATCTAACAGATTGCCTCTAGGGCACAAAATCTAACACATATCCCATTGTCCCATTTCACAATTTGTATCTCTATGAAGCACTCGCGAGGTCAGTATACACCAACTCAAATCCCTGATTCATCTAGAAAATACAAATGTAGCGGGACCAGTACAACTTCAGGATAGTCATTGTTGGATTCGTATCCCACGATCACCCTTCACAACTTTGTATCCCGATCGTGCAACACTCCCCAAAGAAAAAAATAAGAGAAAATTCAGAGCTTCAAGAAGCATATCAGAAAAACCTAAGTATACTAGACAGATACCGATCCCGGGATACAAAAAATAGTTGGCACATCTCCACCAACCTCCCCTTTTACATGCACCTATCTACTCCCTTCTGCTATAAATACCCACCATACTGGTATGAGAAAAAGAGGGGATTTTTACTTTCTGACACTTTGAGAAGAAGAATTTGCATATTTTACTCTCAAGCTTACTCCATCAATCTAGTAAGAAGAAATCTACCTCTTTTTGGACACTTGGACCTTTTGGGTTTCCTTGGAATTCCACAAAAAAAGGAGAAAAGTTCTAACTTCGAAATTTTTTAACTTATTTTCCACTATTTATGTTGTAGTTGCTTGGTACCATTGTTCGTACCATTATACTTTTGATATTGAAATGAATAAAGGGATAAACCTTCAAAGTGGACGCAAGTTCTCATAAGCTGAACCACTATAAACACTGTGTTAATTTACTTCCCTGCATAATTTTCCGTACTGGACGTTCAGTTTCATTGTCCTGGAACTTGTTAGGTGTTCTGCCAAGTTTTTCTTTTGGGCGTCAACAGCGGTGTTACACAATAGAAATATTATATATACACACACATATGTATATATACATAATTATGTTTATATGTGTGACGAGATATGGAAGGTATGTAATTACCATATTTAATAGTTAAAACCATAACCACATCATAGAATTTTATATGACTCGGCAAACCATACCAAATAAATTAGTTATCAATTTTTGGGTACCATTTTAATTGGTAGTGGTTAGTAGTGGTGGGGATGGAAAATTTCCATACCAACGAGGACATTTTCCGTTTCTTCTGGTTGTTGACGGAATACTATAACATGTTTCACGTTTTGTATCGTTAACCCCGGAATTCCAATAGACGGAAGTCGGGAGAAATGGAAGAAAATACAGAATTTTGTTTTTCCGCCACCAAAAGTTTTTGATGTAGAATTTGCAATCAGAGTGAACATACATTTATAACAAATTACCTGCAGATTGCTGCGTAGAATATTAAAAAGCGATCAACAAATGATGAACTTATAATTCGAGCTTGGTTTAATATTACTTGCAGCTTGTAGCACTGCTACTACAAAAAACATAATAAGGCATGATTCATGAATAAATCCAATACACAATAATGCTATCTACAATTCAATACAGACATCATTCACTGCAAAATAATCATAGTCAAACAATAAACATGGAACGGTGATACCAAATCTTAACAATGATACTACATGCAAATATTAAATTCAAATATTGTATCTACAATACAAGAAAACACTACATAATATTAACAAAATACAACAATCATAATCATTTTGTTGTCTTCATAAATTCTTGACAAGAGTGCTTCATTAAGCTTCATTTTGTCATGATGATGATACTCCCAAGAATAAAGAAGAAGCCCTATACAAAACATTAATCAGCAGTTAGATACCAGAATTAATATGCAGTATGCAGCATGAATACTTTCAACTATAGGCTTTAAATTTTTACCAGCCTGCTTTAATTCTTTATTACTTTACTAGTAAACAAGCTAAAAAAAAGATTCATAACTTCGTATGAATGTTACAACATGGAAAAATACTTAAATAAGAATGTATAAAGTTGAATGGTACAAAAACTCCACTAAAACCACATAGGTGCAAGCAATTAGAAAAAAGTTATTGATAGTAAACCACAGAAAGGACCAAACCTATATTTCAAGTAGTATTCGGAAAACACTTTGATATAGAAACATATATATATATATATATATATATATATATATATATATATATATATTTTAATGCAACCTTCTTTGAATCTTGCTCAAAATACCCATGAGGCAAAAGCAAACATTTAAACTTAAACATTTGCAGAACTATAAACTCACACTTGCATAGGAGACTTCTTTATTCAAAATTCGTTTGATTAAAAATGGCTTGATGGAGTTAAACAAGGATTTGGAGTCAACTACTATGTATCCCCATAGAAAGTTTGAGAGTATTTATTTGGTATTAATTATGGCTGCTCAAAATTCATAGCATATCCATCTGCAAGATGTAAATCAGTATTTTTGCATGAGAGTAAGTGGAAGAGATCAGCATTAACCTGCCATACAGATATATAAAGCAAAGCCATGAAAATGGGGCAGTCATTCTAAAAAATGCTTTATTTACTAAGCCTATAGTGTTTTCCTTAAGAACCCTAGTGTTTGCCTAAAGAATTCTACCTTCTCATCCTAATGACATTCAAATAATAAGCATTACAACAGTCTTCCAAATAAGCCATGTGACATTCAATAACCTAAGACGTAGTAGCATTCAATCAGTGAAGCTTATGACTTTCTATCAACTAAGCCTACAACATAAGCCTTCAACGCTCTATCAATTAAACATAAGGAAATTTATCTACTAAGCTTATGATGTTAGCCTTCATCAGTCAACCATCTAAACCTTAGTAGCATTTACACTACTAAATATATGACGTGCAACTAACAAAGCAATAACTCAATAAACTAAGCCTCATAAGATACTTCTAAGTCTTAAGTCTGCCTTGTCGTATTGTAAAAAATGTATATCTTAGTGACATACTACTAAGAAAAAGGTATAAGTCTTTAAAAAATTGTTTTTCTATAGAAAGGCCTCCTTAAATCAATAAATTACCAAGGAAATAGCTCTTACTAGGCCTATGGGGTAGAGAAGGTGAAGCTGGGTTCTAAAAAAGAGGAAAACGTCTCCGATCTGTTGACTTAGATTATCATTGAAGAAAGGAACTTGGTAATGTACCAAATGAAGTGGTTTGATAGCAAAATTAAGCAACAAAATTTCGTTTTGTTAAGGAGAGATGATCGAACTAGGGTGACTTTTTTTCTGTTGAGGGGAGATGATCGAATTAGGGTTGAGGTTTTACTTTTGAGTTCTGAAGATGCGAGAATGAGTATCGATTTTGCGAATTTATGCAGTAGGTTAGTAGACGTGGCCTAATTAGATGATATGTCAAAAGGAAACGTGGAGTACTGTGAAAAGTGCCGAAAATTTCTGATTTTACCATGTCTTATCGAAAGGAATCCTTCCGACACCTTTTTCTAGGAAAAAATCGAAAATTGAAAATTTCGGAAATAGTCGAAAGGAAATTGATGGAAAAACGGAAAAAATCTCAGCCCTTGTGGTTAGTAATGGCGATAAGTGTTAATATGGTAAAAATGTCAATTCATAGTTTAGATATATTGGACAAGCCAGACTCGATGAGTTTTGAGGCAAACAGCCTAGTGCCATCGATTTGAAGATCCAGATTGTGACACCCCACGTCCGTTAATGTCACTCACTAAGGGAATGCATTAAGTTTCGTGAAGCGTTATAGGTAAATAAAAACAAAATAGCACAAGACAAACATGTAAAATAGCAGCGGAATTAAAAACTTTATTTAAATCAAAACATCATGGTCCCAAATATTGAGTTTACATCGTAAGTTGAAGTAACCAATTACATAAATGAGATGACTTGTCAAATATATCAGAGTACAAAAGCATAAAACCATATTTCCCTGTGAAGCCATAAGAGAGTTGATCAGAAGTCAAAGTGATACATCTACATCCCAAAATCCAAGCTAGGCTGAAAGAATCCAAATCAACTCTAAGCACTTCCAACCTGAAAACCTTGGGGGGAACGAAAGAGAGAGAAGAGGAAACAAAAAGGGTCAGACATAAAGTCCGGCGAGTCCAGTTACTTTTAAATATAAATGAATAGAAGTATCATGGCAGGTATATATAAAACTGGAAGAACAAGATAACAGTAACAATAGCAAGTATGAACTGAGCAAGATAAGATGAACATGATATATAGCACTTCTAAAATACATTTCTCTGTACCGCACCGATACTAGTATATCAAAAATAGAATGATCCCATCTAATACCGTTCCATTACATTTTTTTGATTGTTAGGTTACTTGGGTTAATAGAACTCAAGACTTATACGCACATCGTACCCATTTACTTTCCCATGGATTCACCTAATACCATACATGTAGCTATCTCTCAATATTGAGATACACCCCATGGTAACCCACTCACACGGTCTCCCTGTAATGAACGCAGTCCCTCATCCTACGCCGGAGTGACATACGGATCTCTATATAAAATGTTACGTTCCGCATATATCTCTCATTACAATGCTACGTAAGCGTATAGACTGCCACCATCGATCAAATCAGATTCCTTATCAGAATAATTCCCTCTAGTCTACGATACACCACCTAGAGCAGATATGCATGTATCTAGATTGCCCCACGTATATACTGTAATTGTAGCTCGATGCCTCAATCGCACGTCCTCTAATGTGCACCGAGTTCTGTGGCAGGGCTAAACTAGAAACATGGAACTCGGCCGGGAGCTTTTACATACCTTTACAGGCCGCCTTTAAGTGCCACCAAATACAAATATTCCTCGGGTCTATTTTCCATGGTGGCTATGGCCCCACCTCGGCCCCTCCCTCAACTAGTAAAGATTAGAAGAGCTAAGCGACCGCCCCTAATACAACCAATCTAATCATTCATGTGGCATCTACCATCAACCCCGTACCTTGATAGTGAAAGGTAAAAAGATATCTTGGGTTTAGCTCTAGTCTTTTCGCATCCCGCGGGATATCGATGACGGATATCCGACAGTCTACTATCCTTCTTGGTCATGACCCTTTCTACCTCCTCGTGAGGCAACTATCGAATCACCCTAGTGTCATCTCGTCACAACATTCTGACTGCATAGCTGCATCTGCAGTCAAGGCCCACCCACCTAGTAATTACGCGCAGACCCAACATCTGCGAGTACAGCTTAAGATATCTGCCACCGCATAGAGGACTACTAGGAGCACCTTACGTACTTCAGGAAGCCGCGTGCTTCCCCTTCCAGTCCTTTGGAGCCGTCATAAGAATAAGATGAATGTGCACTCCCCTCGTGTCTCATAACACCTCGATGATATACCCCGTTGGGTTATTCACCCTCAAACATACGGACTGGTCTAAATGCCTTTCTTTAATATATTGTAAGACCCTATGTCTAAACATTCTTTTACGTGCTTGCCTTACCTCACCCGGTTCCCATTTACTTGGTTATTCCCGTTCATATTGAATTCTTATTCAAATTACCAAGTTTCTCTTGCTTATTAATTTCAGTCATTTAACTTAATCCATTTAAGTTTATTAATAAGCCCACAACATGTTATTTTCTATATTGTGGCACAAGGTCTGTAATCCTCAATTTATTTTATATTCTTGCTTGGTTACATCATTACAATAACATGTTCTCCTTAGTATATCTCAATTCACATGTTTCCTAATTAACATGTCACTTACCATTTATGATTAAATATAACTTTTTTATTTTACAAGTTTTCCTCATTCTTTCTCATTTAATCATAAATTCAATTTACACTATCACTACAACTTATCATTGTTTATTTAGCAGATTATTACGCATATCTAATTCTATCATTTCTACAAGTTATGCTTACCCTACAAGGTGTCTTTAATTACATAACTTTATTATATTTTCCACCAGTTATGTATACCACTAGGTGTCTTTAATTACATAACCGTATTGGGTTAAGTTTGTGGGCCCATATGTATATATTACCCACCCCCTCTATTTTACTAAACCCACCCACTACTCATCCAATTTTACTTAACCCTAACTTAAGTTCATAATCATACAAAACTTATGGATTAAATTAGGTTAAGTAGTCCAATTCATTACCATGTCCAATTATGGTTATAATGGGCTAGACCTCCCACATTAGGCCTACAACATGTGGATACTGGATATGTCGGTCGGCCCGGGCAGTCTTATTCCACAATTGGGTCCAACCTCGTATCTTAGCCCGATTTATATTTGCACACTTAGACCTCTCACATTAGGTTCAACATTAGTGGTTGTTGGATATGTCGGTCGGGTCTGGGTAGACTTCCACCACTAATGCAACCTAAGCTCGTGTCATAAGTGCAATTACAATTCCTAATTGTAATTATTAGACATTCCATTTTTATCCAAATCTACCTACGTCATTATAAGTGATTATTTCTCTTTTTCCTTATATTTAATTATATTCCCAATTCACTATTCAAATCAAAGACTTTTACACCCCTTTTTAATTCACCTTTTAATTATGCACCATATGCTTTTTTTTTTCAAGTTATAAGTCAAGGCATATATATATGTACACACACATATACATACATACATACATACATACATACATATATATATATATGTTATGCACAAACCCAAATCTATATATTTTCCAATTTATGTCCCTAGTTCATATTCACATATTTCAATACAAGTTGCGCCAAAATTCATATTAACATATATCCTAATTTACGCCCAAATCATACTTTACATAATGTAAGCCAAATCATATTTTCCAATGTTCGCCTAAATTCATATTCATGTTAACACGATATATGTCCTCATATTTCCACATTTTATACCCAAACTTATATTCATATTTTACAATACCAATTATGCCCCAAATTATGTCTTTCCCAATCGTTCCCAGTTTTCATATTCGCATTTTTAAGCGTTAGGCCTAGGCTCGAAGGTAGCCTGGCTATATAGAAATAAAAAGGGAAAAAGAGGGAGAGAAGATAATCAAGAATAGGCATAATAACGAATCGATAATAAACTGATAGAAATAGGCATAAACTGAATAGGCATATTATGACAAGATTTAACATGGTGGCGTATGAACCTATAAAAGAAGATCTGATAATTATGTCATAATAGAATTGATTAGGCATCGATTCAAGATCTAATTTTTATATACATATCAAGATTACTATTTGAATATTCAGATCTAAAAATAACGTGAACTCACAGTGAATAGATATAAGGAAATGGATCCAAATTACTGTGAAGAACATGTTGAATAAGTTGTTGTAGCCATCGCTGAATTTGTCGTAGAAATCTTCAAATATGTATAATCTTATTTGAATTTATTTAGAAGAAGAAAGGACATTTTAATTTTTGTTGCAGCGGAGCTTCGCCATCAGCATTATTTTTAGATGAATAAAACCTAGGTCTAGGGTCCTTTATATAGCCTTGGGTTCAATGAATCTTGCTCAGAAAGGTGTCCAGATACAAAACAGAGTATTTCGCCTAGATCTGTCAGGGGTGGGTCGACCCCCCTTTGAGTGGGTTGACCTATGGATCGGCCCCCTTGTGGGTAGGTTGACCTATGGGTCGACCCCCCTTTGAGTGGGTAGAGCCACCTAGGCGGGAAATCTGCTGCCTTCCCAAATTTCGAATTTTGAACCAAATTTCGAGTTTCTGGACCCATTTTTTAAATTCTGAACCTATTATATATATATATATATATATATTCCTCTTATGCATATACAAACTTCAAACCTTAATACCTTCTTCATACGACGTCCGATTTACGCAAACCAGGTGTCTATTTTGACCGAAATTTCGAGACGGACGCAATGGCGCAGTCTGATTTACTTAATTCTGAATATTAAATTAAGTTTTCCTTAATTAATTTTTAATAGTGTATTTCACACTAATTATTCTTTAATTCATCATCTTTAGTGTCATTAAAATTCCGAGGTGTTACATTCTCCACTACTCAAAGGATTTCGTCCCCGAAATCTCTAAGTTAAGAAGAATGTATATCCTAACATCCAACAATCATATATCCATCTAGCAATCACAGGCATCCATTGTCCTTAAGGAATTTCTAATGCTTTTATGAACATACGTAATAGTGTGTGTATATGTCCGTGAACTAATGCGAAAGATCAAGCGGTCTACTGATTCAATTGAACTCCTTAATGCAATGCATATTTGTGCCAAGCAACCAAAATGCATGCAAATCATCCTAATCCATGTAAGTTCTATATGTGTGCACAATCATCCATCCACATGCAACATCAATGTAACGATAATCCATAAAAGTTTAAAATGTACACACATCAATATGCAATATGTAAGTGATTGAGACGATTTAGTGCCTATTTTGTGTGTATATGCATCCATGAGTAATCTCTAGCAACCACTTGAATCCATCAACATAACACGTCTCAAACACATGTTTACATTCATTAGTTTTCTACCTAAAGATTTGATCTGTAACAACCCAGAATTTGGGGCCAATTTAAAATTTTTATTTTAGAGATTTTAAGGGATTTTAAATATTTGAAATAAATTATTTTAAATAATAACGACTAGAAGTTTATTTTAATCGAAGTTAATATGAATATATTTGATTTAATTATAAAAGGAATTAGAAATAACACGGTAGTTTGAAAAGTCAAACTTGAACTTTGACTGACTGTACAGGATGCAGAATAAATCGGATTTTGGTGAAACCAAAAATATTAGAATCTTTTTAAAAATATCTTTCCAAGAATCCGAAAAATCAAATTTTCATAGCGGGAATCAAAAGTTACGGCCAGTTGAAATTTCAGAAAAGTCGTTGTAGAATTTCTATATATTTTTAATATTAAAAATAGTCATTTTACAAACGATCTCGGTTTTCGACGAAACCATTTTTGTTGGATTCGGAATGTCAAATTATTGCTAAGTTTAATTTTTCATAATTTTTAGAATTAATTTGTGACTGTGGCAAAAGATTTCAGTTTGGTCAATTTCAGTCGATTTTAATCGACTTGAAAAAGGCCATTTTTCAAACAATCTCAGAATTCAACGAAATTAATTTTATTAGGACCGTATCATCAAAATAAAGCTAGAAATAATTTTCTTGGATTTTTCTGAGTTCGTATGTGACCCTAGTAGATTAAAGAGTACGTTCAAATTAATATTAAAAAGATTTATTTTAAAAATAAAAGAAACATGCTGTAAACTTCAGAATTAGACTTCGACACTAGCGCCATTGCGTTCAGAAGACGTCAAACCCTATTGTTCGACAGTCGTTGGGTTCCGTTTGGTAATCGGAAGGAAAACCCCTAATTTTGAAATTAAATAAATAAAAAAGAAAAAAGGAAATACCCTAAAGTACATGTATAAATACGCGCTACAGTACTTCATCTCTTCCTCTCATTACCAGCCGCCACCGAAACCCACTCCCTTTCAAATCTTCAAGCTCCGATTTCTCCTTCGTTTCTCAATGAAATTCTTCGCCGTAGCCCAACTTTCGAAAAGATTTTCGTGCTCTTCGATCTAATACCAAAACCGAACCCTCCCGTACCCCGTAGCCGCCGCCCCAACCCCCTGAAGTCCGCCGCCGCCGTGCTCAACCGGGCCCCACAGGTGCAACCGCACTTCCCCCCTTCCAGGCGCCGACTCCCCTCTCCAAGCCCACCAACCTCCAACTCCCCGTTCGTGAATTCGTGCAACGAATCAAAAGTTATATCGATCCAAAGATTTGAACCAAAACTGAAACTATAGGGTAAGAATATACTAAAGGATTTGCCACACTTATTTCTGTTGCAAACTGTAGTTGTTAATTGAAAATTGATAATTAATTCATACGATCTCCAAATCCAAAAATTTCAGATCCGTGTGAATCGTGACAGCAAATACTTCAACTTAGAACTGATTGGAACAATTTATGGACCTTTTTGAATTCTAGATCTGACTGAAAAGCAAGGTGAGATTCTATTTTAAATAATTTAATCTAGTTAATTATTATTCTATAGTTATTTAAATCAGTTGAATGGTAAGTATATTAGATCTGTGACGTGATAAGATTATTGATGTTTTTATGTTTGATTTGTCATGTTTTGGTTTAGATCTATGGTTGTGTGTGTGGATCTGTATAGATCTAATAATTATCATCATGTTGTATAAAAATTGGATTAAACTGAATTTTTAATCCAATTAAAAATATCATCTTGCCTGAGAATTAGATGAGATTAGAATTTTAATCCATTCAAAATATCATATGTGTTGTGATTCTTTTATTGACATGGTATCGTCAAAAATTATCATTTGGGTACAGTTGTGGAATTAAAATAATTTGTCCCTTTAAAAACAGATTATTAGATTCTCATGTTTATTTTATGATATTAGATTGTAAGTACAAATTACATGTTATTTATATTTTATGTGTAAACAAAAAGGCAAATTGGATAAAGACCTTTTCATTTACATTTTAATTATAAATTAAAAAAAATCATATTTAGAAAACACATTTTTATTTGCATTTTATTTGCGAATAGAAAGACAAAATTGGGAAATTCCTTTTTATTTACATTGTAATGTTAACTACATTTTTTTTACTATAATAAAAAGCGGTACGAAAGGGATTTACTTTTTATTAAAAATTTAAAAAGGAAGAAATGAAATTTTTACATTGTAAATAAAAAGATGATACATTGTAAATAAAAACATGAAATTTTTGCATTGTAAAGAAAAAGATGAAATTTTTGCATTGTAAATAAAAAGGATGAAATTTTTACATTGTAAATAAAAAGGATGAAATTTTTACATCATAAATAAAAAGATGAAATTTTTGCGTTGTAAATAAAAAGATGAAAATTTTGCATTGTAAATAAAAAGATGAAAATTTTACATTGTAAATAAAAAGATGAAATTTTTACATTGTAAATAAAAAGGATGAAATTTTTGCATTGTAAATAAAAAGATGAAATTTATGCATTGTAAATAAAAAGATGAAATTTGTGCATTGTAAATAAAAAGATGAAATTTTTGCATTGTAAATAAAAAGATGAAAATTTTACATTGTAAATAAAAAGATGAAATTTTTACGTTGTAAATAAAAATATGAAATTTTTACGTTGTGAATAAAAAGATGAAATTTTTACATTGTAAATAAAAAGATGAAAGTTTTGCATTTTAAATAAAAAGATGAAATTTTTACATTGTAAATAAAAAGATGAAAATTTTACATTGTAAACAAAAAGATGAAAATTTTGCATTGTAAATAAAAAGATTAGATTTTTACATTGTAAATAAAAAGATAAAATTTTTGCATTATGAATAAAAAGATTATATTTTTGCATCGTAAATAAAAAGATTAGGTTATTACAAAGACATGAAATTTATACCACATAGAATTACATTTTTATATGTAATTATAAAAATAGAATTTGCATGTAAATTAAAATTACATTTTTATATGTAAATTAAGAACGAGAGGTTGCATTGAAAATAAAATTGCATTTTTATATGTAATTAAAGAATTGGATTTTACATTGTAAATTGAAAACAAGGCTTGACATGCAATATTAATTACATTTTCAATGTGATTAAAAAGTAGAATTTGACGGTGCAATTAAAATCACATGTTTAATGTAATTTATAAAGATGAGATTTTTCACCATTATGTTAATTACATTTTTAATGTAATTAATAAGAAAATTTTTACAATGTAAATAAAGGATAGAAATTCTACATTGTAATGTTAGTTACCATTTACCTTATAAGTAAAAAAGGGAGGTTTCACATTGTGATAAAAGAATGGAAATTCAACATTGTAATATATTTACATTTCTATGTAAATAATAAAAGAATGCATTTAGAGGTTGAAATATTATCTCCATTTTTTTTAAAAAATAAAAATGAATGGGTATCGGTAGTTGTTGAGCTCGTTATTAAATTGAACGACGTTATTATGGTTAATGGTTTATACTTTTATATTTACATATAAATATAAATAAATTTAAATGAATCGAGCGTTGTAGTTCGCGTTTTGAAATTGTACCTTTAAACGACTATATCAAAAGATCCTACCGTCGGATTTTCCCAAAACGAAAACCGTTAGGACCTCTTTGGGAAGATCTTCCCAACGATATAAACTACGTTAAAATCCAACGGTAATATTTTGAGAAATGTGTAAATCAAAATTGGTTGAAAACAACGCCAGGGTCGCTCCTTTGACCCGAAGCGTCGTTAAATAAAGATTTAATTATTTTAAATAATTGAAGATAAGAATTAATCGTTATAAAATAATATAACGACATGAAATGGGTTTTCTCAAATTATATATGCGAGAATTATTTGGAAAGTCCGAGTTAATCTCATTCCAAATAATCAAACGACGTTAAAGATCGAAGTGTGAAGACGGCGAATGAAGACAGTAAATCTTCCCTCGAATGGACAACGATCAAGACCCTAAATTGACTTGCTCCCAATTCAAGGGTCGGGGTAATTGGCCAAACGTACATGTTGATTTCACGGATATGCGGGTACCTCCTTTCTGTACTGGACAAACAGGACGAGAGTATCTCCGGTTTCGGTCAGACCCAGAACGGGCTTATAAATGGAATGTGTTGCCGACATTGTACTCCTTTATATTATATTTATTAATTTTCTACCGAATGTATGAATGATTGGTGGCGGAGAATTCATTCTCTTGCTTAACACCCTTTTGTATATTTTGGCAAAGGAATGATAGTGTGATATGGAGTGACAGTGTGGAATACCAGGATGCAATGATCAAGGTTTCTTGTTGAAAAGCAGAATCTTGTGGTGACGATCAAAGCACAGCTTTAATAGGCATAGCTTTGTGTATTACGTAGCTTCACGAACCTCGCAACCCGGTTGAGTCTAAAACGGAAGAAGGGAACGCAGGGAGAACAATACGTTTCTTTCTAGCTAGAAATGATGTTTGGGTTTTTACACGGCCTGAACTTTTATTAATGTGGATGATGGAACGAGGCACCTCAGATAATAGGTCCTATAGGACCTGGAACCTAAGGAAATTAATGTGCATGCACATGCCATGTGTGAAATGAAAACCTATCTTACTCTACACATGCTTAACTCTTAAGTCTTCCTCCTCTATAAATACAACCCACGCCGTGTTCTTCTCTCGGTTTTAACACGATATATTAATGGTGCAGAGCGAAAAGAAAATAAAAGAAACAAAGAGATAAGGATACGCGGATGGGTGTGTGGCACGTTCTGGAAGGATGCATGAAATAGAAACTGTGAAACAGTTTAATGAAGATTATGTCTTCATTCTTAGGTCCCTGCAGCGAAACGAAAAGGGGAGAGAACGTGTTAATACATGGAAGAAGACACTTTGGCAAATGGCCATTGTTTTGTGGTTTCGAAGTGCTGCATGGGGGGGTTTGTTGATAAGCTGAACGTGTATATGAAAGGATGGTGAAGGTGGCATACACTTGCGCGTGTATGGGTTCAATACCTGAAGGACTTAATGTAAAATTTACATAAGGGAATCAACAAAGAATAAGGTGAGGGGAAGGAGCACGGAAGAACGAGAACCAAGAAGATTGTTTACAGTAAAGCTCATATTTTGGGTTTATTTGGCACTTATGTGAATTTGTTTGCGGTAACGAGAGGACAAAGGGGAGGTGTGCATTGTTGAAGTCTTGGAGACCGACGTTGGTTTTTGTTGAGTGCTATTGTGTGCTGACTGTTCGACAAATGGTGGAATATATATAGAAGAAGCAACGTTTTTATTAGCAAAGAAGGAGAATTCAAGGAAGAAAGGAATAACGTTCGTTTTAGGTTATTTCAGTAAGTAACAAAGATGATAATTGGGGAGAATGGTTCATTAGTGGCCTTGATAGTAGCAGGGTGTATTCCAACTAGAAGAGGAGTGGTGTAAATACTAAACTGGAAAGAAGAAAAGTGTGAAATAACGTTCAACGTGCTGAAGCAGGAAGCGACAAAGGAGCAGTCGCGTTAGAGGATCAGCGTGAAGAACGAATCAATTGAGAACACGGTTGAATTTCTATCAGATTAAAACGTCAGGTGAAATCAACTGACACAAATCGTTGTTTAACGGTTAACGCGCAAAGGTGAGTAAATTCACTAACTCTGATCTATTTTAAAATATTATAATTATATTTTAAATATTGGTTGAATGCTGTATGATGGACGTTTAGGTAGATTACCATTAAAAATTGGTTGATCTATATATATATATATATATATATATATATATATATATATCGTTGCATATATACCATCATCCGTTGGATACTGGTTCCATCGATTATAAGACTCCCTAGTAGGAATCAGTGTAAACTGTTTGACTAACATCTATGGATGCGGTAAACCGGTTGAAGGGATCCAACCGAATTCCTCAGTGTTTATATGTACTGTTTGTTTTGTATTTGCACTGTTTGAACCGTATTGAATGGAAATTCAACGTTAGTTTAATTTAATTAATAGACGATATCGATTAAGAAGGTGACAACAGTCGACCATAAAACCCATCGGTTGTTAAGGATTTGATTGGTCGTCATGCAAATCAACGAAGATAATTATAAAAAAATTATATTTTTATAAATAAAGCGAAGTTTTAAATTATAATAGAAGTTCTATTATAAACCAGTATTTTAGAGTTCATTTTTATAAAATAAATAAAAACGATTGTTGACATTTAAATAAGTTTACAAAGTAGAAATTATCCTACGATTAAATATTTGGATAATTATTTTAAGACAAACAATTTAGAAATATTATTAAATTAAATATATTAATCTAATGGTAGGAAATGATTAAAATCAGTTAACGAATTTACTGATGGAATGGAGTTGATTTAAATCAATTGTTTAATTGAAAAATGATTATTATATTAAATGGGTCCTTGCAAAGAAGTTATAAATAGAACTGTGGAATGAAGTTAAAGCGAAGAGTTAATGTTTAAAATAAATAATCATAAACAACGAAGATTTCAAAGTATGAATATGGTGTTAAAAAACCATATTCCAAAATAAAACAAGGAAATACGATTTGATGAATATTATAAGTAATAAGGGATTAGAATACAGACTTATATTTGTTCTAAGGTAAGAACGTTGTCGATCAAGGCCTTAGAGGTAAATAGAATACCCCAACTTGAACGGATTCACTATTATCGAGGAACGATATCGGTTTGTAACGAAAAGGAATGTCAAGATTTGTATAAAGGAAATATGGTAGCATATTGCAAGTCTTAAACTATAGCGATAAAATAACGTTGTTGACTAGGCTTAAGCGTGACTGTTATGTCGAGATTAGTTATAAAGGAGAATATTACAGCGTATGACAAGTTTTGAACGGTAACGATAAATTAACGCTGTTAACCAAACCTAAGCATGATTTTTATATATAACAGCACTTCCTAGGGAATGTAAACAGTTTGGTTTGAAATCCACTTATTCTAAAAGTAATAAGTAACGATGTCTGTCCAAAGAAATTTAAGAACGAGAAAGAAAGATATATTGGAAATTGTTTTAGAAAGCAATGACATCGTTTCGATATTCGAAATGTGATTAGAATTAAACCATTAGGATTTGGAATTTTAATCCAACGATGTCTAATGTACTAAAGTAAATCAATTTTAGGGATTATAATTTGATAGGATAATTAACATTTAGTTTTAAACAAATAAATGTTAATAGGATAGGAATCAGTATTTAGTTATAAATTTAATACTGATTTGATAAGAAGTTGACTTAAAAACAGAGTTTATAAAGTGGAATAGGAATATAAAAGTAGGAAAGAGATTTCGGTAAACAAGATAAGGGCAATCATTACGTGAATAAAGAGTTATATGATAAAGATGTTCAGATTTTTAGAATAAGGGATGGTATTCACATTTCAAAGTGAATAATATTTTAAAAGTAAACATGTGGCCGATTAAAAGGTTAAAATGAAATTGGAAATATTTTCCAACGTAAATAGGGTAGATTATCCAAGTAGAGAAATAAAGAATGAGAAAATAATGGATCGAACGTTGATAACGTATATTTTCTGGAACACGGGAAAATAAGAATTATAATAACAGGGAATGTTTTCTAAGAAGTGAGAAAAAGGTTAAAACGAGGTTTTGAGAAATATCTGGTAAGATATAGGAATTCAAACGAATGTTAAATAAAAGTGCCCGTGATTGTATGATGTTTAGTTATACATTAGAATGGATGTTGTTTTTATTTCGATAGTTAAATAACCGACTATCGAAGTGTTTTGACCATCGTTGTCAATACGGAGAGACCGGTTGGATATATTATCAGGAAACCACTCCGTGTAGGCATAAGCGCTACGACTTAGATTATGCTGAAGACAATTGAAAACGGAGTAGAATGCAAGGGTCATCCAGTTCCAGAAATGGTGCTTTCTGTTTGTCCAGTCCCAGGACAACTTGTATGGACGAGTGTCTGACAGAGTATTTCCAACGGTCACGCCGTTGATTTTTACGAATATACCAGGTTGGTGGGGAGAAGGTAACTTCTCTTTATTCTACACCCAGCGTGCATTTTTGTAATCAATATGTGATCAAGGATTTGACGATGTGACATTCAAAGTGAATGGTGATCATATGTTCTGAAGATAGACGTAGCCTCTAGCCTCACAACCAGGAACTAACAAAAGTTGGGCTAGGCAGCATGGCTAGTTGGGTCATCCCCAAGCAGGGTGTATTGTCACCGATCTAGAGAAAATTCATATTTATACTTCTTTTCAATTCTGTATCTTCGGATGACGGTTGGATGGCCAACAACCGTGGTGATAGTATATTCGATACATTCAAGCTAAATGAGTGGTCGGTCATGTGTGGCCGGGTTGCAAGACGTTCTTGTTGAACCCAGGTGTATCCCCTCTAGAGTACACTTATCGGTAGGTGCTCCAATACCTTGTCTGTTGGAATCCAAACTCCAATAAGCGCCTTGCGGTTTATGATTTTATACTATATATATATATATGTGTGTGTGTGTGTGTGTGTGTGTGTGTGTGTGTGTGTGTGTGTGTGTTTGTGGAGCGTGAGATGCAAATGTTCTGCTACTCGAACATTTATTTGCTTAGACATTATCATAATATCACTAGATTTGATATCAAAGATATTTTGGGTTATAGTAAGGTAAAAGCCGTCCATGTTTCTGTGTGGGCTGGTCTTACTATTATCCTTTGTTTTCAAAAGGATTTTCAAAGTGAAACAGTATGGTTGGAATTTACTCACACCAGTCCCATGACTGACCCAGAGTTTATTTTGTTTATTTTCCCTAAACTCTTGGGTGCCCAAACTTATACGGGCAGTCAAGTGTTTCAGGCTTTTACAGATTCACTCGGAGGAGCTGGAAGCAGAAGGCTTAACCATTAATTAGTTAGAGATTATTTCCGCTGTGATATATATGAGTTGTACTCTGATATATGGTATGTATGTATACAAATTCAGATTTGTATTTAAAGTTGTGTTATAATAAAATTTATCCATTCAGCTGTGAGTTTTTTCGTGTTAACTATGATTCTGTTCAGTTGTGTTCTTCTTCATCTATTCTGCTAGTTCTATCTTTTCTATATCATCCTCTAAATTCTTTCTATTAATGATCTGAACTTTCGTGCACTTTGAGTTGAATGTGTAGGATATTAGTCAGCTCAAATTGGTACAGATTTTCCGGCCACTACACTACTTCTCTTAATACTTCAAAACCGTCTTTCATTTAAATCCAACCCCAATTCTCTAAATAGCCCTTACTTCCAAAAATTACCCCTATCTTTTTACTACTGTGAAGGATTGGTTTTTGCAGCACCCAATCCATACAATTCATCATCTTTTATATCTGTCGATCTACACCTACTATGCATAAACTAGCCCTACTGCTCTTAATACTTCAAAACAACCCTTCTTTTTAATCGTACCCCTAATTATCTAAATAGCCCTTACTTCCAACAATTACCCCTATTTTTTAACAACTATGAAGGGTTGGTTTTTGCAGCACCTAATCCAAACGATTCATCATCTTTCATATTTGTCGATCTACCCCTACTATGCTTAAACTACCCCTAATTCTCTAAATATCCCTTACTTCCAACAATTTCCTCTATCTTTTTACTACTGTGAAGGGTTGGTTTTTTGGCGCCCAATCCAAACGATTCATCATCTTTCATATTTGTCGATCTGCCCCTACTATGCTTAAACTACACCTACTTATCTTAATACTTCAAAACATCCCTTCTTTTTAACCCGACCCCTAATTATCTAAATAATCGTTCCTTCAAACAATTACCCATATTTTTTAACTATTGTGAAGGATTGGTTTTTGCAATACCCAATCCAAACAATTCATCATCTTTCATATTTGTCGATCTACCCATACTATGCTTAAACTACCCCTACTTCTCTTAATACCTTAAAACAACCCTTCTTTTTAATTCTACCCCAAATTCTCTAAATAGCCCTTAATTAATAATTACCCCTATTTTTTAACTTTTGTGAAGGGTTGCTTTTTGTAGCACCCAATCCAAATGATTCATCATCTTTCATATTTGTTGATCTACCCCTACTATGCTTAAACTACCCCTACTTCTCTTAATACTTCAAAACAACTCTTCTTTTTAATCCTAACCCTAATTCTCTAAATAGCCCTTACTTCCAACAATTACCCCTATTTTTTAACTTTTGTGAAGGGTTGGTTTTTGTAGCTCCCAATCCAAATAATTCATCATCTTTCAAATTTGTCGATCTACCCCAACTTTGCTTAAACAACCCCTACTTCTCTAAATACTTCAAAACATCCCTTCTTTTTTAATTCTACCCCTAATTCTCTAAATTTCCATTCCTTCAACAATTACCCCTATTTTTTAACTATTTTGCAGGATTGGTTTTTGAAGCAACAAATACAAACGATTCATCATCTTTCATATTTGTCGATCTACCCCTACTATGCTCAAACTACCCCTACTTCTCTTAATACTTCAAAACAACCCATTTTTTTTATCGTATCCCTAATTTTCTAAATTGCCCTTCCTGTCAACAATTACCCCCAATTTTTAACTATTGTGAAGGATTGGCTTTTGCAGCATCCAATCCAAACGATTCATCACGTTTCATATTTGTCGGTCTACCACTACTATTCTTAAACTGCCCCTACATCTCTTAATATTCCAAAACAACCCTTCTTTTTAATCGTACCCCTAATTCTCTAAATAGCCCTTACTTCCTACAATTACCCCTATTTACCTTTTGTCAATGGCTGGTTTTTGTAGCATCCAATCCAAACGATTCATCATCTTTCATATTTGTCGATCTATTCCTAAAATGCTTAATCTAACTCTACTTCTCTTAATACTTAAAAACAGTCCTTCTTTTAATCTTACCCTTAATTCTGTAAATAGCCCGTGCTTCCAACAATTACGCCTATCTTTTTACTAATGTGAAGGATTGGTTTTTGCAGGACCTAATCCAAACAATTCATCATTTATCATATTTGTCGATCTACCCCTACCATGCTTAAACTACCCCTACTTATCGTAATACTTCATAACAACCGTTCTTTTTAATCCTATCCCTAATACTCTAAATAGCCCTTCCTTCCAACAACTACCCCTATTTTTTAACTATTGTGAAGGAATGGTTTTTGCAACACCCGATCCAAATGATTCATCATCTTTTATATTTGGCGATCTACCCCTACTATGCTTAAACTACCACTACTTCTCTTAATACTTCAAAACAACCCTTCTTTTTAATCCTACCCCTAATTCACTAAATAGCCTTACTTCAAACAATTACCCCCTTTTTTTTTTACCTTTTTCGAAGTGTTGGTTTTTGTAACACCCAATCAAAATGATTCATCATCTTTCATATTTGTCGACCTACCCCTATTATGCTTAATCTGCCCCTATTTCTCTTAATACTTATAAATTAATACTTATAAACAGTCCTTCTTTTAATCCTACCCCTAAATCTCTAAATAGCCCTTCCATTCAACAATTACCCCTATTTTTAACTATTGTGAAGGATTGGTTTTTGCAGCACCCTATCCAAATGATTCATCATCTTTCATATTTGTCGATCTACCCCTACTATGCTTAAACTACCCCTACTTCTCTTAATACTTCGAAACAACCCTTCTTCTTAATCCTACCCCTAATTCTCTAAATAGCCCTTACTTCTAACAATTTCCCCTATTTTTTAACTTCTGTGAAGGGTTTGTTTTGCACCACCCAATCCAAATGATTCATCATCTTTCATATTTGTCGATCTACCCCTACTATGCTTAAACTACCCCAACTTCTCTTAATACTTCAAAACAGCCCTTCGTTTAAATCCTTGCCCTAATTCTCGAAATAGCCCTTACTTCCAACATTTACCCCTATCTTTTTACTATTGTGAAGTTTTGGTTTTAGCAACACCTAATCCAAACGATTCATCATCTTTCATATTTGTCAATCTACCCCTCCTATGCTTAAACTACCGCTACTTCTCTTAATACTTCAAAACAACCCTTCTTTTTAATCATACCACTAATTCTCTAAATAGCCCCTACTTCCAAAAAGTTCCTCTATTTTTAACTACTGTGAAGGGTTGGTTTTTCAACACCCAATCCAAATGATTCATCATCTTTCATATTTGTCGATCTATCCCTACTATGCTTAAACTGCCCCTACTTCTCTTAATATTTCAAAACAATCCTTCTTTTAAATCCTACCCCTAATTCTTTAAATAGACGTTACTTCCAATAATTACCCTTATCTTTTTACTATTGTGAAGGATTGTTTTTGGCAGCACCCAATCCAAACGATTCATCATATTTTATATTTGTCGATCTACCCCTCCTATGCTTAAACTACCCCTACTTCTCTTAATACTTCGAAACAACCCTTCTTTTTAATCCTACCCCTAATTCTCTAAATAGCCCTTACTTCTAACAATTTCCCCTATTTTTTAACTTCTGTGAAGGGTTTGTTTTGCACCACCCAATCCAAATGATTCATCATCTTTCATATTTGTCGATCTACCCCTACTATGCTTAAACTACCCCAACTTCTCTTAATACTTCAAAACAGCCCTTCGTTTAAATCCTTGCCCTAGTTCTCGAAATAGCCCTTACTTCCAACATTTACCCCTATCTTTTTACTATTGTGAAGTTTTGGTTTTAGCAACACCTAATCCAAACGATTCATCATCTTTCATATTTGTCAATCTACCCCTCCTATGCTTAAACTACCGCTACTTCTCTTAATACTTCAAAACAACCCTTCTTTTTAATCATACCACTAATTCTTTAAATAGCCCCTACTTCCAAAAATTTCCTCTATTTTTTAACTACTGTGAAGGGTTGGTTTTTCAACACCCAATCCAAATGATTCATCATCTTTCATATTTGTCGATCTATCCCTACTATGCTTAAACTGCCCCTACTTCTCTTAATACTTCAAAACAATCCTTCTTTTAAATCCTACCCCTAATTCTTTAAATAGACGTTACTTCCAACAATTACCCTTATCTTTTTACTATTGTGAAGGATTGGTTTTGGCACCACCCAATCCAAACGATTCATCATATTTTATATTTGTCGATCTACCCCTACTATGCTTAAACGACCACTATTTATCTTAATACTTCAAAACAACCCTTCTTTTTAATCGTACCCCTAATTCTCCAAATAGCCCTTACTTAAACAATTACCTCTATTTTTTAACTATTGTGAAGGGTTGATTTTTGCAGCACCCAATCCAAACAATTCATCATCTTTCATATTTGTCGATCTACCCCTACTTCTCTTAATACTTCAAAACATTCCTTTTAAATCATACCCCTAATTCTCTTAATAGCCCTTACTTCCAACAGTTACCACTATCTTTTTACTATTGTGAGGTGTTGGTTTTTGAAGCACCCAATCCAAACGATTCACCATCTTTCATATTTCTCGATCTACCCCACCTATGCTTAAACTACCGCTACTTCTCTTAATACTTCAAAACAGACCTTCTTTTTAATCATACCAATAATTCTCTAAATAGCCCTTACTTCCAAAAATTACCTCTATTTTTTAATTAAGGTGAAGGGTTGGTTTTTGCAGCACACAATCCAAATGATTCATCATCTTTCATATTTGTCGATCTATCCCTACTATGCTTAAACTACCCCTACTTCTCTTAATACTTCAAAACAATCCTTCTTTTAAATCCTACCCCTAATTCTCTAAATAGATGTTACTTCCAACAATTAACCTTATCTTTTTACTACTGTGAAGGGTTGGTTTTGGCAGCACCCAATCCAAATGATTCATCATATTTTATATTTGTCGATCTACCCCTACTATGCTTAAACGACCCCTACTTCTCTTAATACTTCAAAACAACCCTTCTTTTTAATCCTATCCCTAATTCTCTAATTATCCCTTACTTCCAACAATTATCCCTATTTTTTTACCTTTTGTGAAGGGTTGGTTTTTGTGGCACCCAATCCAAATGATTCATCATCTTTCATATCTGTCGATCTACCCATACTATGCTTAAACAACCCCTACTTATCTTAATACTTCAAAACATCCCTTCTTTTTAATCCGTCCCCTAATTCTCTAAATAGTCCTTCCTTCAAAGAATGAACTATATTTTTTAACTATTGAGAAGGATTAGTTTTTGCAGCACCCAATCCAAGTGATTCATCATCTTTCATATTTGTCGATCTACCGCTACCATGCTTAAACTCCCCCTACTTATCTTAATACTTCAATACAACCCTTCTTTTTAATCATATCACTAATTCTCTAAATAGCCCTTTCTTCTAACAATTACCCCTATTTTTTAACTATTTTTAAGGATTGTTTTTGCAACACCCGATCAAAACTATTCATCATCTTTCATATTTGTCGATATATCCCTACTATGCTTAAACTACCCTTACTTCTCTTAATACTTCTAAACAATCCCTCTTTTTATTCCTACCCCTAATTCTCTAAATATCCCTTTCTTTCAATAATTACCCCTATTTTTTAACTTCTGTGAGGGGTTGGTTTTTATAGCACCCAATCTAAAAGATTCATCATCTTTCATATTTGTTGATCTACCCTTACTAAATTTTAACTACCCCGACTTCTATTAATACTTCAAAACAGTCCTTCTTTTAAATCCTACCTCTAATTCTCTAAATATCCCTTACTTCCCACAATTTCCCCTATCTTTTTACTATTGTGAAGGTTTAGTTTTTGGGTACCCAATACAAACGATTAATCATCTTTCATATTTTTCGATCTACCCCTACTATGCTTAAACTACCCCTACTTATCTTAATACTTCAAAACATCCCTTCTTTTTTATCCTACCCCTAATTCACTAAATAGCCATTCCTTCTGATAATTAACCATATTTTTTAACTATTGTGAAGTATTGGTTTTTGCAGCACCCAATCTAAACGATTTATCATCTTTCATATTTGTCGATCTACCCCTACTATGCTTAAACTACCCCTGCTTCTCTTAATACTTTAAAACAACCCTTCTTTTTAATCCTACTTCTAATTCTCTAAATAGCCCTTACTTCCAACAATTACCCCGATTTTTTAACTTCTGTGATGGGTTGCTTTTTGGAGCACCCAATCCAAATGATTCATCATCTTTCATATTTGTCGATCATTCCCCTACTATGCTTAAACTACCCCAACTTCTCTTAATACTTAAAAACAGTCCATCTTTTCCTACCCCAAATTCTTTAAATAGACCTTAATTCCAACAATTACCCCTATATTTTTACTATTGTGAAAGGTTGGTTTTTGTAGCACCCTATCCAAATGATTCATCATCTTTCAAATTTGTCAATCTACCCCACCTACGCTTAAACAACCCCTACTTCTCTTAATACTTCAACACATCCCTTATTTTTAATCGTACCCCTAATTCTCTAAAGAACCCTTACTTCCAATAATTACCCCGATTAATTAACTAATGTGAAGGGTTGGGTTTTGCAGCACCCAATCCAAACGATTCATCATCTTTCATATTTGTCGATCTATCCCTACAATTCTTAGACTACCCCTACTTCTCTTAACACTTCAAAACAGTCCTTCATTTAAATCCTACCCCTAATCTCGAGATAGCCCTTACTTCCAACAATTACCCCCATCTTTTTACTACTGTGAAGGGTTGGTTTTTGCAACACCCAATCCAGACGATTCATCATCTTTTATATTTGTCGATTTACCCCTACTATGCTTAAACTACCCCTACTTCTCTTAGTACTTCAAAACAACCATTCTTTTTAATCGTACCCCTAATTCTCTAAATAGCCCTTACTTCCAACTATTACCCCTTTTTTTTAACTACGGTGAAAATTTAGTTTTTGCAGCACCAAATCCAAACGATTCATCATCTTTCATATTTGTTGGTCTACCCCTACTATGCTAAAACGACGCCTACTTCTGTTAATACTTCAAAACAGTCATTCTTTTAAATCCTACCCCTAATTCTATAAATAGCCCTTACATCCAAAAATTACCCCTATCTTTTGACTACTGTGAAGGGTTGGTTTTTGCAGCACCCAATCTAAACGATTCATCATCTTTTATATTTGTCGATCTACACCTACTATGCATAAACTAACCCTACTTCTCTTAATACTTCAAAACAGACCTTCTTTTTAATCGTACCCCTAAATCTCTAAATAGCCCTTACTTATAGTTACCCCTATTTTTTTAACCACTGTGAAGGGTTGGTTTTTGCACCACCCAATCAAAACGATTCATCATCTTTCATATTTGTCGATCTACCCCTACTATGATTAAACTACCCCTACTTCTCTTAATACTTCAAAACAACCCTTCTTTTTAATCCTATCCTTAATTCTCTAAATAGCCCTTACTTCCAACAATTACCACTATCTTTTTACTACTGTGAAGGGTTGGTTTTTGTAGCTCCCAATCCAAACGATTCATTGTCTTTTATATTTGTCGATCTACCCTACTTCTCTTAATACTTCAAAACAGCCCTTCTTTTTAATCTTACCCCTAATTCTCTAAATACCCCTTCCTTTCATCAATAACCCCTATTTTTTAACTATTGTGAAGGATTGTTTTTGCAGCACCCAATCCAAACAATTCATCTTCTTTCATATTTGCCGATCTACCCCTACTTTGCTTAAACTACCCCTACTTCTTTTAATACTTCAAACAACTCTTTTTTTAATCATTCCCCTAATTCTCTAAATAGTCCTTACTTCCAACAATTACCCTTATTTTTTACCTTTTATGAAGGGTTTGCTTTTGTAGCACCCAATCCAAATGATTCATCATCTTTCTTATTTGTCGATCTACCCCTACTATGCTTAAACTACCCCCACTTATCTTAGTACATCAAAAAAAATCTTCTTTTTAATCCTAACCCTAATTCTCTATGTAGCCCTTCCTTCCAACAATCACCCCTATTTTTTAACTATTGTGAAGGATTGGTTTTTGCAGCACCCGATCCAAACGATTCATCGACTTTCATATTTGTCGATCTAACCCTACTATGCTTAAACTGCCGCTACTTCCCTTAATACTTCAACACAACCCTTCTTTTTAATCCTATCCCGAATTCTCTAAATAGCCCTTACTTCCAACAATTAACCCTATTTTTTACTTTTTGTGAAGGGTTGGTTTTTGTAGCACCCAATCAAACTGATTCATCATCTCTCATATTTGTCGATCTACACCTACTATGTTTAATCTACCCCCACTTCTCTTAATACTTGAAATAAATTCTTCTTTTAATCCTACCCCTAATTCTGTAAATAGCCCTTACTTCCAATGATTATCCATATCTTTTTACTACTGTGAAGGATTGGTTTTTGCAGCACCTATTCCAAACGATTCACCATCTTTCGTATTTGTCGATATACCCCTACTATGCTTAAACTACCCATACTTATCTTAATACTTCAAAACATCCCTTCATTTTAATCCTACCCCCAATTTTCTAAATAGCCCTTCCTTCCAACAATTACCTATATTTTTTAACTATTGTGAAGGACTTGTTTTTGCAGCACCCAATCCAAACGATTCATCATCTTTCATATTTGTCGATCTACCTCTACTATGCTTAAACTACACCAACTTCTCTTAATATTTTAAAACAACCCTTCTATTTAATCCTACCCCTAATTCTATAAACAACCCTTACTTCCAATAATTACCCCTATTTTTTAACTTCTATGATGTGTTGCTTTTTGCAGCACGCAACCCAAATGATTCATCATTTTTCATATTTGTCGATATACCCCTACTATGCTTAAAATACCCAAACTTCTCTTAATACTTTAAAGCTGTCCTTCTATTCCTACACCAAATTCTCTAAATAGCCCTTACTTCCAACAATTACCCCTATCTTTTTACTATTGTGAAGGGTTGGTTTTTGCAGCACCCAATCCAAATGATTCATCATTTTTCAAATTTGTCGATCTACCCCTACTATGCTTAAACTACCCCTACTTCTCTAAATACTTCAAAACATCCCTTCTTTTTAATCGTACCCCTAATTCTCTAAATAGCCCTTACTTATAACAATTACCCCTATTTTTTAACTACTGCAAATGGTTGGGTTTTGCAGCACCCAATTCAAACGATTCTTCATCTTTCATATTTGTCGATCTATCCCTGCTACACTTAAACTACCTCTACTTCTCTTAATACTTCAAAACAGTCCTTCTTTTAAATCCCACCCCCAATTCTATAAATTGCCCTTACTTCCAACAATTACCCCTATCTTTTTACTAATGTGAAGGGTTGGCTTTTGCAGCACCCAATCCAAACGATTCATCATCTTTTATATTTGTCGATCTACCCCGACTATGCTTATACTACCCCTACATTTCTTAATACTTCAAAACAGCCGTTCTATTTAATCGTACCCCTTATTGTCTAAATAGCCCTTACATCCAACAATTACCCATATTTTTTTAACTACTGTGAAGGGTTTTTTTTGCAGCACCAAATACAAACGATTCATCATCTTTCATATTTGTCGATCTACCGCTACTATGTTTAAACTACCCCTACTTCTCTTGATACTTCAAAACAATCCTTCTTTAAATCCGACCCCCAATTCTCTAAATAGCCCTTAATTCCAAAAGTTACCCCTATCTTTTTACTACTGTGAAGGGTTGGTTTTTGCAGCACCCAATACAAATGATTCATCATCTTTTATATTTGTCGATCTACACCTACTATGCATAAACTAGCCCTACTGCTCTTAATACTTCAAAACAACCTTTTTTTTAATCGTACCCCTAACTGTCTAAATAGCCCTTACTTCCAAAAATTACACCTATTTTTTAACCACTGTGAAGGGTTGGTTTTTGCAGCACCCAATCCAAACGATTCATCATCTTTCAGATTTGTCGATCTACACCTACTATGCTTAAACTAGCCCTAATTCTCTAAATAGCTCTTACTTCCAACAATTTCCCCTTTCTTTTTACTATTGTGAAGGGATGGTTTTTGGGCGCCCAATCCAAATGATTCATCATCTTTCATATTTGTCGATCTACCCCTACTATGCTTAAATTACACCTACTTATCTTAATACTTCAAAACATCCCTTCTTTTTAATCCTACCCCTAATTATCTAAATAGCCCTTCCTTCAAACAATTACCCATATTTTTTAACTATTGTGAAGGATTGGTTTTTGCAGCACCCAATCCGAACAATTCATCATCTTTCATATTTGTCGATCTACCCACACTATGCTTAAACTACCCCTACTTCTCTTAATACTTTAAAATAACCCTTCTTTTTATTTCCACCCCAAATTCTATAAATATCCCTTACTTCCAAAAATTACCCCTATTTTTTAACTTCTGTGAAGGGTTGCTTTTTGCAGCATCCAATCCAAATGATTCATCATCTTTCATATTTGTTGATCTACCCCTACTGTGCTTAAACTACCGCTGCTTCTCTTAATACTTCAATACAACCCTTCTTTTTAATCCTAAACCTAATTCTCTAAATAGCCCTTATTACCAACAATTACCCCTATTTTTCAACTTTTATGAAGGGTTGGTTTTTCCAGCACCGAATCCAAATGATTCATCATCTTTCAAATTTGTCGATCTACACTAACTATGCTTAAACTACCCCAACTTCTCTAAATACTTCAAAATATACCTTCTTTTTAATCCTACCCCAAATTCTCTAAATATCCCTTACTTCCAAAAATTACCCCTATTTTTTAACTACTGTGAATGGTTGGGTTTTGCAGCACCCAATCCAAACGATTCATCATCTTTCATATTTTTCGATCTATCCCTACTATAATTAAACTACCTCTAGTTCTCTTAATACTTCAAAATAGTCTATCTTTAATATCCCACCCCAATTCTATAAATAGCCCTTACTTCCAACAGTTACCCCTATCTTTTTACTACTGTGAAGGGTTGGTTTTTGCAGCACCCAATCCAAACGATTCATCAACTTTTATATTTGTCGATCTACCCCTAATATACTTAAACTACCCCTACATTTCTTTATACTTTAAAACAGCCGTTCTTTTTAATCCTACCCCTTATTGTCTAAATAGCCCTTACTTCCAACAATTACCCCTATTTTTTAACTACTATGAAGGGTTGGTTTTTGCAGCACCAAATCCAAACGATTCATCATCTTTCATATTTGTCGATCTTCCCCTACTATGCTTAAACTACCCCTACTTCTCTTAATACTTCAAAACAGTCCTTCTTTTAAATCCGACCCAAACTCTCTAAATAGCCCTTACTTCCAAAAATTACCCCTATCTTTTTACTACTGTTTAGGGTTGGTTTTTGCAGAACCCAATCCAAATGATTCATCATCTTTTATATTTGTCGATCTACACCTACTATGCATAAACTAGCCCTACTGCTCTTAATACTTCAAAACAACCCTTCTTTTTAATCGTACCCCTAATTGTCTAAATAGCCCTTACTTCCAACAATTACCCCTATTTTTTAACCACTGTGAAGGGTTGGTTTTTGGGCGCCCAATCCAAATGATTCATCATCTTCAATATTTGTCGATCTACCCCTACTATGCTTAAACTACACATACTTATCTTTATACTTCAAAATATCCCTTCTTTTTATTCCTACCCCTAATGATCTAAATAGCTCTTCCTTCAAACAAATACCCATATTTTTTAACTATTGTGAAGGATTGGTTTTTGTAGCACCCAATCCAAACAATTCATCATCTTTCATATTTTTTGATCTACCCATACTATGCTTAAACTACCCCTACTAATCTTAATACTTTAAAACAACCCTTCTTTTTAATTCTTCCCAAAATTCACTAAATAACCCTTACTTCCAACAATTGCCTCTATTTTTTAACTTTTGTAAAGGCCTGCTTTATGCAGCACCCAATCCAAATGATTCATCATCTTTCATATTTGTTGATCTAGCCCTACTATGCTTAAACTACCCCTACTTCTCTTTATACTTCAAAACAACCCTTCTTTTTAATCCTAACCCTAATTCTTCAAATAGCCCTTAATTCCAACAGTTACCCCTATTTTTTAACTTTTGTGAAGGGATGGTTTTTTTAGCACACAATCCAAATGATTCATCATCTTTCATATTTGTCGATCTACCCGTACTATGCTTAAACTACTCCTACTTCTCTTAATACTTCAAAATAGTCCTTTTAAATACGAACTCCAATTTTCTAAATAGCCCTTACTTCCAAAAATTACCCCTATCTTTTTACTACTGTGAAGGGTTGGTTTTTGCAGCACCCAATCCGAACGATTCATTATCTTTTATATTTGTCGATTTACACGTACTATGCATAAACTAGCCCTACTGCTCTTAATACTTCAAAACAACCCTTCTTTTTAATCGTATCCCTAATTCTCTAAATATCACTTACTTCCAACAATTACCCTATTTTTTAACCACTATGAAGGGTTGGTTTTTGCAACACCCATTTCAAACGATTCGTCATCTTTCATATTTGTCGATCTTCCCCTACTATGCTTAAACTACCCCTAATTCTCTAAATGGCCCTTACTTCCAACAATTTCCCCTATCTTTTTACTATTGTGAATGATTGGTTTTTGGGCGCCCAGTCCAAATGATTCATCATCTTTGATATTTGTCGATCTACCCCTACTACGCTTAAACTACACCTACTTATCTTAATACTTCAAAACATCCCTTCTTTTTAATCATAACCCTAATTATCTAAATAGCCCTTCCTTCAAACAACTAGTCATATTTTTTAACTATTATGAAGGATTGGTTTTTGCAGCACCCAATCCAAACAATTCATCATCTTTCATATTTGTCGATCTACCCGTATTATGTTTAAAATACCCCTACTTCTCGTAATACTTAAAAACAACCCTTCTTTTTAATCCTACCAATAATTCTCTAAATAGTCATTACTTCCAATAATTACCCCTATTTTTTACCTTTTTTGAAGGGTTGGTTTTTGTAGCACCCAATCCAAATGATTCATCATCTTTCATATTTGTCGATTTACCCCTACTATGCTTAATCTGCCCCTACTTCTCTTAATACTTATAAACAGTCCTTCTTTTATTCCTACCCCTAATTCTATAAATAGCCCTTACTTCCAAAAATTACCTATATCTTTTTACTACAGTGAAAGATTAGTTTTTGTAGCAACTAATCCAAACGATTCATCATGTTTCGTATTTGTCGATCTTCCCCTACCAAGCTTAAACTACACCTACTTATATTAATACTTCAAAACAACCCTTCTTTTTAGTTATACCCCTAATTCTCTAAATAACCCATTCTTCTAACAGTTACCCCTATTTTTTAACTATTGTGAAGGATTGGTTTTTGCAACACCCAATTAAAACTATTCATCATCTTTCATATTTGTCGATCTACCCCTACTACGCTTGAACTACCACTACTTCTCTAAATACATCAAAACAGTCCCTCTTTTTACTCGTACCACTAATTCTCTAAATAGCCCTTACTTCCAACCATTACCCCTATTTTTTTACATCTGTGAAGGGTTGGTTTTTATAGCACCCAATCTAAACGATTCATCATCTATCATATTTGTCGATCTACCCCAACTATGCTTAAACTTCCCCGACTTCTCTTAATACTTCAAAACAGTCCTTCTATTAAATCCTACCTCAAATTCTCTAAATAGGCCTTACTTCCAATAGTTTCCCCTATTTTTTTGCTATTGTGAAGGGTTTGTTTTTGTGCGCCCAATCCAAACGATTCATCATCTTTCGTATTTGTCGATCTACCCCTACTATGCTTAAACTACCCCTATTTATCTTAATAATTCAAAAAATCACTTATTTTTAATCCTACCCCTAATTCTCTAAATAGCCCTTCCTTTAAACAACTACCCATATTTTTTAACTATTGTGAAGGATTGGTTTTTGCAACACCCAATCCAAATGATTCTTCATCTTTCATATTTGTCGATCTACCCCTACTATGCTTAAACTACCCCTACTTCTCTTAATACTTTAAAACAACCCTTCTTTTTAATCCTACCCCTAATTCTCTAAATAGCCCTTACTTCCAATAATTACTCATATTTTTTAACTACTATGAAGGGTTGAGTTTTGCAACACCCAATCCAAACGATTCATCATCTTTCATAGTTGTCGATCTGTCCCTACTATGCTTAAACTACACCTACTTCTCTTAATACTTCGAAATAGCCCTTACTTACAACAACTACCCATATCTTTTTACTAATGTGAAGGGTTGGTTTTTGCAGAACCCAATCCAAACGATTCATCATCTTTTATATTTGTCGATCTACCCCTACTATGCTTAAACTACCCCTACTTCACTTAATACCTCAAAATAGCCGTTCTTTTTAATCGTACCACTAATTCTCTAAATAGCCCTTACTTCCAACAACTACAAAAAAAATTAAACACTGTGAAGGGTTGGTTTTTGTAGCACCCAATCCAAATGATTCATAATGTTTCATATTTGTCGATCTACCCCTACTATGCTTAAACTACCATTACTTCTCTTAATACTTCAAAACAACCCTCCTTTTTAATGCTATCACTAATTCTCTAAATAGTCATTACTTCCAACAATTACCCCTATTTTTTAACTACTGTGAAGGGTTGGTTTTTGCAACACCCAATCCAAACGATTCATTGTCTTTTATATTTTTCGATGTACCCCTGCTTCTCTTAATACTTCAAAAGAGCCCTTCTTTATATTCCTACCCCTAATTCTCTAAATAGACCTTCCTTTCAACAATTACACCTTTTTTTTTCTATTTTGAAGGATTGCTTTTGCAGCACACAATCCAAACGATTCATCATCTTTCATATTTCCCGATCTACCCCTTTTATGCTTAAACTACCCCTACTTCTTTTAATACTTCAAAACAACACTTTTTTTAATCCTTCCCCTAATTCTCTAAATAGTCCTTACTTCGAACAATTAGACCTATTTTTTACCTTTTATGAAGGGTTGGTTTTTGTAGCACACAATCGAAATGATCATCATCTTTCTTATTTGTCGATCTACCCCTACTATGCTCAATCTACCCCTACTTTCTTAATACTTAAAAACAATCATTCTTTTAATCCCACCCATAATTCTGTAAATAGCCCTTACTTTCAACAATTACCCCTATCTTTTTACAACTGTGAAGGATTGTTTTTTGTAGCACCGAATCCAAACCATTCATCATCTTTCATATTTGTCGATCTACCCCTCCTATGCTTAAACTACCCCTACTTCTCTTAATACTTCAAAACAGCTCTTCTATTTAATCGTACCCCTAATTCTCTAAATAGCCCTTACTTCCAACAATTACCTCTATTTTTTAACTACTGTGAATGGTTGGTTTTTGCAGCACCCAATCCAAATGATTCATCATCTTTCATATATGTCGATCTATCCCTACTATGTTTAAACTACCCCTACTTCTCTTAACACTTCAAAACAATCCTTCTTTTAAATCCTACCCCTAATTCTCTAAATAGCTCTTACTTCCAACAATTACCCGTATCTTTTTACTATTGTGAAGGGTTGGTTTTGGCAGCACCCAATCAAAACGATTCATCATATTTTATATTTGTCGATCTACCCCTAATATGCTTAAACTACCCCTACTTCTCTTAATACTTCAAAATAGCCCTTCTTTTTAATCGTACCCCTAATTCTCCAAACAGCCCTTACTTCCAACAATTACCCATATTTTTTTACTATTGTGAAGGATTTGGTTTTTGCACCACCCAATCAAATAGATTCACCATCTTTCATATTTGTCGATCTACACCTACTATGCTTAAACTACCCCTACTTCTCTTAATACTTTAAAACAATCCTAGTTTTTAATCCTACCCCTTATTCTCTAAATAGCCCTTACTTCCAACAATTACCCCTATTTTTTAACTATTGTGAAGGAATGGTTTTTCCAGCGCCCAATCCAAATGATTCATCATCTTTCATATTTGTCGATCTACCCCTACTATGCTTAATTTACCCCTACTTCTCTTACTACTTAAAAACAGTCCTTCATTTAATCCTACCCCTAATTCTCTAAATAGCCCTTACTTCCTACAATTACCCCTATCCTTTTACTACTGTGAAAGATTGGTTTTTGCAGCACCTAATCCAAACGATTCATCATCTTTCATATTTTTCGATCTACCCCTGCCATGCTTAAACTACCTCTACTTATTATAATACTTCAAAACATCCCTTCTTTTTAATCATACCCCTAATTCTCTAAATACCCCTTTCTTCTAACAATTACCCCTATTTTTTAACTATTGTGAAGGATTGGTTTTTGTAGCACCCGATCAAAACTATTCATCATCTTTAATATTTGTCGATCTACCCCTACTATGCTTAAACTACCCCTATTTCCATTAGTACCTCAAAACAGGCCTTATTTTTAATCCTACCCCTAATTCTATAACTATCCCTTACGTCCAATCATTACCCCTACTTTTTAACTTCTGCGAAGGGTTGGTTTTTGCAGCACCTAATCTAAACGATTCATCATCTTTCATATTTGTCGATCTACCTCTACTATGCTTAAACTACCCCTACAACTCTTAGTACTTCAAAACAACCCTTCTTTTTAATCATACCCCTAAATATCTAAATAGCCCTTACTTCCAACATCTACCCCTATCTTTTAACTTCTGTGAAGGGTTGGATTTTGCAACACCCAATTCAAACGATTCATCATCTTTTATATTTGTTGATCTACCCCTACTATGCTTAAACCATCCCTAGTTCTCTTAGTACTTCAAAACAACCCTTCTTTTTAATCCTACCCCTGTTTCTCAAAATATCCCTTACTTCCAACAATTACCCTATTTTTTAACTACTGTGACAGGTTAGTTTTGTAGCACAAAATCTAAATGATTCATCATCTTTCATATTTGTCGATCTACCCCTACTATGCTCGAACTACCCCTACTTCTCTTAATACTCCAAAACAACTCTTCTTTTTTATCCTATCCCTAATTCGCTAAAAAAACCTTACTTCCAATAATTGCCCCTTTTTTAAAACTACTATGAAGGGTTCGTTTTTGCAGCACCCAATCCAAACGATTCATATTCTTTCATATCTGTCTATCTACACCTACTATGCTTAAACTACCCCTACTTCTCTTAATACTTTAAAACAACCCTAGTTTTTAATCCTACCCCTAATTCTCTAAATAGCCCTTACTTCCAACAATTACCCCTATTTTTTAACTATTGTGAAGGAATGGTTTTTCCAGCGCCCAATCCAAATGATTCATCATCTTTCATATTTGTCGATCTACCCCTACTATGCTTAATTTACCCTTACTTCTCTTACTACTTAAAAACAGGCCTTCATTTAATCCTACCCCTAATTCTGTAAATAGCCCTTACTTCCTACAATTACCCCTATCCTTTTACTACTGTGAAAGATTGGTTTTTGCAGCACCTAATCCAAACGATTCATCATCTTTCATATTTTTCGATCTACCCCTGCCATGCTTAAACTGCCTCTACTTATTGTAATACTTCAAAACAGCCCTTCTTTTTAATCCTACCCCTAATTCTCTAAATAGCTCTTACTTCCAACAATTACCTGTATCTTTTTACTATTGTGAAGGGTTGGTTTTGGCAGCACCCAATCCAAACGATTCATCATATCTTATATTTGTCGATCTACCCCTAATATGCTTAAACTACCCCTACTTCTCTTAATACTTCAAAATAGCCCTTCTTTTTAATCGTACCCCTAATTCTCCAAATAGCCCTTACTTCCAACAATTACCCATATTTTTTAACTATTGTGAAGGATTTGAGTTTTGCACCACCCAATCAAATAGATTCATCATCTTTCATATTTGTCGATCTACACCTACTATGCTTAAACTACCCCTACTTCTCTTAATACTTTAAAACAACTCTAGTTTTTAATCCTACCCCTAATTCTCTAAATAGCCCTTACTTCCAAAAATTACCGCTATTTTTTAACTATTGTGAAGGAATGGTTTTTCCAGCGCCCAATCCAAATGATTCATCATCTTTCATATTTGTCGATCTACCCCTACTATGCTTAATTTACCCCTACTACTCTTACTACTTAAAAACAGTCCTTCATTTAATCCTACCCCTAATTCTGTAAATAGCCCTTACTTCCTACAATTACCCCTATCCTTTTACTACTGTGAAAGATTGGTTTTTGCAGCACCTAATCCAAACGATTGATCATCTTTCATATTTTTTGATCTACCCCTGCCATGCTTAAACTGCCTCTACTTATTGTAATACTTCAAAACAGCCCTTCTTTTTAATCATACCCCTAATTCTCTAAATACCCCTTTCTTCTAACAATTACCCCTATTTTTTAACTATTCTGAAGGATTGATTTTTGTAGCACCCGATCAAAACTATTCGTTATCTTTAATATTTGTCGATCTACCCCTACTATGCTTAAACTACCCCTACTTCCATTAGTACCTCAAAACAGCCCTTATTTTTTATCCTACCCCTAATTCTATAACTATCCCTTAATTCCAATCATTACCCCTATTTTTTAACTTCTGCGAAGTGTTGGTTTTTGCAGCACCTAATCTAAACGATTCATCATCTTTCATATTTGTCGATCTACCTCTACTATGCTTAAACTACCCCTACATCTCTTAGTACTTCAAAACAACCCTTCTTTTTAATCATACCCCTAAATATCTAAATAGCCCCTATCTTCCAACATCCTTCCAACAATTACCCCTATTTTTTAACTATTGTGAAGGAATGGTTTTTCCATCGCCCAATCCAAACAATTCATCTTCTTTCATATTTGTCGATTTACCCCTACTATGCTTAAACAACCCCTACTTCTCTTAATACTTCAAAACAACTATTCTTTTTAATCCTATCCCTAATTCTCTAAATAGTCCTTACTTCCAACAATTACCCCTATTTTTTGACTTTTGTGAAGGGTTGGTTTTTGCAACACCCAATCCAAATGATTCATCATCTTTCATATTTGTCGATCTACCACTACTACGCTTAAACAACCCCTACTTCTCTTAATACTTCAAAAAAATCGCTTCCTTTTAATCCTACCCCTGATTCTCTAAATAGACGTTACTTCCAACAATTACCCCTATTTTTTAACTTTTGTGAAGGGTTGGTTTTTACAGCACACAATCCAAACGATTAATCATCTTTCATATTTGTCGATCTACCCCTACTATGATTAAACCACCCCTATTTTTCTTACTACTTCAAAACAACCCTTCTTTTTAATCCTACCCCTAACTCTCTAAATAGCACTTACTTCCAAAAAAATTCACTATTTTTTAACTTCTGTGAAGGGTTAGTTTTTGCTGCACACTATCTAAGCGATTCATCATCTTTCATGTTTGTCGATCTACCCAAACCCTTCTTTTTACTCCTACCCCTAATTCTCTAAATAGTCCTCACTTCCAACAACTACCCCTATTTTTTACCCTTTGTGAAGGGTTGGTTTTTGTAGCACCCAATCCAAAAGATTCATCATCTTTCATATTTGTCGATCTACCCCTACTTTTCTTAATATTCAAACCATTATTTGATCCTACCCTAATTCTTAAATAACCCTTACTTCCAACAATTACCCCTATCTTTTTACTACTATGAAGGATTGGTTTTGGCAGGACCTAATCCAAACGATTCATCATCTTTCATATTTGTCGATCTACCCCTATCATGCTTAAACTACCCCTACTTATCGTAATACTTCAAAAACACCGTACTTTTTAATCCTACCCCTAATTCTCTAAATAGCCCTTACATCGAAAAATTACCCCTATTTTTTAACTATTGTAAAGGATTGGTTTTTGAAGCACCTGATCCAAATTATTCATCATCTTTCATATTTGTCCATCTACCCCTACTATGCTTAAACTACCCCTACTTCTCTTAATACTTCAAAACAACCCTTCTTTTTAATCCTACCCCTAATTCTCTAAATATCCCTTACTTCCAACAATTTCCCCAATTTTTTGAATTCTATGAAGGGTTGATTTTTGCGGCACCCAATCCAAATGATTCATCATCTTCCATATTAGTCGATCTACCCTACTATGTTGAAACTACACCAACTTCTCTTAATACTTCAAAACAGTCCTCTTAAACCATACCCTTAATTCCCTAAATAGCCCTTACTTCCATAAATTACCCCTATCTTTTTACTACTGTGAAGGGTTGGTTTTTGCAGTACCCAATCCAAACGATTCATCATCTTTCATATTTGTCGATCTACCCCTCCGATGCGTAAACTACCCTTGCTTCTCTTAATACTTCAAAACAGCCCATCTTTTTAATCATACCCCTAATTCTCTAAATAGCCCTTACTTCCAACAATTACCTCTATTTTTTAACTACTGTGAAGGGTTGGTTTTTGCAGCACCTAATCCAAACAATTTATCATCTTTCATATTTGTCGATCTATCCCTACTATGCTTAAACTACCCCTACTTCTCTTCGTACTTCAAAACAATCCTTCTTTTAAATCCTACCCCTAATTCTCTAAATAGCCGTTACTTCCAACAATTGCCCCTATCTTTTTACTTTGTGAAGGGTTGGTTTTGGCAGCACCCAATCCAAACGATTCATCATATTTTATATTTGTCTATCTACCCCTACTTCTATTAATACTTCAAAACAGCCCTTCTTTTTAATCATACCCCTAATTTTCGAAATAACCCGTACTTCCAATAATTATCCCTATTTTTTAACTATTGCGAAGTTTTGGTTTTTGTAGCACACAATCCAAACGATTCATCATCATTCATATTTGTCGATCTACCCCTACTACTCTTAATACTTAAAAACAGTCCTTTTAAATCCTTCCCCTAATTCTCTAAATAGCCCTTACTTCCAACAATTACAACTATCTTCTTACTAATGTGAAGGGTTGGTTTTTGCAGCCCCCAATCCAAACTATTCACCATCTTTTATATTTGTGGATCTAACCCTGCCGTGCATAAACTACCACTACTTCTATTAATACTTCAAAACAACCCTTCTTTTTAATCGTACCCCTAATTCCCTAAATAACTCTTACTTCCAACAATTAACCCTATTTTATAAATACAACGAAGGGTTGGTTTTTGCTGCACAAAATGCACACGATTCATCATCTTTCATATTTGTCGATCTACCCCTACTGTGCTTAAACTACCCCTACTTCTCTTAATACTTCAAAGCAACCCTTCTTTTTAATCCTATCCTTAACTCTCTAAATAGCCCTTACTTCCAACAATTACCCCTATCTTTTTACTACTGTGAAGGGTTGGTTTTTGCAGCACCCAATCCAAACGATTCATCATCTTTTATATTTGTCTATCTACCCCTACTATGCTTAATCTACCCCTACTTCTCTTAATACTTCAAAACATCCGTTCTTTTTAATCCTACCCCTAATTATCTAAATAGCCCTTCCATTCAACAATTACCCCTATTTTTCAACTATTGTGAATAATTGTTTTTGTAGCACCCAATCCAAGCGATTCATTATCTTTCATATTTGTCGATCTACCCCTACCATTCTTAAACTACCCCTACTTCTTTTAATAATTCAAAACAACTCTTTTTTATAATCCTACCCCTAATTCTCTAAATAGCCATTACTTCCAATAATCGCCCCTATTTTTTATCTTTTGTGAAGGGTTGGTTTTTGTAGCACCCAAACCAAATGATTCATCATCTTTCATATTTGTCGTTCTACACCTACTATGCTTAATCTACCCCTACTTCTCTTAATACTTAAAAACAGTCCTTCTTTTGATCATACCCCTAATTCTGTAAATAGCTCTTACTTCCGATTATTACCCCTTTCTTTTTACTACTGTGAATGGTTGGTTTTTGTTGCACATAATCAAAACGATTCATCATCTTTCATATTTGTCGATCTACCACTAATATTCTTAAACTACCCCCACTTATCTTAGTACTTCAAAACAGCCCTTCTTTTGAACCCTACCCCTAATTCTCTGAATAGCCCTTCCTTCCAACAATTACCCCTACTTTTTAACTATTGTGAAGGATTGGTTTTGGTAGCACCCAATCCAAACGATTCATCATCTTTTGTATTTGTCGATCTACCCCTCTATGCTTAAACTACCCCAACGTCTCTTAATACTTCAAAACAAACCCCCTTTTTAATCCTACCCCTCATTGTTTAAATAGCCCGTACTTCCAAAAATTACCCCTACTTTGTAACTTTTGTGAAGGGTTTGTTTTTGTAGCACCCAATTAAAATGATTCATCATCTTTCATATTTGTCGATCTACCCGTACTATGCTTAATCTTCCCCTACTTCTCTTAACACTTCAAAACAGTCCTTCTTTTAATCCTACCCCTAATTCTGTAAATAGCCTGTACTTCCAACAACTACCCCTATCTTTTTACTACTGTGAAGGATTGGTTTTTGCAGCACCTAATCCAAACGATTCGCCGTCTTTCATATTTGTCGATCTAACTCTACTATGCTTAAACTACCCATACTTATCTTAATACTTCAAAACAACCCTACTTTATAATCCTACCCCTAATTCTCTAAATAGCCCTTCCTTCCAACAAGTCCTCCTATTTTTAACTATTTTGAAGGATTGGTTTTTGCAGCACCCAATCCAAACGATTCATCATCCTTCATATTTGTCGATCTACCCCTACTATGATTAAACTACAACTACTTCTCTTAATACTTCAAAACAAACCTTCTTTTTAATCCTACCCCTAAGTCTCTAAATAGCCCATACTTCCAACAATTACCCCTATTTTTTACCTTTTGTGAAGGGTTGGTTTTTGTGGCACCCATTCCAAATGATTCAACATCTTTTATATTTGTCGATCTACCCCTACTATGCTTAATCTACCCGTACTTCTCTTAATACTTAAAAATAGTCCTTCTTTTAATCCTACCCCTAATTCTGTAAATAGCCCTTACTTCCAATAATTACCCCTATCGTTTTACTACTATGAAGGATTGCTTTTTGTAGCACCTAATCAAAATGATTCATCATCTTTCATATTTGTCGATCTACCCCAAATATGCTTAAACTACCCCTACTTATCTTACAACTTCAAAACAATCCATCTTTTTAATACTACCCCTAATTCTCTAAATAGCCCTTCCTTCGAACAATTACCCCTACTTTTTAACTATTACGAAGTATTGATTTTTCAGCACCCGTTCCAAACGATTCATCATCTTTCACCTTTGTCGATCTACCCCTACTATGCTCAAACAACCTCTACTTCTCTTAATACTTCTAAACAACCCTTCTTTTTAATCCTAACCATAAGCTCTAAATAGCCCTTACTTCCAACAATTACCCCTATTTTTTAACTTTCGTGAAGGGTTGGTTTTTGTAGCACTCAATCCAAATGGTTCATCATCTTTTATATTTGTCGATCTACCCCTACTATTCTTTATCTACCACTACTTCTCTTAATACTTAAAAACAATCCTTCTTTTAATCCTACACCTAATTCTGTAAATAGCCCTTACTTCTGACAATTACCCCTATCTTTTTACGACTGTGAAGGATTGGTTTTTGTAGCACCTAATAAAAATGATTCATCATCTTTCATATTTGTCGATCTACCCCTAATATGCTTAAACTGCCCCTACTTATCTTACTACTTCAAAACAGCGCGTCTCTTTAATCCTACCCCAAATTTTCTAAATAGCCCTTCCTTCCAACAATTACCCCGACTTTTTAACTATTGTGAAGGATTGGTTTTTTAGTACCCGATCCAAATGATTCATCGTCTTTAATATTTGTCGATCTACCCCTACTGTGCTTAAACTACCCCTACTTCTCTTAATACTTCTATTGGCTAGCTTTTGGATCAAGCCATCAAGATTCACACACATGTTCACCATTAAGTTTTATTCGTAGGAGCTACCGAACCCCCGTCGTGGTCATCCAACCTTGGCGGGTCGTGACCCTATTACTACCCCTCGATCGCGGATCATTATCGCGATCCGATCCATCCTCTCAAAAGCTCCACGATCCGACCCCTATAGCCGAGAAATGAAGGCCATGACCAAGTCATTCACGATTCGAAGATGATGGATCTTGTGCCACCTCTCCGAGGTCATTAGGATTTGTACGAACCAGTACGAGGTCATCGGGATCTGTACCACGTGCGACCACGATCCGTCGAAAGAAATCAGCTACAAATAGCCTCAGACTTGGCATTTTTCAGGATCTTTTGGCAATTGGGAGCTCTGATTCCACCATTATCATATCTCCTTCTATTCAGAGTTATCTTAATTTACTGAGTGAATCAACATTGTAAAATTGAGGTTGAGGGATAAATCATTGGTTATACTCGAATCTTAAGTATAATCATAGATTTAAAGTGGACGTAGGCTCTTTAAGGCCGAAGCACTATAAATCTTATGTCTTTTCTGCTTTTCTTGCATTTCTTCTAATATTAATCTCTGCATATTAGAACAATTTGGGTGTTAGACCCAATTTTGGATCTAACATTTTGGTACTTTCACTGAGAAACGAAGTCTCAGCATACTGGATTGTTGCTCTATGGTTTGGATATTCAAGTCCAAAGAAAACAGTCCAAAATTCAACTGTTTCGATTTTTGAAGATGTCAGCTAAATTCTTGTATCATGGCTGGAAAGAAGTCTAAGGAAGTACGGGCTTCGTAGGTGAATGAAGCAACAAACAAAGCAATTGAAGAAAGCGTGCATGATCGGGTCGAAGAAGGGCTCTCGGATTGTGGTAACGTAGGGGCGATCCGATCTAGTGATGGTGTAACGAACCAGGCAGCTGAAGGAGTAACTACCTGATCGCAGGACCACACCACAATCCCTCCTGCACCTATCACCACGATCCGACGTCAAGAGGGTACAACGAGCCACCAGCCTAGGAGGACCACGATCTGAACTGACAATCAGACTACTACCCGACCTGGGAAGGAAATTATGGCTCGTTCCGCTCGTGCTGGTACTTCTGCTTAACCCGGTTCGAGTTCCTTGTGTATAAGAGAAGATGAAGATGACCAGTTCGACCCTTCTGCTCCAGTTACTGAAGGACATCTGACTCGAATACTTAAAGCATTGGACATGCAAACTGATGATTTGGCCGCTCAAAGGAAGGAGAGTTCGTTGCTGCGTCAAAATATTGCTGCCCTAGGCAGGTGAATTGACGATATTCAAAGGCAGGTTTCACCACCTCTAGCTCACTCTTTATCCCCAGAACATACGTCCTCGTCTGAAGAACCTCGAAGAAACTGGCGATGACATCCATTGGCAAGGGTTCAGAATATAGAGGTGCTTAATCAGGAAACCAATAACCGTAACTTAAATGATCCCGTCCAGACACCTAGGAATGGAGGCGTTATCGATCCTGCTTAGAATCAACCCATTCCTCCCGCTCGTCATATGACCGACTGTGGCAACAGGGGGAAAGGAAGTTCTGCTCAGGTCCCAAACTTTGCAGTAGCATGCCAAAGAAATGCTGGAGGGGCCAGTCAGGCAAGAAGTGCTGATCCTGAATCTACCCTGACTTATGCAGAGGTTGAAACAATGATTAGACAGAACATGGTAGACTGCCGTGGACAAAGGAACGAAGATTGTGGCATAGATTTCAGTCATACGCCTTTTACTGACGACATACTGGAGGTTACATTCCCCAGCCACTTCAATATGCCAACCATGAATCGCTATGCGGGCAAAACTGACCCAATCCAACATTTAATGTGGTATTCCTGGTCAATGAATGCCGCTACAGCTACAAACGCGGTAAAATGGAAAGCATTCCCTATATTCCTGAAAGATGTAGCGTTATTGTGGTTTACCCGCTTGCCAGCACGGTCAATATCCAGTTTTAGGGAATTGAGTGAAAAATTCATGAACCAATTCCGTCTTCATGCCCAGAGGTCTAAGAATGTGATTGAGCTGTCTCTTATTAAACAACGACCGGACGAAAGCCTGGTGTCGTACGTGGATCGTTTCAACTTGGCTGTCACAGAAGTCAAATATCCACATGAGTAAACTGTGTTAATGGCCTTGATCGATGGCGCGATAAAGATACCGAGTTTGGAAGATATCTGGCCAGCAAGCCACCCCTGACCAGAGAAATATTTTATGAAAAAGCTAATGTTCGTTTGCGATAGGAGGAGATATACGCTAATCGGAAAAGGAAGGCTACTGATAAGGAAGATATTCAAAGTAACCTGGCCATCAAGCAGACGGGAGATAGCTCAGGAAAAGTTGAAGTCAATGTTGGGAACAAGAATCAAGGAAGCGTTCGTCAATCGGGGAATAATAATAACAATAGTCGGAAGAGAAATCGTGGGAATGACTCTCAGAGAAGATCCCGGCCTAGACCATTTGAGAGCTTTACGTTGTTAAATGATACGTTGGAGAACATCTTCCTGGATACATATAATGTCCTTCAATACAAAAGGCCTCCTTCGGGAGCTTCTACAGAAAAGGAGCATGAAACTGGGAAATTCTGTCATTTTCATCAGGTCCATGGTCACTCCACAAACGAATGTCGTCATTTGAGAGATGTGATTGAAAGACTGCTCCAAGAAGGAAAGCTTGATGAGTATAAGGTGATTCCCAGGGACAAGGGGCAGGCTGTATGGGCCCCGAACCAGAACCAAAACCAACCCGTTGTCAGACCAACAGCTCAACAGAAAGGAAAGAACCTCGTCATCAATACCGTCATCGGAGTGCTTTATCTGGCTGGGCATAGTTTCAAGGCGATGGCTCAGTATGTGAATGCAGCCAAACAACACCTCGAAGTAGGAGAATGTAGCAACCCCGAGGATAACGCTACGGTTAAGCAACAAAAGACGATGTCCGATGACGTCATATTTTGCGAGCGATAGAGTATTGGAGTCCACTCCCCAACTGAAGACCCATTAGTGATCACCGTCAGCATCGGACCATCTATAGTCCATAAAGTTCTAGTGGATAACGAGAGTTCGGTCAACATTCTGTTCAAGAAAACATTCAACCAAACGAAACTCGAGCCGAAGGATTAGAAACCATGCGAGGGTTGGATACATGGATTTAATGGAGCCTCGAACGCTCCAGTGGGATACGTGGAATTGTCAGTAACCCTTGGGGAAGGAGAATGCCAGAGAGTGAGAATTCTCCCCTTTGTAGTCCTGGACATTGAGTCGTCATACAATGCCTTTTTGGGCTGACCAGCCCTAGCCAAATTCAGGGTCTGCATTGCACCCTGGTCCCTGTTGTTGAAGTTCCCGACGGATGTCGCCATTGGCATAGTCAAAGGAGATCAAGTTGTTGCACGAGCATGCTACATTGCAGAGTTAAAATTGTTCCACAAAGGAAGAGATGTGGAGATAAAAGGCACTTCCTCCCCTACACGGGAGGGAACGTCATAGAAACTAAAGAAGACAACTGAAGGAGAGTCGCCCAGAAGTTGCATGAGGACATAGATCCCAGAGAGGATGAAGAGCATGGAGGCAGAATGGCGACTCGCAACATAACAACTATGGATGTACCAATCGATGATAGTGACCAAGAGAAGGTCCTGAAGATTGGATCCTAGTTGGACCCTCTTCGAGCCGGAGAATTGACAAATTTTCTGAAGGCCAACTTGGATGTATTTGCCTAGACCCACGCTGACATGTGGAATTTCTCCTTCAATTATGAGTCATTCGTTAAGCATCAACCCGAAGCATCTTCCCATCAAACTAGAAAGATGAATGCTTGGCCCAGAGAAGTCCGTTGCCTTGAAGGAAGAAGTCAAAAAGCCGAGGACTAACGGATTTATTAAAGATTCAACATACCCTTACTGGATTTCAAACCCGGTTTTGGTAAAAAAAAGGCCAATGGAAAGTGGCGTACGTGCATCGACTTCTCAGATCTAAACAAAGCCTGCCCATAGGACAACTTTCTATTACCTCGAATCGATCAGTTCGTAGATTCAACCGCGGGTCATGAGCTTCTTTCTTTTATGGATGCCTACTCAGGGTACAACCAAATCCCCATGCATGTCCCGGACCACGAGGCATACCAGCTTTATTACAGATTTGGGATTATACGGCTATGTGGTGATGCCTTTCGGTTTGAAGAATGCAGGTGCTACATATCAGCGATTGGTGAATATAATGTTCTACAACCAAATCGGGACAATGATGGAAGTATACATTGATGACATGTTGGTAAAGTCAAGACAATCATCCGACAATACTACAGATTTGGTAGAGATGTTTGGGATTCTACGGAAATATGGGATGAAACTGAATCCTTTGAAATATTTATTTGGGGTTGCATCTGGAAAATTCCTAGGATTCATCATCAGCTCGCGTGGAATCAAAATCATTCCAGATCAAATTATAGCAATCCAAAATTTCCAAGAACTAAAGCATATTAAGGATGTCCAAAGCCTCGCTGGAAAAGTGGCGGCGTTGAGTTGGTTCATCTCTAAAGCTACAGATAAATGCATCCTTTTTTTGAACTAATAAAGCGGGGCAAGCGAAACTTTAAATGGACTCCTGATTGTATAGAAGCGTTCCAGAACATATTGAATCATTTGGAAAGACCCCCCAACACTGTCTCAGCCTATAGATCACGAAGATTTATTTGGGTACTTGGCAGTGTCATCCCACGCGATCAGTTCGGCTTTGGTAAGAGAGGAAGATAAGGTGCAAAGACCAGTGTATTATGTAAGCAAGAAGTTGGTGGCAGTCGAGCGAAACTACCCAAAGATAGAAAAGCTTGCGTACAATTTGCTGATCGCATCTAGGAAGCTTTGCCACTACTTCCAGGCTCACCCCATTACTGTTTACACTAATCACCCGCTTAAACAAGTTCTGCAAAGGCCAGAAGCATCAGGAAGACTACTCAAGTGGAACATTGAGCTAAGTCAGTTCGATTTGAATTTCCATCCCCGAAGGTCGATAAGGGGGCAAGTGCTTGCGGACTTCATAGCAGAATTTACCATCCCAGAAGATGATGTAGTAAGCTAAGAAAACGCTCCTCCAAAGCTGCTCCTCGACCCTAATGCCTGGAAACTGTACACTGATGGAGCTAAAAACGACTGACGAACTGGTGCTGGTGTGGTGCTCGATGAAGCTAGAGTGAATCCAGACCATCCATCTCAAGAACAATTACCCCTAGCTTCATCGACGGCTTCTCTTAATACTTCAAAATGGTTAATATATTACGCTCTTAGACTGGAGTTCCGATGCACTAATAATGATTCCGAGTATGAAGCTCTAATTGTCGGGTTGAAGCTTGCGAAGGAATTGGGGATAATAAAGCTGGACATCTTTTGCGACTCCAATTTAGTTGTGAACCAAGTTAATGAAAAGTTTCAGGCTAAGAGTCCAAGGTTGATGTCATATTTGGAAAAAGTGAAGAAGTTGCTGGATGGTTTTGATCACCACAGCATATCTCACATTCCTCGTGCAGAGAACCAAAAAGCAGACAAATTAGCGAAGATGGCTATTTCCGATAATCCAGAAGATACGGTGCTAGTCCCGATTGAAGTACTCCTTGTGTAGATCAGATGGAAATTGATCTGGTACTAGATACTGAACCCGAGAGGGAATCAAGGATGACCCCTCTAAATAATTTTCTGATGAATGGGACACTTCCTACAAAGAAAAGTGAGAGGCGTGCAATTATTTGAAACGCTTCCAGGTATGTTCTGCAAGGCGGGGTCCTATACAGACAAGGATTCTCGATGGCCCTCCTCCGGTGTATCGCCCATGATGATATCAAGCGTGTATTGCAAGAAGTACATAAAGGAGAATGTGGAGACCACATGGGAGGACAAACACCGGCAAAGAATATATTAAGGTATGGCAATTTCTGGCCAACCGTAAATAAGGTTGCTGCTAAACATGCACGACGTTGTGAAGCTTGTCAGAAATTCTCCAAGCTACCTAGGGAGCCACCAAGCTAGTTGAAGACAATGATGAGCCCGTGGCCTTTTGCTATGTGGGGGATTGACATTATCGGGAGCCTTCTAATAGCAAAGGGCGGAGCAAAGTTTGCTATTGTGGCCGTGGATTATTTCACTAAATGGGTAGAAGCAGAGCCATTGACCACAATCACAACCAAGCGAGTGATCAATTTTGTCGTCAAGAATATTATGTCTGTTTGGGATTCCAAAAGTCGTCATAACCGACAATGGAACCCATTTCGATAGTACCGAGTTTCGAGATTTCTGCCAGAAATATCGTATCGAGAAAAGATACACCTCTGTGGCACATCCACAATCAAACGGACAAGTCGAAGCGGGGAACAAGGCAATTAAATCCATTCAAAAGAAAAGATTGAAGCAGGCCAAGGCCACGTGGGTTAATGAATTACCTTTGGCTCTTTGGGCCTACAGGACAACATACAAGTCGGTGATGGGTCACACCCCATTTTCCCTTGCTTTTGGCGCTGAAACAGTCATTCCGGTCGAGTTAGAAGTACCATCTCATCGAACCACTTATTACGATCTGATGACCAACAATGAGCTGCTCCTTGGGTCTCTGGATATGATTGAAGAAAATAGGGATGAAGCCGATCTACACACCTTGAGGCACAAGCAACAGGTTGCTCGGTATTACAACAAGAAAGTCCGAGTTCGAACCTTTAAACCTAGAGAATTGGTTCTGAAGCGCTTCTTTCCACCCCCAGTACATAAGGGCTCGAAATGGGATGGACCGTACTCCATTTTGTGAAGGCTTAATAATGGAACCTTCAAGCTAGCAACCGTGGATGGAGATGAAATCCCCAGAGTTTGGAATGCCCAACATTTGCGGCTTTATCTCACGTGAAATTGTCAGTTTATTTCTTTTGTTTTTTAGGACCATGTAAAAAGGCTCGACTTGCCTAGAACAGTCTGGTTACTTGAACAAAAGATTATAAAGTGGACCTAGGTCATGATTCGACCGAACCACTATAAAAATATCGCGTGCCATTTACCTTTACTGCACCGTTTCTTATCTGCTTTTTGATTTTGATTAATATAAATCATTACCATTTTGAAGTTTGTTTTAAATTATGCAGTAATTTCAAAACAGCTAATTCAAAATGTCATCTATCAGATTGGAAGGCTAACGGTAACCAAAGCTCCAAATGGTGCAGCGAGGTAAATCACACTACTGCTTGAACTCTAACTCTCGAGATTAGGGAGAGAATATAAAGGACGCGAAGATAACGTCCCCAAGGCGTGAAGGTGCACCATGATAAAACTGCCTTGATAATACTCTAACCCGCAAAAGGATCGGGAGAGTATAAAGGAGCTAGAGTCTTAGCGCCCCCATAACTTCTATCCCGCTAAAGGATCGGTGAGCAGACCAAGAATCGAGCTCGAACTCTAACCCGCTGAAGGATCGGGAGAGTATAAAGGCGCTAGAGACTTAGCGCCACAAGAATTCTTATCCCAACCAACTGGTCGGGAAAGTATAAAGGTGCAGCGATGTACGCCACCAAATGACATAAACCCCTCATTTCCGGACATGAGGGGCAGCATGAACGTGACCCTAGTCAATCGTCAATAAGCCCAGGCCAGGCATTATAATAACGATTGGTTGGGAGCATACACATATGATACTTTACATTTGTGAACACTACACATTTACTTAGTACACAAACTTTTCAATGATTATCATTCGTGACTTCGGTATTTAGTTACGATTGTTTCAGTTATGATTATTTTTATGTTTTGTGATTTGGGATAATAAACTCTGTAGGCATGATAAACTTGCAGGTACACAATGGTGCAAAAGAAATAGATTTTCATTCGTAAAAGCAGGTTTACAAGAACAAGAAGCTAAACAAAAGTGAGGGCCACTCTCGTAACTACATTTTTTGGCCAGTGGATATCCTAAAAGCAGAAATATGAGCTAGTAAGTGCATTCTATTTACGCTTGGGAGACGACTTTGATTTCTTTTCCTTCTTTTATTTCCCTAACGCCTCTTTGTCAGCATCAGAACGGTCACTCTTCTTCCTCTTCCTCTTATCAACAAGAGACTCCGGGGGAGAACTAGAAGGCTGGGAGGCAAGTTGTGAAGTTATTGATCTGGAGGAGAATTTTATGATTAGCCCGGTCTTAGGGTCAACATCCGAGATTGGAGGAACATACAAAGGGTCTTGCTCCTCCTTCCTCAAAATCAATTGTTTCTCTTTCTTAGCCTGCATGTGGGCCAAGGTCTCATTATCATCATTCTTGATGTCTTCTGTGATGACCACATCATCTTCTTCATCTCCATGACTAACCTTGGTGTCTTGTAAAGCCGAGATAACCTCAACATCCACAGGAGCGTCGGTGTCGGATACAATGGGTGTTATAGTGACCATTTCACTTGTCGTACCCTTGGTTTGCTTTGCAATCTCATAAAATTCAACATTAGTGCCCGAGGGGACATCAACTTTCTCTTCCACTACCTACTCCTCTGCATCTTTCTTGACCAGTTTGACACTATATCATGAGAAGCAAATGTTAGTGAATCGGGAGAGGATGTGGCCATCTCGGGTTTCTGTCCCGTAAGACGACGACAAGTTACGACTACCTTGACGAATTGTAGAGAGAATATGGAGATACCTTCAGCCGACTCCATGCACAGACTTGTAATGGTAGTTCCGACAAGTGGAGGGGTTGGAGCCAAGGGAATCAACGGGTCATCAGGGCTAAATTCCTCAACTTCAGAAGTTTTGGGCTCCACCATCGAGCTCGAGCCTTCGTCAATCTTGTTCTTTCCCTTGAGCTTAAACTTCTCCCTCTCGATCACTTCATGGATTAGGCGTCTGCCTTTCTCTAAAGCCTCAGGTTCTTCACCTCTGAGAAAGGTCTACATCAGCTGGTTTTCATCAATATCATCGACCATCAACCGTCTCTTCTCGCCTTCGCAAATTGCATCCCATATGTTGGCCAAAGTAACATAATAGACCGGGATCCAAGAGATGTCTCGAGTCATGATGAATGGACCAAGGAAGTTGAACAACAGTTCCTCGAAACCAGCTATCTCTTTCACTTTTTCGGCGAGCTTATCAGCAGCAGTAGTGGCCGATTCAAGAGCATTGTTGGCGTTACCTTCAGCGAGAGCCACACGCTCCTCATCTTGGACAAGTTGATCATTAAAAACTTCTTTTTCTTTTTTGGCAAGAGCGAGACCGTCTTTTAAGATCGCCCTCTCTTTCTCCCAGGCAGCTTTCTCAGCAGCAAAATGTTCCTGTGCTATTTTCAGCTCAGTGTTAATGGCCCTAAGATCTTCCACTTCCTTCTTCAGAGCCACACGTTCCTCGCTGTTTGAATCAAGCTCACTGCGAAAACGCATCCTGGCACTTTTCAGCTTTGACTTGTAATTTTCTTCATCTCGCCGAGCTAAAGCCAATTGGGCCTGTGCGACCTCTAGTTCATTTTACATTTTGCTCCTAGCCCTAGCATCGTTCTCAATTTTCACTTTGAACCTGGCCACGTCCATTTCTAGGCGACGGATGGCATCTGAAAGATGAACTACATACCTCTTCATCACCGCATATAGCTTGGCCACATGGCACACGTACCCTATCACATCTGTGTCCCAATCCTCGGGGACCGGTTCAAGATCCAGACGAAAATCATTCTCTCAAAGAAAATATCAGGGAATTGCTTTCGCAAGCACTCCAGCCTGGCCTGAATTTCGGAACTGGGGGCAATATTCTGTGCAGCAGTAGTATCCAAGCCGTGCTCACTAGAGGAAACAGGAGATGCCTTCCCCTTCTCAATGATCTTACCCTCATCTTTGTTCTTGTCCTCTGGCTCATGGTGTTTTTTAGAAGATTGGGCGTGAGACGGCGTACTTTTTGGAGGATTCAAATCTCTAGGAAGTCGCTTACCCCCAGCCGGTGGCAATGGAGGACTGTGAGACTTTCCAGAACCTTGCTTTGATGGAGATCGAGACCGTGTAGAATAAGATTGATGATAATACCAGGGCCGATGACTATCTCTCCCCCGACTATCACTACGGACATGCTCGGGATTTGGAAGGAGACTTCGTGTGCCCTCACGAAGGGAACGATAAGAATAAGACTGTTTACGAGGCATTTCCTCTGCAAAAGAAACTGGTATATGTTAAAACCATGAATGCCAGTGGTATAAGAGTGTTATGATAAATGGTTCATGTGATATGTACATCCCATGAAATCCCCCTTAACGGACCAGGGCCCAGAGTTAGGCTTGTCTGTGTGACTCCTTTTTCTCCAACTGGAGCATTGATTTCCTCAGAGATAAGAAAAATTGGTTCCCCTCCGAAGACTTCTTGAGTACAGATATCGTCTGGTAAAGGAATCTTATTCAATTCCCTGAGTATATGTTCCTCCGTTAATTCATCCTGAGTGACAGACTCAACCGGTGGTGAAGTTTTTAAGGGAGACTACCCCTCAGAGTTCGGGAACTCCTTTGGCTCGTCAGCCCGTCCCTCTTCTCCTTTGTATACATTTAAATCTTCATCATCCTGATTGATCATTGGCGAAGGACTCTTGCGAAGGTTGGTTGTTTCTACGACTTGAGAAGTTCCTTCTCCCTCAGTCGGGGGCACATATTTGTAAGGTTTGCCACCCGCTCCAAGTCCGAATCTTATATCTAGAAGACGGTGTTTGTGAATATTCTCGTCGGTGATACATTTCTTAATCCTTAATAAATCTGAGTTACGTTTGAGAAGGCGGGACATTCGATCTTCATATATCGAACCTTCCGTTCTCTCAAAGTTGTGATCTGTATGGAACAAAATGACACATTAGCACTAAAATTATGCATTCAAAGTATACGCGGAAAAGTTGAAAACATACTTTCTTGTAGCCACTTCCTCGCACATCGGCTTGATGTTTTATATAGGTCCATTCAGATTTGACATCCCTTATATTACTATAACCATCTGTCACAACTATTCTACTGGCAACTGATTAGAAGAAAGAGAAATCGGGAGTCCTTGCGGAACGATGCTTGAAATGGTAATAGAATTTCAGATCCTTGAGAGTAAGTTCGGTCTGTAGAACCTTTGCGTATGCAATGTACGGAGTATACAAAGTTGCGTAAGGGTTAGGATGGAGTTGCATGGGGGAAATTCGCAATTGCCTGAGGAGATCGATAACAATTGGAGGAAATGGCGGAATAGCGCCTACCCAGCACATGAGTCGGCTGACCGTCATGTACCCTTTGGGGGCAGAATGAGGCCTATCTCCATCCTCTGGGGTTTTAACATTGTCCCAGGGAATCCAATGTCTTAAGCATATCTTCTTAAGTTTTATATCGTCTAATTTGGAAGATAGAGAATCAATGAACTTCTCTGTTTCCTAAACACCCGGAATTTGGTCGGGAGCTCAATCATCTTCTTCTTCCTCGTCTTCAAGAGATGTGCTCTCAGAAGTCTTTGACTCTATATCGGTAACAGTTTCGTAATCGGGGTCAGATTTCTCCCCATCTGAATCTGAAGGAAGCATATCAGGATCATAATGAACTGATGTCTCTTGTTCGGTACCTTCCTCTGGTGTCTTAGTCACTTGTTTATCAGACATGGCTGTGTTGGTGAATAAAGATTATAATACGATTGCCCGATCCCCCGTGTGTGTAAGTGCAAGTGTGCATGTGCGTACAATAAGGAAAGCATGAAGTTAGTCAGATAAGCATATAATGTCCGTTGTATGCTGTTAAGTTATGCTGTTGTTAAGTCTAGAAAGTTCGTCTCGAAGGGTCTAGCCTAACTGTCCATTTTTGTTTATTTATTACATTGCTTAAGTTAATATTTGTCCGGGATCGTTAACCAAGATGGTTCGTTGAAGTCCAGGGGATCAGATCGCGGTATAAATGCCAATGCATGGAACTGGGATCGGACCGTGGGTGTCGGATCGCTGGCGAATTATGCCAGCAAGGCAGCATCGTCTGGTGATGAAGGCTATGGATCGCGGAACGATCCCGTCTATGACTACTCCCCCGAACCGTTCCACTCCATGTCTCCATCAGCCAGTATCCCCCCAACAAATGGCAATCTGATCCGTTGCCACGATAAACACCAGCTCCATCTCGCGTTCCTCCATCCCATTTGTTGGCTAGCTTTTTGACCAAGCCACCAAGGTTCACACATAAGAAGAAAATATGAAGTTTCACACCTTTAACCCTCGAAGACCCGATCGGATCGCCATACCCCCCCTCGGCTCGCGATCGCCCCCCGTTGACCACAATCCGATCCGTCCATCGCTAGCTCGATCCGATCCCCTAGGCTGATGGATGATGACCAAGGCCAAGTCCACCAAGATCCGAGAATGCAGGATCTCGCGACACGTGTCACCAACTGTCATATTGACCAATTCTTCATCAAGCTACGATCACGATCTGATCCGAGCAGGAAGACACGATGATGGCCACGGACTTGGTCGTCCACGATCTGATGTTTAAGGAGATCGCGGCACCTGTACACAATGGCTAATTTGACTAATTCTTCATCAAGCTATGAACCGGTCCGAGATCTTCGGAATGTGGGCCACGTATGACCGCGATCCGTCACCAGAAATCAGCTATAAGTAGCCCAGAGCTTGGCATTTTTCAGGATCTTTTGGCAGTATTGGGTATTGATTCCACAATTACTATCATACCACTATTTCTTATCAGTTTTACTTCGAGATTACTGAGAGAAATCATAATTGTAAGAGTGAGTTTGAGAGAAATCATTGGTTGTACCAACATTCAAAGTATAATCAATAGCATATAAAGTGGACGTAGGCTCGTTAATGCCGAACCACTATAAACCTTGTGTGTTCTCTGTTTTTTTTATCATTTTTCAGTAATAATTCTCTACAAATCAAAACAATTTGGGTGTTAGAGCCAAATTTTGATCTAACATTTTGGTGCTTTCACTGAGAATTGATTTCTTAGCATATTGGATTGTTGCTCCGTTGTTTGGATATTCAAGTCCGAAGAAGACAGTCCCAAAACTTCACTGTTCAAATTTTTGAAGATTCTAGCGGCATCTGATATCATGGCTGGAAAGAAGTCTAAGGAAGTACGAGCTTCGCAGGCGAATGAAGCAGTTGAAGAAAGTGTATATGAGCAGGTTGAGGAGGGCCTCGCAGATCGCAGGGACATAGGGGTGATCCGACCCGAACGTGGCATCACGAACCAGTTCGAAGGGGGCGCCACGATCCGAATCGAGGGCGGTACGAACCGAACATCTGAAGGGGTCGTCACTCGATCCCGAGACAACACCGCGAACCCTCCCCCTAATGTTACCGCGAACCGATCCCAGGGCGGCGCTACGAGCCACATACATAGGTCTACTGCGTTCCGAAGTGATGACCAGACTACAACTCGACCTGGAAAGGAGGTTATGGCTCGCTCTTCCCGTCCCGGTACCTCTGTTCGGCCTGGCTCAAGTTCTTTGCGCATAAGAGAAAATGTTGATGATCAGTATGAGCCCTCTGCTCTGGTCACTGAAGGAGATCTCTCTTGCTTCTCTGAAATGTGGGATAGGCTGTTTGATGAATTAGCTGCTCAAAGGCAGGAAAGTTCTGTGTTGCGACAGAACTTGACTGCTATGGATAGAAGGCTCGATGATCTCGCAAGGCAAAGAACACTCCCAGTTCGTCCGCTTACCCCGGAGTACTCTTCTTCATCAGAAGAATCGCCAAGACCTCCGCGGTGACCGTATGAGAGGGCTGAAAATATAAAGCAGCTCCGATTTGGAACCATGCCATCACAAGAGGAAGAGACACTCGGTGTAGGACCCTCAAACTGCAACTTGAATAATCGTGCCGCAACTCCTAGATCTCGAGTTGTGAACAATCCTGTTGAGAATAGACCACCCCAGCCCCTTCGCCGCACAAATACTCATGGTAATAGGGGGCAACGAAGACCAGTCCGAGCTCCGGATTTCGTGGATGTTCCTAGAAGAGAGATCGGAGAATTCCACCGAGCGAGAAGCGCTGATCCCGAGCTTCCGATGACCAGTGCAAATGTTGCAGCTATGGTTCATCAAATCCTGGCAGATAGCCGTGGACAAAGGAATGAAGATTGGGGGATTGACCGCAGTCACACCCCTCTTACTGATGACATTCTAGATGTAACATTCCCGAGGCGCTTCAACATGCCGCAGATGAACCGTTACGCGGGTAGATCCGATCCAATCCAACATCTAATGAGATATTCTTGGTCAATGACCGCTGCCGCAGCCTCTGACGCTATAAAGTGCAAAGCATTCCCTATATTCCTGGAGGATGTAGCATTATTATGGTTTACTCGCTTACCAGCAAGATCAATTTCCAGTTTCAGGGAGTTGAGTGAAAGGTTCGTGGAATAGTTCCGCATTTATGCACAGAGGACAAAGAGTGTGATTGATCTGTTCCTTGTCAAACAACGACCAGGCGAGAGCATGAGGGTGTATCTGGATCGTTTTAACCTAGCGGCCACATAAGTCAAGGATCCCCATGAGCCAACTGTTGTGGCAGCCCTGATCGATGGGGTAGATAAAGATACTGAATTTGGAAGATACCTGGCTGGCAGGTCACCACATACTAGAGTATTGTTCTACGAGAAAGCAAACGTACGCTTACGTCGGGAGGAGGTGTATGCTAACCGAAAGATGAAAGTGGCGGATAAGGAGGAAATCCAAAGCAATATCGCCATTAAGCAAACAGGAGACAACTCGGGGAAGGTTGAATTTAATGTTGGAAACCGAAACCAGGGCGGTGGCCGCCAGTTAGGAAATAATGATAATAATAGTAATGGCAATAATCGGAAAAGAAATCGGGGGATCGACTCCCAGAGAAGGACCTGTCCCAGGTCTTTTGAAAATTATACGCCAATAAATGATACGTTGGAGAATATCTTCATAGACTCATACAACGTTCTCCAGCATAAATGGCCTCCTCCAAGAGATTCGACGGAGAAAGAACGTGAGACGGGAAAGTTTTGCCTCTTCCATCAAACTCACGGCCACTCTACAAATGAATGCCATCATCTAAGAGATGTAGTTGAAAGGTTGCTCCGGGAAGGGAAATTGGATGAGTATAGGGTGACTCCTAGAGACAAGGGGAAAACTATTCAGACCCCAAACCAAAACCAGAACCAACCTACTGCCAGGCCAACTGCCCAGCAAAAAGGAAGGGATCTTGTTATCAATACCACAATCGGAGGGCTTCACCTAATTGGGCATAATTTCAGGGCGATGGATCAGTACGTAAACGCAGCAAAGCAGCATCTTGAGGTAGGAGAATGTTGCAACCCTGAAGACAATGTCTCGGTAAAACAACAATTGGAATGTAAATCATATGGAATTGAATGTCAAATATTTCTGGCCTACCATAAACAAGGATATATATATATATCTCTAAGTAGTAAGAAGGGTCATGACCTGCCTTATAATGCCTTCAAAATATTTGACATTAAATACAAACGTGTTCATCTAACTAATATCACATATTTATACAAAATCCCCTTAATTTCCCTTCCTTGGAATTATTACATCATGTATCTGAAATCCTTTAGTCTTCCTTTACTTCGGAAATATATATTATCCATTCAATATCCAATTACTATTTCTTATACGACCCAAATTAATGTTGAACGACATGTTATATCATTATAAACTCAAATGTTAAATTTGAAGATTTCCATTCAGTACGGGTAGTATATAATTAAATCTCCATTATTTATCTCTACTCCCCACTTGGTATAACTCATTTACTTTTCCTTGGATAAACATCATTATTTACTTAACATTTAGAATAAGTGAATTTCAAACCTAACTATTTCCATTTTCAAGGGAATAGTGTGATATATATCACGTTTAAGCTTGGTCAACAACGTCAATTTATTGTTACTGTTTTAAAAACTTGCAAAACGCGGCGATATCCCTCATTATAACTTATCTCGACATCTCCTTCCATTACAAACTAATACCATTCTTTGATAATAGTGAAGTCTTTCAAGTTGGGGTATTTTATTTACCTCTCACACCTTGGCCGACAACGTTCTTATCTTAGAATAGATATAAGCTTGTAACTCGAACCGTTATCACTTCTAATATCAATCAAACCGTATTTCTTGTTTCATTTTGGAATATGGTTTTATAACACCATATCCTTACTTTGAAAGCTCAGTTGATTATGATTATTTACATCAAACATTAACCTCGCTTCATCGTCCTTATACAATTCCATTATTAAACATTACTCTTCGCTTCGTCTTCCTTATACAAATTGATTATTAAACATTAATCTTCGCTTCGTCTTCCTTATAAAAATCCATTTATAACTTCTCTTATCAAAAATCATTAATGTTCTTCGCCTTTTGACATTTTACTTCCTACACGAATCATTTTACCTAATTTATGTAAACATCTCATACAAACTTAATATTATCTTAAATGAATTCCATTTAAGAACAATTACTTTAATTAAATAGTAATTTACTTTATCATTGTTGAAGTAAAATAGTTTTACTTCATTACTAGTTTAAAACAGATTAGTTGCTTACTTTGAAAAACATTAACTAATTATGTCAGTTCAATAATCCTTTTAACTTCATTAATTAAAAAGGTAATTACTCAGAAATCTTATTACTTTGATAGTTAATTTTCAAGTTATTATCATTAGATTAATTGAAGACCAATTAATCTAAAAAGTTATAAAACGAACACATAATAGAAGAAACAAGGGAGAGAGGACATTTCTATTCATTCAAAATGTGTATTTCTTTCTATTACACTGGCTCCTTTATATATAGGCTTTGGAGCTGATGTTTAACTTTTTCCCATGATGTGTGACTAAACAAATAACTAATAAAAGCATGTTCATAACATTTATATATATATTACAACACTCCTCCTTGAATATGCGTCTTCAAAAACTTGAATTCTCTGCTAACTTGAAGTTGTCCCTTTTAAAACATATATGATGATTTCTCCCCCTTATTATTATCTTGCTTGCATATATCCGTTCAGTCGATACAATTATTGTATGTTCCCTTCAAAACTCTATAAAGAAAACCCAATGGGAAAAACCTTGAACGAGAAAAAGAGTATAGCGTCCGACATTATGAATATCATATTAAAATTATATTCCTTAAAAGAGTTTGATTCTTCAGGATCAAAACAATGCCTCATTAAAAACCTTTTTATGAAAAACCCTATGGGAATAATCATAGACAAGGAAAAGAGTGGAAATTCATTTCAAATTTAGGTAACATGTTTTACAATGTTACAGTAAGGATTGATACTTCAGGATCAAGATAATGCCTCATTAAAAACCTTACTAACAAAAACCCAGTGGGAAAAATATTAGTGAAGGAAAAGAGTACATTATAGCATATTTTTATGTGTTACTTTTGGGTTGATACTTCTGGATCATGAGCCATGCCACATTAAAACCTTACTAAGAAAACCTAGTGGGAAAAACTTAGTTAAGGAAAAAGAGTGCATTATATCATACTTATGGATGCTCCCCCCGATTTAATAATTTCCTCTGAATTCGTATTCTTCTTTCAATAACTAAAATTGCTTACAAATACTTCATAATGAAGTTTTTCTTTTAAAACTTCGTGTGTATTTCCATGCTTCAGGCATGCTTTCTTATTTAAAATGCCTCCCTTTTGTGATTTGTATGATACTAATATTCATTTATGAATACACTTCAGGTGCTTATAATTTTCTGTTTCAATCTGACTTGCATGTTGCAATACATATTTGATGAATAAGACTACTTTCATTACTAAGCAGGAAGTAATCTACTCATCTTGAAGTATATCAAGATTTTCATTACATCAATACTTAGAAGAGTGTTGCAATCCATCGTCCATGTTCTTGGTATTCTTTATAATAACAAATGTTATTTATGTTCTTCAAGAACTTATATATTATAATAAGTTTTGCATATCGCAACTACCACTTTAATGGATATTAAGAGTTTTATTACAACAATTCTTGAAAGCAGGAAGTGATCTACTCATCATGAATTATTTCAAGATTTTCATCACAACAATACTTAAAAGAATGTTGTAATCTACATTTCTTGCTCTTTATCACTACCAAGGTTATTTAAATTCTTCTGGAATTTATATACTTTCATCGTTTATACCTTCAGGGCATTGTAAGTGTTTTAAACACTTTCACCACTTTAATCAATTAAATTATCTCTGAAAATACAATGCGCATGGAACTTATCATGTTGTTGACGCTCTATGATGCTTCAGTAACTTCCGTGTGTTTTTGTCATTATATATATTTCTATTTTTATCTTATGAACTACAGGTTCATATCTTATGGACTACAGGTCCATATATCTTATTTAGGAGAATTTCATGATGGCCAATCATGTTTCTCTCTAATATATTATTTTTAATCCATTTATAAATATAAGCGCTTTATTATTTATTAATTTATTATCGATGATTATTTCTTGTCAGTTCTATACATAATTTATTGAGATCTCAAAACCTATCATTCTTTAGGTACCTAGACCACTTATGTGGTTATTTTGACAATTATGTCATGGGTTTCTTTCAGAGCACCTTTTGTGTTTCTTCAGGAACACTCACCTCCTTTATTTTGCATCTTTGCGACTTACTCCAAAAATATTTTGAACTGACTTCTATACCACATTTTCAGTTGTGATTTACACCTTTTGATCCTTCGGGGATTCAAATGTATATTGGAGAAAGCCTATTAGGGACATAATTGATAATTTATTCAAGTTGCTTAATACTTTGCATAATTCTATATGTTAGCAAACATTTAAAATCGATGATTCCTTTATCCTCCCCCTCAATGTTGACAATCATTGTCACTTTAAATAATAAACCTACTTTGGATTCATTTTTGATCCATTATAGCATCATAGCTAGCAAATACTTTAGATGTATTTCAATTGTAGGAGGACAATGCTCTTATTAGTTGATAAGATGCATTCATATTTCATTGCTTATTCCCTTTCATTATGAGCTCATGACAACTTCAGGTTGTTAAATAATATACGCATAATTTTTAATATGAGCTCATGACAACTTCAGGTTGTTAATAAAATTTTCGCATATATGTGTATGTACGTGCGTCCACGTATTAAATATGTAATTGATTTGCATGTTCTTTCTCATTCGAGTTACCTATTTTAGAACAAATTGTTCATAAGGTTCCAATCATTAATTTTTTCTTATCAAGCAACGTCAATGCGAATCTTAAAGATCGTATCATAATATCCAAAATATCTGATTTGGAACTTCATTGAACTTCTGGTTCAAATGAAATATATGAACAACTTCAAGTTGTTAATCTATATTGAACTTCTGGTTCAAATAATATATAAACAATTTCAAGTTTGTTAAACTGTATTAAATTTCTGATTCAACTACAATGAACTTCTGGTTACACTGTGTTGAACTTCTGTGTAATAACCCGGAAATTCTGAGCCAGTTTAAAATTTTTATTTTGGCAATTTTAGCGAATTTTGAATATTTAAAATAGATTATTTTAAATAAAATCGACGAGAAATTTATTTTGAATAGGAATAGAACATATATATTATATACGCGTCGTCGTTAGAATATAAATATTTATATATAATTATAAATAGAATTGAAAATGGCGCGGTAGTTCGATAATTCGATTTCAAACTTCAATTGAATGTACCGGGTGCAAAACAATCTGGATTTTAGTGAAACCAAAAACATTAGGATCTAATTGATAATATCTTTCCAACGAATCCGAAAAATCAAAATTTCATAGCGGGAATCAAAAGATATGTCCAGTTGAAAATTTTGAATAGTCGTTATGGAATTCAGGCCCTTAAAAATGGAAATTTTGCAAACGACCTCGGATTTCGATGAAACCACTTTTGTTGGATCCGTGATGTCAAGTTATTGCTAGATTCCAAATTTCATAATTTTTCGAATCAATATGTGAGCGTGGAAAAGAAAAACGCGTTTGACCAGTTTCAGTTGATTTTAATCGACTGGAAAACGTCCATTTTTCCAACGGTCTCAGAATTCGACGAAACTAGTTTTGTTAGGACCGTATCGTCAATACAAAGCTAGAAAATATTTTTATGGAATTTTTAGAGACAGTATGTGACCCCGGTAATTTGAAATGTGCGTTTAAATTGAATATATAAAGATTTATATTTCAAATTCAACGGAAACTGATTCAAACGATCGAATCAACCTACGAAACATGTCCCATTGTGTTCGGAATGGGGGTGAAACGCTATGAACGACAAGCGGTGGGCCTCGTTTAGAGGTCGTTTGTGAAAGTCAACTTTTTCCAATTAAAATAATTAAATAAATTAAACTTTCCTCTCCCTCCCCTTAAATCACGTTGGCCCCTCCTTTATACTTCAGTTCGTTTCAGAATAAGTGGAAAAAAGAAAAAAAAACCTAAAACTAAAATCGCGACGCACCAGGGCCACCGCCGCCAGGTCCTCCCGCCGCTGGCCGACCCCCTCAAGCGCCGCCGCCCCCTCTTCTTCTTCACCCACCTCCTCCTTCTTCCCTGACTCCATCCTCTGTCGCTCGAACACCGCGCCCCCCCAGACCAAATCGCCATCGCCCTGAAACCCTAGCCCGCCGCCCTGCTACCCCCAGCGAGCCCCTCCGACATCCGACGCCCTCTCTCCTCTTTCCCCCTCTTCAAACCGCGCTCCAACCCCTCTACAACCAAAAAAGTCACCCGCAGTGCCACCACCCGCCTGACATCGCCTTCCCCGACCTCCGAGCTGCCTCCTCTGTCACCTCATCCCTTGTAAGTTTTATTTTCTCCTTATTAGTTTAATGTTTCGATATATAATGACGATGATTTTCAATTTTTGATTATAGAAAAAGTTAAGGTTTTTATAGTTAGAAAGTTTAGATTTTTAGATAAGCAAAAATTAGATTTTTATAAAGTTAAAAATGAGATTCTTATGTAAGGGGAAGGAGGGGTTATATTATAGAAGTATAAAAGAAATGATTTTTAAATATGATTTTTACTTCGAGAAAAATATAATTTTTATAGTATAGAAAGGCTAAAATTATAATTTTTATATAAGTAAAGTATTAAAAATATGATTTTTATATTTTTACAGTATTAAAAATATAATCTTTACTATATGGAAGATGTAAAAATATGATTTTTGTTTAGGTAAAGAATTAAAAATATAATTTTTACATGACAGGAATATTAGAAATATTATCTTTATATGTGTAGCAAAATAAAAATGTGATTTTTATAATGATAAATTTGAAAAGGAGAAATCTTTATAGTTGAAAAGGCGAGATCTTTATATATAGAATAACGATGTAAAGATAGAATTTTTATCTATATAGTAGCGGTATAAAAAAATAGCATTTTATCCATATAGCGTGATAGTAAAAATTCGATTTTTATATATTGAATAGCATAGTAAAGATTCGATTTTTATATATTGAATAGTATAATAAAAATTTGATTTTTATATATTGAATAGTATAATAAAAATTCGATTTTTATATATTGAATAGTATAACAAAAATTCGATTTTTATATATTGAATAGCGAAGTAAAAATTCGATTTTTATATATGTAGTGAATACGGGCAATGAAGATTTCTATCAATGAAGTGTCGTGAAGTTGGATTGCTATTGGTGAGAATTTCTCACCTTTAAATTTCATTTTCTAGTTATATATATATATATACTAGGATGCAGACGGTGTTTAGTAGCACCCGACCCAATCGTCCATAGACCATGGACTTGTTTGTTTGATTGCAAAAATTAGTTAGATTATTTGAATTGTTTGGTAAAATGAAATTGATTTGATTGATGTGTGAATGGCGTGGGCCTTCACTAGACCGGGGATAAGGCTAGGCCTCGTCCCGTTATGCCGCCGAAATTTTCTAAAATAAGTTAGAAAGATAAAATATCATTTTATTTAAAGAATGAACTGAATAGAATATTTTCATAGGTGGAATAAAATGTTTTGTCGTTAAAAATATAATTTTTAACGTGAAAGTGAATAAATAAATATTTATAAACAAATCAGCCGATTTGTTTATGTACACCTATTTGAATGACGTTGATTGGGTCGATAAATTTTACACATCGCCCAACTGCACAAATAAAATCTATGTTTGATTGTTTGAAACCCCACACGGGTGTTGGGATGAAATTTGAAGTTCACTCATCCTGATTGATTAAATATGTCGATCGATTGATTGACAGGCTGTTATAAGCGTTAGATATCTATATTTGATGCTTATACAGTGTGGTGCACTTTGGTTGATGGTTGATTATTTTTCAATGCTATTATATACATGTGTTGTATGGAATCCATATATTTAACTTTATATGGTAATTGATTGGGCCTCATTCCAATTTGAAAAATAAAGAATATTATAAAATAAAGGTTCATGTGTTGACTGTACTCATCCGTTGAGATTAGTCATGTGTTGAACGAAATATTTTAATAATAAAATTTACATCTTTATCAATATAATATAAAGTTTCATGTGTTGACTGTACTCATCCGTTGAGATTAGTCATGTGTTGAACGAAATATTTTAATAATAAAATTTACATATTTATCAATATGATATAAAGGTTCATGTGCTGACTGTACTCATCCGTTGAGATTAGTCATGTGTTGAACGAGATATTTGAAATTGAAATATTTGAAAAAGAAATATTTGAAATAGAATATTTGAAAATAGGAATATATGAAGCCGTGTTGATTAGATTGACGCCATTTTGACGTGAACGATATTTATATCGATTTTATTCATTTTGAAATGAATTGAATATAAAGCGATTTCGAAATGAATTGAATATAAAGCGATTTCGAAATGAATTGAATATAAAACGATTTCGAAATGAATTGAATATAAAACGATTTCGAAATGAATTGAATATCAAACGATTTCGAAATGAATTGATATCGATTTCGAAATGAATTGAATTGAATATAAATCGATTTCGAAATGAATTGAATATAAATCGATTTCGAAATGAACTGAATTGAAAATAAATTGATTTCGAAATGAATTGAATATAAATCGATTTCGAAATGAAATGAATTGAATATACAACGATTTCGAAATGAATTGAATTAAAACGATTTCGAAATGAATTGAATATAAATCGATTTCGGAAAAAATTGAATTGAAACGATTTCAAAATGAATTGAATATAAAAAGATTTCGAAATGAATTGAATTGAAACGATTTCGAAATGAATTGAATATAAAAAGATTTCGAAATGAATTGAATATAAAACGATTTCGAAATGAATTGAATATAAAACGATTTCGAAATGAATTAAAATCGATTTCAAAATGAATTGAATTGAATATAAATCGATTTCGAAATGAATTGAATATAAATCGATTTCGAAATGAATTGAATTGAAACGATTTCGAAATGAATATTGAATATAAAACGATTTGGAAATGAATTTAATATAAAACGATTTCGAAATGAATTGAATATAAAACGATTTCGAAATAAATTAAAATCGATTTCAAAATGAATTGAATTGAATATAAATCGATTTCGAAATGAATTGAATATAAATCGATTTCGAAATGAATTGAATTGAATATAAATCGATTTCGAAATGAATTGAATATAAATCGATTTCGAAATGAATTGAATTGAAACGATTTCGAAATGAATATTGAATATAAATCGATTTCGAAATGAATTGAATATAAATCGATTTCGAAATGAAATGAATTGAAAACGATTTCGAAATGAATATTGAATATGAAACGATTTCGAAATGAAATGAATTGAAAACGATTTCGAAATGAATATTGAATTGAAAACGATTTCGAATTGAATTGAATGGAAAACAAATTGAATTCAAATTGAATAGAAAACGAATTGAATTTAAATTGAATAGAAAACGAATTCGAAATGAATTGGATTGAAAACGAATTCGAAATGAATTGAATTGAAAACGAATTGAAATGAATTCAAATTGAATTGAAATTTGAATTGAACAGGAATGGATTTTAAAACGAATCTATAAGGAAAAATTCAATTTTGATTTGAATTGAAATGGAAGTAGAAACTGTTTTTGAAACGAATTCAAAACTATTTATAAAATTCGTTTTGAATAGAAATCGACGATATATATTATATATATAATATATATAATATATATTATATATATAATATAATGGCCTGAATAGGACGCGCCGCGCAGCGGCAGTTCGTGAATTTCGACCATGCATTTCAAACGGACATTACGGGAGATCCGACCGTCGGATTCTCCTAAAACCGGAACCGTTGGGTTCGTATCGAAAAGAGCTTTCTAATGAAGATTAGAAATTTGAAATCTAACAGTTGGATTTGGAGATACTTCCAAATCAAATTTGGAAAAGGTCGCTGTAAGTGCAGTTCGATGGCCGTTGATGGAAATCAACTGTACGGGCCTTGATAAAATTATTCAAAATAGTAATAATTTGTGCAAAATCAGAAGAAATGATTTGGGAAAATATGGGATGGAAAACTCCATATTTGAAGAGATAAAAATAGATTTTTATCGAAATAAAATAGTTTGAACTCAATTTAAAACCCGATTTTTTTGTTTTTAAATAAATAAATTAGATTTAAAAAGGGTTTTTAAATAATCAGAATTCCTAATATATTTGATTTGAGTTGAACTAGAATTGATTTGTGGGTTTATCGTGAACTGTGTTTTAAACAACACTAGTTCTTTAACCCGATAATAAATAGAATGTGATTTGGGTTTGTCGTGAACTGTGTTTTAAATAACATCAGTTCTTTAACCCAGTAAAAGGAGTTTTAAATGAATCTGCAATTAGATTGAAATGTGCATTGATAATCTAAATTATCAAATTTAGAAAATGAGCGAGGATGGAGTATCACCAGTTTTGCTCCAAAGCGATAGTTAAATCTTTAATTAGATTTGAACGTGAAATGGTAATTAATTTTACCGATAACACCATGGTGTTAGATATGGAGTATTACCAGTTTTGCTTCATGGGATGAATAGGTTGGGATTGGGAAATAAAATAAATAATTACTTCGATGTGGTTCGCTAATCTCGACTAGTTTGAAAAACCATAATTTGGTTTGAAATGACATCCAAAGGAAGATTAAAGGATAAATTTGAAAGGATTTATCTTGGATAAAATTAATGGGAACCTTTCCTTAAAAATGTGATTTTATGAATAAAAGAATATTCTAAATTGGAATGAGGCGTATGTTGTGTAACATTTGTTTTAATATACGCGGGTTGTTCGGAAAGGCCGGGTTCATACCCATTCTGAATAACCGCTTCGACGATATGTCGAAGATGAAGACGGTGGTTGAAGACCGGAAGTCTTCACATCGTTTGGATTATTACTGACGATCCTGATTGGGCTGTACACCCAAGAGGATGGAAATAGTTGGTGGTCGTCCAGACGTACTTGGAGATGGATGGATATGCGAGGAAAGTGCCTCCGGTTTCGTTCAGACCCAGAACGGACTTGTAAATGGATTGTGTGTCTGACATTGGATTTTATTCTGTGTTGATTGATTTCTATTAAATATACATCTGTTTGGCGGCGGAGAATTTATTCTTTTGCTTAACGCCCTTCTCTGAGACGTACGAGCTCAGAGGTTGTATATCGATGGACATCAGTCGCATGGCATGAATTGCCTGTGTGGCACGCTAAGATGCAATGATCAAGGCTTTTGTTGAAAAGTAGAGTCTTGTGGATGATGATCAAAGCACGGCCTTTGAGGCATAGCTTTGTGTATAACGTGAATTCGCGAGCCTCACACCTCGGTATGAGTCAAAAACGGGATGTGGACCCAAGGAGTGCATGACGTTTCTTTCTAGCTATGGGTGGTGTCGGTGACCTACCAGCCCTGACATTTTTATACTTTTCAGCTTTGTGGTTGTTGGATGAGGCGCCTCGATTTTAGGTCTGTAAGGACTGGGAAACGTGTGTTCAGGAATTGCCAATCCTCTAACGTACGTGAGGACCGGCCTGGGTGGATCCGGTGGTTGCCCAGAGCTCGTAGCCCTGAGACATTTGCTAGAGTGTCTCGAACGCGGAGAGGAGCTTGCCCCTTGCCTCGGCTCATGACGAAAATCCAATTTCCAATACATGTATCGTGGTTTTAATTGTAGAACTAGTATGGCGACATGATAGATGGTACCCGTGCCGTCTATGATTTATATTTATGATTGAAATTGTTTTGACACTATACACTTATTATAGTATCAAATGATTTATTTTAAACGTACCAAGCATGTTTGGCTATTATAAGGGAAAACCCTATCCTCCGGCTTGTGTTGCATTGTGTGATGGGACCTGGGTCTTATAATAGCTTCATTTTTCGAAAAAGCATTGCGTTGTTTATTCTACGCACCGGTATTCTTGGGAGAAAACCCGTTCCGTGTTATACGGCAGGGTCCCTTGAATTACTTTCTTTTAAAGTAAAGTTTTAAATAACTTTTTTAGTTCTCACACCAGTCACATGACTGACCTGGAGTTTATTGTTTTAACCTAAACTCTGGGTGCCCCTATTTTCCGCATGGGCAGCTAGTAGTTTTGGTTTTGCAGATTTATATTCACAGGATCCTGATTTACAGCTGGAATGATATCCAGAAAGCTCTGTATCCATGTATCACCTTCAGTTGTGCTTTGTATTATTTTTCCGCTGTTATGTAATTTATTGTAATCTCTGATATTTATCAAATGTAATTTATTCAATTATACTCTGCATATTCTTATATCTGATGTAATTGTTGTAATAGCAATGAAATGTTCTTCCATCTGCGTTCTGATTTGTCTTGTCCTCACAGTAATTCGTTCTTTCTCATCTCTTCGGAGACCGGGGAAGTTTCGGGTCGCTTCATTTGGTATCAGAGCTTTGGTTTACAGAGCTCGAGAACAAGGCACATTAGAACCATACGAAAGAATTCATCAGATATTGGGTTAGTAATATCCAATTAGAATGACTCGTTAGAGATAGGATCACTAGTATCCTAGAACGAGTGTGAAGTGTATATTTTTCAAATGAAAACAATTTTGTTTTGAAAATTGAAATCGTTTTATACGTATTTGAATATTTATTTATTTTGAATTTGGACAATCTAATATATAAAGATTTTGCATATACGCGTCATGAACGTATATTCGAAGTTTTAATATATTAGATAGATATAGAGTCACACTCTAGTCGCCCGGACATGGTCCTGATGATGAAGTATACCATCACCAGTATTTATTTTCGAGTGACGAAGGTGTGATATCTATATATTTCCATTAGACTGGTGTAAGAACCAAAACTAATATAGCTAGAACACATTGTTGTGAATTGGCATCAAAAACATGATTTTCTGTATATATATCAAAATTATGTATTTGAAACTCTAATCCACTAATTGATTGATGTTTGTGTGGTTTGTTTATTTGTTTGATAATTTTGAACCATTATGCCTAATTGAACCAAATATTGAATTGTATCGAAAATTGGTCACATTTGCTTGCGTATACATGTGCTTACATTGAACAGGTCATAGCAAGGAGGCTAGAGCAGAGAATAAAATTTGTTTGCCCGACAAATAGGTACATGTTTACTACATAATTTACTGTTTTGTTTGGGTGATGATGATTTTACGAGCCTATTGGCTTTTTCTTTTTCTTTTTGAGATCAGAAGGCCTGTATGGCAATTTCGGGATTTTTCCCGTGGCTCCCGGTGCAGGGGAGGTTATGGCGAAATTTTTCGAAAATTTAGGGTGTTAGCCAAATTTTTGAAGAAATTGAAAATTCACAGAAACTGAAAAGTTGGAGAATGGAAGCCAGATCGAACGTAGAGCTGAATAATCAATCCACTTTCGACTTTGTCCCTTTTCGGGGATGAAAAGTTTTAAGTGGGGGAGATTGTAATAACCCGAAAATTCTGAGCCAGTTTAAAATTTTTATTTTGGCAATTTTAGCGAATTTTGAATATTTAAAATAGATTATTTTAAATAAAATCGACGAGAAATTTATTTTGAATAGGAATAGAACATATATATTATATACGCGTCGTCGTTAGAAAATAAATATTTATATATAATTATAAATAGAATTGAAAATGGCGCGGTAGTTCGATAATTCGATTTCAAACTTCAATTGAATGTACCGGGTGTAAAACAATCCGGATTTTAGTGAAACCAAAAACATTAGGATCTAGTTGATAATATCTTTCCAACGAATCTGAAAAATCAAAATTTCATAGCGGGAATCAAAAGATATGTCCAGTTGAAAATTCTGAATAGTCGCTATGGAATTCAGGCCCTTAAAAATGGAAATTTTGCAAACGACCTCGAATTTCGACGAAACCACTTTTGTTGGATCCGTGATGTCAAGTTATTGCTAGATTCCAAATTTCATAATTTTTCGAATCAATATGTGAGCATGGCAAAGGAAAACGCGTTTGACCAGTTTCAGTTGATTTTAATCGACTGGAAAATGGCCATTTTTCCAACGGTCTCGGAATTCGACGAAACTAGTTTTGTTAGGACCGTATCGTCAATACGAAGCTAGAAAATATTTTTATGGAATTATTAGAGACAGTATGTGACCCCGATAATTTGAAATGTGCGTTTAAATTCAATATATAAAGATTTATATTTTAAATTCAACGGAAACTGATTCAAACGATCGAATCAACCTACGAAACATGTCCCATTGTGTTCGGAATGGGGGTGAAACGCTATGGACGACAAGTGGTGGGCCTCGTTTAGAGGTCGTTTGTGAAAGTCAACTTTTTGCAATTAAAATAATTAAACTTTCCTCTCCCTCCCCTTAAATCACGTTGGCCCCCCCCCTTTATACTTCAGTTCGTTTTAGAAGAAATGGAAAAAAGAAAAAAAAAACCTAAAACTAAAATCGCGACGCACCAGGGCCACCGCCGCCAGGTCCTCCTGCCGCTGGCCGACCCCCTCAAGCGCCGCCGCCCCCTCTTCTTCTTCCCCCACCTCCTCCTTCTTCCCCGACTCCCTCCTCTGTCGCTCGAACACCGCGCCCCCCCTGACCAAATCTCCATCGCCCTGAAACCCTAGCCCGCCGCCCTGCTACCCCCAGCGAGCCCCTCCGACATCCGACGCCCTCTCTCCTCTTTCCCCCTCTTCAAACCGCGCTCCAACCCCTCAACAACCAAAACAGTCACCCGCAGTTCCACCACCCGCCTGACATCGCCTTCCCCGACCTCCGAGCCGCCTGCTCTGTCACCTCATCCCTTGTAAGTTTTATTTTCTCCTTATTAGTTTAATGTTTCGATATATAACGACGATGATTTTCAATTTTTGATTATAGAAAAAGTTAAGGTTTTTATAGTTAGAAAGTTTAGATTTTTAGATAAGCAAAAATTAGATTTTTATAAAGTTAAAAATGAGATTCTAATATAAGGGGAAGGAGGGGTTATATTATAGAAGTATAAAAGAAATGATTTTTAAATATGATTTTTACTTCGAGAAAAATATAATTTTTATAGTATAGAAAGGCTAAAATTATAATTTTTATATAAGTAAAGTATTAAAAATATGATTTTTATATTTTTAAAGTATTAAAAATATAATCTTTACTATATGGAAGATGTTAAAATATGATTTTTGTTTAGGTAGAGAATTAAAAATATAATTTTTACATGATAGGAATATTAGAAATATCATCTTTATATGTGTAGCAAAATAAAAATGTGATTTTTACAATGATAAATTTGAAAAGGAGAAATCTTTATAGTTGAAAAGGCGAGATCTTTATATGTAGAATAACGATGTAAAGATAGAATTTTTATCTATATAGTAGCGGTATAAAAAAATAGCATTTTATCCATATAGCGTGATAGTAAAAATTCGATTTTTATATATTGAATAGCATAGTAAAGATTAGATTTTTATATATTGAATAGTATAATAAAAATTTGATTTTTATATATTGAATAGTATAATAAAAATTCGATTTTTATATATTGAATAGTATAACAAAAATTCGATTTTTATATATTGAATAGCGAAGTAAAAATTCGATTTTTATATATGTAGTGAATACGGGCAATGAAGATTTCTTCTATCAATGAAGTGTCGTGAAGTTGGATAGCTATTGGTGAGAATTTCTCATGTTTCAATTTCATTTTCTAGTTATATATATATATACTAGGATGCAGACGGTGTTTAGTAGCACCCGACACAATCGTCCACAAACCATGGACTTGTTTGTTTGATTGCAAAAATTAGTTTGATTATTTGAATTGTTTGGTGAAATGAAATTGATTTGATTGATGTGTGAATGGCGTGGGCCTTCACTAGACCGGGGATAAGGCTAGGCCTCATCCCGTTTCTAGTATCGTGCCGTTATGCCGCCGAAATTTTCTAAAATAAGTTAGAAAGATAAAATATCATTTTATTTAAAGAATGAACTGAATAGAATATTTTCATAGGTGGAATAAAATGTTTTGTCGTTAAAAATATAATTTTTAACGTGAAAGTGAATAAATAAATATTTATAAACAAATCGGCCGATTTGTTTATGTACACCTATTTGAATGACGTTGATTGGGTCGATAAATTTTACACATCGCCCAACTGCACAAATAAAATCTATGTTTGATTGTTTGAAACCCCACACGGGTGTTGGGATGAAATTTGAAGTTCACTCATCCTGATTGGTTAAATATGTCGGTCGATTGATTGACAGGCTGTTATAAGCGTTAGATATCTATATTTGATGCTTATACAGTGTGGTGCACTTTGGTTGATGGTTGATTATTTTTCAATGCTATTATATACATGTGTTGTATGGAATCCATATATTTAACTTTATATGGTAATTGATTGGGCCTCATTCCAATTTGAAAAATAAAGAATATTATAAAATAAAGGTTCATGTGTTGACTGTACTCATCCGTTGAGATTAGTCATGTGTTGAACGAAATATTTTAATAATAAAATTTACATCTTTATCAATATGATATAAAGGTTCATGTGTTGACTGTACTCATCCGTTGAGATTAGTCATGTGTTGAACGAAATATTTTAATAATAAAATTTACATCTTTATCAATATGATATAAAGGTTCATGTGTTGACTGTACTCATCCATTGAGATTAGTCATGTGTTGAACGAGATATTTGAAATCGAAATATTTAAAAAAGAAATATTTGAAATAGAATATTTGAAAATAGGAATATATGAAGCCGTGTTGATTAGATTGACGCCATTTTGACGTGAATGATATTTATATCGATTTTATTCATTTTGAAATGAATTGAATATAAAGCGATTTCGAAATGAATTGAATATAAAGTGATTTCGAAATGAATTGAATATAAAACGATTTCGAAATGAATTGAATATAAAACGATTTCGAAATGAATTGAATATAAAACGATTTCGAAATGAATTGAAATCGATTTCGAAATGAATTGAATTGAATATAAATCGATTTCGAAATGAATTGAATATAAATCGATTTCGAAATGAATTGAATTAAATATAAATCGATTTCGAAATGAATTGAATATAAATCGATTTCGAAATGAAATGAATTGAATATAAAACGATTTCGAAATGAATTGAATTGAAACGATTTCAAAATGAATTAATTGAATATAAATCGATTTCGAAATGAATTGAATATAAATCGATTTCGAAATGAACTGAATTGAAACGATTTCGAAATGAATTGAATATAAAACGATTTCGAAATGAATTAAATTGAAACGATTTCGAAATGAATTGAATATAAAAGGATTTCGAAATGAATTGAATATAAAACGATTTCGAAATGAATTGAATATAAAACGATTTCGAAATGAATTGAAATCGATTTCGAAATGAATTGAATTGAATATAAATCGATTTCGAAATCAATTGAATATAAATCGATTTCGAAATGAATTGAATTGAATATAAATCGATTTCGAAATGAATTGAATATAAATCGATTTCGAAATGAATTGAATTGAAACGATTTCGAAATGAATATTGAATATAAATCGATTTCGAAATGAATTGAATATAAATCGATTTCGAAATGAAATGAATTGAAAACGATTTGAAATGAATATTGAATATGAAACGATTTCGAAATGAAATGAATTGAAAACGATTTCGAAATGAATATTGAATTGAAAACAATTTCGAATTGAATTGAATAGAAAACAAATTGAATTCAAATTGAATAGAAAACGAATTGAATTTAAATTGAATAGAAAACGAATTCGAAATGAATTGGATTGAAAACGAATTCGAAATGAATTGAATTGAAAACGAATTGAAATGAATTCAAATTGAATTGAAATTTGAATTGAACAGAAATGGATTTTAAAACGAATCTATAAGGAAAAATTCAATTTTGATTTGAATTGAAATGGAAGTAGAAACTGTTTTTGAAACGAATTCAAAACTATTTATAAAATTCGTTTTGAATAGAAATTGACGATATATATTATATATATAATATAATGGCCTGAATAGGACGCGCCGCGCAGCGGCTGTTCGTGAATTTCGACCATTTATTTCAAACGGACATTACGGGAGATCCGACCGTCGGATTCTCCTTAAACCAGAACCGTTGGGTTTGTATTGAAAAGAGCTTTCTAACGAAGATTAGAAATTTTAAATCTAAAGGTTGGATTTGGAGATACGTCCAAATCAAATTTGGAAAAGGTCGCTGTAAGTGCAGTTCGATGGCCGTTGATGGAAATCGACTGTACCGGCCTTGATAAAGTTATTCAAAATAGTAATAATTTGTGTAAAATCAGATGAAATGATTTGGGAAAATATGGGATGGAAAACTCCATATTTGAAGAGATAAAAATAGTTTTTTATCGAAATAAACTAGTTTGAACTCAATTTAAAACCCGATTTTTTTGTTTCTAAATAAATAAATTAGATTTAAAAAGGGGTTTTAAATAATCAGAATTCCTAATATATTTGATTTGAGTTGAACTAGAATTGATTTGTGGGTTTATTGTGAACAGTATTTTAAACAACACTAGTTCTTTAACCCGATAATAAATAGAATGTGATTTGGGTTTGTCGTGAACTGTGTTTTAAATAACATCAGTTCTTTAACCCAGTAAAAGGAGTTTTAAATGAATCTGAAATTAGATTGAAATGTGCATTGATAATCTAAATTATCAAATTTAGAAAATGAGCGAGGATGGAGTATCACCAGTTTTGCTCCAAAGCGATAGTTAAATCTTTAATTAGATTTGAACGTGAAATGGTAATTAATTTTACCGATAACACCATGGTGTTAGATATGGAGTATTACCAGTTTTGCTTCATGGGATGAATAGGTTGGGATTGGGAAATAAAATAAATAATTACTTCGATGTAGTTCGCTAATCTCGACTAGTTTGAAAAACCATAATTTGGTTTGAAATGACATCCAAAGGAAGATTAAAGGATAAATTTGAAAGGATTTATCTTGGATAAAATTAATGGGAACCTTTCCCTAAAATGTGATTTTATGAATAAAAGAATATTCTGAATTGGAATGAGGCATATGTTGTGTTTGTGTAACATTGGTTTTAATATACGCGGGTTGTTCGGAAAGTCCGGGTTCATACCCATTCTGAATAACCGCTTCGACGATATGTCGAAGAAGAAGACGGTGGTTGAAGACCGGAAGTCTTCACATCGTTTGGATTATTACTGACGATCCTGATTGGGCTGTACACCCAAGAGGATGGAAATAGTTGGTGGTCGTCCAGACGTACTTGGAGATGGATGGATATGCGAGGAAAGTGCCTCCAGTTTCGTTCAGACCCAGAACGGAATTGTAAATGGATTGTGTGTCTGACATTGGATTTTATTCTGTGTTGATTGATTTCTATTAAATATACATCTGTTTGGCGGCGGAGAATTTATTCTTTTGCCTAACGCCTTTCTCGGAGATGTACGAGCTCAGAGGTTGTATATCGATGGACATCAGTCGCATGGCATGAATTTCCTGTGTGGCACGCTAAGATGCAATGATCAAGGCTTTTGTTGAAAAGTAGAGTCTTGTGGATGATGATCAAAGCACGGCCTTTGAGGCGTAGCTTTGTGTATAACGTGAATTCGCGAGCCTCACACCTCGGTATGAGTCAAAAACGGGATGAGGACCCAAGGAGTGCACGACGTTTCTTTCTAGCTATGGGTGGTGTCGGTGACCTACCAGCCCTGACATTTATATACTTTTCACCTTTGTGGTTGTTGGATGAGGCGCCTCGATTTTAGGTCTGTAAGGACCGGGAAACGTGTGTTCAGGAATTGCCAATCCTCTAACGTAAGTGAGGACCGACCTTGGAGGATCCCAAGGTTGCCCAGAGTGCGTAGCCCTGAGACATTTGCTAGAGTGTCTCGAACGCGGAGAGGAGCTCGCCCCTTGCCTCGACTCATGATGGAAATCCAATTTCCAATACGTGTATCGCGGTTTTAATTGTAGAACTAGTATGGCGACATGATAGATGGTACCCATGCCGTCTATGATTTATATTTATGATTGAAATTGTTTTGACACTATACACTTATTATAGTATCAAATGATTTGTTTTAAACGTACCAAGCATGTTTGGCTATTATAAGGGAAAACCCTATCCTCCGGCTTGCGTTGCATTGTGTGATGGGACCTGGGTTTTATAATAGCTTCATTTTTCGAAAAAGCATTGCGTTGTTTATTCTATGCACTGGTATTCTTGGGAGAAAACCCGTTCCGTGTTATATGGCGGGGTCCCTTGAATTACTTTCTTTTAAAGTAAAGTTTTAAATAACTGTTTTAGTTCTCACACCAGTCACATGACTGACCTGGAGTTTATTGTTTTAACCTAAACTCTGGGTGCCCCTATTTTCCGCACGGGCAGCTAGTAGTTTTGGTTTTGCAGATTTATATTCACAGGATCCTGATTTACAGCTGGAATGATATCCGGAAAGCTCTATATCCGTGTATCACCTTCGGTTGTGCTTTGTATTATTTTTCCGCTGTTATGTAATTTATTGTAATCTATGATATTTATCAAATGTAATTTATTCAATTATACTCTGTATATTCTTATATCTGATGTAATTGTTGTAATAGCAATGAAATGTTCTTCCGTCTGCGTTCTGATTTGTCTTGTCCTCACAGTAATTTGTTCTTTCTCATCTCTTCGGAGACCGGGGAAGTTTCGGGTCGCTTCATTCTGGTTCAAATAATATATATAACAACTTCGAGTTGTTAAAATTTATTCTTCAGTACAATGTGTAAATATAAATATATAAGCAAGATACAACTCATTTTGAAAATTGTGCAATCTTTGAATGCATTATTATTGTCGCATATGATTTAACTTCTTTAAAAAGTGTAATGTTATTATTTCATAAGATTTGAATAAAGCTTCAGGCTTTTAAATTATGAAGTATTTCAAATTCATTGATTGGGAAACTTCGAGTTCCTATACACGTACATATGCATATCAATTTTATGAATTTATAATGAACTTCTGGTTCTAAATCTTTTAACATACTTCTATTTTAGAAGCTTTTACATTCTTTCTAATCGACAAGATTTCAAACTTGTATACTTCATGTCCAAGACTTTGAGTTATACAACTTCCAGTATAAATAATTTCTTTGCACAACTTCAGGTTGTGGTTCTATCCTTTCGTCCATAACATTAGTTATTACTAACTAAATACATTGAATAATAATACATATGTTTATTATTATTCCAAATACAAACATACATCAATTAACTAATAATAACTAATGTATTCAATGAATTTACGACAATAAGGTAATATAATATATTATCATAACATTGCATTCTCTAACATTCAATGCATTTATGACAATAAGGTAATATAATATATTTATCAATTACATAATCAACATTTTACATTCTCTAACATGAATGGTTCAAAAATTTATAGATCTGTACATAAAATTCACAACTATAAACAAAAATCAACTACATCTCATATTCAATATTTTTTATTTTTTTTCTCATTCTTCAATATGAATGACTTCAAAAACTTGTAAATTTATGCATAAAATTCACAAACATAAAAATTACATATTTTTTGATTCAAATTATACAATTCATATAAAGATCTTTTAGATCTTTCTTTATATATTAAAATTGCTTCTTGCCTTTTTAGAAACTGCAGGTTCTAAATTTTCCATGTAATGACAAAAATCGTTTTTGCATTCACTTCCGGTGTGCAGAATTAAGATCAATATTAGATATTAACTTTATATGATCTTCATGATGCATATTTTCTTTATAAAAGTTTTTCCTAAGGACAAAAAACATTTCTTCTGGAAATATGTTAAGCTCTAAAATTACTGTAATAAAACTTCAGGTTTTATTATTATTCACATATTATTATTGCATATTTTAAATTGGAGCAAGTTTTCGAGAAAGTTACATATGAGAGTCATTTTACTATTTTTCTTCAAGAAAATAGTATTTATTATAAATGTAATGATCTCTTCCAATAATAAGTTTCTTCAAGAGATCATATGTAGCATAAAGTTGGAACACAAGGCTTTTTCCCTTTTGTTGAAAATTTTCCTTTCATTGATTTTTCAAATCCTTTCCTTTTACTGGTCATTTGTTATATGCAAATATTAAATGCAATTATATGCTTTTATGCTTATTTCATGTTTCTCGTTTGAATATGAACTTCAGGTTCCTTGTTTGCATATGAACTCCAGGTTCCTTATTTTCATATGAACTTCAGGTTCCTTATTCGAAAGAATTTGTATATGAACTTTAGATCATATGAGCTTCAGGTCATTTGCATGTGAACTTTAGGTTCAACGACTCTTGCTTTGTGTTTGACCATCTTTTTGTGGTCATAATGCTCCTTCAGGGAGTTCCATAAGTGGAGAGGATCTTTATTTCAGTTAAATATTCTGATTTTAGATCATCTTGGATATGGCCTCTTAAAAATATCAGGGCCTTTGCTTGTACTTTTGGGAAATATTATTATCATTTTTAATGGTATTCTCTAAGTATTAAGATTGTAAATGGATTTCAGTGTTCGATATTTTTGTGAACTACCCAAAAAAAATTGCAGATGCTTTATTAAACAAAATTCACATATCAGTATACATGTTCTTTAATTATCAAAACGAATAAACAGACAAAACGATGAAACTGTAGTACTGTTATATCATACAAAAATGCTGATCTCGTAAAATAGAATAGGACCATAGACATGCATATAATAAATTGAATATATTATGGCACAAAATCATAAAAAAATTTCCAAATCTGCAAGTCTATCTCTATGCATTTACAATGAACTACTTACAATAATGAAATAATACAAACCATCAAGGAGCCATACACCATGTTACGTAACAAAAATAATGGCCACAGTAATACATATGTTGATTAACAAGCAGCTTGCTATTTACATATATGCATACCTATTAGCAATGACTTCTCTGTTATTGAAGAGATAAAGTAGCAAATGAAGATGTTTCATGTATGGCGTATGGGGTAAAAGATCCATATATAATATTATAAAAGGAAAATGAATGGATCTTCCTAAAAATATATTTGGTATACCATAATACCAGATCAAATACAAGTAGGTGGTATCTAGATACCACTAAGTTAAAAATAATTAGATCTAAAAAGTTAGATCCACTGGAACATAATCTAGATCTACAAAAAGTATTTAGATGCATAGATCAAATATTCTCAAAAAAATATTACTTACATGACAAATTCATAGATTTAGATCTAGAAGATTTCAACAAATAAATATAATAGACTCTAGATCTACAAAAACTGAAAAAGAAAAGTGATCTAGAAGTATGAATCACATCTAAGTAGAAGATACAACAAAGTTCATATATGTAGATCTATATGACTTCAAAACATTGAAAAAAATAACTTACATGATAGATCTATAAATATAGATCTAGAATATTTCAAACAATAGCTCTAATACAGCTTCGTGCTGATAACGTGTTATAAAACGAACACAGAACAGAAGAAACAAGGGAGAGAGGACATTTCTATTCATTCAAAATGTGTATTTCTTTCTATTACATTGGCTCCTTTATATATAAGTTTTGGAGCTGAAGTTTAACTTTTTCCCATGATGTGGGACTAAACAAAGAACTAATAAAAGCATATTCACAACATTTATATATATATATATATATATATATATATATATATATATATATATTACAACATAAAAATCATTTTCTAACAAAACGGTTGCCTTATTCAACTTCAAATAATCATTTTAATTTGTTAACTGATCTTAATTATTTCTCATCATTAGATTAATATAATTAATCTAATAATATATCTAGATTCTTTGTCTTAAATTAATTATCCAAGAAGATTAACTCGTAGGATGATTTCAGCTTTACTTTCTTCTATGGAATGTCAAAACAATCGTTTGCATTCACTTTATAAAAAATAACTATAGAATGTTTATAATATAAATTCTATAATAATATAAAACTTCGCTTCAATTTTAAAAATATATTTCTTATAATTTGAATTCGCTGATTTGCTTAACGGTAAATCAACGTCTTAACAAAATGATGAAATTAAGGTCATCTACTGCCAATTCCCTAATTAATACCATCTAATGATTTAAAATCATAATAACGTTGAATTTCCATTCAACCTCAACATTCAAACAGGTTTCATATATCAATTGGGTTCAAACATTGCATATATAAATAAACAGCACATATAATATATATGAGGAATCCGGTTGGATTCCTCCAACCTGTTCTTCTTCCCTGCAGCACAGCTATTATAACATGAAATAGAAATTTCATCCAATGCATTTAAATGACGTAAATAAAATTAACGTCAACCAATAGCAAACAATCAACATCCATGGCATCCAAATCAATCAATTCATAATATCAGTGATAGATTCTAATTATATGAATTTAATCACATCATGGAATTTCAGAAGGAGTGAGTGTTAACTTACCTTTTGTTTCTGGTTCGACGGTTCAAATTGTTTTCATTTAATTTTAAACACATGTTTAAAATCGAATGAAATTCCAGTTGTTCCAGGCCTTTCCGAATTAGCTCAATAGCGTGGGCCTTTCCGATACGGTCTCATCACTTCTTGTTTCGTCAATTTCTGTGATCGTACGGATAACTATTATCGTTACCAGCACTTAATTGTTTAATATAATCTAATCTAAATATTATAAATCTAACTACCTTGATTAACTCTTAACCTCCGTGATTAGCCTCCTTTATATACACAGTCTGCCAGCAAGGTCTTCTCTCCACGTTAATACTCTGGAAAACACATCCACCTTGCCGCGGTTCCAAATTTTCTTTATATTTTTCTTTTTTCGAACAAATGCCCAAAGGCCAAAATAACCCATCACATAAATGCTTATGTCCATATATAGTATATATCCTTCACTTTGATATTCTTCTTCCGCTGCGAATACATGCTACGGATCAACAACACACCGATCTTCCTTATGCATGAAAATACGTCACGCCCGCTTTCTTATATTACTTCACCATTTCCTGCTTGTACACAGACATCCTATTACTTCGACTTTTAGAAAAATCTGCGCCTCCTGCTATTCCACCCTTGCTGTACACAAGTACCATGTTCAAGTAGTCCGTCAGACTTCATTTTCTTTCCACGTTGTACTGTCTGCCACAACAAAACAGCCCCCATGCATTCACAATCACCGACCCCATATTAGCGACGCCTTGTCTCCAGTAATGCCACACAAACACCATTCTTCCTTTCAGGGCCTTTCGCTTCTGCTTTTTTCTTCTTCTTTCAGTTCCATTCTAACGCAACACAACCATCCATGCTACACTCGAAAATGCCTACAGTTCTCCACTTTTCCTGGTTTAGTTTTTCTCCTTCAATTCGTGCCAAGCTTCCCACTCTTCCCCATCAGTTCATCACGTCACCATCAGTCACCGCTCCAGGGGATCGACTCTGCCTCCACTGAAAACATCAACACCCAGTTCTTCACTTCTGGTCACCGTAACTTTGGTCATCCCCCCACCAGTCGCGCTGACCATCTGGCTATCATCAGCCTTCGACAACTTCGGTCATCTTCGCCCCCATTTCAACACAGACAGTGTCACTCCCCACTATTGTTCGTGACACCAGAGGTTTTCTCGGACACCACAAGAGGAATGCGAACTTTTTCTCTTCAAATAGCTTCACCATCGATGAGCCTCCGTACACACAGCCCAACCCCACCCTCGAGATGCCCTTCATCTCCCACTCCACTCACAGAGGCCAAAGAAATCCGTCCTCCACCCTTCGAAATCAACTCCAGAGCCCATAGAGGAAGATCAGTGGTAAGAGAGGAGGTCATCCAATGTTTGAAAGTGATATTAAATACAATGTCAAATATTTTGAAGTAGTAAGAGAGGCAGGGGTAGTTTAAGCATAGGAGGGATACATCGACAAATATGAAAGATGATGAATCATTTGGATTGGGTGCTGCAAAAACCAACCCTTCACAGTAGTAAAAAGATAGGGGTAATTGTTGGAAGTAAGGGCTATTTAGAGAATTAGGGATTGGATTAAAAAGCAGGTTTATTTTGAAGTATTAAGAGAAGTAGGACTAGTTTTAGCACAGGAGGGGTAGATCGACAAATATGAATGATGATGAGTCGTTTGGATTGGGTGCTGCAATAACCAACGCTTCACAGTTGTAAACGGATAGGGGTAATTGTTGGAAGTAAGGGCTATATAGAGAATTAGGGATAGAATTAAAAAAATGGTTGTTTTGTGAAGTATTAAGAGGATTAGGGGTAGTTTAAGCATAGTAGGGATAGATCGACAAATATGAAAGATGATGAATCGTTTGGATTGGGTGCTGTAAAAACCAAACCTACATAGTAGTAAAAAGATAGGGTTAATTGTTGGAAGTAAGGGCTATTTAGAGAATTAGGGATTGGATTAAAAAGAAGGGCTATTTTGAAGTATTAATAGAAGTAGGGATAGTTTAAGCATAAGAGGGGTAGATCAACAAATATGAAAAATGATGAATCATTTGGATTGGGTGCTACCAAAACCAACCTTTCATAGTAGTTAAAAATAGGGGTAATTGTTGGAAGTATGGGCTATTTAGAGAATTAGTGTTACGATTAAAAAGAAGAGCTGTTTTGAAGTATTAAGAGAAGTAGGGGTAGTTTAAGCATAAGAGGGGTAGATCGACAAATATGAAAGATGATGAATCGTTTGGATTGGGTGCTGCAAAAACCAACCCTTCACAGTAGTAAAATGATAGGGGTAATTGTTGGAAGTAAGGGAAATTTAGAGAATTAGGGATAAGATTAAAAAGAAGGGCTGTTTTCTGAAGTATTAAGAGGAGTAGGGGTAGTTAAGCATAGTAGAGGTAGATCGACAAATAGGAAAGATGATGAATCATTTGGATTGGGTGCTGCAAAAACCAACCCTTCACAATAGTTAAAAGATAGGGGTAATTGTTGGAAGTAAGGGCTATTTATAGAATTAGTGGTACGATTAAAAAGACTTGCTGTTTTGAAGTATTAAGAGAAGTAGGGGTAGTTTAAGCATAGCAGGGGTAGATCGACAAATATGAAAGATGATGAATCGTTTGGATTGGTTGCTGCAAAAACCAACCCTTCACTGCAGTAAAAAGATAGGAGTAATTGTTGGAAGTAATGGCTATTTAAAGAATTACGAATATGATTAACAAGAAGGGTTGTTTTGAAGTATTAAGAGAAGCAGGGGTAGTTTAAGCATAGGAGGGGTAGATCGAAAAATATGAAAGGTGATGAATCGTTTGGATTGGGTGCTATAAAATCAACCCTTCACAGTAGTTAAAAGATAGGGGTAATTGTTGGAAGTAAGGGCCATTTAGATAATTAGGGATTAGATTAAAAAGAAGGGCTGTTTTTTGAAGTATTAAGAGTAGTAAGGGTAGTTTAAGCATAGTAGGGGTATATCGACAAATATGAAAGACAATGAATCGTTTGGAATGGGTGCTGCAAAAACAACCCTTCACAGTAGTTTAAAAATAGGGGTTATTGTTGGAAGTAAGGGCTATTTGGAGAATTTGGGGTTGTATTAAAAAGAAGGGTTGTTTTTGAAGTATTAAGAGAAGTAGGGGTAGTTTAAGCATAGTACAGGTTGATCAACAAATATGAAAGCTGACGAATCATTTTGATTGGATGCGGCAAAAACCAAACCTTCACAGTTGTAAAAAGACAGGCGTAATTGTTGGAAGAAAGGTCTTTTTAGAGAATTAGTGGTAGGCTTTAAAAGAAGGACTGTTTTGAAGTATTAAGAGAAGTAGGGGTAGTTTAACATAGTAGGGATAGAACGACAAATATGAAAGATGATGAATCGTTTGAATTGGGTGCTGCAAAAACCAGCCCTTCACAATAGTTAAAAACTAGGGGGTAATTGTTGGAAATAAGGTATATTTAGAAAATTAGTGGTACAATTAAAAGGAAAGGTTGTTTTGAAGTATTAAGAGAAGTAGGGATAGTTTAAGCTTATGAGGGATGAATCGACAAGTATGAAAGATGATGAATCGTTTAGATTGGGTGCTGAAAAAACCAACCCTTCACAGTAGTAAAAAGTTAGGGGTAATTGTTGGAAGTAAGGGCTATTTAGGGAATTAGGGATAGGATTAAAAAGAAGGGCTGTTTTGTGAAGTATTAAGAGGAATAGGGGTTGTTTAAGCATAGTAGGGGTAGATCAAAAAATACGAAAGATGATGAATCATTTGGATTAGGTGCTGCAAAAACCAACCCTTTGCAGTAGCTAAAAAATAGGGGTAATTGTTCGAAGTAATGGAAATTTAGAGAAGTATTTGTATGATTAAAAAGAAGGGCTATTTTGAAGTATTAAGAGAAGTAGGTGTATTTTAAACATAGGAGGGGTAGATCGACAAATATGAAAGATGATGAATCGTTTGGATTGGATGCTGCAAAAACCAACCCTTCACAGTAGTAAAAAGATAGGGTAATTATTGGAAGGGCTATTTAGAGAACGAGGGATACGATTAAAAAGAATGGATATTTTGAAGTACTAAGAGAAGTACTGCTGGTTTAAGCATAGGAGGGGTAGATCGACAAATATGAAAGATGATGAATTGTTTGGATTGGACGCTGCAAAAAAAAACCCCATCATAGTAGTAAAAAGATAGGGGTAATAGTTTGAAGTGAGGTCTATTTAGAGAATTGGGGTAGGTTTAAAAAGAAGGGCTGTTTTGTGAGGTATTAAGAGGATTAGGGGTAGTTTAAGCATAGTAGGGGTATATCGACAAATTTGAAAGATGATGAATTATTTGGATTGGGTGGTGCAAAAACCAACCCTTCACAGTAGTTAAAAAATAGGGGTAATTGTTGTAAGTAAGGGCTATTTGGAGAATTAGGGGTAAGATTAAAAAGAAGGGCATTTTTGAAGTTTTAAGAGAAGGAGGGGTAGTTTAAGCATAGTAGGGGTAGATCGACAAATATGAAAGCAGATGAATCATTTTGATTGCGTGCGGCAAAAGCCAACCCTTCACAGCAGTATAAAGATAGGGGTAATTGTTGAGAGTAAGGGCTATTTAGAGAATTAGGGGTAGGATTTAAAAGAAGGACTGTTTTGAAGTATTAAGAGAATTATGGGTAGTTTAAGCATAGTAGGGGTAGATCGACAAACAGGAAAGACGGCGAATCGTTTGGATTGGGTGCTACAACAACGAACCCTTCACAGAAGTTAAAAAATAGGGGTAATTGTTGTAAGTAAGGGCTATTTTGAGAATTAGTTGTACGATTAAAAAGAAGGGTTGTTTTGAAGTATTAAGAGATGTAGGGGTAGTTTAAGCGTAGGAGGGATAGATCGACAAATACGAAAGATGATGAATCATTTGGATTGGGTGCTGCAAAAACCAACCCTTCACAGTAGTAAAAATATTGGGGTAATTGTTGGAAGTAAGGGCTATTTAGAGAACTAGGGATAGGACTAAAAAGAAGGGTTATTTTGAAGTATTAAGAGAAGTAGGGCTAGTTTAAGCACAGGGGGGGTCGATCGACAAATATGAATGATGATGAATCGATTGGATTGGGTGCTGCAAAAACCTACCCTTCACAGTAGTAAAAAGATAGGGGTAATTGTTGGAAGTAAGGAAAATTTAGAGAATTAGGGATAGGATTAAGAAAATGGCTGTATTTTGAAGTATTAAGAGGAGTAGGTGTAGTTTAAGAATAGTAGGGGTAGATCGACAAATATGAAAGATGGTGAATCGTTTGGATTGGGTGCTGCAAAAACCAACCCTACACAGTAGTAAAAAGATAGGGGTAAGTGATGGATGCAAGGGCTATTTAGAGAATTATGTATAGGATTAAAAATAAGGGCTATTTTGAAGTATTAAGAGAAGTAGTGCTTGTTAAAGCATAGGAGGGGTTGATCGACAAATATAAAAGATGATGAATCGTTTGGATTGAATGCTGCAAAAACAACCCTTAAGAGTGGTTAAAAATTAGGTATAATTGTTGGAAGTAAGGGTTATTTAGAGAATTAGGGGTAGTGTTTAAAAGAAGGACTGTTTTGAAGTACTAAGATAAGTAGGGGTAGTCTAAGCATAATAGGGATAGATCTACAAATATGAAAGATGATGAATCGTTTGGATTGGGTGCTACCAAAACCAACTGTTTACAATAGTTAAAAAATAGGGGTAACTGTTGGAAGTAAGGGCTATTTAGAGAATTTGTGTAACAATTAAAAAGAAGAGTTGTTCTGAAGTATTTAGAGAAGTAGGGGTAGTTTAAGCATAAGAGGGGTGGATCGACAAATATGAAAGATGATGAATCGTTTGGATTAGGTGCTGCAGAAAACAACCTTTCACAGTAGTAAAATGATAAGGGGAGTTGTTAGAAGTAAGGGCTATTTAGAGAATTAGGGATAAGATTAAAATGAACGGCTGTTTTGTGAAGTACTAAGAGGAGTAGGGGTAGTTAAGCATAGTAAGGGAAGATCGACAAATAGGAAAGATTATGAATCGTTTGGATTGGGTGCTGCAAAAACCAACCCTTCATAGTAGGTAAAAAATAGGGGTAATTGTTGGAAGTAAGGGCTATGTATAGATTTAGTGGTACGATTAAAAAGAAGGACTATTTTGAAGTATTACGAGGAGTAGGGGTAGTTTAAGCATAGTAGGGGTAGATCGACAAATATGATAGATGATGAATCGTTTGGATTGGGTGGTGCAAAAACCAACCCTTCACAATATTAAAAAAATAGGGGTAATTGTTGGAAGTATGGGCTATTTGGAGAATTAGGGGTAGGATTAAAAAGAAGGGTTGTTTTGAAGTTTTAAGAGAAGGAAGGGTAGTTTAAGCATAGTAGGGGTAGATCGACAAATATAAAAGCTGATGAATCGTTTTGATTGCGTGCCGCAAAAGCCAAACCTTCACTGTAGTATAAAAATAGGGGTAGTTGTTGAGAGTAAGGGTTATTTAGGGAATTAGGGGTAGAATTTAAAAGAAGGACTGTTTTGATGTATTAAGATAATTAGGGGTAGTTTAAGCATAGTAGGGGTAGATCGACAAATTTGAAAGACGACGAATCATTTGGATTGGATGCTGCAAAAACGAACCCTTCACAGTAGTTAAAAAAATAGGGGTAATTGTTTGAAGTAAGGGCTATTTAGAGAATTAGTGGTACGATTAAAAAGAAGGGTTGTTTTGAAGAATTAAGAGTGGTAGGGGTAGTTTAAGCGTTGGAGGAATAAATCGACAAATATGAAAGAAGATGAATCATTTGGATTGGGTGCTGCAAAAACCAAACCTTCACAGTAGTAAAAAGATAGGGGTGATTGTTGGAAGTAAGGGCTATTTAGAGAAATAGGGATAGGATTAAAAAGAAGGGTTATTATGAAGTATTAAGAGAAGTAGGGCTAGTTTAAGCATAGGAGGGGTCGATCGACAAATATGAATGATGATGAATCGATTGGATTAGGTGCTGCAAAAATCTACCCTTCACAGTAGTAAAAAGATAGGGGTAAATGTTGGAAGTAAGGACAATTTAGAGAATTAGGGATAGGATTAAGAAAATGGCTGTATTTTGAAGTATTAAGAGGAGTAGGTGTAGTTTAAGAATAGTAGGGGTAGATCGACAAATATGAAAGATGGTGAATCGTTTGGATTGGGTGCTGCAAAAACCAACCCTACACAGTAGTAAAAGATAGGGGTAATTGATGGAAGTAAGGGCTATTTATAGAATTATGGATGGGATTAAAAATAAGGTCTATTTTGAAGTATTAAGAGAAGTAGGGCTAGTTTAAGCATAGGAGGTGTTGATCGACAAATATGAAAGATGATGAATCGTTTGGATTGGATGCTGCAAAAACAACCCTTAAGAGTGGTTAAAAAATAGGGGTAATTGTTGGAAGTAAGTGCTATTTAGTGAATTAGGGGTAGGGTTTAAAAGAAGGACTGTTTTGAAGTACTAAGAGAAGTAGGGGTAGTTTAAGCATAGTAGGGGTAGATCTACAAATATGAAAGATGATGAATCGTTTGGATTGGGTGCTACCAAAACCAACCCTTCATAGTAGTTAAAAAATAGGGGTAATTGTTGGAAGTAAGGCTATGTATAGAATTAGTGGTACGATTAAAAAGAAGGACTGTTTTGAAGTATTAAGAGAAGCAGGGTTAGTTTAAGTATAGGAGGGATAGATCAAAAAATATGAAAGGTGATGAATTGTTTGGATTGGGTGCTATAAAACCAACCCTTCACAGTAGTTAAAAGATAGGGGTAACTGTTGGAAGTAAGGGCTATTTTGAAATTAGGGATAGGATTAAAAAGAAGGGTTGTTCTGTGAAGTATTAAGAGGAGTAAGGGTAGTTTAAGCATAGTTGGGGTATGTCGACAAACATGAAAGATAATGAATCGTTTGGATTGGGTGCTGCAAAAACCATCCCTTCACAGTAGTTAAAAAATGGGGATAATTGTTGGAAGTAAGTGCTATTTGGAGAATTAGGGGTAGGATTAAAAAGAAGGGTTGTTTTTTAAGTATTAAGAGAAGTAGGGGTAGTTTAAGCATAGTAGGGGTAGATCGTCAAATATGAAAGCTGACGAATCATTTTGATTGGATTCTGCAAAAACCAAACCTTCACGGTAGTAAAAAGAAAGGCGTATTTGTTGGAAGTAAGGTCTATTTAGAGAATTAGGGGTAGGATTCAAAAGAAGGACTGTTTTGAAGTATTAAGAGAAGTAGGGGTAGTTTAAGCATAGGAGGGATAAATCGACAAGTATGAAAGACGATGAATCGTTTAGATTGGGTGATGAAAAAACCAACCCTTCATAGTAGTAAAAAGATGGGGGTAATTGTTGGAAGTAAGGGCTATTTAGAGAATTAGGGATAGGATTAAAAAGAAGGGTTATTTTGAAGTATTAAGAGAAGTAGGGCTAGTTTAAGCATAGGAGGGTTAGATCGACAAATATGAATGATGATGAATCGTTTGGATTGGGTGCTGCAAAAACAAACCCTTCACAGTAGTAAAAAGATAGGGGTAACTGTTTGAAGTAAAGGCTATTTAGAGAATTAGGGATAGGATTAAAAAAAATGGCTGTATTTTGAAGTATTAAGAGGAGTAGGGGTAGTTTAAGCATAGTAGGGGTAGATTGAAAAATATGAAAGATGATGAATTGTTTGGATTGGGTGCTGCAAAAACCAACCCTACACAGTAGTAAAAAGATAAGGGTAATTGATGGAAGTAAGGGCTATTTAGAGAATTATGGACAGGATTAAAAATAAGGGCTATTTTGAAGTATTAAGAGAAGTAGGGCTAGTTTAAGCATAGGAGGGGTTGATCGACAAATATGAAAGATGATGAATCGTTTGGATTGGATGCTGCAAAAACAACCCTTAAGAGTGGTTAAGAGATAGGGGTAATAGTTGGAAGTAAGGGCTATTTAGAGAATTAGGGGCAGGGTTTAAAATAAGGACTGTTTTGAAGTACTAAGAGAAGTAAGGGTAGTTTAAGCATAGTAGGGGTAGATCTACAAATATGAAAGATGATGAATCGTTTGGATTGGGTGCTACCAAAACCAACCCTTCACAGTAGTCAAAAATATGGGTAATTGTTGGAAGTAAGGGCTATGTATAAAATTAGTGGTACGATTAAAAAGAAGGACTGTTTTGAAGTATTAAGAGAAGCAGGGGTAGTTTAAGTATAGGAGGGATAGATCAAAAAATATGAAAGGTGATGAATTGTTTGGATTGGGTGCTATAAAACCAACCCTTCACAGTAGTTAAAAGATAGGGGTAACTGTTAGAAGTAAGGGCTATTTTGAAATTAGGGATAGGATTAAAAAGAAGGGCTGTTTTGTGAAGTATTAAGAGGAGTAAGGGTAGTTTAAGCATAGTAGGGGTATATCGAAAAATATGAAAGACAATGAATCGTTTGGATTGGGTGCTGCCAAAACCATCCCTTCACAGTAGTTAAAAAATGTGGATAATTGTTGGAAGTAAGTGCTATTTGGAGAATTAGAGGTAGGATTAAAAAGAAGGGTTGTTTTGAAGTATTAAGAGAACTAGGGGTAGTTTAAGCATAGTAATGGTAGATCGTCAAATATGAAAGCTGACGAATCATTTTGATTGGATTCTGCAAAAACCAAACCTTCACGGTAGTAAAAAGAGAGGCGTAATTGTTGGAAGTAAGGTCGATTTAGAGAATTCGGGGTATGATTCAAAAGAAGGACTTTTTTGAAGTATTAAGAGAAGTAGGGGTAGTTTAAGCATAGGAGGAATAAATCGACAAGTATGAAAGATGATGAATCGTTTAGATTGGGTGATGAAAAAACCAACCCTTTGCAGTAGCTAAAAAATAGGGGTAATTGTTGGAAGTAAGGCCTATTTAGAGAAGTAGTCATACGATTAAAAAGAAGGGCTATTCTGAAGTATTAAGAGAAGTAGGGGTATTTTAAGCATAGGAGGGGTAGATCGACAAATATGAAAGATGATGAATCGTTTGGATTGGGTGCTACAAAAACCAATCATTCAAAGTAGTAAAAAGATAGGGGCAATTATTGGAAGTAAGGTCTATTTCGAGAACTAGGGATACAATTAAAAAGAAGGGCTATTTTGAAGTATTAAGAGAAGTAGGGCTAGTTTAAGCATAGGAGGGGTAGATCGACAAATATGAAAGATGATGAATTGTTTGGATTGGGTGTTGGAAAAACAAACCTTTCATTGTAGTAAAAAGGTAGGGGTAATAGTTGGAAGATAGGTCTATTTAGAGAATTAGGGATAGGATTAAAAAGTAGGGCTGTTTTGTGAAGTATTAAGAGGAGTAGGGTTAGTTTAAGCATAGTAGGGGTAGATCGACAAATGTGAATGATGATGAATCGTTTGGATTGGGTGCTGCAAAAACCAACCCTTAACAGTAGTTAAAAAATAGGGGTAATTTTTGGAAGTAAGGGCTATTTGGAGAATTAGGGGCAGGATTAAAAAGAAGGATTTTTTTGAATTATTAAGAGAAGTAGGGGTAGTTTAAGCATAGTAGGGGTAGATCGACAAATATGAAAGCTGACGAATCGTTTTGATTGGGTGCTGCAAAAACCAACCCTTCACAGTTGTAAAAAGATAGGCGTAATTGTTGGAAGTAAGGGCTATTTATAGAATTAGGCGTAGAATTTAAAAGAAGGACTGGTTTGAATTATTAAGAGAAGTAGGGGTAGTTTAAGCATAGTAGGGATGGATCGACAAATATGTAAGATGATGAATCGTTAAGATTGGGTGCTGCAAAAACCAACCCTTCACAACAGTAAAAAGATAGACATAATTGTTGGAAGTAAGGGCTATTTAGAAAATTAGGGGTAGGATTTAAAAGAATGACTGTTTTGAAGAATTAACAAAAATAGGGGTAGTTTAATCATAGTAGGGGTAGACTGACAAATGTGAAAGATGATGAATCGTTTGGATTGGGTGCTGCAAAAACCAACCCTTCACAGTAGTTAAAATATAGGGGTAATTTTTGGAAGTAAGGGCTATTTAGAGAATTAGTGGTAAGATTAAAAAGAAGGGTTGTTTTGAAGTATTAAGAGAAGCAGGCGCAGTTTAAGCATAAGAGGGGTAGATCGAATAATATGAAAGGTTATGAATCGTTTGGATTGGGTGCTATAAAACCAACCCTTCACAGTAGTTAAAAGATAGGGGTAAGTGTGGGGAGTAACGTCTATTTGGAGAATTAGGGATGGTATTAAAAAGAAGGGTTGTTTTGTGAAGTATTAAAAGGAATAAGGGTAGTTTAAGCATAGTAGGGGTATATCGACAAATATGAAAGACAATGAATCATTTGGATTGGGTGCTGCAAAAATCATTCCTTTTAGAGTAGTTAAAAAATATGGGTAATTGTTGGAAGTAAGGGCTATTTGGAGAATTAGGCGTAGGATTAAAAAGAAGGGCTGTTTTGAAGTATTAAGAGAAGTAGGGGTAGTTTAAGCATAGTAGGGATAGATCAACAAATATGGAAGCTGACGAATCGTTTTGATTGGGTGCTGCAAAAACCAACCCCTCACAGTAGTATAAAGATAGGGGTAATTTTTGGAAGTAAGGGCTATTTAGATAATTAGGGTTAGGATTTAAAAGAAGGACTGTTTTGAATTATTAAGAGAAGTAGGGGTAGTTTAAGAATAGTAGGGCTAGATCGACAAATATGAAAGATAATGAATCATTTGGATTGGGTGCTGCAAAAACCCTTCACAGTAGTTTAAAAATAGGGATAATTGTTGGAAGTAAGGGCTATTTAGAGAATTAGTGCAACGATTAAAAAGAAGGGTTGTTTTGAAGTATTAAGAGAGGTAGAGGTAGTTTAAGCATAGGAGGGATAGATCGACAAATATGAAAGATGATGAATTATTTGGATTGGATGCTGCAAAATCCAACCCTTCACAGTAGTAAAATGATAGGGGTAATTGTTGGAAGTAAGGGCTATTTAGATAATTAGGGATAGGACTAAAAAGAAGGGTTATTTTGAAGTATTAAGAGAAGTAGGGCAAGTTTAAGCATAGGAGGTATAGATCGACAAATATGAATGATGATGAATCGTTTGGATTGGGTGTTGCAAAAACCAACCCTTCACAGCAGTAAGAAGATAAGGGTAATTGTTGGAAGTAAGGGCTATTTAGAGAAATAGGGATAGGGTTAATAAAATGGCTTTTTTGCGAATTACTAAGAGTAGGGGTAGTTTAAGCATAGTAGGGGTAAATCGACAAATATGAAAGATGATAAATCGTTTGGATTGGGTGCTGCAAAAACCAACCCTACATAGCAGTAAAAAGATAGGGGTAATTTCTGGAAGTAAGGGATATTTAGAGAATTAGGGATATGATTAAAAAGAAGGGCTATTTTGAAGTATTAAGAGAAGTAGGGCTAGTTTAAGCATACGAGGGGTAGATCAACAAATATGAAAGATGATGAATCGTTTGGATTGGGTGCCGCAAAAACAACCCTTCAGAGTAGTTAAAAATAGGCGTAATTGTAGGAATTAAAGCTATTTAGAGAATTAGGGGTAGGGATTAAAAGAAGGACTATTTTGAAGTACTAGGAGAAGTAGGGGTAGTTCAACCACAGTTGGGGTAGACCTACAAATATGAAAGATGATGAATCGTTTGGATTGGGTGCTACCAAAACCAACCATTCACAGTAGTTAAAAATAGGGGTAATTGTTGGAAGTAAGGGCTATTTAGAGAATTAGTGTTATGATTAAAACGAAAAGTTGTTTTGAAGTATTAAGAGAAGTAGGGGTAGTTTAAGCATAAGAGGGGTAGATCAAAAAATATGATAGACGATGAATCATTTGGATTGGGTGCTGCAAAAACCAATCCTTCACAGTAGTAAAATGATAGGGGTAATTGTCAGAAGTAAGGGCTATTTATAGAATCAGGGATAAGATTATAAAGAATGGCTGTTTTGTGAAGTGTTAAGAGGAGTAGGGGTAGTTAAGCATAGTAGAGGTAGATCAACAAATAGGAAAGATGATGGATCGTTTGGATTGTGTGCTGCAAAAACAAACCCTTTACAGTAGTTAAAAAATATGGGTAATTGTTGGAAGTAAGGGCTATTTATAGAATTAGTGGTACAATTAAAAAGAAATGCTATTTTGAAGTATTAAGAGAAGTAGGGGTAGTTTCGAAAAATATGAAAGATGATGAATCGTTTGGATTGGTTGCTGCAAAAACGAACCCTTCACAGCAGCAAAAAAATAGGAGTAATTGTTGGAAGTAAGGGCTATTTAGAGAATTATGGATATGATTAAAAAGAAGGGCTTTTTTGTGAAGTATTAAGAGGAGTAAGGGTACGGGTATAACGACAAATATGAAAGGCGATGAATCATTTGGATTGGTGCTACAAAAACCAACCCTTCACAGTAGTTAAAAAATAGAGGTAATTCTTGGAAGTAAGGGCTATTTGGAGAATTAGGGTTAGGATTAAAAAGAAGGGCTGTTTTTGAAGATATAAACAAGTAGGGGTAGTTTAAGATAGTAGGGGTAGATCGACAAATATGAAAGCTGACGAATCATTTTGATTGGATGCTGCAAAATCCAAACCTTCACAGTAGTAAAAAGATAGGCGTAATTGTTGGAAGTAAGGTCTATTTAGAGAATTAGGGGTGGGATTTAAAAGAAGGACTGTTTTGAAGTACTAAGATAAGTAGGGGTAGTTTAACCATAGTAGGGATAGAACGACAAATATGAAAGATGATGAATCGTTTGAATTGGGTGCTGCAAAAACCAACCCTTCACAATAGTTAAAATCTAGGGGTAACTGTTGGTAATAATGTATATTTAGAGAATTAGTGATACGATTAAAAAGAAAGGTTGTTTTGAAGTATTAAGAGAAGTAGGGGTAGTTTAAGCATAGGAGGGATAAATCAACAAGTTTGAAAGATGATGAATCGTTTAGATTGGGTGCTGAAAAAACCAACCCTTCACAGTAGTAAAAAGATAAGGGTAATTGTTGGAAGTAAGGGCAATTTAGAGAAGAAGTCGTACGATTAAAAAGAAGGGCTATTTTGAAGTATTAAGAGAAGTAGGGGTATTTTAAGCATAGGAGGGTTAGATCGGCAAATATGAAAGATGACGAATCGTTTTGATTGGGTGCGGCAAAAACCAACCCTTAACAGTAGTAAAAAGATAAGGGTAATTGTTGGTAGTAAGGGCTATTTAGAGAACTAGGGATACGATTAAAAAGATGGGCTATTTTAAAGTATTAAGAGAAGTAGGGCTAGTTTAGGTATAGGAGGGGTAGGTCGACAAATATGAAAGACGATGAATTGTTTGGATTGGGTGCTGCAAAAACAAACCCTTCATTGTCGCAAAAAGATAGGGGTAATAGTTGGAAGTAAGGTCTATTTACAGAATTAGTGATAGGATTAAAAAGAAGGGTTGTTTTGTGAAGTACTAAGAGTAGTAGCGCTAGTTTAAGCATAGTAGGTGTAGATCGACAAATATGAAAGATGATGAATCGTTTGGATAGGGTGCTGCAAAAACCAACCCTTCGTAGTAGTTAAAAAATAGGGGTAATTGTTGTAAGTAAGGGATATTAGGAGAATTAGGGGTAGGATTAAAAAGAAGGGTTGTTTTGAAGTATTAATAGAAGTAGGGATAGTTTAAGCATAGTAGGGGTAGATCGAAAAATATGAAAGGTGACGAATCGTTTTGATTGGGTGCTGCAAAAACCAATCTTTCACAGTAGTAAAAAGATAGGCATAATTGTTGGAAGTAAGGTCTATTTAGAGAATTTGGGGTTGGATTTAAAAAAGGACTGTTTTGAAGTATTAATAGAAGTAGAGGTAGTTTAAGCATAGTAGGGGTGGATCGACAAATATGTAAGATAATGAATCGTTAAGATTGGGTGCTGCAAAAACCAACCCTTCACACCAGTAAAAATATATACGTAATTGTTGGAAGTAAGGGTTATTTAGAGAATTTGGGGTAGGATTTAAAAGAAGGACCGTTATGAAGTATTAACAAAAGTAGGGGTAGTTTAAGCATAGAAGGGGTAGATCGACAAATATGAAAGATGATGAATCGTTTGGATTGGGCGCTGCAAAAACCAACCCTTCACAGTAGTTAAAAAATAGGGGTAATTGTTGGAAGTAATGGCTATTTAGAGAATTAGTGGTAAGATTAAAAAGAAGGGCTCTTTTGAAGTATTACGAGAAGCAAGGGTAGTTTAAGCATAGGAGAGGTATATCGACAAATATGAAAGGTTATAAATCATTTGGATTGGGTGCTATAAAACCAAGCCTTCACAGTTGTAATGACCCTGGTTTTTGGCGACCTTGGTTATCCGATATACAACACATATCGAACATCCAAGGGTCGAAAATACCGGATGATTAATGAAAGAAATTGGTGGGTGAGAATAGATAACATAGAAACTTAGAATAGGAGAAGAAGAAGAAGACAACATTAGAGTAACATGAACCTCACAGCGGAATGAATAACATAAAATATATATAACATAACTTGAAATATACATCTGTACTTGAATATACATCATTATCAAAGTACAACACTTACAACATAGCGGAAATAAACTATAGCTATATGATCCTGAAGCCTCCTGCTCCAGCTCTTCAGTTATATCCGTAAATCCCGACTACTTGACTGCCCGTACAAAATTGGACACCCAAGAGTTTAGGGAAAACCAAACAAATAAACTCCGGGTCAGTCATGGGACTGTAGAAGTAAAACGGTTTAAAACAGCTTGAGCCATTAAACGATATCTCATAAGACCACGCCGTATAACGGAACAGTTTTTTCCCTTATGAGAATCCAAAATATTTTTATATGAAAAACCTTTTGATACTATAATAATGTCTATCAACCACAATATAATAATCATCTAGCAGAAACGCTTTCATCTCACGTTCTATATATATAGCATACAATCAAAACCACAAGCACATATTGGGTAATGGATTTCCAACTATGACAAGTTATGGAACCACCTTTTGCTAGTGTACCTCTAGAGAGGAATACACTGGGTTCAACAAGAACATCTTGCAACCCGGCCACACATGACCGACCACTCACTTCGGTTGAGTGTGTCGAATGTATATCACCAACGGTTGGGATTAGCAACCGTTTCCCGAATGGGACATCATCAAAAATTGATTTTTAGAATTAAACGAATCTCTAGATCAGGTGATTTTACACCCTAATAGGTGCGACCTACATAGCCATGTTGCCTGCCCGATTTCTATCATTTACCGGTTGATGAGGCTTGAGGTAATGCTTTATCATCACATCAGATTCACCTCAAATGCCACATTGTCAGATCCATCGAAAATCACTAATTGACATCTACAACAGTACATTACGTGTTAGCTAAAGAAGTTACCTTCTCCGCTTCCACTCTTGGTACGGTTGAAGAAATCAATATACATGACCTTTCTGCAAATACTCTGTGAGACATTCATCCATACAAGTCATCCAGGAACATGATGAACCGAAGGTACTCTTCATTATATCCATCTTAGGCACTGTTATCTAAGATTTATACAACAGCCCTTGCACTTTTATCCGTCTTCAATTACTTTTGACATATATGATCCGCAACGCTTATGCCAATACAGAGTGGTTCTTCGGATAATAATCCAACCGGTCTCTCCATATTAGCAACGTTAAAATGTCAAAACTTCGATAGTCTGTGATTTAACCATCAAAGAAAAACTGGTGTGCAAACAACAATATTATTTCCAAATGGAAATTCTATCAATCAATCATCAATCATATATATATATATCTATATATATATATATATCTATATATATATATTTCCTTATTCTCTATGTTTAGAAAATATACGTTATTAACACTGGAAAACATTTCCATTGTTTATTTACATATCACTATCATTTCACAACTATCAGTCCCTGACTGTAAACTAGTAGGAGAACAATTCTCTAAGTATAAACCCCGAAGGCCGAAACCAACATTTGATCGATACTCAGAAAACTATTCAACTTAACTAATCTCTAGTCAGTTTCTAACCTTGTTTAACTCTATTTGACTAACTCACTGGTTAACTCTAACTGATTAACTATAACTGATTAATTCTAACTGATTAACTCTTTTAACTATATTTGATTAAACTTTATTTGAATAACTCCCCTTTAACTCTATTTATTTAACAAATAAATATCTCCTTATCTCATCCTATTTATTTATACAAATACATATCTCCTTATCTCATCCTATTTATTTTACAAATAAATAATCCATTATCTTATCTTATTTCTTTTACAAATAAATTATCCATTATCTTATCTTATTTATTTACTAAATAAATAATTTAGTTTATGAATATTCTATTTATAAAGATTTCCCCTCCTAATATTTCTACTTAAACATATTTCCTATTTATAAATATCCCATTTAAAAAAATTTATTTACAAATAATCTATTTATAAACATTCTCTTTTTTGTAAAATCCTATGATTTTATAAATATTCTCTTTTCAATATTCTTGCATGTTATGTTGTTTAATATATCAAGTTACGATGTCCAATATCGTCCATACACATATAATCAGCAACAGATTATAAATCACATCACATATCACAATATATGAAAACAATAAAATAATTGTTGAGGAATCCAGTCGGATTCCTCCAACCTGTTTCCCTGCATCCACAGATGTTACACAATAAAATCAACCTTACTTTCAGTTCCATATGATATATTCTGTTAAACAGAATCAATATAGAAATTTAACAAACTGACTAGCAGTTCAATCAAACAGTCGACACACAGTCAATCAGCCAATATTTAACAGTTCTAAAAATATAACATGAAATTATAAACTGTTCAGAGTTAGTGAGATTTACTCACATTGGCAGTTCATCGTTAAAGAACGATAAACTGTTTGTTTGATTTGAATCAAACAATTTATTTTGCCGTAAATTCAAACGAGCCCCCTTCCTCTCCCAGTCAGTTCCATTGTGGAGCTCTCGTCCATACGATCCCAACGGATTTAGTTTTGTCCAATTCCGATACCGTATGGTGAAGTTAAACCATTCACAAGTTAGTACATTATTAAAATTTAATATAAACTTTAAATTAATATGTATTGGGCCTTAACTGAAATCCTCAGCCCACATTTACTTCCACAAACCGGACCCGAAATGAAATACCCCTTTCTTCCTCGACATGTTCTGCTCCGAACTCCAGTAAACAACTCAAGCCATTTTCGAAGTTCCCTTCACCACAAATCTCTTCAATCCTTAACAGATCACAAGGAGATCTCCACTGCAACATTCCTCTTTCCGAGCTCGTTCTCAGCATATCAAAAATAAGAAAATCGCGCCACTTCTCTGATATCGACTTCATTCTCTACAGTGAGGCTCTTGCAAAAAAAAAAAATGCACCGAACCCTCCAATTTTCCGCGAGTACTTGCTACTTCATCCCCTCAACTCGAATCAAAGCTCAAGTCCGCAAATCAATGCTCCAGGTTCGAACAATGTCCAACCCTAGTAGCTGTGGTAAAGTATTTCGATCGACATTAAAACTATCGAATCTACTAAAACTTGCACAGGAAAGAAGAAAATCCTACCAGCAATCCAAATATGTTTGTAAAAGGATTTATAGTGTTTATTTTGATTTTTACTTCCTTTTTCTTTTGTTGTGATTGGGTTTTTATACCATTTGTGTTGAAAACGTGGAACTGGGTTCTCCAGTGCTGAGTAGTGGCTGAGAAAGGGTGCGTACGTGACTTGTTTTGGTCCAAGAAGATGTTGGATATTTTTTTTATTATTTTCAATTTTATTTTCATCATTATATATTCGTTTCTTCACTCTAAAAATCCCTACGAATACATATGATACCTGAAAATCATGAAAATTGACATGCAGCTAGAGTTCGACATTACGGTCTCAATGAAACTAGTTTCGTCGAATTCCAACTCAGTATGCTCACACAAAGTATTTTTAACCATCGAAATACTGATTGTTTCTCACTCTAAAAGTCCGTACGACCACACATTGACTCTAAATATCACGAAAGTGGAAATCTAACAACTATTTGACATTGTGGATCCAACAAAATTAGTTTCATCGAATTCCGACTTCGTTTGCAAAAGTGGCTATTTTTAAAGTCCTAAATAACCCATTTAAATATTTAAATATATTTAAATATTATTAAATTAAATATTTAAAAATAAATATTATTATCTATATTCACAGTGGAATACCATACAGCTCAGAAAAATCCTATATGGGTTTCTAACTTGATATTTCAATATAGGTCAACCCGATATTCGATTTATATTGAAATTCCTTTTTAAAATATAAATAGTTCCTTTATAAATTATAAAGGAATTTCACAGCGACGTTTCTAAAATTTGATTTGGACATATCTCAAAATCTATACGATGAAATCCTGATTTTTCTCTTCTGCTAGAAAGATATACTCCACCTGCTCCATACGTTTCTTGTTTTACAGAAATTCGATTTAAAACGAACCCTGTACATTCAGCTGAAGTTCGAATCGCCAATTTATGAACTACAGCGCCATTTCGAGCTCGATTTTAATTACAATATATTTATACGTTCAAACTTCGTTTAAACAATATATTCGTTATCATAATTCAATTCTAAACTGAATTAAATATCACAAATGATCCAGTTCACACCATATCGCCATTTCAGCCAATTCTGATTATTTCAGAATTAAATATATTATTTTATTTAAATATGCACCATTATTTAATTCCACGACCATTTAAATTCTCTAAACCACTCTTAAAATAATTAAATTAATTAATTATTATATCTTTGAAAATGCGGGTCATTACATTCTTCCCCACTTAAAATAATTTCGTCCTCGAAATTGCTAAGGTAGAGGACGACCCTGTCTACTAGGTAAAAATTTATCTGTTTACCTCTTGTCTCTAGTTTCAAATGAACCAATTAATATCAACTAAAAAAAAAGTTCATTCCGACTAACTAAAATTTTCAAAAATTTTGAAAATTTTCTAACACTTTAAATTTTCGGAAAATTTCTCCATAACCTCCTTTGTACCGGCCAATATGTCAAACCCTCACAAATCAATCCTACAACTAAGTGCTGCCAAAATGCTCCATAATCATGGCCTCCATCTTCTTCCTCATGAGAGCTTGAGTGTTCTAAGCTAGTTCTAAAGTAAAAGAGCCATCTTTCTTCATCAAAGCAAGGATCTTCTTCTTATTTCTCAAGGGTTTTGAGTGGAGCTTGTCATTTGGAGATCTCTAGTGTTGCTACCAAGTCTCTATCTTGTTCTAATTGTGTTCTAGTCTCATTACCACGCTTTTTAAGCCCTATTCTACTCTTAGATTTAAACTATGAACTTAAATGTGACATGTTGCAAGTTGAGATTGGGTTTAAGTGTAATGATTACTTTAGATCTATCATTTTATGCATAGATCTATTTATGACTCTTTTGATCTATGACTATGGGACTTTCACCTTGACTTTTTGGGTAGAAAGCTATGATCTTTATTTGGGAATGTTGCATAATGCAACATAGAAACTCTAATGACCTTGATGTTAACTTGCCATGATGCGACCTATATGCTAATCACAAGTTCATCACCATATTTGCTAAGTTTAATGCCATACATGTGTAGATTGGAATTGGACCTAAGTGCAATATTTTCCTTGAACCTATCATTGTATGCATACATCTATTCATGCCTCTCTTGATCTATGATTGTGGACCTATCATGAACCTAGTACCGTTCATGTTGACCTTTGGGAAAAATGATATGAAATGGATTATGGCTTATGCATGTTAACAAACCTTAACCCCTCATGTTCCTTAACATGCATATGATGATATTGAACCTATTTGCCATGCACAAGTTAGAATTGTCACCCAATGTCAACTATTACCATGTTACCACCCTATTTGCTAATTATGCTATCATACATGTTTGTGGCCAAATCACCCTTATGCTATTATGCATGCTTGAGGCCAAAGCACCCTTATGCTATTTGATATGTTTGAGGCCAAGTCACCTTTTATGCTATCATACATGTTGAGGCCATATGCTAGTATGTTGAACACCTTTGCCTCAAATATCACCATGTTTAACTTGTGATAGACTTTGACACCTTATGCCCACCTTGTCATATTGTTATGTTCACTCTTTGATCTATTTGTGTTGATGCGAATTTACGTGCGATGGGAATACGTTATGGGTAGTTAGGCAATCTTAAATAACATGAAACATGACTTGAAAATATGACATGAAAAGTTGACATGTGATTATGTTTCAAAACATGTATATGTACATGACACTTAGAAAACATGAAAGTGACCAACTCGAGGTTGGGTTGAGTTTGTAGCATAAATCTACCCGGAACCACCCGACTTAACTAGTGGCTACAAACAATAGGACCCAATGTGAGTAGTTGGTCATGTCGCGCTTAAAACCCGAGGTTAGACTAGTTTGTGGTATAAAGCTACCCGGACCCACCCGGCTTAACTAGTAACCACAACAAGGTCTAATGTGAGAGGTTGGGGTGCATTAAGTTAATTAATGCCACATGATAGGGTTAAGTCATGGACTACTTGAATACTTAACCAATTAAACACGATGGATTGGTAGGGTTAAGTCATGGACTACTTGAATACACTTAACCAGTTGAACACGATGTATCGATAAGGTTAAGTCATGAGCTTCTTGGACACACTTAACCAACTCGATACATGGTTAGGATAGGCTTAACCACACTTAACCCGTTTGAAATCCTAGTTACGTGGTCCTTTTCAGCAGTAACCTATAGTATCAGGATACCCTAGGACTAGGCTAGGGTGGGGCACGATTACAGGGCTGATTGTAAGAGACCAAAAGAGACGGCTGAATGTGTGCACCATTTAAGTTCAGGCGGACCATGATCATGCACATGAGTCCGGGGTTGAACATGGGCACCAGTAGGTTTAGACTGTGCGTGCTTGTTTTGTGTCTGTGGTTAACACCTTAGGGCTGGATACACCCTGTGGTGGACCTTGCACTGTTAACTACATTTCATGATTAAGCCGTATGACACCGATACACGAAGAGTTAGGCTTATAGGCAACCGATCGACTAGATCGTATAGTTGGACCTTGACTGGGGTCATCTCATGATATTTGGTCTATTGGGCCAAGGGATCACTTCTTGTTTATACTTGACATAGGTTAGAATACTAGTACACTCTTGGTGTAACTTAACCTTGTATATGCGATGCCACACTTGATCTATCTTGTTAACTATTCACCATGCCAGTTTAGTTACCATCCTTATGTTTCATCTCAGTTTCTCATATCCAGTTAACTTTATTAGTTTTTATACTAATAGTAGGTAGGACTTACCAGTCTTTATGACTGACCTGTTTTCCTTTCGCTTCTTTTCTTCCGTTCCCCCCCTGGTTCTCAGGGTGGGAACATTAGCACCTAGCTTGGATCTTTTTCTTGCTTCTCTGATTGCTCACATACGGTTTGGACTTGAGCTTTGCTATGGCGACACTATTGTTATCTTTGGGGAATACTTTACTTATGTTATTTGTCAGTTTATGTTTTCTAGACTTTGTTTTGTTGGAAAATGATGACTAAGTACTTTGATGTAACTTGACTATGGTTTTGAAATAGTAATTTTATCCGCCGCTTTATCTACTCTGTTTAATTATATGTTCTGTCTTGTGATATCTCTGTGCATGATTACCCGGTTAAACACCCCTCCAAAGCTAGTGTACTTGCAAGAGTGACCCTGGCAGAGGTGGGGTGTTACATTTGGTATCAGAGCATAAGGTTTACGAGATTGAACAAAAGGTTTTTAAAACTTTGAAGAACCTTTGAAAAACTATTTTCAAAACCGATTATAAAGTAGTATTTTTCCAAGAAAAGTCTAGTTTATTTTAAAAGGCTATTCCCCAAAAGCCATTAGCACTATCCTTTGTTCCCTCGTTCTTAATCTATCTTTTTCTTCGTTTTAGTATGGCCGATAATTTTGCCATTTTGGAGGGCGTATCAGTACCTATTTGGTTTAGAAAGTACATGGAGGCAAGGGCGAATGAAGCCGGCCTCGCGGACATTCCTCCTCCCCCAGTGGCTAACATTCCTCCTCCTCCCGTAGCTGAGGTTCCTCCTCCTCCTCCTCCTCAGCATCAACAAGCGGATTTCGTGAAGATTAGCAAGGACTTTAAGGCGATGGGTGGAAAGAATTTTATTGGGACGGAGACTTTTGTTGAGGCAAGAAACTGGTTAAAGGAAACTGAGGACCTCTTTGCTATCTTTGATATAGAAGACTGTAGGAAAGTTCTGTTCGCGGTATAGCTGTTAAAAGGGGAAGCTGCATATTGGTGGGTAGTCACCACCTCTACTAGGACAATTCAGACTTGGGATGACTTTAGGAGAAGGTTTGGACTGAGGTTTCTATCATCGAAAGAAGAGAACCTTCAGATGGAGAGGTTCCTATCACTAAAGCAAGGGGACATGACCGTTAGGGAATATGTGGATAAGTTTAATCAGCTTGCTCGGTTCGGTTTAGACTTGGTTAACACAGCTCAGAAGAAGGCCCTACACTTTGCTCTAGGATTGAACGAGCCATTGCACGGTTTGGCCATGTCTCACATACCCATGGGGACGACCTTCGAGTGTTTGGTAAATACGGCCCTGCTTCAAGAGGAAGATAAGAGTGGTAAGAAGGAAGTCAAGTTGAATGAGTCTCAAGGCAAGAAGGTAGATTCCGAGAAAGGAGGCAAGGACAACAACAACCGCAATGACAACAAGACCAGGGAGACAAGGAAGTGCAACTTCTATGGGATCACTGGGCACATAGACAAAGACTGTAGGAAGAAGAAAAGGAAGTTGGACGAATGCTTTCATTGTGGAGAGTCTGGACACTATAGCAAGGATTGCCCGAAAAAGCGAGGACAAGGGCAAAGGCAAACTCAGCGAGCAGGACCCTCTGGAGGGCAGTTGCAGGCTCTCCTCGCTCTTCCAGCTTTTGATCAAGGTAGTGTTTCTATAGAAAGTCATGTTTACATTTCTGATTTCCCTGTTCGTACCTTATTTGATTCTGGCGCATCGCATATTTCTGATCTTGTTGAAAGTTTGCACCTAAGTACTAGTCTAGTTGAAAATCCCCTTAGTGTTTCAAATCCAATTGGGGGTTCCGCCCATTTATCTATGATTTGTATGGATTTGAGGATTTCTATCTTGAGCGTAGAATTCATGTGTAATGCTTGTGTTCTCGGGTTTATGGGATACAGGTTGATTTTGGGCATGGATTGGTTGTCCAGTTATGGAGCCATTCTTGATTTTTAACATAGGGTTGCGAGGCTCATGACTCGCCTCGGTAATACCCTCGAAATCTCGTGTGACCTTTAGGGTTCCGTCATGATTAGTTACCTAGAATCCCTTGGCACCTTTAATGGAAATTTGTAATCCAATCGAGTAGTGTTTGCCACTAAGGCGGATAGTCCATTTCGCTTAAGCATGGGTTATAGAAATCACCCTAGTAAGTACATTCGGCAACGTGGATTGGCATTTGTTTTCAAGAGATAGTTCTTCTGCGTGGAATACCGTATAGTATGTAAACGAGATCCAGGATTCACTAACGAATTTTGAAAAGCTTGCATGAAACCATGAGGACGCAGTTATGTTTAAGCCAAGTATTTTAGGAAAAGAATAAGTGGAAGTGGAACGAGAGGCAACGGTGAAATGAGTTCTAACTCATATTTTGGAAATAAGAATTAAGAAGCTACGAAATTGTGAAGTTAAAAGACGGTCAAGGCACGATAGGATTAAGCTCAAGAAAATGTGACCTAGAAGATTGAAGACTAGATACGCGCATTATATCTCTTTCTAAGAGTACATCCTTGATCCCTATAATTCTATTGAGCTTACTCGCATGCTATCTTTTAAGTATATCCTCTCGGTCCTATTCTCAATCTTAGTTCTGTTGCAAACCCCATAAGGAGTATGACTCGCCTGTTTGTGATATATAGTTGGGGTGAAGATGTCCATTAAGTTGACCAAACTATTTGGGCTTTATGGGATATGGGTCATAGTTGATAGACTTACGAAGAGTGCTCACTTTGTTCCGGTGAAGAGAAAGAGGACCACATCATGGCTAGCATCTGTTTATCTTCGAGAGATAGTGCGATTGCATGGAGTTCCTTCTAGCATAGTTAGCAATCGTGACCCAATTCTCGCTAGCCAATTCTGGAATAGTTTGCAAGAGGCGATGGGTACGCAATTGAATCTAAGTACGTCCTATCACCCACAGACGGATGGTCAGACCGAAAGGGTGAATAGGGTACTAGAAGATCTGTTGAGGCTATGTATTCTTGACTTTGGTGGTACTTGGGAAGACCATCTTCCTCTAGTGGAGTTTGCTTATAATAACAGCTACCAAGCAAGCATAGGGATGGCACCATTCGAAGCTTTGTATGGGAGGCCGTGCAAGTCACCAACATGTTGGTGGGAGACGACGGATGAGCTTATACTTGGGCCCGACATGATAAGGGGCACATCCGAGAAGGTAGAGTTGATTCGAAGACGGATGAAAACGGCCCAAGATAGACAGAAATCCTATGCTGACAAGCGAAGGATAGATTTGGAATTCGAAGTTGGAGATATGGTTTCCGTGAAGGTTTCTCCTTTGCGAAACGTGGTTCGTTTTGGAGCAGTTGGGAAGCTAGCACCAAGGTTCGTAGGACCCTTCCCTATCATAGAGAGAATTGGGAAGATGACTTATAAGGTGGAATTGCCCGAGAAGCTGGCCGGAGTGCACAATGTCTTTCATGTCTCGCATCTCCGAAAGTGCCTACATGAGTCAGCCGAGGTGGTTGAGCCTAGCATTCTTGAAGATGTGGAGGTAGAGAAAAGGGCGACCCTAAGGCGAGCTTCGATCCGTGTCTTGGGAACGGAGATCAAGAAGCTTAGGAATCGAGAAGTCAAGTTAGTCAAGGTTCAGTGGAGTGAAGCCGAAGAGGACGCAACTTGGGAAACCGAGGAGAAGATGCGCGCGCTTCACCCATTTCTTTTTGAGGGTACATTCTCAATCTCTTTTCCTATAAGTCAGCATATCTTTCTTTTGCTATCCATGTTTATCTTTTTATTTCGTTAACCTCGTCATGAGAACCTTAGGTAGAAACCCTTTGGATGAAACATGTATTTGAAACATGTTATGCTTGATGTTTGCAAGTGGTTGTAAGTGTTTGCAAGTGGATACTCGTGGATGCATGATACACATTAGGCACTAAGATCGGCTCACACACTTTCATATTGCATATGCATTAGTGCTTATACTTATTCATGGATGAAACTTGTTATGTAATCACGTGGATGTTGCATATGGATGAATGTTATGTGCACTCATGTAGAGATTATAAGTTATTTTAGGAATTTGCATACATATGGACTCATTTCACTAACATTTTTTTCTTTGCATTACGGCGGTAACTGATTTTCGCATTAGATAAGTACATATACGCACACCTTTCGCATATGATCATACAACATTTAGAATTTGTTAAGGACAATGATTACTTGTGGATGATGATTTGAGTAGATGGATGATGGATGGTAGGATACGTTCTTCCTAACTTAGAGATTTCGGGGACGAAATCCTTTAAGGATGGGAGAATGTAACAACCCGTATTTTGAATAACATGTTATAACATAAAACAAGGTAGAATTGACTGTTAAAATATGAATCAAGGGAAAACGGGTTGTGCCATTCCATTCGTCTCGGAAAAATACGCGAAATAGAGTCCGAGTTTTCGAGAATCGGAGTCTGCATGATCAAGTTATGGCCCGTCAAAGTTTTCAGAAAATTTCAAGTTCAAAAACAGTTCAAAAATCAATTCTGGAGCCAAACAGAGCCCAAGTCGACTGGGGAGTCGACTTGCGAGTCGACTTGCCCCAGGTGGTGTCGACTGCCCAGTCGACACCCCTGTCGACCTGGGTGGTCGGGCCAGTTTGGCTTGGTGCACCTGCTGTCCCCTTTGAGTAATGTTTTGAGGCCTGTGACGAGATTTGATGGCTCTGATCTAAACTAGGGTTAATCCTATGGCCTAAACTAACCTAAACTTCTATAAAAAGACCCTAAGACCTAGCCTAAACCCTCACAAATCAATCCTACAACTAAGTGCTGCCAAAATGCTCCATAATCATGGCCTCCATCTTCTTCCTCATGAGAGCTTGAGTGTTCTAAGCTAGTTCTAAAGTAAAAGAGCCATCTTTCTTCATCAAAGCAAGGATCTTCTTCTTATTTCTCAAGGGTTTTGAGTGGAGCTTATCATTTGGAGATCTCTAGTGTTGCTACCAAGTCTCTATCTGGTTCTAATTGTGTTCTAGTCTCATTACCACGCTTTGTAAGCCCTATTCTACTCTTAGATTTAAACTATGAACTTAAATGTGACATGTTGCAAGTTGAGATTTGGTTTAAGTGTAATGATTACTTTAGATCTATCAGTTTATGCATAGATCTATTTATGACTCTTTTGATCTATGACTATGGGACTTTCACCTTGACTTTCTGGGTAGAAAGCAATTATCTTTATTTGGGAATGTTGCATAATGCAACATAGAAACTCTAATGACCTTGATGTTAACTTGGCATGATGCGACCTATATGCTAATCACAAGTTTATCACCCTATTTGCTAAGTTTAATGCCATACATGTGTAGATTGGAATTGGACCTAAGTGCAATATTTGCCTTGAACCTATCATTGTATGCATAGATCTATTCGTGCCTCTCTTGGTCTATGACTGTGGACCTATAATGAACCTAGTACCGTTCATGTTGACCTTTGGGAAAAATGCTATGAAATGGATTATGGCTTATGCATGTTATCAAACCTTAACCCCTCATGTTCCTTAACATGCATATGATGATATTGAACCTATTTGCTATGCACAAGTTAGGATTGTCACCCTATGTCAACTATTACCATGTTACCACCCTATTTGCTAATTATGCTATCATACATGTTTGTGGCCAAATCACCCTTATGCTATTATGCATGCTTGAGGCCAAAGCACCCTTATGCTATTTGATATGTTTGAGGCCAAGTCACCTTTTATGCTATCATACATGTTGAGGCCATATGCTAGTATGTTGAACACCTTTGCCTCAAATATCACCATGTTTAACTTGTGATAGACTTTGACACCTTATGCCCACCTTGTCATATTGTTATGTTCACTCTTTGATCTATTTGTGTTGATGCGAATTTACGTGCGATGGGAATACGTTATGGGTAGTTAGGCAATCTTAAATAACATGAAACATGACTTGAAAATATGACATGAAAAGTTGACATGTGATTATGTTTCAAAACATGTATATGTACATGACACTTAGAAAACATGAAAGTGACCAACTCGAGGTTGGGTTGAGTTTGTAGCATAAATCTACCCGGAACCACCCGACTTAACTAGTGGCTACAAACAATAGGACCCAATGTGAGTAGTTGGTCATGTCGCGCTTAAAACCCGAGGTTAGACTAGTTTGTGGTATAAAGCTACCCGGACCCACCCGGCTTAACTAGTAACCACAACAAGGTCTAATGTGAGAGGTTGGGGTGCATTAAGTTAATTAATGCCACATGATAGGGTTAAGTCATGGACTACTTGAATACTTAACCAATTAAACACGATGGATTGGTAGGGTTAAGTCATGGACTACTTGAATACACTTAACCAGTTGAACACGATGTATCGATAAGGTTAAGTCATGAGCTTCTTGGACACACTTAACCAACTCGATACATGGTTAGGATAGGCTTAACCACACTTAACCCGTTTGAAATCCTAGTTACGTGGTCCTTTTCAGCAGTAACCTATAGTATCAGGATACCCTAGGACTAGGCTAGGGTGGGGCACGATTACAGGGCTGATTGTAAGAGACCAAAAGAGACGGCTGAATGTGTGCACCATTTAAGTTCAGGCGGACCATGATCATGCACATGAGTCCGGGGTTGAACATGGGCACCAGTAGGTTTAGACTGTGCGTGCTTGTTTTGTGTCTGTGGTTAACACCTTAGGGCTGGATACACCCTGTGGTGGACCTTGCACTGTTAACTACATTTCATGATTAAGCCGTATGACACCGATACACGAAGAGTTAGGCTTATAAGGAGCCAATCGACTAGATCGTATAGTTGGACCTTGACTGGGGTCATCTCATGATATTGGGTCTATTGGGCCAAGGGATCACTTCTTGTTTATACTATACATAGGTTAGAATACTAGTACACTCTTGGTGCAACTTAACCTTGTATATGCGATGCCACACTTGATCTATCTTGTTAACTATTCACCATGCCAGTTTAGTTACCATCCTTATGTTCCATCCCAGTTTCTCATGTCCAGTTAAATTTATTAGTTTTTATACTAATAGTAGTTAGGACTTACCAGTCTTTATGACTGACCTGTTTTCCTTTCTTCCGTCCCCCCCCCCCCCCCCCCAGGTTCTCAGGGTGGGAACATTAACACCTAGCTTGGATCTTTGGCTTGCTTCTCTGATAGCTCATGTATGGTTTGGACTTGAGCTTTGCTATGGCGACACAACTGTTATCTTTGGGGAATACTTTACTTATGTTATTTTTCAGTTTATGTTTTCTAGACTTTGTTTTGTTGGAAAATGATGACTAAGTACTTTGATGTTACTTGACTATGGTTTTGAAATAGTAATTTTATCCGCTGCTTTATCTACTCTATTTACTTATATGTTCTGTCTTGTGATATCTCTGTACATGATTACCCGGTTAAACGCCCCTCCAAAGCAAGTGTACTTGCAAGAGTGACCCTAGCGGAGGTGGGGTGTTACATTTCTCCAACCCAAAAGAAAATCAAACAGCCAAGCGGCTTGCCAATTTGCCTCATAAATCTCATGCTTATATCAAATATAAACTTGTACCTTTTTGTTGGGCATATCATTATATCTTTTCCATCTGCTGCAATTTCAGCATATCCCAATGTCATCCCAGTCAAACTCCAATCACTTTTATCTCCAACACAACCATTCGCTTATATCCAAGCCAACTATCATTTCAAACTCGAGATTCATTCTCGATTCCCAACTCTTAACTTGGTTACCAAATTACACTTCAAATTCGAATCTCCCAAATCCAATTTGTCTCGCTATCATTCAAATTCAATTTCAGTTACACCTTAACTGACTTTATTTTAATTCCAATTGCCTTTCCCAAATTTTTGCTCAAATTTGGTTTTAAATCTAACAATATTTCCCTTGGAATATTTAAATCGCTTAGCTTTTCAAAAACCAAATATTCCTTTTTGGATTTCAAACAACTTGTTTTTCTCATAACAAATTCAAAAACAAAATCCTTTGGTAGTAATCTGTCACTTACAGCTCGAAATTGAACACTAATGATGCAGCTGTCATCATCAGAATCTATTTTCCAGCGTTGGAAGTGAGTTCAATACTATAAAACCATTTCTAAACATTTCCACTTTTAAATCCATTTCAAAATATATTTAACACTGCTTGTAAAACAATTTAATATCTCCCAGGATATTAAATTTTCATTATTTTTAATCCAAATCCATTTACAAACACTTATCCAATTCTCCAGAGTTTTAACTCAATTTCTGGTTTAAATTCAGATTTGATTCATTTCGTAACACTTGTACGAATTCTACTTGGTTAGATATATAACCATTTTACTTTTATAATCTTACTCGATTATAATAGTGACCAACACATCCAATATATTATAATCATTTCAATGTAATTCCTTTATATCAAAATCTAATTTGGGTAAAATTATATCATTTACACACTTTTCAAAACATACCATGACGGTTCATCGTATTCGAGTGTTTACAAAATCCCTACCGATACAGTGGATCAAAATGATCGACCAGAACTCATAAACTACTCAACCAATAAATCTCCACAATATAAAATTATTTTTATATCGAATAACAAATACGATCTCGTATATATACAGTCAAACTCAATCTTGGGTATTACTAACCCTATCTCTACCGAGTCACGCCACAGAGCCAAGGTAATTACTTAAGCTCTGATACCAACTGTAATGACATGGGTTTTTGGCGACCTTGGTTATCCGATATACAACACATATCGAACATCCAAGGGTTACAAATAACGGATGATTAATGAAAGAAATTAGAGGGTGATAATAGGTAAGATAGAAATTTAGAATATAAGAAGAAGAAGAACACAACATCAGAGTAACACGAACCTCACAGCGGAACGAATAACATATAATATATATAACATAACTTGAAATATACATCTGTACTTGAATATACATCATTATCAAAGTACAACACTTACAACACAGCGGAAATAAACTATAGCTATATGATCCTGAAGCCTCCTGCTCCAGCTCTTCATGTATATCTGTAAATCCCGACTACATGACTGCCCGTACAAAATTGGACACCCAAGAGTTTAGGGAAAACCAAACAAATAAACTCCAGGTCAGTCATGGGACTGTAGAAGTAAAACGGTTTAAAACAGCTTGAGCCATTAAACGATATCTCATAAGACCACGCCGTATAACGGAACAGTTTTTTCCCTTATGAGAATCCAAAATATTTTTATATGAAAAACCTTTTGATACTATAATAATGTCTATCAACCACAATATAATAATCATCTAGCAGAAACGCTTTCATCTCACGTTCTATATATATAGCATACAATCAAAACCACAAGCACATATTGGGTAATGGATTTCCAACTATGACAAGTTATGGAACCACCTTTTGCTAGTGTACCTCTAGAGAGGAATACACTGGGTTCAACAAGAACATCTTGCAACCCGGCCACACATGACCGACCACTCACTTCGGTTGAGTGTGTCGAATGTATATCACCAACGGTTGGGATTAGCAACCGTTTCCCGAATGGGACATCATCAAAAATTGATTTTTAGAATTAAACGAATCTCTAGATCAGGTGATTTTACACCCTAATAGGTGCGACCTACATAGCCATGTTGCCTGCCCGATTTCTATCATTTACCGGTTGATGAGGCTTGAGGTAATGCTTTATCATCACATCAGATTCACCTCAAATGCCACATTGTCAGATCCATCGAAAATCACTAATTGACGTCTACAACAGTACATTACGTGTTAGCTAAAGAAGTTTCCTTCTCCGCTTCCACTCTTGGTACGGTTGAAGAAATCAATATACGTGACCGTTCTGGAAATACTCTGTCAGACATTCATCCATACAAGTCATTCAGGAACAGGATGAACCGAAGGTACTATTCAGTATATCCATCTTAGGCACTGTTATCTAAGATTTATACAACAGCCCTTGCACTTTACTCCATCTTCAATTATCTTCTGCATATATGATCCGCAACGCTTATGCCAATACAAAGTGGTTCTTTAGATAACAATCCAACCGGTCTCTCCATATAAACAACGTTAAAATGGTCAAAACTTCGATAGTCTGTGATTTAACCATCAAAGAAAAACAGGCGTGCAAACAATGATATTATTTCCAAATGGAAATTCTATCAATCAATCATCAATCATATATATATATATATATCTACATATATATTTCCTTATTTTCTATGTTTAGAAAATATATGTTATTAACACTGGAAAACATTTCCATTGTTTATTTACATATCACTATCATTTCACAACTATCAATCCCTGACTGTAACTAGTAGGAGAACAATTCTCTAAGTATAAACCCCGAAGGCCGAAACCAACATCAGATCGATACTCAGAAAACTACTCAACTTTACTAATCTCTAGTCAGTTTCTAATCTTGTTTAACTCTATTTTTTTAAACTCTATTTGATTAACTCACTGGTTAACTCTAACTGATTAACTATTTTAACTCTATTTGATTAAACTATATTCGAATAACTCCCCTTCAACTCTATTTATTTAACAAATAAATATCTCCTTATCTCATCCTATTTATTTATACAAATACATATCTCCTTATCTCATCCTATTTATTTTAAAAATAAATAATCCATTATCTTATCTTATTTATTTTACAAATAAATAATCCATTATGTTATCCTATTTATTTACTAAATAAATAATTCACTTTATAAAGATTTCACCACCTAATATTTCTACTTAAACATATTTCCTATTTATAATAATCCCATTTAAAAAAAATATTATTTATAAATATTCTATTTATAAATATTCTCTTTTTTATAAAATCCTCTGATTTTATAAATATTCTCTTTTCAATATTCCAGTATGTTATAATGTTTAACATATCAAGTTACGATGTCCAATATCGTCCATACACATATAATCAACAACGGATTATAAATCACGTTATATATCACAATATATGAAAACAATAAAATAACTGTTGAGGAATCCAGTCGGATTCCTCCAACCTGTTTCCCTACATCCACAGATGTTACACAATAAAATCAACATTACTTTTAGTTCTATATGATATATTCTGTTAAACAGAATCAATATAGAAATTCAAATAACTGACTAGCAATTCAATCACACATTCAACACACAGTCAATCAGCTAATATTTAACAGTTCTAAAAATAGAACAAGAATTTATAAATTGTTCAGAGTTAGTGAGATTTACTCACATTGGCAGTTCATCGTTAAAGAACGATAAACTGTTTGTTTGATTTGAATCAAATAATTTATTTCGCTGTAAATTCAAACGAGCTCCCTTCCACTCCCAGTTAGTTCCATTGTGGAGCTCTCGTCCATACAATCCCAACGGATCCAGTTTTGTCCAATTCTGATACCGTATGGTGAAGCTAAGCCATTCACAAGTTAGTACACTATTAAAATTTAATATAAACTTTAAATTAATATGTATAGGGCCTTAACTGAAATCCTCAGCCCACATTTACTTCCACAAACCAGACCCAAAATGAAATAACCCTTTCTTCCTCGACATGTTCTGCTCCGAACTCCAGTAAACAACTCAAGCCATTTTCGAAGTTCCCTTCAACACAAACCTCTTCAATCCTTTACTGATCACAAGGTGATCTCCACCGCATCACTCCTCTTTCCGAGCTCGTTCTCAGCATATCAAAAATAAGAAACTCGCACCACTTCTTTGATATCGACTTCACTCGCTACAGTGAGGCTCTTGCAAAAAAAAATGCACCGCACCCTCCAATTTTCCGTGAGTACTTGCTACTTCATCCCCTCAACTCGAATCCAAGCTCAAATCCGCAAATCAATGCTCCAGGTTTGAACAAAGTTCAATCCTAGTGTAATAACCCGGAAAATCTGAACCAGTTTAATTTTTTTTTTATTTGGCAATTTTAGCAAATTTTGAATATTTAAAATAGATTATTTTAAATAATATCGACGAAAATTTATTTTGAATATATTTCGAACGTATATATTATATACGTCGTCGTTAGAATACAAATAATTATATATAATTATAAAAGGAATTGAAAATGGCGCGGTAGTTCGATAATTCGATTTCAAACTTCAATTTCATGTACCGGGTGCAAAACAAATTGGATTTTAGTGAAACCAAAAATCATAGGATCTAATTGATAATATCTTTCCAACGAATCCGAGAAATCGAGATTTCATAGCGGGAATCAAAAGATATGTCCAGTTGAAAATTCTGAACAGTCGCTATGGAATTCAGACCCTTAAAAATGGGAATTTTGCAAACGACCTCGGAATTAGACGAAACCACTATTGTTGGATCTGCAGTGTCAAGTTATTGCAAGATTCCAAATTTCATAATTTTTCGAATCAATATGTGAGCGTGGCAAAGGAAAACGCGTTTGACCAGTTTCGGTTGATTTTAATCGACTGGAAAATGGCCATTTTTCCAACGGTCTCAGAATTCGACGAAACTAGTTTTGTTAGGACTGTATCGTCAATACGAAGCTAGAAAATATTTTTCTGGAATTTTTCGAGTCAGTATGTGACCGCAGTAAATTGAAATGCTCGTTCAAATTCAATATATAGAGTTATACGTTGATTTTGACAAAAACTGATCGAAACGATCGAATCAGCTTACGATACATATCCCATTGTGTTCGGAATGGGGGTAAAACGCTAGGGACGACAGTCGGCGGGTTTGATTTTGAATTTAAAAATAAATTAAATAATATAAAATCCTTCTCTCCCCTTATACTCTGCCCCCCCCCCCCCCCCCCGTTCATTTCTTTCCCAAATCGATTCAGTATAAAAAAAAAGGAGAAGGCGCAGCCGCGCCCTGGCGGTCGCCGCCGCCCCCTCCATCCGCCGCCCCCTCTTCTTCTTTCCCCACCTCCTCCTTCTTCCCCGACTCCCTCCTCTGTCACTCGAATCCGACCCCCCCCCCCCCCCCCGGACCAAATCGCCATCGCAACCGCCACACCCCCTTCCTCCTACTGCCGACCACCGGCGAAGCCAACACCCCCCTCCTTCAAAAATCTGTAAGTTGTGTTTTTCTTTTTATTATTTTATTTTCTTTTAATTTAGTTATATACCTTGTTTTATTTTTTGATTTTAAAATAAATGTAAATGCATGATTTAAATTCAGTTTTTAGTTTATATATATAATTAGCATTGTAAAAATCTGATTTTTACATATGTAGAGGATTAAAAACATGATTTTGATATGTGTTTAGGATTAAAAACATGATTTTGATATGTGTAGAGGATTAAAAACATGATCTTGTATATTTAGGAAAGGAAAAGATTTGATTTTTAATATATGAAAAGCGATATTATTATATGTGAAATACGAGATTTTTAAATATAATCTTTAAAGGGAAAAGGGCGATAACTTTGAAAATAAAAAGATGAGATTTTTAACTAGCTAAAGATACGATTTTTAATTGTTTAAAAATATAATTTTATCATATGTAAAGATAGAAAATATAATTTTCATATTAAATAGATAATAAAAATATAATCTTTCATATTGTAGAAGGATAAAAATATGATTTTTACATAGTGGGAACTATAAAAATATAATCTTTTATAGGATAGAGAATATAAAAATATCATCTTTGTATATGTAGCGAAATAAAAATCTGATTTTTATTATATATACGTTGAAATAAAGAGGTGATTTTTATAGTGATGAAATCTTTACATTTGAAAAGGCGAAATCTTTTTATATAGTAGCGGTGTAAAAATAGAATTTTTTCTATATAGAATAGCATAGTAAAAATATGATTTTTATATATTGAATAGCATAGTAAAAATTCGATTTTTATATATTGAATAGCGAAGTAAAAATTCGATTTTTATATATTGAATAGCGAAGTAAAAATTCGATTTTTACATATGTAGAGAATACGGGCAACGAAGGTGATAAAAAGGCGAGGACGATGGAGATTTCTATCAATGAAGAGACGTGGAATTGGGATAGCTATTGGTGAGGACTTCTCACTCAAAATTTCTTTTTCTAATTATATATATATACTAGGATGCAGACGGTGTTTAGTAGCACCCGACACCATCGTCCACAAACCATGGACTTGTTTGTTAGTTGTGTAGTTGGTTAGATTATTTGATTGGAATTTGATTGTTTGGTGAAATGGAAATTGATTTGATTGATGTGTGAATGGCGTGGGCCTTCACTAGACCGGGGATAAGGCTAGGCCTCGTCCCGTTTCTAGTATCGCACCGTAATGCCGCCGAAATTTTCAAAAATAAGTTTGAAAAATAAAGATATCATTTTATTTGATAAATGAACCGAATAGAATATTCATATGTTGAATAAAATAATTTAGTCGTTAAAAATATAATTTTTAACGTGAATATGAATATAGTGAACGTGAATAAATAAATATTCATTTACAAACCGGACGGTTTGTTTATGTACACCTATTTGAAGGACATTGATTTGGACGATAAATTTTACACATCGCCCAACTGCACAAATAAAATCTGTGTTTGATTGTTTGAAACCCCACATGGGTATTGGGATAAAATACGGCATACACTAATCCCAATAATTAGTTGTATGTCGATCGATTGATTGACAGGCTGTTATAAGCGTTAGATATCTATATTTGATGCTTATACAGTGTAGTGCACATTGGATGATGGTTGATTATTTATCGTTGCTATTATATACATGTGTTGTATGAAATCCATATAATTAACTTTATATGGTAATTGATTGGGCCTCATTCCAATCGGGAATATAAAGAATATTATAAAATAAAGGTTCATGTGTTGACAGTACTCATCCGTTGAGATTAGTCATGTGTTGAACGAAATATTTTTACAATAAAATCTACATCTTTATCATTATACAATAAAGGTTCATGTGTTGACAGTACTCATCCGTTGAGATTAGTCATGTGTTGAACGAAATATTTTTACAATAAAATTTACATCTTTATCATATTTGAAATTAGAAACTAACTGGAAAATAGATGAGATGAGTGGTCTCCTGGATATTGATCTGATGTTGGTTTCTACCTTCAGGGTTAATATTTAGGGAATCGTTCTCTTACTAATTTACGGTTGGAGTCTGATTTTAAATCAAACGATAGATACCTTAATTTTTATAAAATATATTAAATAACAAAAATAGTCATACGTGGACAGTACTCATTCGTTGAGATTAGTCATGTGTTGACAAAAATATAGATTCACGTATTGAATAGAATAAATACCCATTTGTTGAATAGAATAATGGGATTACTGAAATATATAAGCCGTGTTGATTAGAGATGCGCTATTTGGACGCAAACGATATTTATATTGATTATATTCGTTTTTATAATGAATATTGAAAAGAGATAAAAATCGAATATATATAAAGCAAATTAGAATTGAATTGAATATATAATGAATTGAAATTTGAATTGAATTGGAAATGGAAGTTGAAATGTTTTTGAACGAATTTAAAACTATTTATAAAATTCGTTTTAAAAAGGAATCGATGAAATATATATTATATATATAATATAATGGCTTGAATAGAACGCGCCGCGCCGTGGCAGTTCGTGAATTTCGACCATTGACTTCGAACGGACATTACGGGAGATCCGACCGTCGGATTCTCCTAAAACCAGAACCGTTGGGTTCGTATCGAAAAGGGCTTTCTAACGAATATTAGAAATTTGAAATCTAACGGTTGGATTTGGAGATATGTCCAAATCAAATTTGGAAAAGGTCGTTGTAAGTGCAGTTCGGTGGCCGTTGATGGAAATCGACTGTACGGGCCTTGATAAAATTATTTAAAATAGTAATAATTTGTGTAAAATCATAAGAAATGATTTGGGAAAATTTGGGATGAAAAACTCCATATTTGAAAAGATAAAAATAGATTTTATCAAAATGAACTAGTTTTGAACCAAAATTAAAATCCATTTATTTTTATATAAATAAATTGGATTTGAAATGGGTTTTAAATAAAATTGATTTATGGGTTTATCGTGAACTGTGTTTTAAATAACAACAGTTCTTTAACCCGATAATAAATAAAATGTGATTTGGGTTTATCGTGAACTGTGTTTTAAATGACACTAGTTCTTTAACCCAGTAAAATGAGTTTTATTGAATCTACAATTAGATTGAAATGTGAATTGATAATTCAAATTATCAAATTTAGAAAATGAGCGAGAATGGAGTATTACCAGTTTTGCTCCAAAGCGATAGTTAAATCTTTAATTAGATTTGAACGTGAAATGGTAATTAATTTTTCCGATAACACCATGGTGTTAGATATGGAGTATTACCAGTTTAGCTTCATGGGATGAATAGGTTGGGATTGGAAAATAAAAGAAATAATTACTTCGGTATGGTTCGCTAATCTCGACTAGTTTAGAAAACCATAATTTGGTTTGAAATGACATCCAAAGGAAGATTAAAGGATAAATTTTAAAGAATTTATCTTGGATAAAATTAATGGGAACCTTTCCCAAAAGATGTGAATATTTAAATAACAGAATATTCAGAATTGGAATGAGGCGTATGTTGTGTTTGTGTAACAATTGTTTTAATATACGCGGGTTGTTCGGAAAGTCCGGGTTTACACCCATTCTGAATAACCGATTCGACGATATGTCGAAGATGAAGACGGTGGTTGAAGACCGGAAGTCTTCACATCGTTTGGATAATTACTGACGATCCTGATTGGGCTGTACACCCAAGAGGATGGAAATAGTTGGTGGTCGTCCAGACGTACTTGGAGATGAATGGATATGCGAGGAAAGTGCCTCCGGTTTCGTTCGGACCCAGAACGAACTTGTAAATGGATTGTGTGTCTGACATTGGATTTTATTCTGTGTTGATTAATTTCTATTAAATATATATCTGTTTGGCGGCGGAGAATTTATTCCCTTGCTTAACGCCCTTCTCTGAGACGTACGAGCTTAGAGGTTATATATCGATAGATATCAATCGCATGGCATGAATTGCCTGTGTGGCATGCTTAGTTGCATAGATCAAGGCTTCTGTTAAAAAGCAAAGTCTTGTGGTTGATGATCAAAGCACGACCTACATGGCAGCTTTGTGTATAACGTGAATTCGCGAGCCTCACACCTCGGTATGAGTCAAAAACGGGATACGGACTGCAGGGAGAGCACGACGTTTCTTTCTAGCTTTGGTGGTGTCAGTGACTTACCAGCCCTGACATTTATATACTTTTCACCTATGTGGTTGTTGGAATGCGAGGCGCCTCGATTATAGGTCTGTAAGGACTAGGAAACGTGTGTTCAGGCATAACTAATCCTCTAACGTAAGAGAGGACCGACCCTGAAGATCCAGGATTGCCCAGAGTGTGTGGTCCTGAGGCATTTGCTAGAGTGTCTCGAACGCGGAGAGGAGCTTGCCCCTTGCCTCGACTCATGACGAAAATACAATTTCCAATACGTGTATTGTAGTTTTAATTGTAGAACTAGTATGGCAACATGATAGATGGTACCCATGCCGCCTATGATTTATATTTATGATTGAAATTGTTTTGACACTATACACTTATTATTGTATCAAATGATTTGTTTTAAACGTACCAAGCATGTTTGGCTATTATAAGGGAAAACCCTATTCTCCGGCTTGCGTTGCATTGTGTGATGGGACCTGGGTCTTATAATAGCTTCATTTTTCGAAAAAGCATTGCGTTGTTTATTCTATGTACTGGTATTCTTGGGAGGAAACCCATTCCGTGTTATACGGCGTGGTCCCTTGAATTACTCTCTTTTAAAGTAAAACTTTAAATAACTGTTTTAGTTCTCACACCAGTCACATGACTGACCTGGAGTTTATTGTTTTAATCTAAACTCTGGGTGCCGCTATTTTCCGCACGGGCAGCTAGTAGTTTTGGTTTTGCAGATTTATATTCACAGGATCCTGGTTTACAGCTAGAATGGTATCCGGAAAGCTCTGTATCCGTATATCACCTTCAGTTGTGCTTTGTATTATTTTCCGCTGCTATGTACTTTATTGTAATCTCTGATATTTATTGAATGTAATTTATTCATTTATACTCTGTATATTCTTGTATCTGATGGAATTGTTGTAATAGCAATGAAATGTTCTTCCGTCTGCGTTCAGTTTTGTCCTGTTCTCAAACGTTCAGGGGTTTCGAACGGTCTAGATCGGTTTAACGACTGATTCAGATCGAGCGAAATTCCAGGCCGTCACATTTGGTGTCAGAGCTTCGGTTTACAGAGCTCGAGAACAAGACACATTAGAACCAAACGAAAGAATTCATCAGATATTGGATTAGTAATATCCAATTAGAATGACTCGTTAGAGATAGGATCAGTAGTATCCTAGAACGAGTGTGAAGAATATATTTTTCAAATGAAAGCAATATTGTTTTAAAATTTTAAATCGTTTTAAAAGTATTTGATTATTTATTTATTTTGAATTTGGACAATCGAGTATATAAAGATTTTGCTTATACGCGTCATGAACGTATATTCAAAATTTTAATATACTTGATTGATATAGAATCACATTCTAGACGCCCGGAGATGGTTCTGATGATTGATCGATCATCATCAGAACTTATGTTCGTGTTTCGAAGGTATGATATCTATATATTTCCATTAGAGTGGTGTGAGAACCAAAACTAATATAGTTAGAATACATTGTTGTGATTTGGCATCAAAAACATGATTTTCCGTATATGTATCAAAATTATGAATTTGAAACGTTAATTCACTAATTGATTGATGTTTGTGTTGCTTGTTTAGTTGTTTGATAAATTTTGAACCATTATACATATACTTACATTGAACAGGTCATAGCAAGGAGGCTAGAGCAGAGAATAAAATTTGTTTGCCCGACAAATAGGTACATGTTTACTATAATTTACTGTTTTGTTTGGGTGATGATGATTTTATGAGCCTATTTGCTAGCCGCTTGGCTTTTTCTTTTACTTTTTGAGATCAGAAGGCCTGTATGGCAATTTCGGGATTTTCCCGTGGCTCCCGGTGCAGGGGAGGTTATGGCGAAATTTTTCGAAAATTTAGGGTGTTAGCCAATTTTTTGAAAAATTGAAAACTCTGAGAAACTGAAAAGTTGGAGAATGGAAGCCAGATCGAACGTAGAGCTGATTAATCAAACCACTTTCGACTTTGTTCCTTTTCGGGGACAAAAAGTTTTAAGTGGGGGAGATTGTAATAACCCGGAAAATCTGAACCAGTTTAATTTTTTTTATTTTGCAATTTTAGCAAATTTTGAATATTTAAAATAGATTATTTTAAATAATATCGACAAAAATTTATTTTGAATATATTTCGAACGTATATATTATATACGTCGTCGTTAGAATACAAATAATTATATATAATTATAAAAGGAATTGAAAATGGCGCGGTAGTTCGATAATTCGATTTCAAACTTTAATTGAATGTACCGGGTGCAAAACAAACCGGATTTTAGTGAAACCAAAAATCATGGGATCTAATTGATAATATCTTTCCAACGAATCCGAGAAATCGAGATTTCATAGCGGGAATCAAAAGATATGTCCAGTTGAAAATTCTGATCAGTCGCTATGGAATTCAGACCCTTATAAATGGGAATTTTGCAAACGACCTCGGAATTCGACGAAACCACTTTTGTTGGATCCGCAGTGTCAAGTTATTGCGATATTCCAAATTTCATAATATTTCGAATCAATATGAGAGCGTGGCAAAGGAAAACGCGTTTGACCAGTTTCGGTTGATTTTAATCGACTAGAAAATGGCCATTTTTCCAACGGTCTCAGAATTCGACGAAACTAGTTTTGTTAGGACCGTATCATCAATACGAAGCTAGAAAATATTTTTCTGGAATTTTTCGAGTCAATATGTGACCCCAGTAAATTGAAATACTCGTTCAAATTCAATATATAGAGTTATACGTTGACTTTGACGAAAACTGATCGAAATGATCGAATCAGCTTACGATACATATCCCATTGTGTTCGGAATGGGGGTAAAACACTAGGGACGACACTCGGCGGGTTTGATTTTGAATTCAAAATAGAAAGTTGCTATTTGAATTTAAAAATAAATTAAACAATATAAAATCCTTCTATCCCCTTATACTCTGCCCCCCCTTTCATTTCTTTCCCAAATCGATTCAGTATAAAAAAAAAGAAGGAGAAGGCGCAGCCGCAGCCGCGCCCTGGCGGTCGTCGCCGGCCCCCTCCATCCGCCGCCCCCTCTTCTTCTTTCCCCACCTCCTCCTTCTTCCCCGACCACCTCCTCTGTCGCTCGAATCCGACCCCCCCCCCCTGACCAAATCGCCACCGCAACCGCCACACCCCCCTTCCTCCTACAGCCGACCACCGGCGAAGCCAACACCCCCCTCCTCCGAAAATCTGTAAGTTGTGTTTTCCTTTTTATTATTTTATTTTCTTTTAATTTAGTTATATACCTTGTTTTATTTTTTGATTTTAAAATAAATGTAAATGCATGATTTAAATTCAGTTTTTAGTTTATATATATAATTAGCATTGTAAAAATCTGATTTTTACATATGCAGAGGATTAGAAACATGATTTTGATATGTGTAGAGGATTAAAAACATGATTTTGATATGTGTAGAGGATTAAAAACATGATCTTGTATATTTAGGAAAGGAAAAGATTTGATTTTTAATATAAGAAAAGCGATATTTTTATATGTGAAATACGAGATTTTTAAATATAATCTTTAAAGGGAAAAGGGCGATAACTTTGAAAGTAAAAAGATGAGATTTTTAACTAGCTAAAGATACGATTTTTAATTGTTTAAAAATATAATTTTATCGTATGTAAACATAGAAAATATAATTTTCATATTAAATGGATAATAAAAATATAATCTTTCATATTGTAGAAGGATAAAAATATGATTTTTACATAGTGGGAACTATAAAAATATAATCTTTATAGGATAGAGAATATAAAAATATCATCTTTGTATATGTAGCGAAATAAAAATCTGATTTTTATTATATATACGTTGAAATAAAGAGGTGATTTTTATAGTGATGAAATCTTTACGTTTGAAAAGGCGAAATCTTTTTATATAGTAGCGGTGTAAAAATAGAATTTTTTCTATATAGAATAGCGTAGTAAAAATTTGATTTTTATATATTGAATAGCATAGTAAAAATTCGATTTTTATATATTGAATAGCGAAGTAAAAATTCGATTTTTATATATTGAATAGCGAAGTAAAAATTCGATTTTTACATATGTAAGAATACGGGCAATGAAGGTGATAAAAAGGCGAGGACGATGAAGATTTCTATCAATGAAGAGACGTGGAATTGGGATAGCTATTGGTGAGGACTTCTCACTCAAAATTTCTTTTTCTAGTTATATATATATACTAGGATGCAGACGGTGTTTAGTAGCACCCGACACCATCGTCCACAGACCATAGACTTGTTTGTTAGTCGTGTAGTTGGATAGATTATTTGATTGGAATTTGATTGTTTGGTGAAATGGAAATTGATTTGATTGATGTGTGAATGGCGTGGGCCTTCACTAGACCGGGCTAGGCCTCGTCCCGTTTCTAGTATCGCGCCGTTATGCCGCCGAAATTTTCTAAAATAAGTTAGAAAAATAAAGATATCATTTTATTTGATAAATGAACCGAACAGAATATTCATATGTTGAATAAAATAATTTAGTCGTTAAAAATATAATTTTTAACGTGAATATGAATATAGTGAACGTGAATAAATAAATATTCATTTACAAACCGGACGGTTTGTTTATGTACACCTATTTGAAGGACACTGATTGGGACGATAAATTTTACACATCGCCCAACTGCACAAATAAAATCTGTGTTTGATTGTTTGAAACCCCACACGAGTATTGGGATAAAATACGGCATACACTAATCCCAATAATTAGTTGTATGTCGATCGATTGATTGACAGGCTGTTATAAGCGTTTGATATCTATATTTGATGTTTATACAGTGTAGTGCACATTGGATGATGGTTGATTATTTATCGTTGCTATTATATACATGTGTTGTATGGAATCCATATAATTAACTTTATATGGTAATTGATTGGGCCTCATTCCAATCGGGAAGATAAAGAATATTATAAAATAAAGGTTCATGTGTTGACAGTACTCATCCGTTGAGATTAGTCATGTGTTGAACGAAATATTTTTACAATAAAATCTACATCTTTATCATTATACAATAAAGGTTCATGTGTTGACAGTACTCATCTGTTGAGATTAGTCATGTGTTGAACAAAATATTTTTACAATAAAATTTACATCTTTATCATATTTGAAATTAGAAACTAACTGGAAAATAGATGAGATGAGTGGTCTCCTGGATATTGATCTGATGTTGGTTTCTGCCTTCGGGGTTAATATTTAGGGAATCGTTCTCTTACTAATTTACGGTTGGAGTCTGATTTTAAATCAAACGATAGATACCTTAATTTTTATAAAATATATTAAATAACAAAAATAGTCATACGTGGACAGTACTCATTCGTTGAGATTAGTCATGTGTTGACAAAAATATAGATTCACGTATTGAATAGAATAAATACCCATTTGTTGAATAGAATAACGGGATTACTGAAATATATAAAGCTGTGTTGATTAGAGATGCGCTATTTGGACGCGAACGATATTTATATCGATTATATTCGTTTTTATAATGAATATTGAAAAGAGATAAAAATCGAATATATATAAAGCAAATTAGAATTGAATTGAATATAGAATGAATTGAAATTTGAATTGAATTGGAAATGGAAGTTGAAATGTTTTTGAACGAATTTAAAACTATTTATAAAATTCGTTTTAAAAAGGAATCGACGAAATATATATTATATATATAATATAATGGCTTGAATAGAACGCGCCGCGCCGTGGCAGTTCGTTAATTTTGACCATTGACTTCGAACGGACATTACGGGAGATCTGACCGTCGGATTCTCCTAAAACCGGAACCATTGGGTTCGTATCGAAAAGAGCTTTCTAACTAATATTAGAAATTTGAAATCTAATGGTTGGATTTGGAGATATGTCCAAATCAAATTTGGAAAAGGTCGCTGTAAGTGCAGTTCGGTGGCCGTTGTTGGAAATCGACTGTACGAGCCTTGATAAAATTATTAAAAATAGTAATAATTTGTGTAAAATCATAAGAAATGATTTGGGAAAATTTGGGATGAAAAACTCCATATTTGAAAAGATAAAAATAGATTTTATCAAAATGAACTAGTTTTGAACCAAAATTAAAATCCATTTATTTTTAAATAAATAAATTGGATTTGAAATGGGTTTTAAATAAAATAGATTTATGGGTTTATCGTGAACTGTGTTTTAAATAACACCAGTTCTTTAACCCGATAATAAATAAAATGTGATTTGGGTTTGTCGTGAACTGTGTTTTAAATAACACTAGTTCTTTAACCCAGTAAAAGGAGTTTTATTGAATCTACAATTAGATTGAAATGTGAATTGATAATTCAAATTATCAAATTTAGAAAATGAGCGAGAATGGAGTATTACCAGTTTTGCTCCAAAGCGATAGTTAAATCTTTAATTAGATTTGAACGTGAAATGGTAATTAATTTTACCGATAACACCATGGTGTTAGATATGGAGTATTACCAGTTTTGCTTCATGGGATGAATAGGTTGGGATTGGAAAATAAAAGAAATAATTACTTCGGTATGGTTCGCTAATCTCGACTAGTTTAGAAAACCATAATTTGGTTTGAAATGACATCCAAAGGAAGATTAAAGGATAAATTTTAAAGAATTTATCTTGGATAAAATTAATGGGAACCTTTCCCAAAAGAGGTGAATATTTAAATAATAGAATATTCAGAATTGGAATGAGGCGTATTTTGTGTTTGTGTAACAATTGTTTTAATATACGCGGGTTGTTCGGAAAGTCCGGGTTTACACCCATTCTGAATAAACGATTCGACGATATGTCAAAGATGAAGACGGTGGTTGAAGACCGGAAGTCTTCACATCGTTTGGATAATTACTGACGATCCAGATTGGGCCGTACACCCAAGAGGATGGAAATAGTTGGTGGTCGTCCAGACGTACTTGGAGATGGATGGATATGCGAGGAAAGTGCCTCCGGTTTCGTTCGGACCTAGAACGAACTTTTAAATGGATTGTGTGTCTGACATTGGATTTTATTCTGTGTTGATTGATTTCTGTTAAATATATATCTGTTTGGCGGCGAAGAATTTATTCTCTTGCTTAACGCCCTTCTCTAAGACGTACGAGCTTAGAGGTTATATATCGATAGATATCAATCGCATGACATGAATTGCCTGTGTGGCATGCTGAGTTGCATAGATCAAGGCTTCTGTTGAAAAGCAAAGTCTTGTGGTTGATGATCAAAGCATGACCTACGTGGCAGCTTTGTGTATAATGTGAATTCGCGAGTCTCACACCTCGGTATGAGCCAAAAACGGGATACGGACTGCAGGGAGAGCACGACGTTTCTTTCTAGCTTTGGTGGTGTCAGTGACTTACCAGCCCTAACATTTATATACTTTTCACCTATGTGGTTGTTGGAATGCGAGGCGCCCGATTATAGGTCTGTAAGGACCGGGAAACGTGTGTTCAGGCATGACTAATCCTCTAACGTAAGTGAGGACCGGCCCTGAAGATCCAGGATTGCCCAGAGTGTGTAGTCCGGAGGCATTTGCTAGAGTGTCTCGAACGCGGAGAGGAGCTTGCCCCTTGCCTCGACTCATGACGGAAATCCAATTTCCAATACGTGTATTGCGGTTTTAATTGTAGAACTAGTATGGCGACATGATAGATGGTACCCATGCCGCATATGATTTATATTTATGATTGAAATTGTTTTGACACTATACACTTATTATAGTATCAAATGATTTGTTTTAAACGTACCAAGCATGTTTGGCTATTATAAGGGAAAATCCTATCCTCGGGCTTGCGTTGCATTGTGTGATGGGACCTGGGTCTTATAATAGCTTCATTTTTCGAAAAAGCATTGCGTTGTTTATTCTATGCACTGGTATTCTTGGGAGGAAACCCGTTCCGTGTTATACGGCGTGGTCCCTTGAATTACTCTCTTTTAAAGTAAAACTTTAAATAACTATTTTAGTTCTCACACCAGTCACATGACTGACCTGGAGTTTATTGTTTTAACCTAAACTCTGGGTGCCCCTATTTTCCGCATGGGCAGCTATTAGTTTTGGTTTTGCAGATTTATATTCATAGGTTCCTGGTTTACAGCTAGAATGGTATACGGAAAGCTTTGTATCCGTATATCACCTTCAGTTGTGCTTTGTATTATTTTCCGCTGCTATGTAATTTATTGTAATCTCTGATATTTATTGAATGTAATTTATTCATTTATACTCTGTATATTCTTGTATCTGATGGAATTGTTGTAATAGCAATGAAATGTTCTTCCGTCTGCGTTCTCTTTTGTCCTGTTCTCAAACGATCAGGGGTTTCGAACGGTCTAGATCGGTTTAACGACTGATTCAGATCGAGCGAAATTCCAGGCCGTCACACCTAGGAGCTGCGGTAAAGTATTTTGGTCGACATTAAAACTATCGAATCAACTAAAACTTACACAGGAAAGAAGGAAATCCTTCCAGTAATCCAAATATGTTTGTAAAGGGATTTATAGTGCTTATTTTGATTTTTACTTCCTTTTTCTTTTGCTGTGACTGGGTTTTTATACCGTTTGTGTTGAAAACGTGGAGCTGGGTTCTCCAGTGCTGAGTAGTGGTTGAGAAAGGGTGCGGACGTGACTTGTTTGGGTCCAAGAAGATGTTGACTAATTTTTTTATATTATGTTCTATTTTATTTTCATCATTATGTATTCGTTTCTTCACTCTATAAATCCCTACGAACACATATGATACCTACAAATCATGAAAATTGACATGCAGCTAGAGTTCGACATTACGGTCCCAATGAAACTGGTTTCGTCGAATTCTGACTCCGTATGCTCACACCACGTATTTTTAACCGTTGAAATACTGATTGTTTCTCACTCTAAAATTCGTACAACCACACAGTGACTCTAAAAATCACAAAACTGGAAATCTAACAACTATTTGACATTGTGGATCCAGCAAAATTAATTTCGTCGAATTCCGACTTTGTTTTCAAAAGTGGCTATTTTTAAAGTCCTAAATAACCCATTTAAATATATAAATATATTTAAATATAATTAAATTATATATTTAAAAATAAATATTATTGTCTATATTCACAGTGGAATACCATACAACTCAGAAAAATCCTATATGGGTTTCTAACTTGATATTTCAATCTGGGTCAACCCGATATTCGATTTATATTGATATTCCTTTTTAAAATACAAATAATTCCTTTATAAATTATAAAGGAATTTCACAGCGACTTTTCTAAAATTTGGATTTGGACATATCTCAAAATCAATACGATGAAATCCTGATTTTCCTCTTCCACTAGAAAGATATACTCCACCAGTTCCACACGTTTCTTGTTTCACAGAAATCCGATTTAAAACGAACCCTGTACATTCAGTTGAAGTTCGAATCGCCAATTTACGAACTGCAACGCCATTTCGAGCTCGATTTTAATTATAATATAATTATACGTTCAAACTTTGTTTAAATAATATATTCGTTATCGTAATTCAATTCTAAAATGAATTAAATATCACAGATGATACAGTTCACACCATATCGCCATTTCAACAAATTTTGATTATTTCAGAATTGAATATATTATTTAATTTATTATTTTAATTGAATATTCACCATTATTTAATTCCACGACCGTTTAAATTCTCTAAATCACTCTTTAAATTAATTAATTAATTAATTATTATATCTCTGAAAATGCGGTTCATTACAACAGTAGTTAAAAGATAGGGGTAATTGTTGGAAGTAAGGGCTATTTAGAGAATTAGGGTTGTTTTGTGAATTATTAAGAGGAATAAGGGTAGTTTAAGCATAGTAGGGGTATATCGACAAATATGAAAGACCATGAATCGTTTGGAATGGGTGCTGCAAAATCCAACCCCTCATAGTAGTTAAAAAATAGGGGTAATTGTTGGAAGTAAGGGCTATTTGGAGAATTAGGGGTAGGATTAAGGTCTGTTTTTGGAGTATTAAGAGAAGTAGGTGTAGTTTAAGCATTGTAGGGGTAGATCGACAAATATGAAAGCTGACGAATCATTTTGATTGGATGCTGCAAAAACCAAACCTTCAAAGTAGTAAAAAGATAGGCGTAATTGTTGGAAGTAAGGTCTATTTAGAGAATTAGGGATAGGATTTAAAAGAAGGACTGTTTTGAAGTATTAAGAGAATTAGGGGTAGTTTAACCATAGTAGGGATAGAACGACAAATATGAAAGATGATGAATTGGGTACTGGAAAAGCCAACCCTTCACAGTAGTTAAAAACTAGGGGTAATTGTTGGAAACAAGGTATATTTAAAGAATTAGTGGTACGATTAAGAAGAAATGTTGTTTTTAGTATTAAGAGTAGGGGTAGTTTAAGCATAGGACAGATAAATCGATAAGTATGAAAGATGATGAATCGTTTAGATTAGGTGCTGAAAAAACCAACACTTCACAGTAGTAATAAGATAGGGGTAACTGTTGGAAGTAAGGGCTATTTAGAGGATTTTGTATAGGATTAAAAATAAGGGCTTTTTTGTGAAATATTAAGACGAGTAGGGGTAGTTTAAGCATAGTAGGGGTAGATCAAAAAATATGAAAGATGATGAATCGTTTGGATTGGGTGCTGCAAAAACCAACCCTTTGTAGTAGCTAAAAAATAGGGGTAATTGTTGGAAGTAAGGACTATTTAGAGAATTACTCGTACGATTAAAAAGAAGGGCTATTTTGATGTATTAAGAGAACCAGGGGTATTTTAAGCATATGAGGGGTAGATGGACAAATATGAAAGATGATGAATCGTTTCGATTGGGTGCTGCAAAACCAACCCTTCACAGTAGTAAAATGATAGGGGTAATTGTTGGAAGTAAGGGCTATTTATAGAACTAGGGATACAGTTAAAAAGAAGAGTTATTTTGAAGTATTAAGAGAAGTAGGGCTAGTTTAAGCATAGGAGGGGTAGATCGACTAATTTGAAAGATGATGAATTGTTTGGATTGCGTGCTGCAAAAATAAACCCAACATAGTAGTAAAAAGATAGGGGTAATAGTTGGAAGTAAGGTCTATTTCGAGAATTAGAGATAGGATTAAAACGAACGGTGGTTATGTGAAGTATTAAGAGGAGTAGGGGTAGTTTAAGCATAGAAGGGGTAGATCGAGAAATATAAAAGATGATGAATCGTTTTGATTGGGTGCTGCAAAAACAAACCCTTCACAGTAGTTAAAAAATTGGGCTAATTGTTGGAAGTAAGGGCTATTTGGAGGTTTTGGGATAAGATTAAAAAGAAGGGCTGTTTTGAAGTATTAAGAGAAGTAGGGGTAGTTTAAGCATAGTAGGGGTAGATCGACAAATAGGAAAGCTGACGAATCATTTTGTTTGGGTGCTGCAAAAACCAACCCTTCATAGTCGTAGAAAGATAGGCATAATTGTTGGAAGTAAGGTCTATTTAGAGAATTTGGGGTAGGATTTAAAAGAAGGACGGTTTTGAAGTATTAAGAGAAGTAGGGGTAGTTTAAGCATAATAGGGGTGGATCGACAAATATGTAAGATGATGAATCATTAAGATTGGGTGCTTCAAAAACCAACCCTTCACAGAAGTAAAAAGATAGACGTAATTGTTGGAAGTAAGGGCTATTTAGAGAATTAGGGGTAGGATGTAAAAGAAGGACTATTTTGAAGTATTAACAAAAGTAGGGGTAGTTTAAGCACAGTAGGGGTATATTGACAAATATGAAAGATGATGAATCGTTTGGATTGGGTGCTGCAAGAACCAACCCTTCATAGTAGTTAAAAAATAGGGGTAATTGTTGGAAGTAAGGGCTATTTAAAGAATTAGTGGTAAGATAAAAAAGAAGGACTATTTTTAAGTATTAAATGAATAGGGGTAGTTTAAGCATAGGAGGGATAGGTCGACAAATATGAAAGATCTTATATCGTTTGGATCGGATGCTGCAAAAACCAACCCTACATAGGAGTAAAAAGATAGGGGTAATTGTCGGAAGTAAGAGATATTTAGAATAAGTAGGGATAGTATTAAAAAGAAGGGCTATTTTGAAGAATTAAGAGAAGTAGGGCTATTTTAAGCATAGGAGGGGTAGATCGACAAATATGAAAGATGATGAATCATTTGGATTGGGTGCGTCAAAAACCAAGCCTTTGCAGTAGTTAAAAAATAGGGGTTATTGTTAGAAGTAAAGGCTATTTAGAGAAGTACTCGTACGATTAAAAAGAAGGACTATTTTGAAGTATTAATAGAAGTAGGGGTAGTTTAAGCATGGGAGGGTTAGATCGATAAATATGAAAGATGATGAATCGTTTGGATTAGGTGTTGCAAAAAAAAAAAAACCTTCACAATAGTAAACAATTAGGGCAAATTGTTGGAAGTAAGGGCTAGTTAGTGAATTAGGGATACGTTTAAAACGAAGGGATATTTTTAAGTATTAAAAGAAGTAGGGCTAGTTTAAGCATATGAGGGGTATATTAACAAATACGAAAGATGATGAATCATTTGGATTGGGTGCTGCAAAAACAAACCCTTCACGGTAGTAAAAAGATAGGGGTAATTGTTGGAAGTAAGGTCTATTTACAGAATTAGGGATACGATTAAAAAGAAGGGTTTTTTTGAGAAGTATTAAGGGGAGTAGGGGTAGTTTAAGCATAGTATGGGAAGATCGACAAATATGAAAGATGATGAATCGTTTGGATTAGGTGCTGCAAAAACCAATCCTTCAAAGTAGTTAAAAATTAGGGATAATTGTTGAAAGTAAGGTCTATTTGGAGAATCAGGGGTAGGATTAAAAAGAAGGGTTGTTTTGAAGTTTTAAGAGAAGTAGGGTTAGTTTATGCATAGTAGGGGTAGAACGACAAATATGAAAGCTGACGAATCGTTTTGACTGGGTGCTGCAAAAACCAACTCTTCAAAGTTGTAAAAAGATAGGCGTAATAGTTTGTAGTAAGGGCTATTTATAGAATTAGGGGTCGGATTTAAAAGAAGGACCGTTTTGAAGTATTAAGAGAAGTAGGGGTAGTTTAAGCATAGTAGGGGTGGATCGACAAATATGTAAGATGATGAATCGTTAAGATTGGGTGCTGCAAAAACCAAACATTCACGGTAGTAAAAAGATAGATGTAATTGTTGGAAGTAAGGGTTATTTTGAGAATTAGGGGTAGGATTTAAAAGAAGGACTGTTTCGAAGTACTAAGAGAAGTAGGGGTAGTTTAAGCATAGTAGGGGTAGATCGAGAAATATGAAATATGATGAATCATTTGGATTGGGTGCTGCAAAAACCAACCCTTCACAGTAGTTAAAAAAAGGGGTAATTGTTGGAAGTAAGGACTATTTATAGAATAAGTTGAAAGATTAAAAAGAAGGGTTGTTCTGAAGTATTAAGAGAAGTAGGGGTAGTTTAAGCATAGGAGGGATATATCGACAAATATGAAAGATGATGAATCATTTGGATTGGGTGCTGCAAAAACCATCCCTTCACAGTAATAAAAAGATAAGGGTAATTGTTGGAAGTAAGATCTATTTAGAGAATTAGGGATAGGACTAAAAAGAAGGGCTATTTTGAAGTATTAAGAGAAGTAGGGCTAGTTTAAGCATAGGAGGGGCAGATCGACAAATATTAAAGATGAGGAATCGTTTGGATTGTGTTTCACAATAGTAAAAAGATAGGGGTAATTGTTTGAAGTAAGGTCTATTTACATAACTAGGGATAGGATTAAAAAGAAGGGCTATTTTGTGAATTATTAAGAGGAGTAGGGGTAGTTTAAGCATAGTAGGGGTACATAGACAAATATGTAAGATGATGAATCGTTAGGATTGGGTGCTGCAAAAACCAACCCTTCACAGTAGTTAAAAAATAGGGGTAATTGTTAGAAGTAAGGGCTGTTTGGAGAATTAGGGGTGGGATTAAAAAGAAGGGCTGTTATGAAGTACTAAGAGAAATAGGAGTAGTTTAAGCATAGTAGGGCTAGATCGACAAATATGAAAGCTGACGAATCGTTTTGATTGGGTGCTGCAAAAACCGACCCATCAAAGTAGTAAAAAGATAGGCGTAATTGTTGGAAGTAAGGGCTATTAAGAGAATTAGGGGTAGGATTTAAAAGAATAACTGTTTTGAAATATTAAGAGAAGTAGGGGTAGTTTGAACATAGTAGGGGTGGATCGAAAAATATGAAAGATGATGAATCGTTAGGATTGGGTGCTGCAAAAACCAACCCTTCACAGAAGTAAAAAGATAGACGTAATTGTTGGAAGTAAGGTATATTTAAAGAATTAGGGGTAGGATTTAAAAGAAGGGCTGTTTTGAAGTATTAAGAGAAGTAGGGGTAGTTTAATCATAGTAGGGCTAGATCGACAAATATGAAAGATGATGAATCGTTTTGATTGGGTGCTGCAAAAACCAACCCTTCACAGTTGTTAAAAAATAGGGGTAATTGTTGTAATTGTTGGAAGTAATGGCTATTTAAAGAATTAGTGGTACGATTAAAAAGAAGGGTTGTTTTGAAGTATTAAGGGAAGTAGGGGTAGTTTAAGCATAGGAGGGATAGATCGACAAATATAAAAGATGATGAATCGTTTGGATTGGGTGCTGCAAAAACCATCCCTAGACAACAGTAAAAAGATAGGGGTACTTGTTGGTAGTAAGAGCTATTTAGAGAATTAGGGATATGACTAAAAAGAAGGGCTATTTTGTAGTATTAACAGAAGTATGGCTAGTTTAAGCATAGGAGGGTAGATCGACAAATATGAAAGATGATGAATCATTTAGATTGGGAGCTGTTAAAACCAACTCTTCACAGTTGTAAAAAGATAGGGGTAATTATTGGAAGTAAGGTCTATTTAGAGAATTAGGGATATGATTAAAAAAGAAGGGTTGTTTTGTGAAGTACTAAGAGGAGGATGGGTAGTTTAAGCGTAGAAGGGGTAGATCAACAAATATGAAAGATGATGAATCGTTTGGATTAGGTGCTGCAAAAACCAACCCTTCACAGTAGTTAAAAAATAGTGGTAGTTGTTGAAAGTAAGGGCTATTTAGAGAATTAGTGGTCGACAAATTTGAAAGATGATGAATCGTATGGATTTGGTGCTGCAAAAACCAACCCTTCACAGTAGTAAAAAGATAGGGATAATTGTTGGAAGTAAATGCTATTTTGGGAAACATGCATAGGATTAAAAAGAAGGGCTGTTTTGTGAAGTATTAAGAGGAGTAGGGGTAGTTTAATCATGGCAGGGGTAGATCGACAAATATGAAAGATGATGAATCATTTGGAATTGGTGCTGCAAATACCAACCCTTCACAGTAGTTAAAAAATAAAGGTAATTATTTGAAGTAAGGGCTATTTAGAGAATTAGTGGTACGATTAAAAAGAAAGGTTGTTTTGAAATATTAAGAGAAGTAGGGGTAGTCTAAGCATAGGAGGGTTAGATCGACATATATGAAAGCTGATGAATCGTTTGGATTGGGTGATGCAAAAACCAACCCTTCACAGTAGTAAAAAGATAGGGATAATTATTGGAAGTAATAACTATTTATAGAATTAGGGATAAGATTAAAAAAAGGGTTGTTTTGAAGTATTAAGAGAAGTAGGATTAGTTTAAGCATAGGAGGGGTAAAACGACAAATATGGAAGATAATGAATCGTTTGGACTGGGTGCTGCAAAAACCAACCCTTCACGGTAGTTAAAAAATAGGGGTAATTGTTGGAAGTAAGGGCTATTTAGAGAATTAGTGGTACAGTTAATAAGAAGGGTTGTTTTGAAGTATTAAGAGAAGTATGGGTAGTTTAAGCATAGGAGGGATAGATCGACAAATATGATAGATGATGAATCATTTTGATTGAGTGTTGCAAAAACCATCCCTTGATAGTAGTAAAAAGATAAGCATAATTGTTGGAAGTAAGAGCAATTTAGAAAATTTGTAACACCTCGTATTTTCTGTGAACATAAAAGTAACAAAACAAATTATAAATAATTTTTAAAAGAAGAATGAAGGGAAACGGATTATGTCATTGCGTTCGACTCGGAATTCTGCTTGAGATAGAGTCCGAGTTTGCGTAAATCGGAATCCGTATGAAGAAGTTATGGCCTTCAGAAGATTCAACTAAAATTCAAAACAGTTCGAAATTCGACCTAGGTAGCTGGGCAGGAAATTTCCCGCCATCAACCAAACAGGTCGACCTGGGGGTCGACCCGGGGGCCAGGTCGACATGGGGGTCAACCTGGGTGTCGACCTACCCCAAGGGAGGTCGACCTGGGGGTCGACCTATTCTCCAGATCTGGGCAGTTTTTCCTATGACGTGTTTTTTTATGCGCTGTACGAATCTGATGGCTTCTAGGTCAATCTAAGGGCTCTAAAATACTCTCTACACCTATAATTACATAGCAAGACCGAACCCTAATTCATTAACAAAGAGGAATGGCGCCTCCATGCTCCTAAAACCTAAAGTGACCTAGCCTCCACCCTAACCAATCAATTCAAGCGAGAAGATAAAGATAACCAATCAACGCCTACATCAACGGAAAGCTAAATCAACTCCAGAAAATCAGATCCCAGAATCGTTCTTCTCTTTCTTAAACCACGATTTGTGAGTACAGTTATTTTCAGATATGAAATTTAATTTTGATCTTGACATGGTTATAAATCTGAATTGGAGATAATGCAAATTCTGGTTTATCAGATCTGTTTTTCTGTATAGATCTATCTTATTCCTGTTTATCAGATCCGTTTTTCAATGTAGATCTATCTTACTAATATTATTGTAAATACTCTATATCTCTTCTGTCCTTCTGTTCTATAGCCAGGCTACCACGAGCCTAAGCCAAATCTCATAAGAGATGAACGAACGAATGCTAAATTTGGGGAAAATATTGAATGATGCATAATTGGACATAACTGATTAGTGAATAAATTGAGAACACAACATATGTTGTAATTTAAGGTCTAGATATAGGCATACTATATATGACGGTTTATGATTTGGAGGAAGGAGAATTATTGTATGACAACATATAACTTGTAATTTGGGGACATAACGCATGTTATAATTCAAGATCTGATTTTGAGGACATAATACATGTAATTTAAGATCTATATTTGGGGCATATTTTATGTGATGATCTATGACTTGGAAGAAAAGGATATGTGTAACACCCCATGTCCATTAGTTTCACTCACAAAGGGAATGCATCAATGTCCATGAAGCGTTATTGTTGTATATAACAGATAAATTACAAGAATAAATAAATAAAACAACACAGCGGAAGATAAAACTTATTTCATAGCATCATAACTCAAAACAATCTTACATAAGTAGTCTCCAAAACCATTACAACAGGATCAATAGTCTTTTCCAAAAACTTCAAAGTACATAAAGAAGCAAATACTTAAATAACATAAATGCATAAATGAGACGACCCGAGATCCCGTACAGACAGAGACAAGGGTTATCTTGGAAATATAACACAGAAACTGATAATAGCAGGAAAAAATTAAATAAATACACCAGATAATGAACAATAGAATATACTGGATAAAAGTAATCATCAGAGTTACACATTATACAGGATCTTACTTAGTACAAATACAGTTCAGCTATACATAAATGTCTACAGTGGAAAACAAACCAAATATGTACAATAGGAGCTGAAACAACATAAAAAGAGATAAATGATAGAATCCATCTACAGCTCCAGCTATCCAGAAAGAACCAGCTAAACCTGAATACAAGGCTGCCCGTGTAGAAAAAGGGGCACCCGAGTTTGAAAGTGAAACAAACTACGAGTTAGTCATGGGACTGGTATGAGAAATCTACTCAACCCATATATAATTGGCTAATCACAGAACCACGCCACTTTCGTGGAACGGGTTTACTCCATTGGATTGCCAGTGCTTTAAAACAAATCTTTCTTTTAAACATCGCTATGCTTTTTATAAAAATGAAGCCATTATAAGACTCAGTTCCCATCACACAATGCAACGCAAACCGGAGTATAGAGTTTTACCTTATAATGGCCAAAATATGATTGATACGAATAAAACAAAAGCATTTGTTATTATGACTAGTGTTTATATGTTTCAAAACAATTTCAATCATAACTATCAATCATAGACGGCATGGGTACCATATATCATGTCGCCATATATATATACAATAAAAACCGCAAGATGTCGTATTTGGGAATTGGATTTCCGTCATGAACCAAGGCAAAAGATAGTCCTTACCGAATTCGTGACAATCTAGCCCATGTCTCAGGAACAGCCGCAACTGCCCCTTGGATCGTCAGGGCTGGTCCACCGATGTGGATTATTATACCTGAACAATACGTTTCCCCGCCCTTTGGGGCGTAAATGAGCCAACGAATGACTCCGTCGGACCCGGATAGTCCGATCAAACCGAGGCGCCTCGCAACAGCAACAACCACATAGGTGAAAAGTATATAAATGTCAGGGCTGGTAGGTCACTGACACCACCCTAGCTAGAAAGAAACGCATGCCCTCCCTGAGGTCCTTCTCCCGTTTCTGGTTCATACCGGGGTGTGAGGCTCACAAATTCACGTTATACACAAAGCTACGCCACACAGGCGGTGCTTTGATCATCTCCACATCATCTCCACAAGGCTTTGCTTTTCGACAGAAGCCCTGATCACTGCATCTTAGCATGCCACACAGGCAATTCATGCCATGCGACTAATGTCCATCGATATACAACCTCTGAGCTCGTGCGTCTCAGAGAAGGGCGTTAAGCAAAAGAATAAATTCTCCGCCGCCAAACAGATGTATATTTAATAGAGATCAATCAACACAGAATAAAATCCAATGTCAGACACACCGTCCATTTTCAAGTCCGTTCTGGGTCTGAACGAAACCGGAGGCACTAAATACCTCGCAAACCCATCGATCACCACGTACGTCTGGACGATCACCACTCATTATCCATATTTCGGGATGCCTTCCAATCAGGACCTCGGTTACCATCCAAACGAGGTGAAGATCTCCGGTCTTCGACCACCGTCTTCATCTTCGACTTTCAATAGTCGGTCGATTATTTGAAATGAGAATTAACTCGGCATTTTCAATTAATTCTTGTATATTTAGAATTTCAAATCAATTTATTTCAATGGTTAAATCATTCGACAACACCAATTTTGTTCTTTAATGTAATTTTCACGCCAAACACATTCAACCATCAAATACAACATAAATCGAGCAAATTCAGTTTATTTCCATTCCATGTTGTTTATGATATTTTATAACGATTTATCGCCATTTTTATTTATTTTAAAATAGCCAATTTATTCGAAACGGCGCTTCGGGCCATAACGCGGCCGTGGCGCTGTTTTTCTTCAAATTTGATTTACACATATCTGAAAATCTAACCGTTGGATCTTCACAAAATTTACATCATTAGAAAGGTCTTTTCAAAACGAATCCAACGGTTCCAGTTTCGGGAAAATCCGACGGTCGGATCTCCCGGTACAATCGTTTGAATTTTCGATTTCAAAATACGAACTGCTGCGTCGTTATTCGATTAAATATAATTATATTTATATGTATATATATATATATATATATATATATATATAATCGTTCCTGGCGCTATTTTTCTTCAGATTTGATTTAAACATTCCAGACAATCCAACCGTTGGATTTTTACAAGGTTGGTGCCGTTGGGAAGATATTTCCAAGGCGAACCCGACGGTTGAGGTTTCGGGAAAATCCAATGGTCGGATTTCCCGCACTAGTTGTTTGAAATCACAGTTTCAAAATACGAACTGCACGGACTCGTTTCGTTTTAATTTTATTTATATTTATATATTTATATAAATATAGTTCATTCAATGATTTCAATATCGTTTTCACTTCAAATATTTTAGTAACGCCTTAAAATTTTGGAAAATTTCGCCATAACCTCCCCTGCACCGGGCTCATCGGGAAATCTCAAATAGCTTCCCCGGTCCTTCTAATCTCAGAAAGAAAAAGAAAAAGCCTAGCGGCTAGCCAACAGGCTCATAAAATCATCACCCAAACAAAACAGTAATGTGTACCTATTTGTCGGGCACAAAATTTTATTCCTCTTCTCAGCCCCTTTTGCTATAACCTGTTCAGTGAATATGCATGTACATATATATAGTTCTTATCATTTATCATTTTCTATTCAACTTCATATTTGATTTCTATTTGGTTTAAAAACACAATTCATTCTAATGTTACATACATAGGTACAAATCATATCATTAGCTAATTAATGAATATTTCAACTCATATATATTTATTTGAACAAGTGGCTATTTTTAACTCTTCACATTTCAACGATTCATGCATATAATAAAAATGTGTTTTTTATTGTAAAACAACTCATTTCAAAACACTATTATTTTATATATTTCATATTGGTGATAAAAATAGGTTTTTTCTTATAAAACAATTTCTTTCAAAACGAGATTATTTTACACAGTTCATATAGTCGATAAAAGGTGATTTTTATTATCAAACAATTTATTTCAAAATATGAATACCATTCAACACATGAATTTCAAATCAACGAATGAATATCGATTCAACACATGAAGGTTTTCTATAGTTTCTATATATATATAAAAATGTGATTTTTATATATAAAACGCGAATACCATTCAACACATGAATTTCTAATCAACGAATGAATATCGATTCAACACATGAAGGTTTTCTATTCAATGAATAAATATAGTTTTAGCAAATGGAAATAATTCAAACACATGAATATTATTCAAAATTTCGGCAGCATAACGGCAGGGTAGTTAAAACCGGGACCGTCCCTAGTACGGCTCCTCGCTCTACCTTAAAACCTCGCGGTTTTTGACAATGGGGATCATGCATCTAGTTCGCACGCAGGCGGCATGTATATATTTATTTCATTTCCACAAACTAATCCTATGTGGTTTCAACCAAATATTTCTCAGTATTTTTCAACCACAAACAATCCCAAACAACCATTCGCTATCAATCAATTTTCACAACAATTTCAACCAATAAATATCGTCCATGGTTCGTGGACGAGGGGCGTATATATACATATTTATATATAGCAATTCACTTTTAATTCAACACATATATAATTTTTACAATGCATATATAACTTATACATCGAACATACAACTTATACAATGCTTATACATGAGGTGTACAACGTTTATATAACTCATACATTGACTATATAATTTATATATCGTCGTTTTCCATATTGTTTTTAAATCAGAAATCTCACATTGGGTTCCACTCCACCAAAAATAGCAGAAGGCTCAGAAAAATATGCGTTCTCTTCTAAAATGTAGAAGACGTCCACACGGTCACGATGTTTCCTGTTTCATCGAATTTCTTTAACAAATGAAAAAGATATGATTTTTCAAATTTTGCAACACTTTAAAACTGTCGAAATCAGTTTAAAATAAAAACAGTCGTATACCTGTTTTTTTCTTCGAATCTAGGTTTTCGATTTTTGTCGAATCCGCGAAGTTGTAGCTCGATCAGAGGGTGCGACGTGGAAGAGGGGGGGCGTGGCGCTTCTGGCGATGGTCTGTGCTTCGGGTCCGATCACCTCTAGCGATCTCGGTGTCGACTGGAAGTTGATGACTTCGGAGGCGTCGTTCTTGACGATGGGGCCACGAGGCGGAGCGAGGCTGAGGTTGATTTGAAGAGGGGCGAAGGAGCTTTCGAGGGAAGGTGGTGGCGCTGCCTGGTTTCGCCTGTGGCGGCCGGAAAACAAGGGTGAAGGGGGGAGCTACAGGCGCCGTTCAATCGTTTGAGCGGCGGGTTTTTTTTTTTGATTTTTTGATTTTTTTAAATTAATGAAATAAAAAATCCTATTGGCCGATGTTATAAAAATTCAAAAATTAGGGTTTTCTTGGACGAACTCGAAATCAAACCCAACGACTGTCTTCCCTAGCGTTTTACCCCCATTCCGAACACAATGGGATATGTTTCGCAGGCCCATTCGACTGTTTCAGTCAGTTTCCATTCAAATCAAAATATAAAACATTCAATATTTAATTTGAACGTACATTTCAGTTTGCCAGGGCCACAAACTGATTCGAAAAATTCCAGAAAAATAAATCTAGCTATGTTTTGACGATACGGTCCCAACAAAACTAGTTTCATCGAATTCTGAGACCGTTTGCAAAAAGTCCCATTTTTGGTCGATCCAATTTAAGTGTAATTGACCAAAACACATTTTCTTTTGCCACGCTCACATATTAGCTTCAAAAATTATGAAATTTGAAACCTAGAAATAACTTCTCATCCCGGATCCAACAAAACTGGTTTCATCGAATTCCGAGGTCATATGCAAAATGGCCATTTTCACGGGCTATATAAATTCCATAGCGACCGTTCTGAAAATTCATTCGGCCATAACTTTTGCTTTCCGCTATGAAAATTCAAATTTTCAGATTCGTTAGAAAGGTATTCCCTAACAGATTTAAATATTTTTGGTTTCACTAAAATCCGGATTGTTTTGCACCCGGTACAGTCCGACAAAGTTTGAATTCGATTTTTGAAACTGCAGCGCCTTTTCAGGCCTTGTTCATAATTATAATTAATTATATTCGTTCTCAATTGTCGATTCAACTAACTTTTCAATGCCATTAGCTAAAATATTTATTTTAAATATTTAAAATCCATTATGTTAACCAATTTAAAAATTTTAAATTGGTTCAGATTTTCTGGGTCGTTACAATCTCCCCCACTTAAAACTTTTCTTCCCCGAAAAGGAAAAAAGTCGAAAGTGGTTTGATAAATCTACGATCACACAACACAACCAACAATCAAATCGTTTTAACCTTTCAAAAATATACTGATCAACTTCTATACTCTTTTAAAATCATTCAGACTATAGAATTTAAAAGTGCACATCCATGAAAAGAAAATAACAACAGAGTAGAGAATTAAATGGTAATGCAAAGTAGGGTAAATGTACCTTGCACCGGAGTCATTCAGAGATATCTACTCGGCATCTAGGATAAGCTTTCTGAATGCTCTCCTCAGTTTCCCAAGTACAATCTCGCAGATCTCCACTCCATTGCACTTTGACTAAGTGAACTTTCTTGTTCCTCAGCTCTTTGGTTTCTTTGCCGATAATCTTTAGCGGCTCTCTTCTCACAACCAATTCTGGAGTAATTTCTATATCCTGTTGAGCTGCTTCTTCCACGATCAAGTCTGGATCATGAACGTGCTTTCAAAGTTGAGATATGTGAAATACATCATGAACTCCAGGCAACCAGTCAGGCAGTTTGACCCTATAAGCGAGAGTTCCGATCCGTTCCAGAATAGGAAACGGACCAATAAATTTGGGCGCTAACTTTCCAGTTTTACCGAACCGGATTACTCCTCTCATCGGCGATACCTTCAAATATACATAGTCGCCAACAGCAATGGATATATCTCTTCTTCTTCTATCGGCATAGCTCTTTTGTCGGCTTTGAGCGGCGAGTAATCGCTTCTTAATAAAATCGACTTTGTCGGCAGCTTCGCGAATCATATCAGGCCCTAACACAAGTCTATTTCCAGGTTCGACCCAACAAGCAGGGGATCGGCATGGTCTACCATATAATGCTTCAAATGGCGACATTGTCAGACTCGCCTGGTAGCTGTTGTTATAAGAGAATTCAGCCAAATGCGGATGGTCTTCCCATGATCCACCGAAATCTATAACACAAGCCCGCAATAGATCTTCTAAAATACGATTCACCCTCTCAGTCTGACCGTCTGTCTGAGGATGATAAGCGGTGCTTAGGTTTAACTTCGTTCCCAGCTCGACTTGAAATGCTTCCCAGAATTTGCTAGTAAATATTGTATCTCTATCACTGACTATACTGATCGGCACTCCATGTAGTCTAACTATTTCCCTGAAGTATATCTGCGCCAGACTCTGAGCGGTTCTATTTGATCTGACAGGTATGAAATGGGCGGTCTTCGTGAAGCGATCTACGATCACCCAAATACTGTCATTCCTTTTCTTGTTCTAGGCAGACCATCAATGAAATCCATAGAAATGTGTTCCCACTTCCAACCCGGAACTTCTAGTGGTTGTAACAATCCAGCCAATTTCTGTTGGTCGCTCTTGACTAGTTGGCAAGTAGGGCATCGGCTGACATATAAAGAAATGTCCTTTATCATCGACTTCCACCGGAAAGTGTGTTTGATGTCATTATACATTTTGCTTACTCCTGGATGGATACTGAGTTTTGACTTGTGGCATTCATCCAGTACTTCCTTTCGAAGCTCAGGAATGTTAGGGACACAGATTCGACCTTTGAGCCTTAGAATTCCATCATTATCAACTTGAAAACTCGAGGGTTCGCCTTGTTGAATTATCTCTCTGATCTTCTGAATGAAGTGATCATCCTCCTGAGGAGCAGATATTTTATCTAGCAATGAAGTCGTGATAATAAAACTGGCGATCATTTCATTCTTTCGGCTTAACGCATCGGCCACGACATTGGCTTTCCCTGGAGTGTATAGAATTTCAAAATCATATGCTGCAAGAAACTCCAGCCAACGTTGCTGCCTCAGATTCAGGTCTTTCTGAGTGAACAGATACTTTAATGACTGGTGATCTGTAAACAGTTCAAATCTCTCACCCAGAAGATAGTGCCTCCAGATTTTCAAGGCGAACACAATAGCCAATAACTCAAGATCATGAGTTACGTAGTTCTTTTCGTGCGGCTTCAGCTGACGGCTAGCATAAGCAATCACTTGGCCCCTTTGCATTAACACTGCGCCCAGGCCTTCTCTAGAAGCATCAGTCCAGACCTTTAAATCTTGGTTGCCATCGATGATGGTTAACACTGGAGCTGTCATTAATCTTAACTTTAGCTCTTCGAAAGCCTCCTCACTTTCTGGAGTCCATTTGAATTTAGAGTGCTTCTTTGTAAGCTTCGTTAAATGACCAGATATCTTCGAAAAGTTTTTAACGAACTTCCGGTAATAGCTAGCCAATCCAAGAAAACTGCGAACTTCAGTGGGGGTGCTGGGCTGTTTCCAATTCTGAATAGCTGTGATTTTGCTTGGATCCACAGCAATTCCTTCTTTCGATATGACGTGGCCTAGAAATTTTACTTCATCTTGCCAGAAGGTACATTTGGAAAATTTGGCTTTTAATACATTCCGTCTGAGAATTTCTAGAACCTGTTCCAGATGCTTTTCATGTTCGGCCTTTGATTTAGAGAAGATTAGAATATCATCAATAAAAACCAGAACAAATTTATTCAAAACTCCTCTGAACACTCTATTCATTAGATCGACGAAGTATGCTGGAGCGTTACATAAGCCGAACGACATTACTAACCACTCGTAGAATAAGTCGGGACCTCTGAATGCTGTCATTGGAACACACTCTTCGGCAATTCGAAGTTGATGGAAGCCGGTAGCTAGGTCCATCCTTGAGAATACTTGTGCGCCATTTAATCGATCCAACAAATCATAAATCCGCGGCAATGGATATTTGTTCTTTATTGTCAGTTTGTTCAAATCACGATAATCCACACATAGACGTAGAGTACCGTCAGATTTTGGGATAAACACTACTACTGCTCCCCAGTCAGAGAAACTAGGCCTGATCAGACCCTTCCATACCAGCTGTCGTGTTTGATTGTCTAATTCCTCTTTCTCTTTCAAGGACATTCTTCGAATAGCGTGAACTACCGGCCTTGCATTCGGGATCAAAGCAATTTTGAAATCTATTTCTCTCTGCGGAGGTAAGCGAACAACTTCTTCGAACACATCCGCATAATTCTTGACGACAGGGATATCTTTCACTAGTTCGAGAATATTCTCTGTGGTTTCAGGGACATTTTCTATTTGGGCTGGAGAAACATTTAGAGCTGCCCAGAAGTCTTTTCTATTAGCTTTCTGTCCTTCACAGGGAATGGTTATATAATTTCCTGATTTAATCTTAGCCCTAACGACTCTTTCGGTGCATCTAACCTCTGCTTCATATTTGGTTAGCCAATCCAATCCCAGAATAAGATCGAATTCATTAAAATTCATGACGACTGCGATGGTAGGAAACCGATAACGAGAGAAAGAAACTGGGACTCCACAAACCCAGCTGAGATCAATGGAACCCCCAACCGGATTCTGGAAAGTCATTGGTTCCTTCAGCTTTCTCAAATTCAAATCCAGTTTCTTAGCTGCATCCTTTGCAATGAAGCTTCGTGACGCGCCTGTGTCAAACAGTACTTTAACTGGAATATCTTTGACAGTTAGTGTGCCTTCTAAAACATCTGGCCTTTCCTGAATATCTGAGGGCTCAGAAGTTTCTGCCACTTCATTTACCTGAGCCTCTTTGGTCTTTTTCAATAGCCAGCAATCTTGCTTTACATGACCAGCTTGTTGGCAGAGATTGCATTCTCTACTTTCCTGAAGCTTTCCGCCCGATTTAAATCCATCATTCTTTCATTTCTTCGAGGATTTACAATTTCCTTGCAAATGCCCTTTCTTATGGCAGTTATTGCATATGGTGGTCATTGCTGGTTCTTTTTCGGATCTGGCCCTTTTTCGATTGACTTTGGGCTCCCTACTGACTTCAGACATCGTACTGGCCTCAGGACGATCAGTTTCAGGCTCAATTTTATTACTAGAGCTGACTTCCTCTTCGTCGCGCAACATGCCTTTCTTATGGAGATCTTCATACTGATAAGCCATATAAATCATTTCTGAAAAAGGAAGCTTCACATGCCCCATTACTTTATTCTGATATTTCCTTTGAAGCCCGTAAATAAATCTCAAATTCTTTCTCCTCGTATTCTGAATTAGATGGGGTGCAAAGTGAGAAAGTTCGTTGAATTTCTTATGATATTCTGGGATGGTCATATCACCTTGTATCAAATAAGAAAATTCATCACATAGTCGCTCGGTCGCTTCGGGAGGAGTAAATCTTTCTAGGAAAATCACTTTGAGTCTATCCCAGGGGATATCACCTTCTGGATCATCCTTAATAACTGAATCCCACCAGAACAAAGCTTCTTCTTTGAGTGCCCAGGAGGCCAGTAATCTTTTCTGGTCATCCCTAAGCTTTAATGCTTCGAAGATTTTCTCACCCGAACAAATCCAAGCTTGTGTTCTCATAATAGATTCTTCATCTGAGAACGGCTTTCCACCCAGATTTCTATACTTCATGAATAGAGCTTCTATATCCGGGTCAGTATTACTTCTTCTGTTTTTGGCACTCATTTTCTAGTTCTTCTGCAAATAGCAGACCAAGTGTTAGGTCAACAGAAAAGAAAATTTTCAAACATAGAAACATATACTTCAAGTGTAAATGTGTCTATTGAGGTGTAATTTCATTCTGCTTTACTCATACTAGGATATTGCTGATCCTATTTGTATAGAGTTACCCGTCCTAGAACACTACTGGTTCTATTTCTGACAAGTTCGTTCAAATGTTATATTCCAGAAATAAGCTTAACCAAAGCTCTGATACCACGTTGAGACGACCCGAAATCCCTTACAGACAGAGACAAGGGTTATCTTGGAAATATAACACAGAAACTGATAATAGCAGAACAAAATTAAATAAATACACCAGATAATGAACAATATAATATACTGGATAAAAGTAATCATCAGAGTTACACAGTATACAGGATCTTACATAGTACAAATACAGTTCAGCTATACATAAATGTCTACAGTGGAAAACAAACCAAATATGTACAATCGGAGCTGAAACAGCATAAAAAGAGATAAATGATAGAATCCATCTTCAGCTCCAGCTATCCAGAAAGAACCAGCTAAACCTGAATACAAGGCTGCCCGTGTAGAAAAAGGGGCACCCGAGTTTGAAAGTGAAACAAACTACGAGTCAGTCATGGGACTGGTATGAGAAATCTACTCAACCCATATATAATTGGCTAATCACAGGACCACGCCACTTTCGTGGAACGGGTTTACTCCATTGGATTGCCAGTGCTTTAAAACAAATCTTTCTTTTAAACATCGCTATGCTTTTTTATAAAAATGAAGCCATTATAAGACTCAGTTCCCATCACACAATGCAACGCAAACCGGAGGATAGAGTTTTACCTTATAATGGCCAAAATATGATTGATACGAATAAAACAAAAGCATTTGATATTATGACTAGTGTTTATATGTTTCAAAACAATTTCAATCATAACTATCAATCATAGACGGCATGGGTACCATATATCATGTCGCCATATATATATACAATCAAAACCGCACGATGTCGTATTTGGGAATTGGATTTCCGTCATGAACCAAGGCAAAAGATAGTCCTTACCGAATTCGTGACAATCTAGCCCATGTCTCAGGAACAGCCGCAACTGCCCCTTAGATCGTCAGGGTCGGTCCACCGATGTGGATTATTATATCTGAACAATACGTTTCCCCACCCTTTGGGGCGTAAACGAGCCAACGAATGACTCCATCGGATCCGGATCGTCTGATTAAACCGAGGCGCCTCGCAACAACAACAACCACATAGGTGAAAAGTATATAAATGTCAGGGCTGGTAGGTCACTGACACCACCCTAGCTAGAAAGAAACGCATGCCCTCCCTGAGATCCTTCTCCCGTTTCTGGTTCATACCAGGGTGTAAGGCTCGCGAATTCACGTTATACACAAAGCTACGCCACACAGGCTGTGCTTTGATCATCTCCACATGGCTTTGCTTTTCAACAGAAGCCCTGATCACTACATCTTAGCATGCCACATAGGCAATTCATGCCATGCAACTGATGTCCATCGATATACAACCTCTGAGCTCGTGCGTCTCAGAGAAGGGCGTTAAGCAAAAGAATAAATTCTCCGCCGCCAAATAGATGTATATTTAATAGAGATCAATCAACACAGAATAAAATCCAATGTCAGACACACCGTCCATTTTCAAGTCCGTTCTGGGTCTGAACGAAACCGGAGGCACTAAATACCTCGCAAACCCATCGATCACCACATACGTCTGGACGATCACCACTCATTATCCATATTTCGGGATGCCTCCTAATCAGGACCTCGGTTACCATCCAAACGAGGTGAAGATCTCCGGTCTTCGACCACCGTCTTCATCTTCGACTTTCAATCGTCGGTCGATTATTTGAAATGATAATTAACTCGGCCTTTTCAAATAATTCTCATATATTTAGAATTTCAAATCAATTTATTTCAATGGTTAAATCATTCGAAAACACCAATTTTGTTCTTTAATGTAATTTTCACACCAAACACATTCAACCATCAAATACAACATAAATCGAGCAGATTCAGTTTATTTCCATTCCATATTGTTTATGATATTTTATAATGATTTATCGCTAGTTTTATTTATTTTAAAATAGCCAATTTATTCAAAACGACGCTTCGGGCCATAACGCGGCCGTGGCGCTGTTTTTCTTTAGATTTGATTTACACATATCTGAAAATCTAACCGTTGGATCTTCACAAAATTTACATCATTAGAAAGGTCTTTTCAAAACGAATCCAACGGTTTCAGTTTCGGGAAAATCCAACGGTCGGATCTCCCGGTACAATCGTTTGAATTTTCGACTTCAAAATACGAACTACAGCGTCGTTATTCGATTAAATATAATTATATATATATATATATATATATAATCGTTCCTTGCGCTATTTTTCTTTAGATTTGATTTAAACATTCCAGACAATCCAACCGTTGGATTTTTACAAGGTTGGTGCCGTTGGGAAGATATTTCCAAGGCGAACCCGACGGTTGAGGTTTCGGGAAAATCCAATGGTCGGATTTCCCGCACTAGTTGTTTGAAATCACGGTTTCAAAATACGAACTGCACGGCCTCGTTTCGATTTAATTTTATTTATATTTATATATTTATATAAATATAGTTCATTCAATGATTTCAATATCGTTTTCACTTCAAATATTTTACTAACGCCTTAAAATTTTGGAAAATTTCGCCATAACCTCCCTTGCACCGGGAGCATCGGGAAATCTCAAATAGCTTCCCCGGTCCTTCTAATCTCAAAAAGAAAAAGAAAAAGCCAAGCGGTTAGCCAACAGGCTCATAAAATCATCACCCAAACAAAACAGTAATGTGTACCTATTTGTCGGGCACAAAATTTTATTCCTCTTCTCTAGCCCCTTTTGCTATAACCTGTTCAATGAATATGCATGTACATATATATAGTTCTTATCATTTATCATTTTCTATTCAACTTCATATTTGATTTCAATTTGGTTTAAAAACACCATTCATTCTAATGTTACATACATAGGTACAAATCATATCATTAGCTAATTAATGAATATTTCAACTCATATATATTTATTTGAACAAGTGGCTATTTTTAACTCTTCACATTTCAACGATTCATGCATATAATAAAAATGTGATTTTTATTGTAAAACAACTCATTTCAAAACACTATTATTTTATATATTTCATATTGGTGATAAAAATAGGATTTTTCTTATAAAACAATTTCTTTCAAAACGAGATTATTTTACACAGTTCATATAGTCGATAAAAGGTGATTTTTATTATCAAACAATTTATTTCAAAATATGAATACCATTCAACACATGAATTTCAAATCAACGAATGAATATCGATTGAACACATGAAGGTTTTCTATAGTTTCTATATATAGATAAAAATGTGATTTTTATATTTAAAACGCGAATACCATTCAACACATGAATTTCTAATCAACGAATGAATATCGATTCAACACATGAAGGTTTTCTATTCAATGAATAAATATAGTTTTAGCAAATGGAAATAACTCAAACACATGAATATTATTCAAAATTTCGGCAGCATAACGGCAGGGTAGTTAAAACCGGGACCGTCCCTAGTACGGCTCCTCGCTCTACCTTAAAACCTCGCGGTTTTTGACAATGGGGATCATGCATCTAGTTCGCACGCAGGCGGCATGTATATATTTATTTCATTTCCACAAACTAATCCTATGTGGTTTCAACCAAATATTTCTCAGTATTTTTCAACCACAATCAATCAATATCAACCACAAACAATCCCAAACAACCATTCGCTATCAATCAATTTTCACAACAATTTCAACCAATAAATATCGTCCATGGTTCGTGGACGAGGGGCGTATATATATATATATATATATATATTTATATATAGCAATTCACTTTTAATTCAACACATATATAATTTTTACAACGCATATATAACTTATACATCGAACATACAACTTATACAACGCTTATACATGAGGTGTACAACGTTTATATAACTCATACATTGACTATATAATTTATACATCGTCGTTTTCCACATTGTTTTTAATCAGAAATCTCACATTGGGTTCCACTCCACCAAAAATAGCAGAAGGCTCAGAAAAATATGCGGTCTCTTCTAAAATGTAGAAGACGTCCACACGGTCATGATGTTTCCTGTTTCATCGAATTTCGTTAACAAATGAAAAAGATATGATTTTTCAAATTTTGCAACACTTTAAAACTGTCGAAATCAGTTTAAAATAAAAACATTCGTATACCTGTTTTTTTCTTCGAATCTAGGTTTTCGATTTTTGTCGAATCCGCGAAGTTGTAGCTCGATCAGAGGGTGCGACGTGGAAGAGGGGGGAGTGGCGCTTCTGGCGATGGTCTGTGCTTCGGGTCCGATCGCCTCTGGAGATCTCGGCGTCGACTGGAAGTCGATGACTTCGGAGGCGTCGTTCTCGACGATTGGGCCACGAGGCGGAGCGAGGCTGAGGTTGATTTGAAGAGGGGCGAAGGAGCTTTCGAGGGAAGGTGGTGGCGCTGCCTGGTTTCGCCTGTGGCGGCCGAAAAACGAGGGGGAAGGGGGGAGCTACAGGCGCCGTTCAATCGTTTGAGCGACGGGTTTTTTTTTGATTTTTTGATTTTTTTAAATTAATGAAATAAAAAATCCTATTGGCCGATGTTATAATAAATTCAAAAATTGGGGTTTTCTTGGACGAACTCGAAATCAAACCCAACGACTGTCTTCCCTAGCATTTTACCCCTATTCCGAACACAATGGGATATGTTTCGCAGGCCCATTCGACTGTTTCAGTCAGTTTCCATTCAAATCAAAATATAAAACATTCAATATTTAATTTGAACGTACATTTCAATTTTCCAGGGCCACAAACTGATTCGACAAATTCCAGAAAAATAAATCTAGCTATGTTTTGACGATACGGTCCCAACAAAACTAGTTTCATCGAATTCTGAGACCGTTTGCAAAAAGGCCCATTTTTGGTCGATCCAATTTAACTGTAATTGACCATAACACATTTTCTTTTGCCACGCTCACATATTAGCTTCAAAAATTATGAAATTTGAAACCTAGCAATAACTTCTCATCCCGGATCCAACAAAACTGGTTTCGTCGAATTCCGAGGTCGTATGCAAAATGGCCATTTTCACGGGCTATATAAATTCCTTAGCGACCATTCTGAAAATTCATTCGGCCGTAACTTTTGCTTTCCGCCATGAAAATTCAATTTTTCAGATTCGTTAGAAAGGTATTCACTAACAGATTTAAATATTTTTGGTTTCACTAAAATCCGGATTGTTTTGCACCCGGTATAGTCCGACAAAGTTTGAATTCGATTTTTGAAACTGCAGCGCCTTTTCAGGCCTTGTTTATAATTATAATTAATTATATTCGTTTTCAATTGTCGATTCAACTAACTTTTCATTGCCATTAGCTAAAATATTTATTTTAAATATTTAAAATCCATTATTTTAGCCAATTTAAAAATTTTAAATTGGTTCAGATTTTCTGGGTCGTTACAATAAATCCCCATTGAGCATAAGCAAAGCTATAAAGATGAGAGAGTCCAAAGCGATACATCTACTCTTTTCAAGCAACTGAAAGAAATCGGCACTAAGCTGTAGTGTTCCCTCCTTGCAAACCTGTGGGGGGTGGGGAGGAAAGAAAAGAGGTGGAAACAAAATGGGTCAGACATAAAGTCTGGTAAGTCCAATAATTTTAACAAATAATAGGTAAGGTAAATGATCAAGACATAATAAGCATCATGATATGGCTGTAACATAGATAAGGTAGATGAAAAGGATTGTGACGGTCCGCCCCGCACCAGTCTGCATTTCCTCCGAAAGTGCGCTGTACACATGCCCAACTAGCACGGGACGGTCGTCAGGAGAAAGGAAAGAAGAGAATAAACTAATCAAGGAACCTGTAGAATGTCTCACAGCGCATGGGATAAAATATAATAATAACATACTTGACATAAAACAGGCGAGACAGTGCATAAGCTGATAACTAAAATCAACATCAATCATCAGAGCAGCGGAAATCCATATACAGCTTATTACAACTTTTCAAAATCTACTGTCTCTAAGCAAAAGAAAGCTAAAGTAGAAGATACACCAACAATGCCCAAGCAGTGATCTTCAACAACACAGGGAGAATACTATATATGTTACGTGGAAGCCTCCTGCTCGTCTCCGGATCATCTACCCGTGCATCACCAGCTAACCTGTCTCTAGTCTGCTCGTGTGAGCACCCAGAGTAATAAGAAGAGACATAAAACTCTGGGTCAGACATAAAGCCTGGTGTGAGCGATAAGCATCTAAACAAAGTAATAACAGGTATACTAAACCATACCTGAACCTGGACCTGCAACCAAAGAGTTAGTACCACATACCGTACAGTACTCTAAGGTGCCATAATAAATAGTGTAAAGAATACGGGGGTGGGGTGTGCATGTCATAATGATAGCAAGCAAATCATCCATAGCAAACATCCTCACATCTCTCACTCAGTGCGTAAAGCGTACGACATCTACCACTTTGGAACACTAGACAAACTGAGGTAACGACGAATCCCGACTTGTAGAAACCCCGCTGTGACCAAGCCAAACACTTGGAGTCATGACCAAACATTTCAATGACCCACTTCATTGGTCGTAGCCCTCGGTTCTACCGATGCCATAATGGCCCTGAATCCGCCTTCGCACCTCCTACCATAGTGGTCCAAAGCTGTAGACGTCGATAGCTCCTTAACACGCGTCCCGCAGCAGAGCCCAACCATGAAGCGAACTCGTTGATTCCCTTCTGAATCTTGAGCTCTAACTTCTCATTTGGACTTCCTTTGCATCTCGGGTTTGGTCGAATTGGAGTGGGTCTTCAGAAGAGTTGTCGCGCATTAACAGTCCTAGAGTTCTGTTCGGTTCGGTAGTCATCATCATCATCGGGTCGGGTCGGTAGTCCACTTCGGGTCGGGTCGGTTCAGTGATTCTCCCCCTTCAGATATCGGTTCGGTTCGGGTGCCTCTGCTTGAGTTCATCCGATCTTTGTTTGCCCGCTCCGATCCGCCCTGTTCTCTTCCTCCGATCTGGTCTGCTCCCTTACTCCGATCCAATTTGCTCCACCACTCCGATCCGATCTTCTGTCCAACTCCAACTCTAAGCAATGGCCTTCCTTCCTGCCAAACTTCTTCCAGTGGCGAGTCCCCATCCAGTTCGGATTCCCTTGGTCAGTTCCCTAGTCCGATCCGACCCCTTTTCTCCGATCCGAACCGGTTCGGAACCTGCACACTTCTGCAACTTTCCAGCGAGCTTTCTACGCCATTCGATGACGTTTTCGAGCAATTTAACTATTCTAATCAATCATGAAACATACCATAGAGTCATAGCAACATGTAATAGCAACCACAAACAGCAAACAACAATTTAAATGAATCAAAATGAATCACAAGTGGCTAAAACCTCACATTTGCCTATAATCCCTCTTAATCATGTTTAAGCATACGATTAGCAAAACACATCGAAATTAACCCAAATTTCTAACAGAGCCTTAAAACATTATTTTAGAATTTTAAGAATTTTTCCAGAATTTATTTACGTATAAATTCGCTAATCTTCACTAATTATCCCTAATCACCGTAATTAGTGCAAAAACTATGCAAATCACTCACCTTGGCCACAAACAAAATTCTCAGAACTGAAACTCCTCTGATTTGGGCGAGTACTGATGTCCAATAGCAGCTCTAACCTTGCTTTGGTGGTCTTCTCCTTAATTTGATGCCTCTAAGCCTTAATCCTTGATTAGTGAGTGATTTTTGGGTGTTTTAGAGAGATTTAGAGAGTGGAGGCCATGGCTAGGTCAAGAGAAATGAAAGTGGCGGCTAGAAAATGTCTAAAGAAATGTTTTCTAACCCTAATCAGCACCTATTTACCCCTAAACCCGAAATTCCCCTTGGGCCTAGCTGCTAATCACCCGTTTAAGCCCAATTAAGCTGTTTTTAACTATCTGAAACTTGTTTCAGCCATATCTCCCAAACGGTGAGTCCGTTTGGCTAATGTGACCACTCTACGGAAAGAGAAACCATCATCCGAAGCCAATGGAAGTGGTTTCAGGTCAAAATTCCTTTCCAGTCAAAAGTTATGGCCAAAACAGTGATAACTAGGGGTAAAATGGTCATTTAAAAATCGGGAAAAATCATGAACATGGGAGATGACCCCAATAGTCGTCTCCCAAAGTTACATGACCATACGACTTCGTATGTGACAGAAATAAATATTCTACGATCCTATGATGCGTAGACTACGGGTCGTTACACTCTCCCCCCCTTAAGAAATTTCGCCCCCGAAATTCCTTAACCCAAAACATACAAGGGATCCCGCATGCCTACCAACCATATAGAACAATCAATCATGTAAAACAAGCGAACAAGCCTATCCTAGCATGCGGAAAACTAAATCGAAGTCAAAATTTTACCAGGCAAAGAGTTCCGGATAAGTCTTCCTAATGTTCTCCTCTGTCTCCCAAGTACAATCATTCTCGTCCTCGCCCCACTGAACCTTGACTAGCTTCACCGCCTTCCTTCGAAGTTGCTTCATGTCGTGCTCGACAATACGGGCCGGCTTGCGGTTCCCAACCGCCTCGGGTTCTACTTCGAAGTCCTCTAACTGATCAGGTGAAATAGTTATATCTGAGTCGTGAACGAACTTCCTTAGTTGGGAAACATGAAATACGTTGTGAACTCCTGCCATCTTCTCTGGTAAGTCAATTCTATATGCTAAATTCCCGACTAGTTCAAGAACAGGGAATGGGCCAACAAACCTTGGTGCCAACTTGCCTCTCCTGCCAAATCGTATTACGCTCTTCAACGGAGAAATCTTGACAAACACCAAGTCGCCAACGGAGAATTTTAAGTCTCTTCTTCTCTTATCAGCATAACTCTTCTGTCTATCTTGGGCAGCCTTCATTCGTTGTTGAATGATCTTGATCTTATCTGAAGTTTCCCTCACCACATCTGGTCCAAGCATAAACTTCTCGCCAGTCTCTATCCAACATGATGGTGAGTTGCATGGTCTTCCGTACAGAGCTTCAAACGGAGCCATACCGATACTGGATTGGTAGCTATTATTATATGCAAACTCTACTAGATGCAAATGGTCATCCCATGATCCACCAAAATCCAATATACATGCTCTCAAGAGATCTTCCAAAATACGGTTCACCCTTTCCGTCTGACCGTCGGTCTGAGGATGATATGCGGTACTGAGATGTAACTCTGACCCTAGAGCCTCTTGTAAGCTCTTCCAAAACCCACTAGTGAACAACGGGTCTCGGTCACTCACAATGCTTTTAGGTACTCCATGAAATCTCACTATCCACTTCATATACAATTCTGCTAACTTAGCTGCCGTTCTAGTCGATTTGACTGGTATAAACCTTGCACTTTTAGTCAGTCGATCTACAATTACCCAAATGCTGTCATATCCCGATCTAGTCCTTGGTAAACCATCGATGAAATCCATCGAGACTTGCTCCCATTTCCATTCGGGAATTTCTAATGGCTGTAACAACCCACTAGGCTTCTTTTGCTCGGCTTTAACTAGCTGGCAATTCATGCATTTCGATATAAACTTCCCAACGTCTCTTTTCATCCCTTCCCAGTAGTAAGTCTGCTTCATATCTCGATACATCTTGTTACCACCGGGGTGTATGGTCAACTTTGAGTGATGACATTCTCTAAGCACTTCATCCCTCAATCCATTGACATTGGGTACAATAAGCTTTCCATTCTTTCTAAGCCATCCTTCTCGATCAAGCCCATACTTGTTCATCTCCTCATCGATATCCATCTTTAACTTGGAGATGATTTCCAATAGGTTAGGATCGTCCCTCTGACTAGAGCCGATCCGCTCAATCAAAGTGGGTCTGATCGTCAAACTTGCTAACATTTCTGGATCCAATTCGCACTTTGGTCTGAAATCAAACCCCGCGATAAACTCCAGTTGCTTCCACTCAAGGAACATAGCCCCTAAGCTGGCATGTCTTCTACTCAATGCATCAGCCACCGCATTGCCCTTTCCTGGTGTGTATGCGATGTCAAAATCATAGGAAGCCAAGAACTCTAACCATCTCTGCTGACGGAGATTTAAATCCTTCTGGGAGAATAGATACTTCAACGACTTATGATCTGTAAATAGCTCAAATCTTTCTCCCAAGAGATAGTGTCTCCACATCTTTAACGCGAACACGATCGCTGCCAATTCTAAATCATGGGTAGGGTATCTTCTCTCGTGCGGTTTCAACTGCCGACTTGCGTAAGCTACAACCCTACCGCCTTGCATCAATACAGCACCCAGTCCGGTACCACAGGCATCCGTGTATACCGTCATCTCTTCATCCCCCTTAGGGATGACTAACACTGGTGCGCTTGTCAACTTGTCCTTTAGACTCTTGAATGCATTCTCGCACCTTTCATCCCAGACAAAAGCTTGATTCTTCTTGGTCAACTGGGTCAATGGTGCTGCTATCTTGGAGAAACCTTGGATAAATTTACGATAATATCCCGCTAACCCCAAGAAACTCCTTACATCTGTTGCATCCTTGGGCGTAGGCCAATCCTGTACCGTAGCCACCTTTGCCGGGTCCACGGCAATACCATTTTCTGATACAACATGGCCCAAGAACCTCACTTCCCTCTTCCAGAAGTGGCACTTAGAAAACTTTGCTTTCAATTGGTGTTTTCTCAACACTTCCATCACTATTCTTAAATGTCCCTTGTGTTCTTCCTCTGTCCTCGAGTAGACCAAAATATCATCAACGAACACAAGGACAAACTTATTCAACTGATCTCTGAATACCCTATTCATAAGATCCACAAAATATGCTGGGGCATTGGTCAGCCCAAATGGCATGACCAACCACTCATAAAACCCAGACGGCGTCCGAAATGCCGTTCTAGCTATACTCTCAGCTTCCACTCTAAGCTGATGAAAACCTGTCGCGAGATCCAACTGAGAAAATACTCTCGCGCCACTCAACTGATCGAACAAATCATCTATCCGCGGTAGAGGATACTTGTTCTTCCTCGTCACTTTATTCAACTCGCGGTAGTCTACACACAAACGAAGGGAACCATCCGCCTTGGTAGCAAACACAACTGGTGCTCCCCATTCAGAAACACTCCTTCTGATAAATCCCTTCTTCAAAAGATCGCTGACTTGCACCTCGAGCTCTCGCTGCTCTCTTGGTGCCATACGACGAAGTGGCATCACTATAGGCCTGGCATCTTTTACCAAATCAATGCGGAACTCAATCTCTCGGTGTGGTGGAAGTCCGGTCACTTCTTCGAAAACATCCGGATACTGGCCAACCACGGGCAAACCTGACAACTCACTATGCGGAATGTCGAGGGAGTTTAGAAAATTAGCCAATACCCCCTTACTGGGTAGACCACCAAACACTATCCTCCGCCCATCATCCGCCCTAGCTGTCACCAACAAGCCCTCACAGTCTACCACCACCCCATATCTTTGGAGCCAATCTACTCCCAAAATAATGCCAAACCCAGTAAAGCCCAAAACAAAGCAATCACAAACAAACATGCATCCATGACTCGATAAGACCACATTGCGACAAATCATGCTAAGGCTAGTCGAACCACCAATCGGGTTCGTCACTACTAAAGGTCTATCGACAATCTCGGGCTCCAATCCCAACCTATCTACCAGGTCACTAGATATGAAAGAACTGGAAGCTCCGGTATCAAACAAAACTCTAACAGGAACATCATAAACAGAAAGCATACCTTGAATGACGACATTCTTTCCCTTCTCCGCCGCAGTTGGGGCATTCGACGAAGAAGGAATAGCATTAAGGGCATATGCTTTCACCATTTGCTTTTCCTTAGGGGGTTGTGGACACTTGTCCTTGTGATGTCCCATTTGGCCACAGTTGAAGCACTTCTTATCCGCTGGCTTGGCCCGACAATTGCTAGCATAATGGCCCTTCTTACCACAGCTGAAGCACTCAACATCTTGTTTATTCTTTTTCTTCTGGCCATCCTTAGCTTGGTTCTGCTTTCTCTTATTCTGAGAACCACCTTTGCCTCCACCACTTGCTTGTGGTTTTGGCTCTTCTGCAGATGCAACCTCAGTCTTCGGCTTAGGGTAGAGACTCTCTGATCTTAATGCTTTCCCCACAATCGACTCAAACGTCTCATCGATGTGGTTAATAAGCCTTTCCCCTAAGTACTGATCTAACCCAGTTATGAATTTCTCATTCTTCTTCTCGGCAGTATCAATAAGAGATAACCCATACTTTGACAAAGTGTCGAATTCAGCAATGTACTCCGAGACAGCTCTGCCATTCTGCTTGAGCTCCAAGAATTTCTTAAACAACACTGACTTCTGAGCAGTTGGAATGAACTTCTCACTAAACCGAGCCTTAAACTGCTCCCAAGTAATCTGGTCTTCGGGAGTAGCTGCCTTTATAGCATTCCACCAATTCATTGCCCGCCCTTGCAGCTGACGGGACGCTAGCTTCCTCTTCATTGCATCCTCGATACCCAAATCCTCGAAGATACGTTCGCAACTATCCACCCAATCTTGAACATCCGTAGCCGACTCCGTTCCGTGGAACGGCTTCCCACCAAGACTAGTATAATCCTTATTCAGCTTGGCGAAGTCGACTCTTGGCACCTGCACTATTGGACCACCACCATTTCCACCATTGGGAGCTGCCCTCTGTACATCTCTAAGCATCTCTCTCATGAGGTCAGTAAACATCGTCCTCATGTCAGCAGCATTCCCATTATTGGCTCCCCTACCAGCACCTCTAGTATCTCGGCTCATCGTCAATCTGGAAAAGGAAACGATTAACGATTCCATAGTGGTGCTAGTGCAGTACGACTTCATCCTTATACTACTAATAGTATATATATATAGCTTTTAAAAACCAAAGTAATCACAAATACGCTCTCTCGTATACGTATAATATCTCTCCCTGATAACTTCCCTAGGTTAACTACGCAACCTAGAGCTCTGATACCAAGTGTGACGGTCCGCCCCGCACCAGTCTGCATTTCCTCCGAAAGTGCGCTGTACACATGCCAAACTAGCACGGGACGGTCGTCAGGAGAAAGGAAAGAAGAGAATAAACTAATCAAGGAACCTGTAGAATGTCTCACAGCGCATGGGATAAAATATAATAATAACATACTTGACATAAAACAGGCGAGACAGTGCATAAGCTGATAACTAAAATCAACATCAATCATCAGAGCAGCGGAAATCCATATACAGCTTATTACAACTTTTCAAAATCTACTGTCTCTAAGCAAAAGAAAGCTAAAGTAGAAGATACACCAACAATGCCCAAGCAGTGATCTTCAACAACACAGGGAGAATACTATATATGTTACGTGGAAGCCTCCTGCTCGTCTCCGGATCATCTACCCGTGCATCACCAGCTAACCTGTCTCTAGTCTGCTCGTGTGAGCACCCAGAGTAATAAGAAGAGACATAAAACTCTGGGTCAGACATAAAGCCTGGTGTGAGCGATAAGCATCTAAACAAAGTAATAACAGGTATACTAAACCATACCTGAACCTGGACCTGCAACCAAAGAGTTAGTACCACATACCGTACAGTACTCTAAGGTGCCATAATAAATAGTGTAAAGAATACGGGGGTGGGGTGTGCATGTCATAATGATAGCAAGCAAATCATCCATAGCAACCATCCTCACATCTCTCACTCAGTGCGTAAAGCGTACGACATCTACCACTTTGGAACACTAGACAAACTGAGGTAACGACGAATCCCGACTTGTAGAAACCCCGCTGTGACCAAGCCAAACACTTGGAGTCATGACCAAACATTTCAATGACCCACTTCATTGGTCGTAGCCCTCGGTTCTACCGATGCCATAATGGCCCTGAATCCGCCTTCGCACCTCCTACCATAGTGGTCCAAAGCTGTAGACGTCGATAGCTCCTTAACACGCGTCCCGCAGCAGAGCCCAACCATGAAGCGAACTCGTTGATTCCCTTCTGAATCTTGAGCTCTAACTTCTCATTTGGACTTCCTTTGCATCTCGGGTTTGGTCGAATTGGAGTGGGTCTTCAGAAGAGTTGTCGCGCATTAACAGTCCTAGAGTTCTGTTCGGTTCGGTAGTCATCATCATCATCGGGTCGGGTCGGTAGTCCACTTCGGGTCGGGTCGGTGCCTCCCTCCGGGTCGGGTCGGTTCAGTGATTCTCCCCCTTCAGATATCGGTTCGGTTCGGGTGCCTCTGCTTGAGTTCATCCGATCTTTGTTTGCCCGCTCCGATCCGCCCTGTTCTCTTCCTCCGATCCGGTCTGCTCCCTTACTCCGATCCAATTTGCTCCACCACTCCGATCCGATCTTCTGTCCAACTCCAACTCTAAGCAATGGCCTTCCTTCCTGCCAAACTTCTTCCAGTGGCGAGTCCCCATCCAGTTCGGATTCCCTTGGTCAGTTCCCTAGTCCGATCCGACCCCTTTTCTCCGATCCGAACCGGTTCGGAACCTGCACACTTCTGCAACTTTCCAGCGAGCTTTCTACGCCATTCGACGACGTTTTCGAGCAATTTAACTATTCTAATCAATCATGAAACATACCATAGAGTCATAGCAACATGTAATAGCAACCACAAACAGCAAACAACAATTTAAATGAATCAAAATGAATCACAAGTGGCTAAAACCTCACATTTGCCTATAATCCCTCTTAATCATGTTTAAGCATACGATTAGCAAAACACATCGAAATTAACCCAAATTTCTAACAGAGCCTTAAAACATTATTTTAGAATTTTAAGAATTTTTCCAGAATTTATTTACGTATAAATTCGCTAATCTTCACTAATTATCCCTAATCACCGTAATTAGTGCAAAAACTATGCAAATCACTCACCTTGGCCACAAACAAAATTCTCAGAACTGAAACTCCTCTGATTTGGGCGAGTACTGATGTCCAATAGCAGCTCTAACCTTGCTTTGGTGGTTTTCTCCTTAATTTGATGCCTCTAAGCCTTAATCCTTGATTAGTGAGTGATTTTTGGGTGTTTTAGAGAGATTTAGAGAGTGGAGGCCATGGCTAGGTCAAGAGAAATGAAAGTGGCGGCTAGAAAATGTCTAAAGAAATGTTTTCTAACCCTAATCAGCACCTATTTACCCCTAAACCCGAAATTCCCCTTGGGCCTAGCTGCTAATCACCCGTTTAAGCCCAATTAAGCTGTTTTTCACTATCTGAAACTTGTTTCAGCCATATCTCCCAAACGGTGAGTCCGTTTGGCTAATGTGACCACTCTACGGAAAGAGAAACCATCATCTGAAGCCAATGGAAGTGGTTTCAGGTCAAAATTCCTTTCCAGTCAAAAGTTATGGCCAAAACAGTGATAACTAGGGGTAAAATGGTCATTTAAAAATCGGGAAAAATCATGAACATGGGAGATGACCCCAATAGTCGTCTCCCAAAGTTACATGACCATACGACTTCGTATGTGACAGAAATAAATATTCTACGATCCTATGATGCGTAGACTACGGGTCGTTACAAGGATGGACAAGATGATTCCATTCCTATGTACTAAGACAATCCTACACCTTGGCTAAGCGAACAACCCTCCAAGTACTAACACCGAAGATCGAAGTCAACATCAGACTAGCACCCAAAGTACTATCCAACTCAACCAACATGTATTTCGTTACACCGCACTTTTGCTAAGTTACACCACATTACTTAATTACACCGCACATCTACTAGTCTCTATTTACTAAAGGTTGATCCCTTCCCACTAACTGTACCCACATGAAATACTTGGTAGTTACTTGTACCTAACTGCCATCGTAGGTGCCGGCTTGCTCCTACCACAGCTAAGGTACCCTTACTCTACCCATTCGATCGGCTCCCTAAACCTCGTAGGCACCCATGCTGGCCCCACAGTGGGGTGTATCACTCCCCAAAGTGGCAACCCCGATACCAACATAAAATGCACGACCATACCTACACGATGCAACAACGTCTTACCTACCATCCCGGGCCCATGCACGCACATGAATCCGTTGGACTCGCATTGCCACCTCTATTCCCGTTTTGACTTCTTACATTCAAGTCTAGTAAGCATGCCCCAACACCGACCTAGTACCAGGCCAAATTAGATACTCAAACGGGTTACTGGTTGAAACGGGTCCCCCATCCGACACAAGCCTCCCACCTATGCTTGGTCCCCACTAGGTTTTTCTCCCACTTAACCATTTTAATTTAAATGTCCATGTCTTACACATGCTATGGTTAAGTCCATACTTACATGTCTTATCTTATACCGGTTAAGTCCATATTTACGAGTGATAATTTACATGTCACCCCACTTAACCCTCTAACCATACCCATTTCTTATTATGGTTAGTATTCCTTAATTCATTCCTAATGACGAACGGTGCGTGACCTCCCACATTAGACCGAACGCTTTGTGGCCGCTGGATTTGCCGGGAGGTTCCGGGCAGTCTTACGCCACTAACCGGGTCTAACCTCGTGTCATTAACCGTTTTGCCTACAATTCATTCCTTTCACCTCTCACATTACACGTCCAATTGTGGCAGCTGGATTTGCCGGGCGGTTCCGGGCAGTCTTACGCCACAATTGCGCCTAACCTCGTGTCAAAGGTTTATTAATAATCGTATTTCACCCATACTCAATTTTCATGTCATGTATATCCAATTTAACATATAATCATGTTTATAATATTTTCTATTCCAAAGTGTCACTAATTACATATTAATTAGCCTCAATTACAAATTCATAATTATAGGCAATTTCATCAATTCCATGTAATTCATACCTAAATATGCCAATTTCGCATATTATCCAATTATCCAAAATATCCAATAATATCCAATTTTCCATATTTCACATATTCCTATCGGTCCCACGTATTTGCATTTGCGCGTATTTTTAACATAGGCTCGAAGGTAGCCTAGATCCAAAAATAAAAGGAATAGGGATAAGAAGAGAGAATCAAATCACGGAAAATTGGAATTAACACAACATCATGAAATAAAGGGGCATGTAAACTGGCATAGAGGCATACTGACAGATTCAACATGAATAAACTGATAAAGGTATGAACCTTACATAGAAACATAGGCATATGATCACATGAATCAAAAAGGTGAAGACTTGGATGAGATTTAAATTACATACATACATATGAATCCTCTTTACAACTTCATCATGTTACTTTTAATCCCATTATATTGTGAAAATCACCGTACTCACTGTTGGCTAGCTTTTTGACCAAGCCACATAGGTTCACGCACTAGAAGAAAATATAAGACTTCGCTCCTCCAGCTCACAAAAGGTCGGATCGCTCCAGTGGATCGCCTCATCGGATCGCCTCATCGGATCGCACTTTCAGATCGCGATTCGATCCCTCTTTTGTTATCACGATCCGATCCCCGATGCGCAGAGAAGCCCCTGACTTGTTCAACCACGAACTGGACTTCAGCGATCCGAAATGCAAGGATCTCGCGACACCTGTCCACAACCGTCATATTGACCAATTCTTCCTCATTGCTCTATCCGATCTGGTTTTCTCGGGATCTGCGCCACGTGTGACCGCGACCCGACTGACAGAATCAGCTATAAATAGCCCAGAGATTGGCAATTTTCAGAATTTTTTGGTAGTATTGAGTATTGATTCCACCATTACTGTCGCACCACTATTTCTTATCAGTATTACTTCGAGATTACTGAGAAAAATCATAATTGTAAGAGTGAGTTTGAGAGAAATCATTGATTGTACTAGCATTCAAAGTATAATCGATAACATATAAAGTGGACTTTGGCTCATTAACGTCGAACCACTATAAATCTTGTGTGTTCTCTGCTTTTTCTTCATTAATCACTTATAATTCTCTACGAATCAGAACAATTTGGGTGTTAGGTCCAAATTTTGATCTAACATTTTGGTGCTTTCATTGAGAGCTGATTTCTCAGCATATTGGATTGTTGTTCCGTTGTTTGGATGTTCAAGTCTGAAGAAAACAGTACCAAAACTTCACTGTTCAGATTTTTGAAGATACCAGCGGCATCTGATACCATGGCTGGAAAGAAGTCTAAGGAAACACAAGCTTCGCAAGTGAATGAAGTCGCGAATGAAGCAGTGGAAGAAAGTGTGCACGAGCAGGTTGAGGAGGACCTTGCGGATCGCAGAAATGTAGGGATGAACCGAACCGAACGAGGCGTCACGAACCGAGCTGATGAGGGCGCCACAAACTGAACTGCTGAAGGAGTCATCACACGATCCCATGACAGCGCTGCGATCCCTCTTCCTAATGCCACCACGACCCGACCCCAAGGTAGGCGCTGCGAGCCACCGACACCGATCCACAACTATCCGTAGTGATGACCAGACCACAACTCGACCTGGAAAGGAGGTTATGGCTCACTCTTCCTGTCCCGGTACCTCTATTCGACCCTGCTCAAGGTCTCTGCGCATAAGAGAAAATGTCGATGATCAATATGACCCCTCTGCTCCGGTCACTGAAGGAGACCCCTCTCGCTTTTCTGAAATGTGGGACATGCTGTTTGATGAATTAGCTGTTCAAAGGCAGGAGAGCTTTGTGTTGCGACAGAACTTGACTGCTATGGATAGAAGGCTCGATGATCTCACAAGGCAAAGAACACTCCCAGTTCGTCCGCTCACCCTGGAGTACTCTTCTTCATCATAAGTATCGCCAAGACCTCCGCGGCGACCGTATGAGAGGGCTGAAAACATAGAGTAGCTCCGATTTGGAACCCTGCCATCACAAGAAGAAGGGACACTTGGTGTAGGACCCTCAAACCACAGCTTGAATAATCGTGCTGCAACTCCTAGATCTCGAGTTGTGGACAATCCTGTTGAGAATAGACCACCTCAGCCCCTTTGCCATGCAAATACTCATGGTAACAGGGGGCAACGAAGCCCAATCCGACGTCCGGATTTCGTGGATATTCCTAGAAGGTAGATCAGAGAATTCCACCGAGCAAGAAGCGCTGATCCCGAGCTTCCGATGACCAGTGCAAATGTTGCGGCTATGGTTCATCAAATCCTGGCCGATAGCCGTGGACAAAGGAATGAAGATCGGGGGATTAACCGCAGTCACACGCCTTTTACTGATGACATAGATGTGACATTCCCGAGACGCTTCAATATGCCACAGATGAACCGTTACGCGGGTAGATCTGATCCAATCCAACATCTAATGAGATACTCTTGGTCAATCCCCGCTGCTGCAGCCTCTGACGCTGTAAAGTGCAAAGCATTCCCTATATTCCTGGAGGATGTGACGTTATTATGGTTTACTCACTTACCAGCAAGATCAATTTCCAGTTTCAGGGAATTGAGTGAAAAGTTCGTAGAACAGTTCCGCATTTACGCCCAAAGATCGAAAAGTGTGATTGACCTGTTCCTTGTCAAACAACGACCAGGTGAGAGTTTGAGGGGGTATCTGGATCGTTTAAACCTAGCCGCCAACGAAGTGAAGGATCCTCATGAGCCGACCGTTGTGGCAGCCCTAATTAATGGAGTAGATAAAGATACTGAATTTGGGAGATACCTGGCCGGCAAACCACCTCATACTAGATAATTGTTTTACGAGAAAACAAACGTACGCTTATGTCAGGAGGAGGTATATGCTAATCGAGAGATGAAAAAGGCAAATAAGGAGGAAATCCAAAGTAATGTCACCATCAAGCAAACCGGAGACAGCTCGGGAAAGGTTGAAGACAATGTCGGAAATCGAAATCAGGGCGGTGGCCGCCAATCAGGAAACAATGATAATAACACTAATGGCAATAATCGAAAGAGAAATCGAGGGAACGATTCCCAGAGAAGGACCCGTCCCAGGTCTTTCCAAAATTATGCGCCAATAAATGATACTTTGTAGAATATATCCATCGACTCGTACAACATTCTCCAACATAAAAGGCCTCCTCCAAGAGATTCGACGGAGAAAGAACGTGAGACAGGGAAGTTTTGTCTCTTCCATCAGACTCATGGCCACTCTACAAATGAGTGCCGTCATCTTAGAGACGTAGTTGAGAGGTTGCTCCGAGAAGGGAAGTTGGATGAGTACCGAGTGACTCCTAGAGACAGGGGGCAAGCTGTTCAGGCTCCAAACCAAAACCAGAACCAACCTGCTGTCAGGCCAACTGCCCAGCAAAAGGGAAAGGACCTTGTTATCAATAACATAATCGGAGGGCTTTATCTAGCCGGGCATGGTTCCAAGGCATTGGACCAACATGTCAACTCGGCTAAGCTTCATCTCGAGGCAGAAGATTGCAGCAACCCTGAAGACAATGCCCCAGTAAAACAACAAAAGATGATGTCGGACGACGTCATTTTCCACAACCGAGAGAGTATTGGAGTCCACGCTCTGACCGAAGATCCATTTGTAATCATAGTTCCTATTGGCCCAGTCATTGTCCATAAAGTTTTAGTGGATAACGGGAGTTCAGTCAACATTCTATTCAAAGACGTTCGATCAAATGAACCTTGAATTGAAAAATTTAAAGCCGTGTGAAGGGTGGATCTGTGGATTTAATGGGGCATCGACTACTCCCATCGGATATGTAGAACTGCCAGTAACACTTGGGGAAGGAGAACGACAGTGAGTGAGAATTATTCCCTTTGTAGTTTTGGATATTGAATCACCTTATAATGCCTTCTTGGGCCGACCTGCCCTAGCAAAGTTTAGAGCTTGTATAGCCCCCGGTGCTTGTTATTGAAGTTTCCTACAGAAGCTGGTGATGGCATAGTCAGAGGGGATCAGGTTGCTGCACGTGCATGTTACATTACAGAGCTAAAGCTACTTCGTAAAGGAAAAGATATTGAGATTGAAGACGCTTCTTCCCCCACGAGGGGGGAGACGTCATAGCAATTAAAGAGAATCACTATAGGTGAGTCGCCCAGAGAACTGTCTGAGGATATAGATCCTAGAGAGGACGAAGAGACTGGAGGCAGAAAGGCGGCTCCTAATGAAATGACTGTGGATGTACCAATCGATGATAGCGACCCAGAGAAGGTCCTGAAGATTGGATCCCAGTTGGATCCAGTTTGAGCTAAAGAACCGACGGATTTCCTGAAAGATAACTTGGATGTATTTGCTTGGACCCACGCGGATATGTGTGGGATATCTCCATCAATCATGAGCCATTCGTTGAACATTAACCCAAAGCACTCCCCTGTAAAACAAAAAAGGCGAATGCTAGGCCCAAAGTGGTCCGCAGCCTTAAAAGAAGAGGTTGGAAAGTTAATGAGTAACGGTTTGATCAGAGATTCAACCTACCCAGATTGGATTTCAAATCCAGTTTTGGTAAAGAAGGCCAATGGAAAGTGGCGTACGTGTATTGATTTTTCGGAATTGAATAAAGCTTGCCCAAAATATAGCTTTCCGTTACCCAGAATTGATCAGTTGGTAGATTCAACAGCAGGTTATGAGCTTCTCTCTTTCATGGATGCTTATTCAGGATATAACCAGATTCCTATGCATGTTCCAGATCAAGAGCACACTAGCTTCATTACTGATCTAGGATTATACTGCTACGTGGTAATGCCTTTTGGTTTGAAGAACGCAGGTGCTACATATCAACGGTTAGTGAACAGAATGTTCTACAACCAGATTGGGAAAACGATGGAGGTATACGTCGATGACATGCTAGTTAAGTCCAGACAATCCTCCAATCACACTACAGACTTGGCTTAGATGTTTGGTATCCTTCGGAAGTATAGGATGAAACTCAACCCGACGAAATGCTCATTTGTGGTTGCCTCCGGGAAATTCTTGGGATTCATTGTCAGCTCGCGCAGGATTGAAATTAATCCAGAACAGATTGCGGCCATCAGAGACATTCAGGAGCTTAGGCAAATCAAAGATGTGCAGAGCCTTGCGGGGAAAGTAGCGGCATTAAGCAGATTCATCTCTAGAGCGACAGAAAAATGCATCCCGTTCTTTGAATTGATAAAGCGAGGAAAACGCAATTTCAAGTGGACTCCTGATTGTGTTGAAGCATTCTAGAACTTGCTAAATCATCTGGAGTGACCTCCGATACTGTCTAAGTCGGTGGATCACGAGGATTTATTCGTATACTTAGCGGTGTCATCCCACGCGATCAGTTCAGCGTTAGTGAGAGAAGAAGACAAGATTCAAAGGCCAGTGCACTACGTGAGCAAAAAATTGGTGGCAACTGAACACATTTATTTGAGGATCGAAAAGCTGGCGTACAGTTTGTTGATTGCGTCTAGGAAACTTCGACATTATTTCCATGCTCATCCTATCACCGTGTACACAGATCATTCGCTTAAGCAAGTTCTACAGAGACCGGAAGCTTCTGGAAGGTTGCTCAAATGGAACATTGAAATGAGCCAATTTGATTTAAATTTTTAGCTACGACGGTCGATACGGGAGCAAGTGCTGGTAGATTTCATAGCAGAATTTACTGCCACAGAGGACGACACGGTAAACGAAGAGACTGACTCACCAAAGTTACTTCTCGATCCTAGTGCATGGAAGTTGTATGTTGATGGTGCTAGGAATGATAAACGATCTGGGGCCGGAGTGGTGTTTGAAACTCCTGAGAAAAGACTGATATCTTATGCTATCCGGTTGGAATTTCACGCCACAAACAACGACTCCGAAAATGAAGCCCTGATAGCCGGGTTGAGGATCGCGAAGGAATTAAAGATCGCGAAGCTGGACATATTTTGTGACTCCAAGTTGGTTGTAAATCAGGTTTCTGGAAAATTTCGAGCTAGGAGCCCGAGATTGATTTCGTATTTGGAGAAAGTAAAAGAGTTGCTGATAGGTTTTTATCACTACAGTATCTCTCATATTCCGCGGTCAGACAACCAACAGGCAGGTAAGTTAGCCAAGATGGCTAGTTCCGACGATCCTGAAGAGATCAGACTAGCCCCAGTTGAAGTGCTTCGGTTCCCTAGTATAGATCAGATGGTAATGTATTCGGTACCAGAAACTGAGCCAGAAAGGGAGTCATGGATGACCCCTCTAAAGAATTTCCTAATGGATGGAACACTTCCGACCAAGAAGAGCGAGAGGCGTAAGGTAATTCGTAAAGCTTCCCGATATGTTCTACAAGATGGAGTCCTGTATAGACAGGGATTTTCGATGCCTCTCCTTCGGTGTATAGCCCATGGCGACATCAAACTTGTGCTGCAGGAAGTGCATGAGGGTGAATGTGGCGATCACACTGGAGGATATGCTCTGGCAAAAAAGGTGTTGCGGTATGGTTATTTCTGGCCTACCATAAACAAAGATGCAACAAAGTACGCGCGACGTTGCGATGCTTGCCAAAGATTTTCGAGGATTCCCAGGGCAACTCTGGGTCAGTTAAAAACAATGACAAGTCCATGGCATTTCGCTATGTGGGGAATTGACATCATTGGAACCCTCCCTATAGCAAAAGGCGGAGCAAGGTTCGCCATTGTAGCCATAGACTATTTCACCAAGTGGGTTGAGTCTGAACCATTGACTGCAATTACAACCAAGCGAGTGATCAATTTCGTTGTTAAAAACATTATTTGCCGTTTCAGGATTCCGAAGATCATCATAACTGACAATGGAACCCAATTTGACAGCGGCGAATTCAGGAACTTCTACTAGAAATACCACATTGAGAAACGATACACCTATGTGGCGCATCCGCAGTCGAATGGACAGATCGAAGCAGCAAATAAAGTGATTAAGTCCATTATCAAAAGAAGATTGAAGCGGGATAGAGCTATGTGGGTCGATGAGTTACCCTTGGCATTATGGGCTTATAGGACGACATATAAATCGGCAATAGGCCATACCCCCTTCTCCCTTGCTTTTGGAGCGAAAGCGGTCATACCGGTTGAGCTAAAAGTACCATCTCACTGAGTTACTTATTACGATCCGATGACTAATAACGAGTTGCTTCTCGAATCCCTAGATTCAATAGAAGAGAAGAGGGATGAAGCAGATTTGCGTGCCTTGAGACACAAGCAATAGGTCGCTCGATACTGCAACAAAAAGGTTCGAGCCCGAACCTTTGAACCCGGAGACTTGGTTCTGAAACGTGTCTTTCCACCCCCGACTCATATGGGTGCGAAGTGGGAAGGACCGTACTCCATTCTACGAAAGCTTGATAATGGAACCTTCAAGCTAGCTACAGTGGATGGAGAGGAAATCCCCAGAGTGTGGAATGCCCAACATCTGCGGCCTTATCTGACATAAAGATGTCGGATTTATTCTTTTGTTTCATAGGACCATGTAAAAGGCACGACTTGCCTAGAATAGTCCTATTTTTTAAGCAAAATATTATAAAGTGGACGTAGGTTACGATTTGACCGAACCACTATAAAAATACCGTGTGTCGTTTACCTTTATTGCACTATTATTTATCCGCTTTTTTCCATCTTTATGGAATTTGCTGTGAATCATACATCAGTCACAGAAACATGTAATTCCAGGTGCCCTCCATCAGAATGGGGAGCAATCAACAGCCAGAACTATGAGGGTGCAATAAATTAAATCACATAATTGATAGCACTCTAACTCTCCAGAGCCGAGAGAGAGTATAGCGGACATGAAGGCGAGATCCACAAGTCACGACGGTGCACCATAATAGGAACCGCCTTGACGGAACTCTAACCTCGGCGACCGCTAGGAGAGTATAAAAGTGTCTCTGATTGAGTGCTGAGAAAGAGCTCCTACCCCGCTGAAGGATCGAGGGGCGATTGAACAACCGAGTTCGAACTCTAACCTTGGCGACCGACAGGAGAGTATAAAAGCGTCTCCGATTGAGCACTGAGAAAGAGCTCCTATCCCGCTGAAGGATCGGAGGGCGATTGAACAACCTAGTTCGAACTCTAACCTCATCGACCGCCAGGAGAGTATAAGAACATTTGCAATTAAGCCCTGACAAGGATGCTGGAGACACGGCGTCCCCAGAATTCCTGCCACGTTAGAGGATAGGTGAGCCGATCAAGATATAAATTCAAACTTTAACCTGCTGATTAATCGGGAAAGCATAGAGGAACCGAAGATTCGGAGCCTCAAGGACTGTAATTCTACTAAAAAACTCCAAGTCCCCCATAATCGAATTTAAGAGGCAACATGCATAGAAATTGTTAAATTCTTTTTGTTGCTTGAATGATTTATGATATAATTTTAGTTTGGTTGTAGCCAAGTAACTAGTGACTAAATATGAAGAGTTTATTGACTGTAGGTACACGGTGATGCAAAAGAAATAAACTTTCATTCATAAGATGCAAACCTACAAGATAAAGAGGAACCTAAACAAAAGTGAGGGCCATTCTCACATTTACATTTCATGGCCAGTGGAAAGCCTAAAAAAAATCCTAAGGACAAAATATGAACTGATATCTGCCTCCTACTTATGCTGGAGGGAGGAGACTATGTAGACTTCTTGCTCTTTTTCTGCTTCCCTGACGCCTCCTTGTCAACATCCGAACGAACACCTTTTTTCCTCTTCCTCTTATCAACAAGAGGCTCCGGTGAAGAACTAGAGGACTGAGAGGCTAGTTGTGAAGTTATCGATCGGGAGGAAAATCTTATGACCAACCCAGTTTTGGGGTCGATCTCAGAAATATGGGGCACATATACTGGATCCTGTCCCCCTTTCATAAGGAGCGACTGCTCCTCCCCTTCGGCCTGTTGTTCAGCTAAGATTTCCTCATCACCGCTTCTGCTCTCTTTGGTAATGGCGACTTCCTCTTCATCACCGTCGTGGCGTCCCTCCATGTCTCTCAAAGCCTCGATAGTTTCAACATCTGGGGGACATCAGCACCAACGCCTGGCAAGATGTCAATCTTCTCCGCCCCTGCCTTCTTTTCAGCATCCTTATCAATCGGCCTGCTACCTGTATCATGAGAAACAAATGTTATTTTGGGAGAGAATGTGGTTTGCTCAGTTGATTGTCCAACAAAGCGACGACAGGTGACAATTACTTTGGCAAGTTGCGGAGAAAATATAGAGATACCTTCCGCCGATCCTCCATCCAAACTGGTAGTGGAAACTCCAGCAACTGGAGGAGTCGGACCCAGAGGAATCAATGGATCATCAGGATTGTATTCCTCAATTTCAGAGTCCTTGGGCTCTGCAGCCGAGCTCGAGCCTTCTTCGATTATGTTTTTGCCCTTGGCCAGAGTTTTCTCCTTATCCATCTCTTCTTGGAGTAGACGTCTGCCTTTCTCTAAATCCTCAGGTTCGTTGTCCCTGAGAGTGGCCCGCATCAGTTCATTCTCATCAATTTCGTCGGCTCCTAATTGCCGTTTCTCGTCCTGGACGATTGCATCCCATATGTTTGCCAAAGTGACATGGTAGTCCAGGATCCAGGAGATGTTATGAGTCTTGATGACCTGGCAGAGAAAGTCAAATAGAATTTCTTCAAATTCTTCAATATCCTTTTCTCTCTCGAGGAGCTTTTCACTAGAAGAAGTAGCCATTTCAATGGCACTTTCAACATTACTTTCAGCTAGAATCGCGCGTTTCTCATCACGCACGAGTTGATCATTCAGAATAGCCCTTTCTTTTGCGGCCAGAGCTAAACTATCTTTCAAGCTTGCCTTTTCTTTCTCCCAAGCAGCTCTTTCAACCTCGAAATGATCTTGTGTTGTTCTCAATTCGATGTTGGCCATCCTAAGATCTTCCACCTCTTTCTTCAATGACGCGCGCTCCTTACTGTTAGAATCGAGCTCATTATGGAAACGCTGCTGGCCTCGTCCAACTCTGTCTTGTAATTTTTAGCATCTCGTTGAGCCTAGGCAAGCAAAGATTGTGCATCTTCCAAGTCCTTTTCCATTTTCACCCAGGCCCTTTCATTGTTATCAATCCTTACTTTGGACCTGTGCGCTTCCATCTCTAGCGTTCAAACGACGTCTGAAAGATTGACAGCATGTTTCTTCAACGCCTCATACTGCTTAGCTACATGGCGAACATGTCTGATGACTTCAGTATCCCAGTTCCCAGGGACTGGTTCCAGAGTTGGAACGAACATCATCCTTTCGAAGTAGATATCGGGGAACTGGTCTCGTAGTTTTTCCAGCTTAGCCTGAGTCTCAGGACCATGGATATAGTCTCGTGCCCCGGGGGTACTCAAACCTTGTTGGCTGGAAGGGACAATGTCAGTTTTATCCTTCGCATAATCCTTGTTCGGATCCTTGTTTTTATCCTTAGTCTCATGGTGCTTTCTGGATGATCTACTATGAGATGGCGCACTCTTCGGAGGAGTTAAGTCTTTGGGAAGTTTTTTCCCCCTATAGGTAGCACTAGATGACTGGGAGGCCTTCCAGAAGTTTGTTTTGACGGAGATTTGGGCGGTGAAGAGCGAGGCTTGTGAGAATCCTGGGACCAGTGGTTGTCTCCCCCTCGACTGCTGCTACGGGCACGCTCAGGATTTGGATGAAAACTATGTGTGCCTTCGCGAAGAGAGCGATAGGAATAAGATCATTTGCGAGACATCCTTCCTGCAAAAGAAACAAGTACATATTAAAATCTTGAATACTGCTGGTATAAAAGTGTGGGGTCAGATAGTGCATGTGATTTGTGCATCCCATATAATTCCCTCTAGTAGACCAGGGCCCGGAGTTAGGCTCTTCTGGGTAGTCTCTCGTTCTTCAACTGGAACAGTTGTATCCTCCGAAATAGGGAAAAATGGATCTCCTTCGAAGTCTTCCTGTGTATATACATCGTCGGGTATAGGAATCTTGCTCAATTCTCTAAATAACTGCTCCTCTGTTAAATCATCGGATTTGCTCTTCAAAAGGAGGGATAGTCGATTGTTGTGCACCGAGCCTTCTGTCTTTGGAAAGATGTGATCTGCGTAGAGAAAAGAAGCATGTTAGCGTTCCGATTTCTCAAATAAGTTATTCATTCAAAAGTTTAAAGTTTACTTGATTTAAGCCATCTTCCTAAACACCCAGCCTGTCTCTTTATATAGAACCAATCGACCTTGGGATCCCCTATGTTGCTATATCCGTTAGACAAAACCTTCCTATTTGCTACCGATTCGAAAAAAGAGAAATTTGAGGTTATCGAGGAGCGATGCTTGAAAAGATAAAAGAATTTTAAATCTTTAAACGTGAGCTCGGTATGCAGGATTTCTGCATATGCGACATATAGAGTGTATAAAGCTGCGTTTGCATTGGGATGAAGCTGCATTGGAGCAATACCCGATCATTTTAGGGTCTCAATGACGATTGGAGGAAACGGAGGAATAGCTCCTACACAGCACATGAGTCGGCTGACTGTCTTACACCCCTCCGGAGCCAAATGAGGTCTATCTTCGCTGCCGGGTGTCCTCACATCATCCCAGGGGATCCATGTCTCAAGCAAATTCTCTTAAGCTTTATGTCATCAAGTTTGGAAGCTGAAGAGTCTGTGAATTTATCTATTTCTATTGCACCAGGAATTTCGTCGGGAGCTCGGCCGTCTACCTCTGACTGTTCATCAAGCGAGGTACTCTTAGACGGATTCGATTCTGTTTCTACCTCATATTCGGATCCAGAATCCGCACCCTCCGGATTAGTTGAAGGAAGCACATCAGAATCATGGTGTGTGGATGTTTCTGGTTCGATATCTTTCTCTGGTTGTGTGGATGTCTTTGGTTCAGTGTCTTTCTCTGGCATCTCAGTCACTTGTTTATCATACATAGCTGTGTTGGCAAACAGAAATTAGAATACAGTTACCCCTTCCCCGTGTGTGGAAGTGCAAGTGTGTTCCTGTGCGTGCATTAAAGAAAAAAACATAAAAGTCAACAAGATCATCGAGATATTAGTCGTCATATTCAGTCAAATTATGTAGTCATTCAGTCCAGAAAGACCGACATCAAGGCTCTAACCTAACTGTCCAGATTCTTATCATAACAGTGCATTGTCTAAAGTTCGAAATATGTTCGGATCATGGATTGAAGACTCGGTTCACAAGAGGGGTATGGTCGGATCGCGTTACACGTAGTGGATCAAGGAATTCGGGTCGCACTCATTCGGATAGCGAGGCGAAGGGATCGCACTCGTTCGGATCGCTCTCATTGGGATCGCACGTGTCTCCGGATCGTGAAGCCGTCATGTGCTGATGGCACCATCTCGTGGAAAACATCATCGATTCGTGAAACCTGTTCGGACCGCGAGCGCCCACCGCGATCGATTCCCACCTATTCCTTTAATCAACTCCCACCAAGATCCGCTTCTTAGCCATTGCCACGATCTGCACCTTTACTAGTACCGCGATCCGACATCTCACCCTCCTCCTTCATCTTCTCCCTCTCATTCGAACCGACCTACTCTCTTCTTCTTCCTCCCCCGCTCTTTCTCCCTTTTCCATCTCCGAGCTCCAGTAACAAAACCCATCGGCCATGCCGTCTCCAAAACCTTGAACACCATACAACTCCGCCGCTCTCCCCTCTCAAACCAGTGAAAATCTAAGAAAATAAAGAGCGAAATCATATGAAAACCGTTTCCAATTATAATTACCTTCTTAAAGGTTTGAATTCGAATGGAAATATGGAAATCGAAGCTACAGTTTTTCCTTGGGGAAGCTGGCGGCGCGATGCAAAAGCAAGAAAGAAGGGGAAAGTGAAGAGGGGGTTCGGGTTTATATAGGTGAAACCGCAACCGTTGGCCTTCCCCTTTTTGTCTTATACGATCCGTGGATGGGGCTAGCGGGCCGTGGATCCAAGCCCATCTCTCTGCGCAGCAAAGCCCGTTACGTTTTGTGAGCAAGCCCGAGCGCTCTCCAAGGCACGAGACAGACGATTCGCCCCAAGGACCGTGGTAAATCCACATGATCCGAACCAGTGAGTAATGAACAAAAGTTATGAAATACTCGTGAAAATTCAGGAACCTACCTAACAATTTGACAATGAAGTCACCAAGAACTCTAGAGATGAGAATTGTCCGGTAAAAAGAGAAATGATGATGATTTAGTCTGATATTTATAGCTGTCAAAGAATGCAACTTTCCTGAGAAACACGGCATTTTAGACAGATGCGACCATTGATTCACACCGTTCGGTGAAAAGATGTTTGCAATTTCGAAGCATGTTCCATCCTCGATAAAACATACTTCGAGGGGGCAAAATGTTGGCTAGCTTTTTGGCCAAGCCACAAAGGTTCACACACCAGAAGAAAATATAAGACTTCGCTCCTCCAGCTCACAAATGGTCGGATCGCTCCAGTGGATCGCCTCATTGGATCGCCCCTTCGGATCGCGACTCGATCCCTCTTTTGTTATCACGATCTGATCCCCGATGCGCAGAGAAGCCCCTGACTTGTTCAACCACGAACTGGTCTTCAGCGATCCGAAATGCACGGATCTCGCGACACCTGCCCATAACTGTCATATTGACCAATTCTTCCTCATTGCTCGATTCGATACGATTTTCTTGGGATCTGCGCCACGTGTGACCGCGACCCGACTGACAGAATCAGCTATAAATAGCCCAGAGATTGGCTTTTTTCAGGATTTTTTGGCAGTACTGAGTATTGATTCCACCATTACTGTCGCACCACTATTTCTTATCAGTATTACTTCGAGATTACTGAGAAAAATCGTAATTGTAAGAGTGAGTTTAAGTGAAATCATTGATTGTACTAGCATTCACAGTATAATCGATAACATATAAAGTGGACGTAGGCACGTTAACGCCGAACCACTATAAATCTTGTGTGTTCTCTGCTTTTTCGTCATTAATCAGTTATAATTCTCTATGAATCTGAACAATTTGGGTGTTAGGTCCAAATTTTGATCTAACACTCACATTTCGTGGTTAAAGAATAGAATTATACATTGAAATTGGTGTAGAAACGTTGCGGTGTTGCTGATTTATCTTCTTGAATTATTGTAGAAGCTCTAATCTTTAATTTGCGTTGAAGTTGAATACTTTAGATTTGATTTAGAGGCGGCGACTAGGGTTTAAGAGAGAGTTTGACAGCATAATGATGTCATAGATAATATTTATGAATTAGGGTTAGTTCTTAGGGTGTATATATAGGTGTAGGAAGTTATTTAGGACCATTAGATTGACCCTGAACCATGAAAACCAATCAAATGCCACATCTGCCTTTTAGCGAATCGACCCACGGTTGACAGCCAAACACCCTGAATCAACCCCTAGTCGACCCAACGGGGCTCGGGTCGACCTCAAAAATGGGCCGGCTCGGTTATTCCCCCTCCCAATTCGCTGTTTTGAACTTTTTTGCATATTTAGTTTTATATATATATATATATATATATATATATTTCTCTCATATGCATACAAACTTCAAGGCTTAATAACATCTTCATAAGGTATCAGTTTTGTGCAAACCAAATGTCTATCTTGACCCAAAATTTTGAAACGAACATAATAGCGCAACCCATTTCACTTAATTCTTTTCTGAAAATTAAGTATACTTTAATTTGTGAATTTTAATGTTATTAAATTACAGGCTGTTACATTCTCCCCTCAGTAAAGGATTTCGTCCCCGAAATCTCCAAGTTAAGAAGAATGTATCATACTATCCAATCATCCATCTACTCAACCATCATCCACGGGCATCCATTGTCCTTAAAATATTTCTAATGCTTTTCATGTACATATGCATAGTGTGTGTATATGTCCGTATACTAATGCAAAATCAGGCGGTCCACTGATTCAGTCGACCTCGTTAATGTAAATAATGATAGTGCCATGTATCCATTATGTATGCAAAGAACCTTATACATATCATTACTACATGTGTGCACAACAATTCATTTAAATGCAACATCCATATGATACACACATTCAATGTACATTCATAGTACTAAATACATCCATTTATTTGCGATATGCAATATGAAAGTGACTGAGCCGATCTAGTGCCTAAAGTGTATGTATATGCATCCACGAGCAACCATAAGCAAAAACTTGCATCCACATGCATCCACCATACATAACATGTCTCAAACACATGTTTCAACCATAGGACTACCCTATCTAAAGGTCAAAGATACTAGTGAGAGGACATAGCAAAGATAGAACAAGTACAAGCTAAGCGATAAAGGAGAAATTAAAAGACATACCCTCGAAAAGAAAAGGGTACAATGAACACATCTCCTCTTCCGTCTCCCAAGTAGCGTCGCTCTCATGATCTCCCTATTGCACTTTGACTAGCTTGACCTCTCGATCCCTCAACTTCTTAATCACCGACCCAAGAATGCACATAGGAGCTCTTCGACTCGTTGCATCATGCTTTATCTCCACCTATCTAAGCAAGCTCGGCTCTACCACATCCGCGGTCTCATGCAAGCACTTCCTCAAATGTGATACATGGAATACGTCATGTACACCACTAAGTCTCTCGGGTAACTCTACTCTATATGCCATATGTCCAATCCTTTCCTTAATAGGAAACGACCCTACGAACCTTGGTGCTAACTTCCCAACGGACCCAAAGCGAACAACATTCCGTAATGGAGACACCTTGATAAAGACCATGTCCCAAATATCAAACTCAAGATCTGTCCTCCTCTTGTCCGCATATGATTCCTGCCTATCTTGCACCGTCTTCATCCTCAATCGAATCAAATCAATCTTTTCCGAAGTCTCTCAAATCATATCCGGGCCAAGCAAGATCTTATCCGTAGATTCCCATCAACATTTAGGTGAACGGCAAGGCCTTCCATAAAGAGACTCGAAAGGTTCCGTGCCAATGCTAGACTGAAAACTATTATTATACGCGAACTCCACCAAAGGAAGATGCTCGTCCCATGTACCTCCGAAGTCTGAAACACATAGGATCAAAAGGTCCTCCAGAATACGATTCACCCTTTTGGTTTGGCCGTCCGTTTAAGGATGATATGCGGTGCTCAAACATAACTGAGTCCCTACTGCCTCTTGCAAGCTCTTCCAAAACTCGCTAGTAAATATAGGATCGCAATCGCTCACTATGCTAGAAGGAACACCGTGCAAACGAACAATCTCTCGAATGTATATAGAGGCTAACCATGGAGCAGTCCTCTTACTCTTCACGGGAATGAAATGGGCGCCCTTAGTAAGTTTGTCTACCACGACCCAAATTCCCGTATTACCCTTCCTTGATCTCGGTAACCCATCAACAAAGTCCATCGAGACACTCTCCCACTTCCATTGTGGGACCTCTAATGGGTGAAGCAACCCACCGGGCTTCTTTTTCTCTACTTTTACTTGTTGGCACACCAAGCATCTAGCGACAAACTCGGCCACATCCCTCTTCATACCGGCCCAAAAGTAATCTCGTCTCATGTCCATGTACATCTTGTCCCCGCCGAGATGAATGGTCATCTACGAACGATGTGCATCATCAAGAATGGTCTTCCTCAAGTTCTCATCTCTTGGTACACAAAGTCTACCATCCCTACATAACTAACCCTTTTCATCTAGGGTATACCTACTGAGATGGCTCAATGACTCCCCCTTATGAGTTTCTCTACTAACTCAACCAACTGTGGGTCATCTCGCTGTGCCTCACCAATCCATCCGAAAAGCATAGGTCTGACCTCTAAAAATGCTAGCAAACCGGGTATAAAGTCAATGGAAGGTCTAAAGTCAAACGTAGAGATGAACTCTAAGCTTCGCCGCTCAACAAACTACGGACTCAAGGACAACCTTTTCCTACTTAAGGCGTCTGCCACCACGTTACCCTTTCCAAGGGTATATGCCATCTCGAAATCGTAGGATGCTAAGAATTCCATCCACCTTTGTTGCTTTAAGTTCAAGTCCTTCTGAGAGAACAAGTATTTTAGCGATTTGTGGTCTGTGAACAAATCGAATTTCTCGCCAAGAAGATAATGGTGCCAAGACATAAGCGCGAAAACAAAAGCGGCCAACTTTAGGTCATGTGTAGGGTAATTTTTCTCATGCACTCTCAACTTCCTTCCTCCATAGGCTATTACCCTGCCCTCTTGCATTAAGACTACGCCTAGTCCTATCCCACAAGCATCGGTATAAACGGTAAATGGCTTATTCCCATCTGGCAACACTAAGACTGGGGCTGTGGTCAAAGCTCTCTTTGAACGTTTGAACGCATCATCACAATCTACGTCCCACGAGAAAACTAGGTTCTTCTTCGTCAAGCGTGTCAATGAGGCTGATATCTTTGCGAATTCCTTGATAAACTTCCTTAAGTAGCCAACCAACGCCAAGAAACTCCTCACCTCAGTAGCATTTTTAGGGACCTTCCAATCTTGGATGGCCACAACCTTCGCGGGATCCATCGCTATCCCTTATTTGGAAACCACGTGCCCTAAGAATCGCACTTCCTTCCTCCAAAAGTGACAATTAGAAAATTTAGCTTTAAGGTTATGCGCTCAAATGGTCTCCAACACTTCCCTATGATGTAGGGCATGCTCTTCCTCGCTCTTAGAAAAGATCAAGATGTCATCCACAAAGACCACCGCGAATTTATTAAGGCACTCCCTAAACACCCTGCTCATCAATTCAACAATGTATGCGGGGGCGTTTGTCAAACCGAAGGGCATCACAGGCCACTCCTAGAAACCGTCCGGAGTCCTAATGGCAGTCTTGTGTATGTTATCCTCAGCCACTCTCAATTGATGGAAACCAGTGGCTAAGCCTAACTACGAAAACATTGAGGCGCCAACTAATTGATCTAAGAGATCGTCAATCCTCGGCAGTGGGTGCCTATTCTTCTTAGTAAGCTTATTAGTAACCCTTCATAGTAGTTAAAAAATAGGGGTAACTGCTGGAAGTAAGGGCTATTTAAAGAATTAGGGTTGGATTAAAAAGAAGGACTGTTATGAAGTATTAAGAGAAGTAGGGGTAGTTTAAGCATAGTAGGGGTAAAACGACAATTATGAAAGACTATGAATTGTTTCGATTGGGTGATGCAAAAACCAACCATTCATAGTAGTAAAAAGATACGTGTAATTGTTGGAAGTAAGCGTTATTTAGAGAATTAGGGGTAGGATTTCAAAGAAGGACAATTTTGAAGTGTTAAGAGATGCACGTGTAGTTTAAGCATGATAGGGGTAGCTCGACAAATATGAAAGATGACGAACCATTTAGATCGGGTGATGCAAAAACCAACCCTTCTCAGAAGTTAAAAAAAGGTGTACTTGTTGGAAGTAAGGGATATTTAGAGAATTAGGGGCAGGATTGAAAAGAAGGGTTGTTTTGAAGTATTATGAGAAGCAGGGGTAGTTTAAGCAGAGTAGGCATAGATCGACAAATATGAAAGATGATGAATCATTTAGATTGGGTGCCACAAAAACCATCCCTTCACAGTAGTTAAAAAACAAAGGTAATCGTTGGAAGTATGGGTTATTTACAAAATTAGGAATACGGTTAAAAAGATGGGCTGTATTGAAGTATTAAGAGAAGTAGGGGTAGTTTAAGCATAGTAGGAGTAGATCAATAAATATGGAAGATGATGAATCGTTTGGATTGGGTGCTGCAAAAACCAACCATACACAGTAGTAAAAAGATAGGCGTACTAGTTGGAAGTAAGGGCTATTTAGAGAATCAGGGGTAGGATTAAAAAGAAGGGCTATTTTGAAGTATTAAGAGAAGTAGGGTAGTTTAAGCATACTAGGGGAAGATCAACAAATACGAAAGATTATGAATCGTTTAAATTGGGTTTTGCATAAACATAACCTTCATGCTAGTAAAAAGATATGCGTAATTGTTGGATGTAAGGGCTATTTAGAGAATTAGGGGTAGGATTAAAAAGAAGCACTGTTTTGAAGCGTTAAGAGAAGTAGGGGTATTTTAAGCATAATAAGGGTAGATCGACAAATATGAAAGATGACGAATCATTTAGATTGGATGCTGCAAAAACCAACCCTTCATAGAAGTTAAAAATAGGGGTAATTATTGGAAGTAAGGGCTATTTAGAGAATTAGTGGTCAGATTAAAAAGAAGGGTTGTTTTGAAGTATTAAGAGAAGTAGGGATAGTTTAAGCATAGTCGGGGTAGATCGACAAATATGAAAGATGATGAATCATTTAGATTAGGTGCTGCAAAAACCAACCCTTCACAGTTGTTAAAAAATAGGGGTAACTGTTGGAAGTACGGACTATTTAAAGAATTAGGGGTTGGATTAAAAAGAAAGACTGTTTTGAAGTATTAAGAGAAGTAGGGGTAGTTAAGAGAAGGAGTAGTTTAAGCATATTAGGGGGTAGATCGAGAAATTTGAAAGATGATGAATCATTTAGATTAGGTGCTGGAAAAACCAACCCTTGACAGTACTCAAAAAATAGGGGTAATTGTTGGAAGTAAGGGCTATTTAAGGAATTAGGGATAGGATTAAGAAGAAGGGTTGTTTTGAAGTATTAAGAGAAGTAGGGGTAGTTTAAGCGCAGTAGGAGTAGATCGACAAATATGAAAATGATAAATCATTTGAATTGTGTGCTGCAAAAACCGACCATTCACAGTAATTGAAAAATAGGGGTAATTGTTGGAAGTAAGGGCAATTTAGAGAATTAGGGGTAGGATTAAAAAGAAAGGGTATTTTGAAGTTTTAAGGGAAGTAGGGGTAGTTTAAGCATAGTAGGGGTAGATCGACAAATATGAAAGAAGATGAATCATTTGGATTGGGTGCTGCAAAAACCAACCCTTCACAGAAGTTAAAAAATAGGGCTAATTCTTGGATTTAAGGGACATATAGAGAATTAGGGGTAGGATTAAAAAGAAGGATTGTTTTGAATTATTAAGAGAAGTATGGGTAGTTTAAGCATGGTAGGGTAGATCGACAAATATGAAAGTTAATGAATCATTTTGATTGGTTGCTGCAAAAAACAATCCTTCACAGTAGTTAAAAAATAGGGGTAATTGTTGGAAGTAAAGGCTATCTAGAGAATTAAGGGTAGGATTAAAAATAAGGAATGTTTTTAAATATAAAGAGAAGTAGGTGCAGTTTAAGCACAGTAGGGGTAGATCGACGAATATGAATTATGATGAATCGTTTGGATTGGTTGCTGCAAAAACCAATCCTTCACATTAGTTAAAAATTAGGGGTAATTATTGGAAGGAAGGTAAATTTAGAGAATTAGGGGTAGGATTAAAAAGAAGTGTTGTTTTGAAGTATTAAGGGAAGTAGGGTTAGTTTACGCATAGTAGGTTTAGATCGACAAATATAAAAGATAATGAATCGTTTGGATTGTGTGTTGTAAAACCCAACCCTTCACAGTTATTAAAAAATAGGGGTAATTGTTGGAAGTAAGGGCTATCTAGATAATTAAGGGTAGGATTAAAAAGAAGGGTTGTTTTGAAGTATAAAGAGAAGTAGATGTAGTTTAAGCATAATAGTGGCAAATCGACAAATATGAAAGAAGATGAATCATTTGGATAGGGTGCAACAAAAACCATCCCTTCACAGTATGTAAAAATAGAGGAAATTGTTGGAAGTAAGGGAAATTTAGAGAATTAGGGGTAGGATTAAAAAGAAAGGGTGTTTCTAAGTACTAAGAGAAGTAGGGGTAGTTTATGCATAGTAGGGGTAGATCGAAAAATATCAAAGATGATGAATCATTTTGATTGGGTGCCACAAAAACCAATCCTTCACAATAGCAAAAAATATGGGTAATTTTTGGAAGAAAGGGCTATTTGGAGAATAAGGGGTAGGATTAAAAAGAAGAACTGTTCTGAAGTATTAAGAGAAGTAGGGATAGTTTAGGCATAGTAGAGGTAGATCGACAAATACGAAAGATGCTGAATCGTTTGGATTATGTGCTGCAAAAACCAACCCTTCATAGTTATTAAAAAATAGGGGTGACTGTTGGAAGTAAGGGCTATTTAGAGAATTACGGGTAGGATGAAAAAGAAGGGTTGTTTTGAAGTATAAAGAGAAGTAGGTGTAGTCTAAGTATAGTAGGGGTAGATCGACAAATATGAAAGATAATGAATCGTTTGGATTGGGTGCTACAAAAACCAACCCTTCACTGTAGTTAAAAAATAGGTGTGATTGTTGGATGTAAGGTCTATTTAGAGAATTAGGGGTAGGATTAAAAGAAGGACTGTTTTGTAGTACTAAGAGAAGGAGGGGTAGTTTAAGCATAGTAGGGGTAGATCGACAAATATGCAAGTTGATGAATCATTTGGATTGGGTGCTGCAAAAACCAACCCTTCATAGTAGTTAAAAAATAGGGGTAATTGTTGGTAGTAAGAGCTATTTAGAGAATAAGGGTAGGATTAAAAATATAGCTGTTTTGAAGTAATAAGAGAAGTAGGGGTAGTTTAAGCATAGTAGTGGTAGATCAACAAGTATGAAAGATGATGAATCTTTTAGATTGGGTGCTACAAAAACCAACCCCTCACAGTAATTAAAAGGTATGGGTAATTGTTGGAAGTAATGTCTATTTAGAGAATTAGGTGCTGGATTAAAAAGAAGGAATGTTTTGAATTATTAAGAGAAGAAGGGGTAGTTTAAGCATAGTGGGGGTAGATCGACAAATATGAAAGATTATGAATTGTTTGGATTGGGTGCTGCAAAAACCAACCCTTCAAAGTAGTAAAAAGATAGCCGTAATTGTTGGATATAAGGGCTATTTAAAGAATTAGGGGTATGATTTAAAAGGACTATTTTTAAGTATTAAGAGAAGTCGGGGTAGTTTAAGCATAGTTGGGGTAGATCGACAAATATGAAAGATTATGAATCGTTTGGATTGAGTGCCGCAAAAACAAACCATAAACAGTAGTAAAAAGATAGGAATAATTGTTAAAAGTAAGGAATATTTAGAGAATTAGGGGTAGGATTAAAATGAAGGGTTGTTTTGAAGTATTAAGAGAAGTAGGGGTAGTTTAAGCATACTAGGGGAAGATCAACAAATATGAAAGATTATGAATCGTTTGGATTGGGTTTTGCAAAAACCAACCCTTTAAAATAGTAAAAAGATATGCGTAATTGTTGTATGTAAGGGCTATTTAGAGAATTAGGGGTATGATTAAACAGAAGGACCGTTTTGAAGTGTTAAGAGAAGTAGGGGTAGTTTAAGCATAATAGGGGTACATCGACAAATATGAAATATGACGAATCATTTAGATTGGATGCCGCAAAAACCAACCCTTCGCAGAAGTTAAAAATAGGGGTAATTGTTGGAAGTAAGGGCTATGTAGAGAATTAGTGGTAGGATTAAAAAGAAGGGTTGTTTTGAAGTATTAAGAGAAGTAGGTATAGTTTAAGCATAGTAGGGGTAGGTCGACAAATATGAAACATGATGAATCATTTATATTGGTTGCTGCAAAAACAAACCTATTACAGTAGTTAAAAAATAGGGGTAATTGTTGGAAGTAAGGGCTATTTAGAGAATTAGGGGTTGGATTAAAAAGAAGGACTGTTTTGAAGTATTAAGAGAAGTAGGGGTAGTTAAGAGAAGAAGGGGTAGTTTAAGCATAGTAGGGGCTAGATCGAGAAATATGAAAGACGATGAATCATTTAGATTGGGTGCTTCAAAAACCAACCCTTCACAGTAGTTAAAAAATAGGGGTAATTTTTGGAAGTGAGGGCTATTTAGAGAATTAGGGATAGGATTAAGAAGAAGGGCTGATTTGACGTATTAAGAGAAGTAAGGGTAGTTTAAGCATAGTACGAGTAGATCGACCAATATGAAAGATGATAAATCATTTGGATTGTGTGCTGCAAAACCAAACCCTTCATAGTAATTAAAATATAGGGGTAGGAGCTTGTAAAAGGCTGTAGGCAGACAGCTATGCTTAAGCATGGTGTATCACCCCCAAACCGATGGTCAGACGGAAAGGGTGAACAGAGTACTAGAAGGCCTCTTGAGATTATGCATTCTTGACTTTGGAGGAACATGGGAGGATCATCTCCCTTTGGTGGAGTTCTCCTACAACAATAGCTATCAAGCCACCATAGGCATGGCACCCTTCGAAGCTTTATATGGAAGACCGTGCCGATCACCAAATTGTTGGTGGTAGTCTACATACAAGTTCATACTTGGACAAGTTATGATTAGAGAAACTTCAGAGAAAGTGGACTTGATACGAAGAAGAATGAAGACTGCCCAAGATAAATAGAAGTCCTACGCCGATAAAAGAAGGACTGACCTTGAGTTTGAGGTTGGAGACAGGGTTTTCCTTAAAGTATCTCTTTTAAGGAACGTCGTTCGCTTTGGACCTGCAGGAGAGTTGGCACCAAGATTTGTAGGGTCGTTTCCTATCATTGATAAGATTGGGAAGATGGATTATAGAGTAGAGCTACCCGAAAGACTGGCTAGAATTCATAATGTTTTTCATGTTTATCAACTACGAAAGTGCTTACATGAGTCTGCGGAAGTTGTGGTGCCAAGCATACTAGAGGAAGTAGTAGTGGAACGAGAAGCGACTGTGAGGAGAGTTCCAACTCGTATCTTGGGTACAGAAGTCAAAAAGCTACACAACCGCGAAGTCAGACTTGTTAAAGTTTAATGGAGCGACGCCGAGGAAGACGCGACTTGGGAAAATAAGGACAAAATACGCGCAACCTACCCTTATCTTTTTGAGGGTACAAACTTGATCTCTTTTTCCTTAAGTTTATACATGCATATATCTATCTTTCAAGTATATCTCCTTGGTCCTATCCTTTATCCTTAGGTAGAAACCAATGGATGTAAACATGTATTTGAAACATGTTATGATTGATGGCTACAAGTGGTTGCAGGTGGTTGCAGGTGGTTTCTCGTGGATGCATATACACACACACATTAGGTGTTAGATCGGCTCAGTCACATTCGTATTGCATATGCATATATGTATTGGTATATGGATTGAACATGATGTGTTATCATATGGACGTTGCATTTGTATGAATGATTGTGCACTCATGTAGAAAGTATGATTAGGAATAATCACATACATAATGGACTCATAGCACTGACATGATTCACATTAAGGAGGTTAACTGAATTAGTAGACCGCCTAATTTTGCATTAGATAAGGACATGTACACACAATATGCAAATGATCATGAAGTATTATAGTCTTTTTAAGTACAATGGACGCCTGTGTTTGATGGATGAGTAGATGGATGATTGGATGGTAGGATATACGTTCTTCTTGACTTGAAGATTTCGAAGACGAAATCCTTTAAGGAGGGGAGAATGTGACACCCCGTCTTTTCTGTAATCATTATTGTAACGAATTAAAGAATACTTAATTATAAATGTGAGAATTAAGGGAAACGGGTTATGCCGTTGCGTTTGTCTCGGAATTCTGCTTGAGGTAGAGTCTGAGTTTGCGTAAATCACACTCCGTATGAAGGAGTTATGACCTTCAGAAGATTCAAGAATTTAAATATATTAAAACGGTTCAAATTAAAATCCAAAATTCAAATTCAAACCCCGAAGCAGGCTGGGCGGGAAATTTCCCGCCCAGAAATAAGCTCGACCAGGGGGTCGACCTGGGGGTCGACAGACCCCCTCGCCCAGATCTAAAATGGTGACGATGCTAACTAGTTGCTGAGACTTTTCTGACCTATTGCTGAGTCACTAGGGCTTAGGTGGCAATTTTGGATAACTCTATCTAGTCTGGACGGTAGTGATTGCTCCTAAAATAGTTTAATGGCTCACATAAAATTAAACTTCTATAAAAGCAACCCTAATCCTCAAACCCAAAATCGAACTAATTCATTCCAAGGAGCCGCCATGGAATCAATGAACGTTCTAGCCTAGCCACCATCTCTCCTTCGATTAGAAAGCGATTCAAAAGCTTCAAATCAAAACTTACTTAGAGAAATTGATAGTCTTCTTCAAGGGATTGCTTTTCAAATTCAGAAAACAGATTCCAGAAAAACAAGACATTCTTTTCTTTGTAAGTCGTGTTATTATTTATATGTGAACGATTAAAAGTTGTGATTTGTAATAAAATGAAAACTAGAGTAATTCCTAGTTGTAAGATAATGACGTAACTGATTTATGCCTATTCTTGTAACGATCCCATCATAAATGTTTTTGAGATTATTGTGGTTATTATGTTGATGTTAAACCAATCATATATTATGTAAATTTGGTGACTTTTTCATGTTATGTAACATGCAAGTTGTTTAGATCTACATTTAGATCTATGTTTATTGAATCACGCAAGTTGTTTAGATCTACATTTAGATATATGTTTATTGAATCATGCAAGTTGTTTAGATCTACATTTAGATCTATGTTTACTGAATCATGCAAGTTGTTAGGCTAAGACATGTATTATGTTAAATCTACATTTAGATCTATGTTTATTGAATCATGCAAGTTGTTAGGCTAAGACATGTATTATGGTTAGATTCACATTTAGATCTATGAAAATTGGATCCAAAATTAAAGATCATATTTACATGCCTTGTTAAACTTGTGTAAAACCATATGCTTAAGATTCTTGTTTGTTGGATCCAATATGAAAGTTCATATTTACATGCCTTGTTAAACCTGTGTAATTCCATATGATTAAGGTTCATGATTATTGGATCCAAATTAAAGTTTACATTCACAAGTCTAGTTGAACTTGTGCAATTCTATATGCTCAAGGATTATGTTCATTGGACCCAAAATAAAAGTTTACATTTACATGCCCAGTTGGATTTGGGTAATCTCATATGCTTAAAGACTCGTGTTAGTTGGATCCAAAAATGCAAGTTCATTATATTATGCCACGTTTACATGACACATGTTTAGTTAGTTCTTTATTATTTTATGTTGTGTGAATGGTACATACTCCCTTCTTTCCCCTTTTGTATATAAGTCAAGCTAAGTTACGATCCTAACATTCTATGTGAATTTTGGGAACGTATGACGGGGGTAACGTTGGGAAAACCTTAAATTCATATTAATGGCATAATTAGGCCCATAAATATATGAATGATTAGTTGCATAAAAATTGGTATAATTTATGTACCTATAATTATGAACTTGATTTAGAGAGAAATTAGGCATGACTTGAATGACAATAATTTACATATAAATATGAAAGGTAAATATGTAAATTTAGAAAAGATGAATATGCCTAACCCGAGGTTAGATTGAGTTACGGCGTAAGACTGCCCGGAACCACACGGCACATCCAGCAACCATAACAATATATATCTAAAGTGAGAGGTTAGTGCATCAAGCCCAAAAGAATACGAGGTTAGACTGAGTTGTGGTGTAAAACTGCCCGGACCCGACCGGCACTTCCAGTGACCACAACAATACCTGTCTAATGTGAGTGGTAGGTGCTTTAATGAATGAATTAAAGCTAAGTCTGGAATGGTGGGGTTAAGTGAATTAAGGCAACACTTAACCAATACAACATGTTAACTAAACTAATGAGTGGGCTTAGGTTAATTTGGAAACTTAACCAATTTAACATGTTGATTAGTAAACCCTAGTAACTGGGACCCATTTTAGCAGTAACCCACATAGATGTATCATGGTACCCTGAACTAGGAAGGGTGGGGCACGATTACTGGGCTGATTATAAGCGGTCAAAACAACGGCGGGTGGTGCGTCAGTGTAGGTTCCGATGGAGTGCGAGCGTGCACATACTCCGGAGTGGAAAAAGCAGGCATTGGGCATCAATAGTTATACACTGTGCATCTTGAATTGTGTCGGGTTACCACCATAGGATTTGATACACCCCATGGTGGGACCAACACAGGTATCTACAATCAAGCGGGGGCCGAATGACACAAGTGGTAAGCATAAATGAGTAGGAGCCGATCGATAAAAAGGGGATCATTTATCTTGAACACATGGTGCTAGTTGAAACACTGGTACGAGGGTGCAGAGAAGTTGAAATGAGTGCGATAGCATATTCAGTCTTATTACCTTATTTCTAGGGTGTTGTCCTAGATTTAGTTTATTCAGGTCAAAATCCTTTTCTTGTTTACATGCTAAATAATCAATTGACTTACCAGACTCATGTTTGACCCATTTTTCTTTCGTCTTCTTTTCTTCCGTTCCCCTCAGGTCCGCAAGGAGGAAACACCTCAGCTTAGTTCGGACCTTTTGCAAAGCTTGAAGAGAGTAGATGTATGGCTTGGACTTTCTCTTCTTGGGCTATGGCTTTGGATACACACTTAATAGGGATTATGCCACTTTATTATGACAGAGTATTTTGATGTAATGATTTGGAAGTTGTTTTGAGACAGTTTGTTGTAATGACTTTGTTATGAACCACGTATGAAATAAATTTCGTTTTTCCGCTGCTTATATGTCTGTCTTCAAAATTATCTGTGTCTTTTACCTTCAATGCTCCACCAAAGTTAAGGCATTCCCTATGTGAGTGACCTTAATGGAGGTGGGGTGTTTCGGGGGTAGTTTAAGCATTGTAGGAGTAGATCGACAAATATTAAAGATGATAAAAATTTGGATTGTGTGCTGCAAAAACCAACCCTTCACAGTAATTAAAAAATAGGGGTAATTGTTGAAAGTAAGGGCTATTTAGAGAATTAGGGGTAGGATTAAAAAGAAGGAATGTTTTGAAGTATTAAGAGAAGTAGGGGTAGTTTAAGCATAGTAGGGGTAGATTGACTAATATGAAAGATGATGAATCATTTGAATTGGTTGCTGCAAAAACCAACGCTACACAAAAGTTTAAAAAAAGTGCAATTGTTCGATTTAAGGGCTATATAGAGAATTAGGGTTAGGGTTAAGAAGAAGGACTGTTATGAATTATTAAGAGAAGTATGGGTAGTTTAAGCATGGTAGGGGTAGATCGACAAATATGAAAGACGATGAATCATTCAGATTGGGTGCTGCAAAAAACAACCCTTCACAATAGTTAAAAAATAGGGGTAATTGTTGGAAGTAAGAGATATTTAGAGAATTAGGGGTAAGATTAAAAAGAAGTGCTGTTTTGAAGTATAAAGAGAAGTAGGTTCAGTTTAAGCATAGTAGGGGTAAATCGACAAGTATGAATTATGATGAATCGTTTGAATTGGGTGCGGCAAAAATCAATCCTTCACACTAGTTAAAAAATATGGCTAATTGTTGGAAGGAAGGGCTATTTAGAGAATTAGGGGTAGTATTAAAAAGAAGAGCTGTTTTGAAGTACTAAGAGAAGTATAGGTTGTTTAAGCATAGTAGGTGGTGATCGACAAATATGAAAGATGATGAATCATTTGGATTGTGTGCCGTAAAACCCAACCCTTCACAGTTATTAAAAAATAGGGGTAATTGTTGGAAGTAAGGGCTATTTAGAGAATTAGGGGTAGGATTAAAACGAATGGTTGTTTCTAAGTATAAAGAGAAGTAGGTGTAGTTTAAGCATAATCGGGGTAGATCGACAAATATGAAAGACGATGAATCATTTGGATTGGGTGTTGCAAAAACAAACCCTTCCCAATAGGTAAAAAATAGGGGTAATTGTTGGAAGTAAGGGCTATTTAGAGAATTAGGGTAGGATTAAAAAGAAGGGCTGTTTCGAAGTACTAAAAGAAGTAAGGGTAGTTTAAGTATAGTAAGGGTAGATAGACAAATATGAAAGATGATGAATCATTTGGATTGGGTGTCGCAAAAACCAACCCTTCACAGTAGATAAAAAATAGGGGTAATTGTTGGAAGTAAGGGCTACTTAGAGAATAAGAGGTAGGATTAAAAAGAATAACTGTTTTGAAGTATTAAGAGAAGTAGGGGTAGTTTAAGCATAGTATGGGTAAATCGACATGTATGAAAGATTATGAATCGTTTTGATTGGGTGCTGCAAAAACCAACCATACACAGTATTAAAAAGATAGGCGTAATTATTGGAAAGACTATTTCGAGAATTAGGGGTACAGTTAAAAAGAAGTGTTGTTTCGAAGTATTAAGAGAAGTAGGTGTAGTTTAAGCATACTTGGGGAAGATCAACCAACATGAAAGATTATGAATCTTTTGGATTGTTTTTTGCAAAAACCAAACCTTCACAGTAGTGAAAAGATATGCGTAATTGTTGGAAGAAAGGGCTATTTATAGAATTAGGTGTAGGATTAAAAGAAGGAATGTTTTGAGGTGTTAAGAGAAGTAGGGGTAGTTTAAGCATAGAAGGGGTAGATCGACAAATATGAAAGATGACGAATGATTTATATTGGATGCTGCAAAAACCAACCCTTCACAGAAGTTAAAAAATAGTGGTAACTATTGGTAGTAAGGGCTATTTAGAGAATTAGTGGTAGGATTAAAAAGAAGTGTTGTTTAGAAGTATTAAGAGAAGTAGGGATAGTTTAAGCATAGTACGGGTAGATCGACAAATATAAAAGATGATGAATCATATAGATTGTATGCTGCAAAAACCAACCCTTCATAGTAGGGGTAGTTAAGAGAAGAAGGGGTAGTTTAAGCATAGTAGGGGTAGATCGAGAAATATGAAAGATGATGAATCATTTAGATTGGGTGCTGCAAAAACCAACCCTTTATAGTAGTTAAAAAATAGGGGCAATTGTTGGAAGTAAGTGCTATTTAGAGAATTAGGGATAGGACTAAGAAGAAAGCTGTTTTGAAGTATTTAGAGAAGTAGGGGTAGTTTAAGCATAGTAGGAGTAGATCGACAAATATTAAAGATGATAAATCATTTGGATTGTGTGCTACAAAAACCAACACTTCACGGTAATTAAAAATAGGGGTAATTGTGGGAAGTAAGGGTTGTTTAGACAATTAGGGTTAGGATTAAAAAGAAGGACTGTTTTGAAGTATTAAGAGAAGTAGGTGTAGTTTAAGCATAGTAGGGGTAGATCAACAAATATGAAAGATGATGAATCATTTGGATTGGATGCTGAAAAAACCAACCTGTGGCGACCCCATTTCCCGTACTAACGGAGACAAGGGTAATCTTTGGAATATAACACAGGAACAGATAATAGTAGAACATAATTAAATAAATACCCCAAATAATGCCCAATAGAATACACTGGATAAACGTAATCATCAGAGTTACACAGTATACGTGATCTTACTTAGTACAAATACAGTTCAACTATACATATATGTCTACAGTGGAAACAAACAAAATATGTACAATAGGAGCTAAACAGCATAAAAAGAGATAAATGATAGAATCCATCTTCAACTCCAGCTATCCAGAGAAAGCCAGCTAAACCTGAATACAAGGCTGCCCGTGTAGAAAAAGGGGCACCCGAGTTTGAAAGTGAAACAAACTACGAGTCAGTCATTGGACTGGTATGAGAAATCTACTCAACACATTTATAATATGGCTAATCATAGGAACACGCCACTTTCGTGGAACGGGTTTACTCCTTTGGATTGCCAGTGCTTTAAAACAAATCATTCTTTTAAACCTCGCTATGCTTTTTATAAAAATGAAGCCATTATAAGACTCAGTTCCCATCACACAATGCAACGCAAACCGAAGGATACAGTTTTTACCTTATAATGACCAAAATATGCTTGATACGAATAAAACAAAAGCATTTGATATTATTGCCAGTGTTTATATGTTTTAAAAACAATTTCAAATCATAACTATCAATCATAGATGGCATTAATGCTCCATACCACTATGTCGTCATATATAGGTATACAATCAAAACCGCACAGTCACGTATTTGGAAATTGGATTTCCGTCATGAACCAAGGCAAAAGATATTCCTTACCGAATTTGAGACTGTCTAGCCCGAGTCTCAGGTACAGCCGCAACCGTACCTTGGATCGTCAGGGCCGGTCCACACGAAGTGGATTATAATGCCTGAACAATGTGTTTCTTTGCCCTTTGGGGCGTAAATGAGCCAACGAATGACTCCATCGGACCCGGATCGTCCGATCAAACCGAGGCGCCTCGCAACAGCAACAACCACATAAGTCAAACTCGTCAGGGCGTGTAAAACCACAGACGCCACTTTTATCTAGAAAAAAACGCACGTCCCACCCTGAGGTCCTGCACCCGTTTCTGGGTGTGAGGCTCGCGAATTCACATTATACACAAAGCTACGCCACAAAGGCGGTGCTTTGATCATCTCCACAAGACCTTGCTTTTCAACAGAAGCCCTGTTCATTTGCCACTTAGGCATGCCACACTAGCAATTCATGCAATGCGATTGATGTCCATCGATATACAACCTCCGAGCTCGTGCATTTCAGAGAAGGGCGTTAAGCAAAATAATAAATTCTCCACCGCCAAACAGATGTATATTAAATAGAGATCAATCAACATAGAATAAAATCCAATGTCAGACACACAATCCATTTACAAGTCCGTTCTGGGTCTGAACGAAACCGGAGGCGCTATATGCCTCGCAAACCCATCGATCACCACGTACGTCTGGACGATCACCACTCATTATCCATATTTCGGGATGCCTCCCAATCGGGACCTCGGTTACCATCCAAATGAGGTGAAGATCTCTGGTCTTCGACCACCGTCTTTATCTTCTATTTCTTATCGTCGATTCAGTTATTCAGAATGGGATAAACCCGTTCTTTCTGAGCAACTCGCGTATATAATAAACAAGTGCAACACCAACATACACACGCATCATTTCAATTCATTAGTCAATAACCGTCAATCAGTAAGAGAACGATTTCCCAAATATTAACCCCGAAGGCCGAAACCAACATCAGATCAGTACCCAAGAAACCATTCGACTTAGCCAACCTTCAGTTAATTTCTAAATTTACATCCATATCGTTTATAATATTTTATAACGATTTATCGCTATTTTTATTTATTAAAATAGCCATTTTATTCAAAACGACGCTTCGGGCCATAACGCGACCGTGGCTCTGTTTTTCTTTAGATTTGATTTACACATATATGAAAATCTAACGATTGGATCATCACAAAATTTACATCATTAGAAAGATCTTTTCAAAACGAATCCAATGGTTCCAGTTTCGGGAAAATCCGATGGTCGAATCTCCCAGTATAATCGTTTGAAGTTTCGATTTCAAAATACGAACTGCAGCGTCGTTATTCGATTAAATATAAATATATATATATATATATATAATCGTTTCTGGCGCTCTTTTTCTTCAGATTTGAATTAAACATTCCAGACAATCCAACCGTTGGATTTTTACAAAGTTGGTGCCGTTGGAAAGATATTTCCAAAGCGAACCCAAGGGTTGCGATTTCAGGAAAATCCGATGGTCGGATCTCCCGGTATAATCGTTTGAAATCACGGTTTCAAAACACGAACCGCAGCGTCGTTATTCGATATATTTTAATTCTATATATATATATATATATATATATATATATATATATATATCGATTCTTCGATTTCAAAGCTATATTCTTTTCATACATTTGATAAAAATGATATTTTTATCTAACTGTCTTCTATTTCAACTCTTCACTATATTTGACAATTCATGTATATAATAAAAATGTGATTTTTATTGTAAAACAATTCTTTTCAAAACACTATTATTTTATATAGATAATACAGGTAATAAAAATAGGATTTTTATTATAAAACAATTTATTTCAAAACATTATTATTTTATATAGTTTATATAGGTAATAAAAATAGGATTTTTATTATAAAACAATTTGTTCCAAAATATGAATACCATTCAACACATGAATTTCTATTCAACGAATGAATATCGATTCAACACATGAAGGTTTTCTATAGTTTATATATATAGATAAAAATGTGATTTTTATATTTAAAACACGAATACCATTCAACACATGAATTTCTATTCAACGAATGAATATCGATTCAACACATGAAGGTTTTCTATACAACGAATAAATATTGTTTTAGCAAATGAAAATAATTCAAACACATGAATATTATTCAATATTTCGACAGCATAACGGCAGGGTAGTTAAAACCGGGACCGTCCCTAGTACGGCTCCTCGCTCTACCTTAAAACCTCGCGGTTTTTGACAATGGGAATCATGCATCTAGTTCGCACGCAGGCGGCATGTATATATTAATTTCATTTCCACAAACTAATCCTATGTGGTTTCAACCAAATATTTCTCAACCACAAACGGGTATTTTTCAACCACAATCAATCAATATCAACCACAAACAATCCCAATCAACCATTCGCTATCAATCAATTTTCACACCAATCACAACCAATAAATATTGTCCATGGTTTGTGGATGAGGGGCGTGTGTATATATATATATATAGCATTTCACTTCTATTTCAACACATATATAATTTTTACAACGCATATATAACTTATACATCGAACGTACAACTTATACAACGCTTATACAAGAGGCGTACAACGTTTATATAACTCATACATCGACTGTATAATTTATACATCGTCGTTTTTAATATCGTTTATAAATTAGAAATCTCACCTTGGGTTCCACTCCACCAAAAATAGCAGAAGGCTCAGAAAAGTATGCGGTCTCTTCTAGAATGTAGATGACGTCGCCATGGTCCCGGTGTCTCCTGTTTCATCGAATTTCGTTAACGAACAAAAAAGACGTGATTTTTCAAAGGTTGGAACCCTATAAAGTGTTTAAACAATATAAAGGAACCACCATTATACGTTGTTCAAAACTAGGTCGGAGAAATTCGCGAAATCCGGGAAGAACTGGGATGATCGGTGGCTGCAGCGTCGTAGAGGGAGGTGAGGGCTGTCGGTCGACGGTGGTTTGAGGGGGTACAGTGGTCGGATCTGTCGTCGGCGGCGTCAGGAAGATCAGAACTTTGGAGGGCTGATTCCGGCGATGGGGGCGTCGGTCGGGGTCGTGGTGGGGTCGGATTGGAAGAAGAGGGAGCGGCGCTTTGAGTGGTGGCGGTGGCGAAGGCTAGAAGTGCCTGTAGCGGCGGCGATTTGGTCGGAAAGAAAAGAGCGACTTCCGCCGTTAATCGGGAGGGAGGAAAAAAGGAATTTTTTTTTAAATAAAAATTTTGATTGGTCGGGGATGTTTTAAAGGGGCTTTCTGACACGACCACCAATCTAAACCCAACAACCGTCGTCCCTAGCGTTTTATCCCCATTCCGAACACAATGGGATATGTTTTGTAGGCCCATTCGACTGTTTCAGTCAGTTTTCCTTCAAATAAAAATATAAAACATTCAATATTCAATTTGAACGTACATTTCAATTTGCCAGGGCCAAAAACTGATTCGAAAAATTCCAGAAAAATAAATCTGGCTATGTTTTGACGATACGGTCCCAACAAAACTAGTTTCGTCGAATTCTGAGACCGTTTGCAAAAAAGCCCATTTCTGGTCGATCCCATTTAACTGTAATTGATCAAAACACGTTTTCCTTTGCCACGCTCACATACTAGCTTCAAAAATTATGAAATTTGAAACCTAGCAATAACTTCACATCCCGGATCCAACAAAAGTTGTTTCGTCGAATTCCGAGGTCGTATGCAAAATGGCCAATTTCGCGGGCTATATAAATTCCATAGCGACCTTTCTGAAAATTCATTTGGCCATAACTTTTGCTTTCCACTATGAAAATTCGATTTTTTAGATTCGTTAGAAAGGTATTCACTAACAGATTTAAATATTTTTGGTTTCGCTCAAATCCGTTTTGTTTTGCACCCGATATAGTCGGACAAAGTTTGAATTCAATTCTTGAAACTACAACGCCATTTCAGGCCTTATTTATAATTAGAATTAATTATATTCATTTTCAAACGTCGATTCAAACTCACTTTTCATTGCTATTGTTTAAAATATTTATTTTAAATATTTAAAATCCTTTATTTTAGCCAATTTAAAAATTTTAAATTGGTTCAGATTTTCTGGGTCGTTACACAACCCTTCATAGAAGTTTAAAAATAGGGGTAATATTTGGATTTAAGGGCTGTATAGAGAATTTGGGGTAGGATTAAAAAGAAGGACTATTTTGAATTATTAAGAGAAGTATGGGAAGTTTAAGCATAGTAGGGATATATCGATAAATATAAAAGATGATGAATCATTTAGATTAGGTGCGGCAAAAATCAAACATTCACAGCATTTACAAAATAGGGGTAATCGTTGGAAGTAAGGGATATTTAGAGAATTAGGGGTAGGATTAAAAAGAAGGGCTGTTTTGATGTATAAAGAGATGTAGGTGTAGTTTAAGCATAATAGGGGTAGATCGACAAAGATGAATGATAATGAATCGTCTGGTTTGGGTGCTACAAAAACCAATCCTTCACATTAGTTAAAAAATAGGGGTAATTGTTGGAAGGATGGGCTATTTAGAGAATTAGGGGTAGGATTAAAAAGAAGAGCTGTTTTGAAGTATTAAGAGAAGTAGGGGTAGTTAAGGCATAGTAGGTGTAGATCGACAAGAATGAAAGATGATGAGTCGTTTGGATTGTGTGTTGTAAAAGCAACCCTTCATAGTTATTAAAAAATAGGGTTATTGTTGGAAGTAAGGGCTATTTAGAGAATTAGGGGTAGGATTAAAAAGAAGGGCTGTTTTGAAGTATAAAGAAAAGTAGGTGTAGTTTAAGCATAATAGGGGTAGATCGACAAATATGAAAGAAGATGAATCATTTGGAATGGGTGCTGCAAAAACCAACCCTTCACAGTAGGTAAAAAATAGAGCTAAGTGTTGGAAGTAAGGGATATTTAGAGAATTAGAGGTAGGATTAAAAAGAAAGGATGTTTTGAAGTACTAAGAGAAGTAGGGATAGTTTAAACATAGTAAAGGTAGATCGACAAATATGAAAGATGATGAATTATTTGGATTGGGTGCTGCAAAAACCAACCCTTCATAGTAGTTAAAAAATAGGTGTAATTGTTGGCAGTAAGGGCTATTTAGATAATTAGGGGTAAGATTAAAAAGAATAGATGTTTTGAAGTATTAAGAGAAGTAAGGTAGTTTAAGCATAGTAGGGTAGACCGAAATATATGAAAGATGATGAATCGTTTGGATTGGGTGTTGCAAAAACCAACCCTTCATAGTAGTAAAAAGATATGCATGATTGTTGAAAGTAAGGGATGTTCAGAGAATTACGGGTAGGATTAAAAAGAAGGACTATTTTGAAGTGTTAAGAGAAGTAGGGTTAGTTGAAGCATAGTAGTGGTAGATCGACAAATATGAAAGATGAAAAATCATTTAGATTGGATGTTGCAAAATACAACCCTTCACAGAAGCTAAAAAATAGGGGTAACTATTGGCAGTAAGGGCTATTTAGAGAACTAGTGGTAGGATTAAAAAGAATTGTTGTTTTGAAGTATTAAGAGAAGTAGGGATAGTTTAAGCATAGTAGGGGTAGATCAACAAATACGAAAGCTGATGAATCATATAGATTGGATGCTCCAAAAACCAACCCTTCATAGTAGTTAAAAAGTAGGGGTAACTGTTGGAAGTAAGGGCTATTTAGAGAATTTGGGGTTGGATTTAAAAGAAGGATTGTTTTGATGTATTAAGAGAAGTAGGGGTAGTTAAGAGAAGAAGGGGTAGTTTAAGCATAGTAGGGGGTAGATCGAGAAATATGAAACATGATGGATCATTCAGATTGGGTGCTGCAAAAACCAACCCTTCACAGTAGTTAAAAAATAGGGGTAATTGTTGAAAGTATGGGCTATTTAGAAAATTAAGGATAACATTAAGAAGAAGGGCTGTTTTGAAGTATTTAGAAAAGTAGGGGTAGTTTAAGCATAGTAGGAGTAGATAGATAAATATTAAAGATGATAAATCATTTGGATTGTGTGGTACAAAAACCAACCCTTCACGGTAATTAAAAATAGGGGTAATTGTTAGAAGTAAGGGCTATTTAGACAATTATGGTTAGGATTAAAAAGAAGGATTGTTTTGAAGTATTAAGAGAAGTAGGGGTAGTATAAGCATAGTAGGGGTAGATCGGCAAATATGAGAGATGATGAATCATTTGGATTGGATGCTGCAAAAACCAACCCTTCATAGAAGTTTAAAAATCGGGGTAATTGTTGGATTTCGGGGCTATATAGATAATTAGGGGTAGGATTAAAAAGGAGGACTGTTTTGAATTATTAAGAGAAGTATGGGTAGTTTAAGCATGGTAGGGGTAGATCTACAGATATGAAAGATGATGAATCATTTAGATTGGGTGCTGCTAAAACCAAACCTTCACAGTAGTTAAAAAATAGGGGTAATCGTTGGTTAGTAAGGGCTATTTAGAGAATTAGTGGTAGGATTAAAATGAAGGGCTGTCTTGAAGTATAAAGAGAAGTAGGTGTAGTTTAAGCATAGTAGGGGTAGATCGACAAAGATGAATGATGATGAATCGTTTGTTTTGGGTGCTACAAAAACCAAACCTTCACATTAGTTAAAAAATAGGGGTAATTGTTGGAAGGAAGTGCTATTTAGAGAATTAGGGGTCGGATTAAAAAGAAGAGTTGTTTTGAAGTATTAAGAGAAGTAGGGGTAGTTTAGGCATAGTAAGGGTAGATCGACAAATATGAAAGATGATGAGTCGTTTTGATTGTGTGTTGTAAAACAAACCCTTCACAGTTATTAAAAAATAGGGTAATTGTTAGAATTAAGGGCTATTTAGATAATTAGGGGTAGGATTAAAAAGAAGGGCTGTTTTGAAGTATAAAGAGAAGTAGGTGTATTTTAAGCATAATAGGGGTAGATCGACAAATATGAAAGACGATGAATAATTTGGATTGGTTGCTGCAAAAACCAACCCTTCACAGTAAGTAAAAAATAGAGCTAATTGTTGGAAGTAAGGGCTATTCAGAGAATTAGGGGTAGGATTAAAAAGAAAGGATGTTTCAAAGTACTAAGAGAAGTAGGGATAGTTTAAACATAGTAGGGGTAGATCGACAAATATGAAAGATGATGAATCATTTGGATTGGGTGCTGCAAAAACCAACCCTTCACAGTAGTCAAAAATAGGTGTAATTGTTGGCAGTATGGGCTATTTAGATAATTAGGTGCAGTTTTAAAAAGAATAGCTATTTTGAAGTATTAAGAGAAGTAGGGTAGTTTAAGCATACTATGGGTAGATCGAAATATATGAAAGATGATGAATCGTTTGGATTGGGTGTTGCAAAAACCAATCCTTCATAGTAGTAAAAAGATATATGCATAATTGTTGAAAGTAAGGACTATTCAGCGAATTAGGGGTAGGATTATAAAGAAGGACTATTTTGAAGTGTTAAGAGAAGTAGGGGTATTTGAAGTATAGTAGGGGTAGATCGACAAATATGAAAGATGACAAATCATTTAGATTGGATGTTGCAAAAACCAACCCTTCACAGAAGTTAAAAAATAGTGGTAACTATTGGTAGTATGGGATATTTAGAGAATTAGTGGTAGGATTAAAAAGAAGTGTTGTTTTGAAGTATTAAGAGAAGTAGGGATAGTTTAACCATAGTAGGGGTAGATCGACAAATACGAAAGATGATGAATCATATAGATTGGGTGCTGCAACAACCAACCCTTCACAGTAGTTAAATATAGGGGTAATTGTTGGAAGTAAGGATTATTTAGAGAATTAGTGGTTGGATTAAAAAGAAGGACTGTTTTGAAATATTAAGAGAAGTTGGGGTAGTTAAGAGAAGTAGGGGTAGTTTAAGCATAGTAAGGGGTAGATCGAGAAATATGAAAGATGATGAACCATTTAGATTGGGTGCTGCAAAAACCAACCTTTGACAGTAGTTAATAAATAGGGTTAATTTTTATAAGTAAGGGCTATTAATAGAATTATGGATAGGATTAATAAGAAGGGTTGTTTCGAAGTATTAAGAGAAGTAGGGGTAGTTTAAGCATAGTAGGAGCAGATCGACAAATATTAAAGATGATAAATCATTTGGATTGTGTGATGCAAAAACAAACCCTTCACGGTAATTAAAAAATAGGGGTAACTGTTGGAAGTAAGGGCTATTTAGAGAATTGGGGGTTGGATTAAAAAGAAGGACTTTTTTGAAGTATTAAGAGAAGTAGGGGTAGCTTAAGCATAGTAGGGGTAGATCGACAAATATGAAAGATGATGAATCATCTGGATTGTGAGCTACATAAACCAACCCTTCACAGAAGTTAAAAAATATGGGTCATTGTTGGATTTAACGGCTATATAGAGAACGAGGGGTAGGATTAAAAAGCAGGACTGTTTGGAATTAGTAAGAGTAGTATGGGTCGTTTAAGCATGGTAGGGATAGATCAACAAATATGAAAGATGATGAATAATTTAGATAGGGTGCTGCAAAAACCAACCCTTAACAATGGGTAAAAAAATAGGGGTAATTGTTGGAAGTAAGGGCTATTTCGAGAATTGTGGGTAGGATTAAAAAGAAGGGCTGTTTCGAAGTACTAAGAGAAGTAGGGGTAGTCTGAGCATATTAGGGGTATATCGACAAATATGAAGGATGATGAATCATTTGGATTGGGTGCTGCAAAAATCAACCATTCACAGTAGTTAAAAAATAGGGGTAATTGTTGGAGGTAAGGGTTATTTATAGAACCAGGGGTAGGATTAAAAAGAATAGTTGTTTTGAATTATTAAGAGAAATAGGGGTAGTTTAAGCATTGTAGGGGTAGAAAGACAAATATGAAAGATGATGAATCGTTTGGATTGGGTGCTGCAAAAACCCACCCTTTAAAGTAGTAAAAAGATAGGAGTAATTGTTGGAAGTAAGGGCCATATCGGGAATTATGGGTAAGATTAAAAAGAAGGACTGTTTCGAACTATTAAGAGAAGTAGGGGTAGTTTAAGCATAGTAGGGGTAGATCGACAAATATTAAAGATTATTGTAATGACCCGAAAATCCGGTCCAATTTGAGTTGACCAAATAACACAAGTCCAACCCCAAATTGCACTGGAAATTCCAGAAATTAATAGGAAAAAAGATAGAGGGTGAGGATAGATAAGATAGAACTAATAGAATAGAAGAAGAAGAAGAACATCATCATCAAAGTGAACACGAATCTCACAGCGGAACGAATAAAATATAACATAACTTTTGAAATAGAACGGTTATGTATACAATAGCACTTATCAGAGTACCACACTTACAACAACAGCGGAAAAACAATAGCTATAAAATCTTGAAGCCTCCTGCTCCAAGCTCCCCAAGTGTATCTGTAAAAGCCCGACTACTTGACTGCCGGTACAAATTTAGGCACCCAAGATTTTAGGGAAACAAAACAAAATAAACTTCGGGTCAGTCATGGGACTGGTATGAATAAAACTCCAACACTTGGTTAATAAAGGTTATCTCACAAGACCACGCCGTGAAAACGGAATGGGTTTTTCCCTTATGAAAATCCAAACAAAACTTTGTAAACAATATCATTCTGATATTATAATAATGTCTAAGTACAAATAGATGTCAATCTAGAAGAAACGCTTTTATCTCACGTTCTACATATATAGTATACAATCAAAATCACAACCACGTATTGGATAATGGATTTCCAACTATGACAAGGTATGGAACCACCTTCCGATCAGTGTACTCTAGGAACGATACACTGGAGTTCAACAAGAACATCTTGCAACTCAGCCACACATGACCGACCACTCAATTCGCTTGAGTGTATCGAATGTATATCACCAACGGTTGGGATCAGCAATTGTTCCCTATATATATATATATATATATATATATATATATATATATATGGGACAACATTGATAGATTAAAGAAGCAAATGAATATTCTCTAGATAGGTGATTATACACCTTACTTCGGAGCGACCGACTTAGCCATGCTGCCTGCCCGATTTCTGTCATTTACCGGATGTGAGGCTAGAAGCTACGCTTATCCTTTTTCATATCATATCTTCATTTACTTGGAATATCACATCATCATACCCGCCAAATCAATATCGATTTCCCTAACGGTATCACGGGTATGAAGCTAAGAGAAACGAATTCCTCCGCCACCAAATGTAATACGTTGAAGTGATCAACATATATGATTCGTTAGGAATACTCTGTCAGACATTCGTCCATACAAGTTGTCCTGGAACTGGACAAACCGAAGGCACTATTCGGTATATCCATCTTAGGCAATCTTTACCTAAGATTTATACAACAGTCCTTGCACTTTACTCCGTCTTCAAAATATTCAGCATACTTGATTCGCAACGCTTATGCCAATACGGAGTGGTTGTTCGAATAATAATCCAACCGGTCTCTCCATATTAATAACGTTAAAATGGTCAAAACTTTGGTAGTCGGTGATTTAACTATCAAATGAAAACATGTCCGTGTATACACAACGATATTATTTCCAAATGGAAATATCGATCCAATCATCAAACACACACACATATATATATATTCACATTTCCTTATTTTCTATTTTTAGAAATTATACGTTATTTAACACTGGAAAACATTTCCATAGCTTATGTACGTATCACTATCCTTCCACAAATATCAGTCCCTAACTGTAAACTAGTATGAGAACGATTCCCTAAGTATAAACCCCGAAGGCCGAAACCAACATCAGATTGATACTCAGGAAACCATTCAACTTACTAATCTCTAGTCAGTTTCTAATTTTGCTTAACTCTATTTATTTAACTCTATTCGATTAACTCTATTTGATTAACTCTAATTGATTTACTCTAATTCGAATAACTAGTATATGTTTTAACTTTATTTCAAATAACTATATTCGATTTAACTCCATTCGCTTGACTCTAGATCGCAGCGATCACAATGGTTACGCCTGATTCCCTCAGGAAACATCCGACTGCTGTAGGCTATCTGCAGCTCTTCGAATTACGCTAGCAGTCGTAATAAATGGTACCTTATCCTGAATAACTATGTTTGACTAACTTCTTCGAATAAACTATATTTGATTGACTTCTATTTGATAACTCTAATCAACTAACTCTTTTCTATCTCGTTAATTTCCTTTTATAATCCTATTTATTTTCCCAATAAATATTCCTTTATTCTATTTATTTACTTTTTACATAAATATCTTTTCTTTATACTTCTATTTACTTCTTAAATAAATATCATTTTACACTTCTATTTACTTGCTAAGTAAATAATCATTTTATAAAATTCTTTGATTTTATAATTATTCCCTTTCTAAATATCTTCTATTTATAAATATTCCAATTTATAAATATTTCTTATTTATAAATATTCCAATTTATAAATATTTTATTTTCACTATCACTTTGAACATTCCCTTATCAACATTTCGGTATGTTATGGTATTCAACATATCAAATCACGATGATCCATATCGTCCAAACACATATAATCGACAACAGATTATATACCACATCATATAACACAATATATAAATAAAACAATATTATAAATGTTGAGGAACCCAGTTGGGTCCCTCCAACCTGTCTCCCTGCATCTACAGATGTTACACAGTATAATATACATCAATTTCATTTCAATATGAAATGTTCTGATAAACAACATCAACATATATTTAATGGTTTATATATATATATATTTGTGTATATATATATATATATAATTTCAACTAACTGACTAGCAGTTCAATCAACCAAATCAACACACAACAGTCAACAGATGATTAACAGTTCTAAAAATACATTATAAAAATTGTTAGATCAAAATTTGGACCTAACACCCAAGTTGTTCTGATTCTTATAGAGTTTTAACTGGGGAATGCAGAAAAAGCAGAAAACACACAGAATTTATAGTGGTTCGGCGTTAACGAGCCTACGTCCACTTTATATGTTATCAATTATACTTTGAATGCTAGTACAATCAATTATCTCTCTCAAACTCCTTTTTACAATTGTGATTTCTCTCAGTAATCTAGTAATAAAACTGATAAGAAATGGTAGTATGACAATAATGGCGGAATCAGTACTCAATAATGCCAAAGGATCCCAAAAAATGCCAAGCTCTGGGCTATTTATAGCTGATTTTGTCAGGCGGATCGTGGTCACACGTGGCACGAATCCCGAGAACATCGGATCGTATCGCAGCCGATGAAGAAATAGTCAAATTAGCCGTTGTGGACAGGTGTCGCGATCCCCTTGAAAATCGGATCGAGCAAATGGGGAGAATCAGTAAAAATAACAGTTGGGGACACGTGTCGCCGGATCCATGCATCTCGGATCGCCGAAGACTAGCTCGTGCTTGAATGGGTTAAGGGCTTCGCCGTGCATCTGGGGATCGGATCGGTCTATACTGGGCAGTAGTGTATGTACGGATCGAGTCGCATAGGGGTGGTTGTTTCACTGATGCAATGGGGGCGATCCGATGAGGGGCGATCCGATGAGGCGATCCGTTCCTTCATGTACTTAGGGATCATAGTTTCATACTTTCTTCTTGTGAGTGAACCTGGGTGGCTTGGTCAAAAACTAGCCAACATTTTGCCCCCTCGTAGTATGTTTTATCGACGATGGAACATGCTTCGAAACTATAAAAACGTCTTTTCATAAAGAGATGCAAATCAGTGGACAATTCTTTCTTCTCTCTCTTATTTTTTTGGTCGTTTGTTGATTCGGATTGCATGCGCGAGTCGCGGTTCGTTAGCGAGTCATTCGCCTCGTCCTTTGGTGAGCACTTGGGCCTCTTCATGGAACAGAACGAGGTGGGCTTCTCTTCGAGACGTGGTGGGCTTTTGGATCGCGGCCCGTTTATTTTCGCGGATCGAATAAGACAAAAAAGGGGAGACAAACGGTCTCCCTTTTGCCTATATAAGTCGACCCTCCTCTCCATTTTCTTCCTTCTTCTTGCTTTTGTATCGTACCGCCAGCTCCACCGAGAAAAAAACTTAGTTTTGATTTCCAAATTTTTGCTCGATTTCAAACTTTAAAAAGGTAACTAGATGATTTCTCTTGAGTTTCTACCGTGTTCACACTAGTTTAGAGAGTATGGACAGTGGGATTTTATAGGATTTGGTGAGAATGGAAGTGAGCGTGCCTGGTGCGAAGAGTAGAGTTGAGGAAGGAGAAGGAAGGGATGACCAGGTCGGTTCGTGGGCGAGGTCTGAGTTCGGAGTGGTGGCGAGACGAGGGGATAGAGTACGGAACTGGAAAGTTGATTTGGGTAGCGGGTCGGATCGCGGAAATGACAAGGCCACGATTCGTGGGGAACTAGACGTGAGTGTCGGATCGCGGAGATACCAGAGCTTCGGATCCTGGAGGATGGGGGCGATGCGGATCGCCAAGAAGCCATCGCGATCCGTTGAGGATGAGTTGGTGCACCTCATGGTTCGAAGCTTTTCCATAACCTAATACCCTTACGCGTATCGAGTCCTTCTCCGCGATCCGTCCACATGTGGCGATCCGAACCTGTCTTATGATTCGACTGCTGACTAAATAATATAATGCAACTTTAACAAATCGATGAACAGTTAGGTTAGAGCCCTTGATACGAACATTCCAGATCGAACAAATGCATAATATATCAATTGAACGATGACCAATGTCTGGATGATTTTATTGACCCTTGTACTTTTCTTTAATGCATGCACAAGCACACACACCGGCACCTGCACACACGGGGGATGGGTAGTTTTAATCTCATTTTTCATGTTTTCTCGCCTAACAGTAATGTCGGATAATCAATCCTCTTCAAGATCCGTTACAAAAATAGAGTCCGAGGTTCCTAAGAAATACAACCCCGAGGTCCCTCCAACTAACCCAAGAGGTGAAAATTCTGGATCTGAATACGAGGCAACGGAATCGGATCTGTCTGAAAGTACTTCATCTACTGAAGAGTCTGAGATGGACAGGCGAGCTCCCGACGAGATTCCTGGCGCGCTCGACATAGAGAAATTTTCCGATTCTTTAGCATCTAAACTCGATGATATAAAGTTTAAAAGAATCTGCCTGAGACATGGGATCCCTTGGGAGGATGTGAGGACACCCGTTAGCGAAGATAGACCCCACTTGGCTCCGGAAGGGTATATGGCAGTCAGCCGAACCATGTGCTTGGTAGGAGATATTCCTCCGTTTCCTTCAATCGTCATCGAGACCTTAAAACGACTGGGTATCGCTCCGATGCAGCTTCATCCTAACGCTTACGCATCTCTATACACCCTATATATTGCATACGCGGAGATCCTGCATACCGAACTCACATTTAGAGATTTAACGTTCTTCTATCTCTTCAAGCATCGCTCCTCAGCAACCCCAAATTTCTCTTTCTTTGAATCTGTGGCGAATAGGAAAGTTCTGTATGACGGATACAGCAATATAGGGGAACCCAAGTCTGATTGGTTCTATATAAAGAAACAGGCTGGGTGCTCAAGAAGATGGCTTAAATCAAGTAAACTTTAATCCTTTGACTGAATATCTTGCTCAAGAAGCCGAAGCATTAACATCCTCCTCCCTTTTTCTTTGTTTTAAACAGATCACATCTTCCCGGAGACGGAAGGCCCGTTATACAATAATCGATTGTCTATTCTTCTACAAAGCAGATCCGACTTTCTAAGGATCAAGAAGTGCATCACTGACGAGAATCTTCATAAGCATCGCCTTCTAGATATAAGATTTGGACTTGGCACTGGCGGCAAACCCTACAGATACGTGCCCCCAACGGAGGGAGAGGGAACATCACAGGCGGCAGAAACAAGTAAATTCCGTAAGAGTCCTTCCCCGATAATCATCCAGGACGACGAGGACCTGAACATATATAAAGGAGATGAGGCCCGTGGTGACAAGTCCAAGGAAATCCCAGTCTCTCCGCGGGGTTTCCCCTCCAGGGCTTCTCTTCCGACCGAACCTGCTGCTCCTGATGATTTGACAGAAGAACAGCTATTCAAAGAGCTAAGCAAAATTCCTCTGCCCGACGATGTATACACAGAGAAGGACTTTGAAGGGGAGTCATTTTTCCCTGCTTCTGAGGAGACCATCGCTCCAACTAGAGAACAAGAAACTACTCAGATGAGCCTGTCTTCAGGCCCGGGTCTATTAGGGGGAATTATATGGGATACACAAATCACACACACTGCCTGACCCCGCACTTTTATATCAACAGTATTCAAAGTTTTAATATGCTCTTTTCTCCTTTGCAGGAAATATGTCTTGCAAGCGGTCTTATTCCTATCGCTCTCTTCGTGAAGGCACACCCAGTCTCCATCCGAGTACCGAGCGCTCTCGCGGCCCTTCTCATAGGCCTACCTCTTCGCAACCCCGGTCTCCACCAAAATCGACATCTGGCAAGCTTCCCAGTTATCCGGTAGCTCCTGCAGGGGGAAAACAACTTCCTAAAGAGTTAACTCCTCCGAAGAGTGCACCCTCTCACAGCAGGTCGTCAAAAAGACATTACGAGCCTAAGGACAAAAGCAGGGATCCAATTAAAGATTCTGAAAAGGAGAGAAGTGACATTGTCCCTTCCAGCCAGCCAGAGTTGGCTGCCCCCGGGTCACGAGATTACATCCACGGCCCCAAGACTCAAGGTAGGCTGGAAAAGTTGCGGGAACAATTCCCCAACATCTTCTTTGAAAGGATGACGTTTGTTCCGGCCTTGGAACCGGTCACTAGAAACTGGGATAATGAAGTTGTCGGGCACATTCGCCATGTAGCCAGGCAGTATGAGATGATGAAGAAACACGCGGTTAATCTTTCAGAAGTCATTCGAACGCTTGAAATAGAGGCACATAGATCTAAGGTGAAGATTGATAACAACGAAAGGGCCCGACCAAAGATGGAGAAGGACTTGGAGGACGCTCAATCCCAACTTGCCTTAGCGCGGAGAGACGCTGAAAATTACAAAACCGAATTGGAGAACGCTAAGAAACGCTTTCATTCGGAACTTGACTCAAATAGTCAAGAGAAAATGGCTTTAAAGAAGGAAGTAAAAGATCTTAAAATGGCCAACATTGAATTGAAGACAGCGCAAGGCCATTTTGAAGCTGAGAGAGCCGCTTGGGAGGCAGAAAAAGCAAGTTTGAAAGAAAGTTTAGCTTTGGCTGAAGCGGGAAAGGTGATTCTGAATGATCAAGTCGCGGATGCGGAGAGGCGCTGGGCTCTTGCCGAAAAGAATGTTGAAAGTGCCATTGAAATGGCTACTGCTTCTAATAACAAGCTCCTCGAGAGAGAGAAGGATATCGAAGGGTTTGAAGAGATGATTTTTGACTTCCTGGGCCAAGTCCTCAAAACCAGCAACATCTCGTGGATCCCGGACTACCACATTACGTTAGCCAATTTATGGGATGCCATCGTTGAGGGTGAGAAGCATAGATTGGGAGTCGAAGAAATCGACGAAGATGAGCTGATGAAGACCATCCTCAGGGATAACGAGCCCGAGGATCTGGCAGAAGGTCGTCGTCTAATTCAAGAGGAAATGGAAAAGGAGAGGGCCCTGGCTAAGGGCAAAAGCAAGGCTGACGAAGGTTCGAGCTCAGCCTTGGAGCCCAAGATCTCCGGAGTTGAGGAATACCATCCTGATGATCAATTAATCCCTTTGGGCCTAACTCCTATGGTTGTTGGAGCTCCTGCAGCAACCCTAGATGGAGGATCTGCGGAAGGTATCTCCCTTTTTTCCCTACAATTTGTCAAAGCAATTGTGAATTGTCATCGTCTGGTAGAGCAACCAATTGAATTAGTAACATGTGTCCCTTATAATACAGGTGGCGAGCCCGTCGACAAGGATGTTGAGAAAGGGAAAGAGGCGGAGAAGGTTGTCGTCTCACCAGGCGCCGGTGTTGCAGCAGAGAAAAGCGTCCTAGCACCCAGTGCTGATGTTCCCAAGGACGATGAAAACATCGAGGCCTTGAAAGATATGGATGGGCGCCATGTGGAGGACGAGGAGGATATCATTGGCGCTAAAGACACCGAAGATGATGACGACGAAACTTTGGCCACTAGGAAAGCTAGGCAGGAAAAAGAGATGGCTTCGAAGAAGGTGGGACAAGAGCCTTTGAACATAGTCCCTATCGCAGAATTTGATCCCAAAACTGGGATGATTTTGAAAATCCAGCCCAAATCCATCAGTAGACAGCTTCATTTTGCGAATCCTAATGATTTCCGGCTTCCCTTTCTGATAAAAGGAAGAGAAAGGAGGTAGAAGAGGAATCTTCTGAAGAGTCGGATGTTCCTCTCATAGACAAAAGGTAGAGAAAGAAAGGAGATCATTCCGATGCTGAGAAGGCGAAGCTGGAGAAACAGAAGCAGGAGAAGAGGCCAAAGTGTAAATAGGATATTGTTGCTTGTTTATATTTTGTCTTTAGGCTTTTCACTGGTCAAGAAATGTAATTATGAGACTGGTCCACATTTTACTTTCTAGGTTGTTTTTCACTTTGTAGGCTTGCAGTATATAAATGAAAGTTTCTCTCTTTTTGCATCATTGTGTACCCGTATTCAAATAAACTTTTCATGCTTAGTGATAGATTGTCTGATTATAACCACAAACCAATCAATCAACAGAAAGAAGAATTTAAAAATTTCAGTGTTGTATCGAAGTTCAGTATATGTATATAAGTATGTGTGCCCCCAATCAATCGTTAACATAGTGCCTGACTAGGGCTTATTAAGGATTGATTAGCATTGTCTGCACGTTGCCCCCTATTTCTGAATATGGGGGACTTAGGGAATTTAGCAAGATAATTGTTCTTATGGTGCTGAGTTTCTGTCACCTTTCTCAATGCTTAACCATGGACTCCTTTATACTCTCCTGGCGGCCGCCGAGGTTAGAGTTTGAATTCAGTAGTTCATTCGCTCCCCGTTCCTTCAGCGGGGATGGAGTTCTTTCTCAGCGCTCAATCGGAGACGCTTTTATACTCTCTCTCTGCTCCAGAGAGTTAGAGTTCGAGCTCAGCAGTTCAATCGCTCCCCGATCCTTCAGCGGGGCAAGAGCCCTTTCTCAGCGCTCAATCGGAGACGCTTTTATACTCTCTCTGCTCTCGAGAGTTAGAGTTCGAGCTCAGCAGTTCAATCGCTCCCCGATCCTTCAGCGGGGCAAGAGCGCTTTCTCAGCGCTCAATCGGAGACGCTTTTATACCCTCTCTCTGCTCTGGAGAGTTAGAGTTCGAGCTCAGCAGTTCAATCGCTCCCCGATCCTTCAGCGGGGCAAGAGCCCTTTCTCAGCGCTCAATCGGAGACGCTTTTATACTCTCTCTGCTCTCGAGAGTTAGAGTTCGAGCTCAGCAGTTCAATCGCTCCCCGATCCTTCAGCGGGGCAAGAGCGCTTTCTCAGCGCTCAATCGGAGACGCTTTTATACCCTCTCTCTGCTCTGGAGAGTTAGAGTTCGAGCTCAGCAGTTCAATCGCTCCCCGGTCCTTCAGCGGGGCAAGAGCTCTTTCTCAGCGCTCAATCAGAGACGCTTTTATACTCTCCTGGCGGTCGCCGAGGTTAGAGTTCCGTCACGGCAGTTCCGATCATGGTACACCGCCATGACCTACGGACATCACCTCCATGTCCGTTATGCTCTCTCTCTCGGCTATGGAGGGTTAGAGTGCTATCAATGATACAATTTACTTTATCGCATCCTCAGAGTTTTGACTGGTGATTACATCCCATTCTGATGGAGTGTACCTATAATCGTTGCACGGTTCACAGCAATTTCCATAAAAATAGAGACAGATAAATAATGCAATAAAGGTAAATGACACACAATATTTTTATATTGATTCGGTCGAATCATGACCTACGTCCACTCTATAATTTTCTGCTTTAAGAAATCAGGCTATTCTAGGCAAGTCGTGCCTTGTACATGGTTCTCAACAAAGCAAAAGAACAGATTTGAAATTTTTATGTTAGGTACGGCCGTAAATGTTGGGAATTCCACACTCTGGGGATTTCCTTTCCATCTACGGTTGCCAGCTTGAAGGTTCCATTATCAAGCTTGCTCAGAATGGAGTACGGTCCTTCCGACTTCGCACCCATATGAGTTGGGGGTGGAAAGACACGCTTCAGAACCAAGTCTCCGAGTTCCAAGGTTCGGGCTCGAACCTTTTTGTTGTAGTATCGAGCGACCTGTTGTTTGCACCTCAAGGCACGCAGGTCTGCTTCATCCCTCTTTTCTTCGATCATATCCAGGGATTGAAGGAGAAATTCGTTGTTAGTCATCGGATCGTAATAAGTCACTCGGTGAGAAGGTACTTTTATCTCAACCGGTTTGACTGCTTCTGCTCCAAAAGCAAGGGAGAAGGGGGTATGCCCTATTGCCGATTTATACGTTGTCCTATAGGCCCATAGTGCTAAAGGTAATTCATCGGCCCACATGGCTCTGGCCCGCTTCAGTATTTTCTTCAGAATGGACTTAATCACTTTATTCGCCGCTTCGACTTGTCCGTTCGATTGCGGGTGCACTACAGAGGTGTACCGTTTCTCAATGTGGTATTTCTGGCAGAAGTTTCTGAATTCAGTGCTATCGAACTGAGTTCCGTTATCCGTTATCACAATCTTTGGAATCCCAAATCGGCAGATGATGTTTCTAACAACAAAATTGATCACCCGTTTGGTTGTGATTGTAGTCAATGGTTCAGCCTCGACCCACTTAGTGAAATAATCTACGGCCACAATAGCTAACTTTGCTCCGCCCCTAGCTATGGGGAGACTTCCGATGATATCAATTCCCCACATAGCAAAAGGCCATGGGCTCGTCATTGTTTTCAAATGATTAGGAGGTGCTCTAGGTATCTTTGAAAATCTCTGGCACGCATCACACCGTCGTGCATATTTCGCCGCATCCTTGTTTATGGTGGGCCAGAAATAACCATGCCGCAACACCTTTTTCGCCAATGTTTGACCTCCAGTGTGATCGCCGCATTCACCTTCGTGTACCTCCTGCAGCACACGTTTGATGTCGTCATGAGCTATACACCGAAGAAGGGGCATCAAAAATCCTTGTCTGTAAAGAACTCCGCCTTGTAGAACATATCGGGAAGCTTTACGAGTTACTTTACGCCTCTCGCTTTTCTTTGTCGGAAGCGTTCCATTCATCAAGAAATTCTTTAGAGGGGTCATCCACGACTCCCTTTCCGGTTCCGTTTCTAGTACTGGATCAATTTCCATCTGATCTATACTAGGAGACCGAAGTACTTCAACGGGGGCTAGCCCGGTCTCTTCAGGATCGTCGGAACTAGCCGTCTTCGCCAACTTATCCGCTTGCTGATTCTCTAACCGCGGAATGTGGGATATACTGTAGTGATCAAAGCCGTTCATCAACTCCTTCACTTTCTTCAAGTATAAAATCAATCTCGCACTTTTGGCTTGGAATTTTCCAGTAACCTGGTTCACAACTAACTTGGAGTCGCAAAAGATGTCCAGCTTTGTGACTTCTAGTTCCTTTGCGATCCTCAGTCCGGCTATCAGGGCTTCATATTCGGAGTCGTTGTTAGTGGCGTGAAATTCCATCCGGATAGCATAGGATATCAATCGTTTCTCGGGAGTTTCAAGCACCATTCCAGCGCCGGATCTCTTGTCATTCCTAGCGCCATCAGTATACAATCTCCAGGCACTGGGGTCGAGAAGTAATTTTGAGGGGTCAACTTCTTCGTTTGCTATATCCTCCTCCGCGACGGTAAACTCTGCTATGAAGTCGGCTATCACTTGCCCCCGAATTGACCGTCAGGGCTGAAAGTTCAGATCATATTGACTTAACTCAATGTTCCATTTGAGTAATCTTCCAGATGCCTCTAGTCTCTGTAAAACTTGTTTGAGTGGATGATCAGTGTAAATGGTAATGGGATGCGCCTGAAAATAATGTCGAAGCTTTCTGGAGGCGATCAGTAAGCTATACGCCAACTTTTCTATCCTTGGATAATTACGCTTTGCTGCCGTCAATTTGTTGCTCACGTAATACACAGGTCTTTGGACCATATCTTCTTCTCTTACCAACGCTGAGCTGATCGCGTGGGATGACACTGCCAAGTACACGAATAAGTCCTCGTGATCCATCGGCTTTGATAATATCGGAGGTTTCTCCAGGTGTCTCAGTAAGTTCTAAAACGCTTCTACGCAGTCGGGATTCCATTTGAAGTGGCGTTTTCCTCGCTTTATTAATTTGAAGAATGGGATGCATTTGTCCGTAGCCCTGGAGATAAATCTGCTTAGTGCGGCTACTTTTTCTGCAAGGCTTTGCACATCCTTAATTTGCCTAGGTTCCTGAATGTCTCTGATTGCCGTGATCTGGTCTGGATTAATCTCAATCCCACGAGAACTGATGATGAACCCCAAGAATTTTCCGGAGGCGACACCGAATGAACATTTTGTTGGGTTGAGTTTCATCCCGTACTTTCGAAGAACGCCGAACATCTCTGCCAAGTCCGTAGTGTGATGGGAGGATTGCTTGGACTTAACCAACATGTCGTCGACGTATACTTCCATTGTTTTCCCGATCTGATTATAGAACATTCTGTTGACTAACCGTTGATATGTAGCGCCTGCGTTCTTTAAGCCAAAGGGCATCACTACATAGCAATATAATCCCATATCCGTGATAAAACTAGTGTGTTCTTGATCTGGAACATGCATTGGAATCTGGTTATATCCTGAATAAGCATCTATAAATGAGAGAAGTTCATGACCTGCCGTCGAGTTCACCAACTGGTCGATCTGGAGTAACGGAAAACTGTCTTTTGGGCAGGCTTTGTTCAAATCCGAGAAATCGATACACGTTCGCCACTTCCCGTTGGCCTTCTTTACCAGGACTGGGTTTGAAATCCAATCTGGGTATATCGAGTCTCTGATAAACCCATTACTTTTTAGCTTTCCAACTTCTTCTTTCAAGGCAGCAGACCTCTCTGGGCCTAGCATTAGCCTATTTTGTTTTACCGGAGGATGTTTAGGGTTAATGCTTAATGAATGGCTCATGATTGATGGAGATATCCCGCACATGTCTGCATGGGTCCAAGCAAATACATCCAAGTTATTTTTTAAGAAATTCGTCAGTTTTTTAGCGAGATTTGGATTTAACTGGGATCCAATCTTAAGGACCTTCTCTGGGTCACTATCATCGATCGGTACATCCACAGTTGTCTCGCTGGGAGTCGCCATTCTGCCCCCAGGTTGTTGGTCCTCTCTGGGATCTATATCCTCGGGCCACTCTCTGGGCGACTCCCCTACGGTTATCCTCTTTAGTTACTATAAGGTCTCCGCCCTAGTGGGGGGAGAGGCGCCTTTGGTTTCTATGTCCCCTCCATTGCGGAGTAACTTTAGCTCTGCGACATAACATGCTCGTGCAACAACCTGATCTCCTCTGACAATACCAACACCAGCTTCCGTAGGAAATTTCAATAATAAGCACCAGGGGGCTATACAGGCTCTAAACTTTGCGAGGGCCGGTCGGCCCAGGAAGGCATTGTAGGGTGATTCAACATCCAGAACCACGAAGGGGAGGATTCTCACTCTCTGGCGTTCTCCTTCCCCAAGTGTAACTGGTAACTCTACATAACCCATTGGAGCGGTGGATGCTCCGTTAAATCCACGGATCCATCCCTGACAGGGCTTCATGTCTTTTATTTCGAGGTTCATCTGGTCGAATGTTCGTTTGAAAAGAATATTGACGGAACTCCCGTTATCCACCAAAACCTTATGAACAGTGGCTGGTCCGATAGGTATTGTGATTACAAATGGATCTTCAGTTGGAGCATGGACTCCAATGCTCTCTCGTTCGCGGGAAACGACATCGTCGGACATCATCTTTTGTTGCTTTACTGGGATATTGTCCTCGGGGTTGCTACACTCCCCTACCTCGAGGTGTTGCTTGGCTGCATTGACATACTAATCCAATGCTTTAGAACTGTGTCCGGTGAGATAAAGCCCTCCGATTACGGTGTTGATAACGATGTCTTTCCCCTTTTGCTGGGCAGTTGGCCTGACAACAAGTTGATTCTGGTTCTGATTTGGGGCCTGTACGGCTTGCCCCCTATCTCTGGGCGTTACTCTGTATTCATCTAATTTTCCTTCTCGAAGAAGCCTCTCGACTACATCTCTTAGGTGACGGCATTCATTTGTCAAATGGCCATGAATCTGATGAAAGAGACAAAACTTCCCCGTTTCGTGTTCTTTCTCCGTCGACTCTCAGGGAGGTGGCCTCTTATTCTGGAGGACGTTGTACAAATCCATGAAGATATTTTCCAAAGTATCATTTAGTGGCGTATAATTCTCAAAAGCCCTGGGACGAGTCCTTATCTGGGAGTCGTCCCCTCGATTCCTCTTCTGGTTGTTGCCATTACTGTTATTATTATTGTTCCCTGACTAACGACCACCCTGATTCCGATTTCCGACATTAACTTCGACCTTCCCCGAGCTGTCTCCTGTCTGCTTAATGGCGACATTGCTCTGGATTTCCTCCTTATCAGCCGTTTTTGCCTTTCAGTTAGCATATACCTCCTCCCGGCGTAAATGTACGTTAGCTTTTTCGTAGAACAGCTCTCTAGTATGGGGTGGCTTGCCAGCCAGGTATCTCCCAAATTCAGTGTCTTTACCTACTCCATCAATCAGAGCTGCGACAAAGGTTGGTTCATGAGGATCTTTAACTTCAGTAGCAGCCAGGTTGAAACGGTCTAGGTACACCCTCAAACTCTCGCCTGGTCGTTGCTTGACAAGGAACAAGTCAATCACACTCTTTGTCTTTTGTGCGTAGATGTGGAACTGTTCCACGAACCTTTCACTCAACTCCCTGAAGCTGGAAATTGATCTTGTTGGTAAGCAAGTAAACCATAACAATGCTACATCCTCCAAGAATATGGGAAATGCTTTGCGCTTGACAACGTCAGAAGCTGCGGCAGCGGTCATCGACCAAGAATATCTCATCAGATGCTGGACGGGATCAGATCTACCCGCGTAACGGTTCATCTGTGGCATGTTGAAACGCCTTGAAAAATTCGCATCTAAAATATCATCAGTGAAAGGGGTATGACTGCGGTCAATTCCCCAATCTTCATTCCTTTGTCCACGGTTATCTGCCAGAATTTGATGGATCATAGCTGCAACATTTGCACTGGTCAGCGGTGGTTCGTGGTCAGTGCCTCTGGCTCGGCGGGGTTCTCTAATCTCTCTTCATGGAGCAGTCACAAAGTCTGGGGCTCGGATTGGGCTTCGTTGCCACCCTGTTACCATGGGCATTTGCACGGCGACGGGGCTGAGGCAGTCTGTCATGTACAGGGCTGTCCACACCCCGAGCTCTGGGAGTTGCGGCGTGATTGTTCACATTACGGTTTGAGGGCCCTGCACCCAGTGTCTCTTCTTCCCGTGACGGCAGGGTTCCAAATCGAAGCTGCTCTATGTTTTCGGGTCTCTCGAATGGTCGCCGCGGAGGTCTCGGCGATTCCTCTGACGAAGAAGAGTATCCTGGGGTGAGCGGACGAATTGGTGGCGTCCTTTGCCTTACGAGATCATTAAGCCTTCTATCCATAGTGGTCAAATTCTGTCGCAGAACGGAGATTTCCTGCCTCTGAGCAGCCAGCTCATCAAACAGCCTTTCCCACATTTCAGAAAAGCGAGAGAGGTCCCCCTCGGTAACGGGAGCAGAAGGGTCATATTGATCATCATCATTTCTCTTATGCTCAAGGAGCTTGAGCCAGGTCGTGCGGAGGGGCCAAGACGATTGGAGCGAGCCATAGGTTCCTTTCCAGGTCTAGTTGTAGTCTGATCATCAATTCGGATCGCTGTGGGTCGAGGATGGTGGCTCGCAGCGCCCCCCTGGGATCGGTTCGTGGTCACGGTTCACGGAGGATGCGAGGCGTTATCACGGGATCGAGTAACAACCCCTTCAGTGGTTCGGATCGCCTCGTCCTCGTCGAGTCGGAGCGTGGTACCTTCATCGGATCGGTTCGCCCCTGGCGCTCCGCGATCCAAAGTTCCCTCGTTGCCTAGCTCGTGCACACTTTCTTCAACTGCTTCATTCGCGATTTCATTGGTTCGTGAAGCGCGTATTTCCTTAGATCTCTTTCCAGCCATGATATCAGATGTCGCTGGAATCTTCAAAGAACTGAATAATGAAGTTTTAGGACTGTTCTCTCAATGAAAGTACCAAAATGTTAGATCAAAATTTGGACCTAACACCCAAATTGTTCTGATTCTTATAGAGTGTTAACTGGGGAATGCAGAAAAAGCAGAAAACACACAGAATTTATAGTGGTTCGGCGTTAACGAGCCTACGTCCACTTTATATGTTATCAATTATACTTTGAATGCTAGTACAATCAATTATCTCTCTCAAACTCCTTTTTACAATTGTGATTTCTCTCAGTAATCTAGTAATAAAACTGATAATATATGGTAGTATGACAATAATGGCGGAATCAGTACTCAATATTGCCAAAGGATCCCAAAAAATGCCAAGCTCTGGGCTATTTATAGCTGATTTTGTCAGGCAGATCGTGGTTACATGTGGCACGAATCCCGAGAACATCGGATCGTATCGCAGCCGATGAAGAAATAGTCAAATTAGCCGTTGTGGACAGGTGTCGCGATACCCTTGAAAATCGGATTGAGCAAATGGGGAGAGTCAGTCAAAATGAAAGTTGGGGACACGTGTCGCCGGATCTGTGCATCTCGGATCGCGGAAGACTAGCTCGTGCTTGAACGGGTCAAGGGCTTCGCCGTGCATCAGGGGATCGGATCGGTCTATACTGGGCAGTAGTGTATGTACGGATCGAGTCGCATAGGGGTGGTTGTTTCGCTGATGCAATGGGGGAGATCCGATGAGGGGCGATCCGATGAGGCGATCTGTTCCTTCATGTACTTAGGGATCATAGTTTCATACTTTCTTCTTGTGAGTGAACCTGGGTGGCTTGGTCAAAAAGCTAGCCAACAAAAATATAACTGTTCAGAGTTGGTGAGTTTAACTCACATTTGCAGTTCATCGTTAAAGAACGATAAAATGTTTGATTGATTTGAATCAAACAATTTATTTCGCCATAAATTCAAACGAGCTTCGATTCACTCCTAGTCAGCTTCATTGTGAAGCTCTCTTCCATACGGTCCCAACGCAATTTACGGTTTGTTAAACTAATGATGTATGAAAGAGATATCGGGTTAACAAGTTAAATATATTTTATAACTTAAATAAACTTAATCACATTTATAGTTCGGCCTCACCCCTCATTCTCAGCCCATGTACCAATTTGAAAAAGCCCACTATTCTGTTACCCACTCCAAACCAACAGTGAAGCCTCTTCCCCAACACCACTAAACCAATCCGCTCCAGTATCCCCTTTTACCATTAGTCAAACTTAACAACGTCCATCCTTCCCCCATTGTTCAACAAAACTCAAACCAACCTTTTCATCCTCTTTCTTCCCATACAAAAATCATTTGACTCGAATTCACCTTCTTCCTTCTCCTTCCGAGATCTGAAAAACCCGACTTCACTTCAGTAACACCCAACCATAACCGCTCCCTCCATACTCTTCTTCCAATCCATTAAAATCCACAAAGAAGACCCCAATCGACTCCTCTTCCAAAACTCTACTCCCTCACACCAAAATCCCATGACTCGCATCTCCCCCTCAGACGAACTGGATGCCCTATCAGCCTGCGATAAAGAACATGCAACCACCCAATAAGCACCGCACTTCACCAGAAGGAGCGCGTCTACCCCAAGATGATCGACGAATCCGAACATACTCTCAAGAATCAAAATCGTAGCTTCAAATCCAATTTACAGAAAACCCTAGCTGACGTGATATTTTCCCGTGAACCAAAAAGTAGTTCGAAATCAATAATATACACATAGAAATGAAGAGAAAGGAACGAGGATTTTAAATATAATTAACAAAGGATGTATGGATTTTTGTTTTGATTGTTTTTTATCTATTTGAGATCAAAACTTTTACTGGAAGAATGAAAAACTGCGGCGCCTTTTTCCTTTGACCTCAGAAAATGTATTTAGGGTTTAAGGGAGTTAGTGAGTATTTATAGAATATTTTTAATATTTTAATATTCAATATTTTATTCATTTATATTCGTTCTGCAATCTAAAAATTCCTACGAACACATACGATACGTAAAAATCATGAAAATTGACATGCGGCTAGAGTTTGACATTACGGTCCCAACGAAACTGGTTTCGTCTAATTCCGACTCCGTTTGCTCACGAAGCATATTTTTAACTGTCAAAATACTGACTTTTTTCACTCTAAAAATCCGTACGGCCACACAGTGACTCTAAAAATTACAGAAATGGAAATATAACAATAATTTGATGTTGCGGATCCAACAAAATTAGTTTCGTCGAATTTCGACTTCGTTTGCAAAAGTGGCTATTTTTAAAGCTTTGGATGACCCATTTAAATATATAAATATATTTAAATATAATTAAATAAAATATTAATAAATTAATATTATCTTATATATTCCCAGTGGAATACCATACAACTCTATAATATTCCTATGTGAATTTCAAGCTTGATATTTCGAATCCAGGTTGAATCGATATTCAATTTATTTTGAAAATCCAATTATAACGTAAATAAAGCATTGCAAATTATAAAGGAATTTCACAGCGACTTTTCTGAAATTTGATTTGGACGTAAATCAAAATCTACGCAACGAAATCCCAATTTTTCTCTTCCACTAGAAAGATATACTCCACCAGCTCGGTACGTTTCTTGTTTCACAGAAATCCGATTTAAAACGAACCCTGTACATTCAGTTGAAATCTGAATCGCCAAATCGCGAACTACCGCGCAATTTCGAGCTTGATTTTAATTATATTATAATTATACATTCAAACTGTCGTTATTTAAATATATTCGTTATTCTAATTCAGATCTAAGCTGAATTAAATTATTTGAATTGCCCAGTTCACCTTATATTGTCAATTCACTATTTCTAATTATTTCAAAAATTAAATATATTATTTACTTATTTAATTAAATTAAATATTCCATCTAAATTAATTTAACGACCATTAAATCCTCTAAATCACCTTTTTAAATAATTAAATAATTTAATTATTATCGCTGAAAAATGCGAGTCATTACATTATTCCCCACTTAAAATAATTTCGTCCTCAAAATTGCTAAGCTAGAGGACGACCCTACCTACTAGGTAAATATTTATCGGTTTACCCCTTAACTTCAGCTTCAACTAAACCGATTAATATCGATTAATATTAATTTATTCCGACTAACTAAAATTTTTAAAAATTATGAAAATTTTCTAAAGCCTTAAATCTTCGGAAAATTTCGCCATAACCTCCTTTGTACAGCCCTATCGGTAAAACCACAACTCGCCTCTCTGGGCCATCTCCAACCCAAAAGAAAATCAAACAGCCAAGCAGCTTGCCAATTCGGCTCATCAAAATCTCAACCTATATGAAATATAAACTTGTACCTTTTTGTCGGGCATATCAACTCTATCACTTCCATATGCTATCAACTCATCATATACCAATATTAATCAAATCAAACTCTGATCAATTTATCCTCAACAAAACCATTCGCTTATCCAAGCCAAATATCATTTCAAACTAGAGTTTCATTCTCGATTCCAAATTCTTAACTTGCTTTATCAAATTACACTTCAAATTCGAATCTCACAAATCCAATTTGTCTCGATATATTCTAATTCAATTTCAGTTACCATTTAACTGATTTCAACTCAATTCCAACTGCTTTACCATATTTCAATTAAATTTGGTTTTATTTCAACAAATCTTTCCCTGTGAATTTTTAAATAGTTTACCATATCGAAAATCAAACTTTCCTTTTCAGGGTTCAAAACACATGCTTTTCTCAAATCAATTCAAAAACAAAAAAAATTCGGTAGTAATCCATCACTTAAAACTCGAAATTGAACACCGATAATGTCATGATCATCATCGAAATCTATTTCCAGCTTTCGAAGTGAGTTCAATACTATAAAATCATTTCTAAACATTTCCACTTTGAAATTCATTTCAAAATATAATTCACACTACTTGTAAAATAATTTAAAGTCTCCTAGGATCTTAAGTTTTCCTTATTTTTAATCCAAATCCATTTACAAACACTTATCTAATTTTTTCTAGAAGTATAGGATCAATTTGAGCCTTTAGATGAACTAGGAGATCGTAAGAACCACACAACTCGAAGATAGGTCATCAATAAATCAGAAGAAGACACGTCATCACAGAACACTCTAGAAGTCTGTGCTGGACAGACCTCGTCCTGGGCGCACTTGGTAGGTGCGCCAGTGCATTTTTGTACTAGCACACTTCACAAGTGCGCCAGTGCATTCTGGTCTGTTTCCGGTTTTCTAACTTCGTTCGTCCGTATCTCCTTCATATGTTATCCGTTTTACGTAAACTCGGACTCTGTCTCTAGTAGAATTCTTAGACCAACACAATGGCGTAACCAATTTCATTTAATTATTCATTTAATAATTAATTATTCTTTAATTATCTCTTATGTCCCGTTTTAAAATTATGGGGCGTTACACAATCCAAATGATTCATCATCTTTCATATTTGTCAGTCTACCCCAACTATGCTTAAACTACCCCTACTTCTCTTTGTACTTCGAAACAGCCCTTCTTTTTAACCCAACCGCCAATTCTCTAAATAGCCATTACTTGAAACAATTACCCCTATTTTTTACCTACTATGAAGGGTTGGTTTTTGCAGCACCCAATCCAAATGATTCATCATCTTTCATATTTGTCGATCTACCCCTATAATGCTTAAATTACACCTACTTCTCTTAATAATTCAAACCAGCCCTTCTTTTTAATCTTACCCCAATTCTCTAAATAGAACTTACTTACAACAATTACCCCTATAATTTAATAACTGTGAAGGGTTCGGTTTTTCAGCAAATAATCCAAACGATTCGTCAGTTTTCATATTTGTCGATTTACCCCTACTATTCCTAAACAACCCCTTCTACTCTTAATACATCAAAACAGTTCTTCTTTTTAATCCTACCCCAAATTCTCTAAATATCCGATCCTTCCAAATTTACCCCTATTTTTTTACTAATGTGAAGGATTGGTTTTTGTAGTACCCAATCCAAACGATTCATCATCATTCATATTTGTCGATCTACCCCTACTATGCTTAAATTGCACCTACTTCTCTTTTTACTTCAAAACAAGCCTTCTTTTAAATCCTACCCCAAATTCTCTAGATATCCCTTACTTCCATAAATTACCCCTATTTTTTAACTACTATGAAGGGTTGGATTTTGTAGCACCCAATCTATATGATTCATCAACTTTTATATTTGTCGATCTACCCCTACCATGCTTAAACTACCCATACTTGTCTAAATAATTAAAAACAGTCCTTCTTTTTAATCCTACCCCTAATTCCCTATACAACCCTTAAATCCAACAATTACCCCTATTTTTTAACTTCTGTGAAGGGTTGGTTTTTGCAGCACACAATCCAAATGATACATCATCTTTCATATTTGCCGATCTACCCTTACTATGCTTAAACTAACCCTACTTCTCTTAATACTTCGAAACAGTCCTTCTTTTTAATCCTACCCCTAATTCTTTAAATAGCCCTTACTTCCAACAATTACCCCTATTTTATAATTATCGTGAAGGGTTGGTTTTTGCAGCACACAATCCAAATGATTTATCATCTTTAATATTTGTCGATCTTCTCCTACTATGCTTAAACTACCCCTACTTCTCTTAGTACTTCAAAAAAAAAACCTTCTTCTTAAACCTATCCCTAATTCTCTAAATAGCCCTTACTTCCAACAATTACCCCTATTTTTTAACAATTGTGATGGGTTGGTTTTTGCAGCACCCAATCTAAACGATTCATCATCTTTCATATTTGTCGATCTACCCCCTACCATGCTTAAACTACCCCTTCTTCTCTCAACTACCCCTACTTCTCTTAATACTTCAAAACAGTCCTTCTTTTTAATCCAACCCCTAATTATCTAAATAGCCCTTGCTTCCAACAATTACCCCTATTTTTAAACAACCGTGAAGGGTTGGTTTTTCAAGCACCTAATCCAAAGGATTCATTATCTTTTATATTTGTCAATCTATGCCTACTATGCTTAAAATACCCCTACTTCTCTTAATACATCAAAACAGCTATTCTTTTTATCCCCACCCCTAATTCTCTAAATAAACCTTACTTCCAACAATTACACCTATTTTTTAACATTTGTGAACAGTTGGTTTTTGCAACACCCAATCCAAATGATTCATCATCTTTCATATTTGTTGATCCAATCCAAATGATTCATCATCTTTCGTATTTGTCGATCTACCCATACTATGCTTAAACTACCCATACTTCACTTAATACTTCAAAACAACCCTTCTTTTTAATTCTAACCCAAATTCTCTAAATAGCCCTTACTTCCAACAATTACGCCTATCTTTTTACTACTATGAAGGGTTGGTTTTTGTTGCAACCAATCCAAACGATTCATAATCTTTCATATTTGTCGATCCACCCCTACTATGCGTAAACTAACCCTACTACTCTTAATACTTCAAAACAGTCCTTCTTTTTAATCCTAACCCTAATTCTCAAAATAGCCCTTACTTCCAACAATAACGTCTATCTTTTTCTACAGTGAAGGGTTGGTTTTTGTTGCACCCAATCCAAACGATTCATAATCTTTCATATTTTTCGATCTATCCCTACTATGCTTAAACTACTGCTACTTCTCCTAATACTTCAAAACAACCCTTCTATTTAATCCTACCCCTAATTCTCTAAATAACCATTGCCTCAAACGATTACCTCTATTTTTTAACTACTGTGAAGGGTTGGTTTTGGCAGCACCCAATCCAAACGATTCATCATCTTTCATATTTGTCGATCTACCCCTACTATGCTTAAACTACCCCGACTTCTCATAATTCTTCAAAACATCTATTCTTTTTAATCCTAACCCTAATTCTATAAATATCCCTTCCTTCCAACAATTACCCCTATTTTTTAACTAATGTGAAGGGTTGGTTTTTGCAGCACCCAATCCAAATGATTCATCATCTTTCTTATTTGTCGATCTACTCCTACTATGCTTAAACTACCCCTACTTCTCTTAGTACTTCGAAACAGCCCTTCTTTTTAATCCTAACCCTAATTCTGTAAATAGCCCTTACTTCCAACAATTACCCCTATTTTTTACCTACTGTGAATGGTTGGTTTTTGCAGCTCCCAATCCAAATGATTCATCATCTTTCATATTTGTCGTTCTACCCCTATTATGCTTAAACTACACCTACTTATCTTTATACTTCAAAACAACCCTTCTTTTTATTCCTACCCCTAATTCTCTAAATATCCCTTACTTCCAACAATTACCCATATTTTTTAATAATTGTGATGGGTTGGGTTTTACAGCACACAATCCTAATGATTTATCATCTTTCATATTTGTCGATCGGCCCCTATTATCCTAAACTGCCCCTACTTCTCTTACTACTTCAAAATATCTCTTCTTTTTAGTCCTACCCCTAATTCTCTAAATAGCCCTTCCTTCTAGCAATTACCAATATATTTTAACTAATCTGAAGGATTGGTTTTTGTAGCACTGTAACACCCCACCTCCATTAATATCACTCACAACGGGAATGCATTAACTTTAGTGGGGGTCCTAAGAGTATAGAACAGATAAAATTATAAAACAAACAATTTTAAGCAGCGAAAAACAATTAGAACTTTTATTCCATAGTAGCATAATAGGATAAACTTTCATAAGGGTTGTTTCAAACATCAACACCAAAACATCAAAACCCATTACATCAAATATCTGTCTTGTTTCTCAAAAGAAGCATAATACAAAATAACATAACATAATTCTCCAATTAAGCAGTAGCTAGCAATAACAGTAAAGCAAAGAGTCCAAAGCAATACATCACAATCTTCGAGCTTGAAAAGAATCTGAACTAATCGGTGGTATTCACTCCCTGTGGACCTGGGGGGAGGGGGGAAACGAAAGAAAGAAGGTGAAACGAAAACAGAGTCAGACATAAAGCTTGGTAAGTCTAGTGACTTTCAGCATGTAAATAGGTAAGGGAATCATGACATGAATAAACTAGATACAAGATGTAACCATGATAATAAGCATCGCAGGATAACGAGATAAGCATAAGATAAGACTAGAACATGATAAGGTATCGTACTGATTCCTAATTTCTGTGCACCACCTAACTAGTGTTCAACTAATGCCATTTGTTACAAAACAAGATAAGTGATCCCCATTTCCCACATGACAGTTTTATAGGTATATATCTCCTGATGAGGGTCCCACCTCATATTGACAGTTTACCTGTCCCCACCGTACCTATCTTAATTGATCGGCTCCTACTCATAACGTGACGCATGTGTTTGTATCAACCCGACCCCTACTTGTAGATACCCGTGCTCGTCCCACCATACAGTGTATCATTTCCTAGGGTGGAAACCGATACAGTTCTAGAGTACACAACTTTATACCGACTTGGCACTCAATGTCTAAATTTTCCCATGCCAGAATTACGTGCACGCCCGTAATCCGTCGGAACCTGCACTGTCGTACCACCTACCGCTATTTTGACCGCTTTTAATTAGAACAGTAATCGTGCCCCACCCTGCCTAGCTCAGGGTCCCGTTGATACCTAATTGGGGTTACTGTTGAAAAGGGTCCCGCTACTAGGGTTTTCCTAGGGTCTATTCGTATAACCCCATATTGGTTAACTGTTATCAATCAACCAATTCAAGTTTACTTAACCCACCCATTAATTATGTTATATTGGTTAAGTGTCATTAATCTCGTCGAGTTACTTAACCCACCCACTTGTCATGTCATATTGGTTAAGTGTTGCATGTCGACTTAACCCTGCCATACTTAACTTGTTTGTTTAGCGTTAATTATTTATTAATGCATCAACCTCTCACATTGGACTTATTTGCGGTAGCTGGATTGTGCCGGGCGGTTCCGGGCAGTCTTACACCGCAAACCCATTCCAACCTCGGTTTCAAGCATTCAATGCGCTAACCTCTCACATTAGACTTGTTGTTTGCGGTTTCTGGATGTGCCGGGCGGTTCCGGGCAATCTTACACCACAAACTCATTCTAACCCCATGTTAGGCATTATTACCCATCTAATATTCGCCTTTGACCTCTCACATTAGATTATTGTCGTTGTGGTTGTTGGATGTGCCGAGTCTTTCCGGGCAGCCTTACACCACAACTCAAATCTAACCTCTTGATTTACAATTTTTACATGCTAGTTATCATATGCCCAATTATTGATTTACATGCCAACCAAATGTTGATTTACATGCTAATTTACATATGCCAAAATATTGATTTACATGCCAGTTTACATATGCCCATATATTGATTTACATGCGAATTTACCCAAACTTGCAATTATAATAATAATAACACCCTATATCCATCACAAATTATGTCCAATAATTCCACCAAACATGTTATGCCCATAAATTCATCCAAATAGGCAATACCCAATATTCCCCGTATTCCAAACATTCGTATTTCGTGATTTCAACCTAGGTTCGAAGTTAACTTAGGTTCACTAAAAAAAATTAATAGGGGGATATAGAAGTTGCATAAAATAAGAACAGAGAGAAAATATGCATGAAAATATCATCATAGGCATGGAGGCTAAGACTTTATAGGAACATCATCGTGAACATGAAAAACTGATGTACAAGAAGATAAACCGATATAATAGCATCATGAGAATAAGAATAGAAGCAAAAGAACAACTTAGAATTAGGCATACTCTCAATTTCATCTTATTACATGTCAAGACTAGATTTAGGAGTTGAAATCTAAAAATAACTGAACTTACAGCGTTTGGATTAGAAATAAATAATTGAATCGCATGTTGTTGTTGAAGAATTATAACTTGATATTGATTAATCCTCTAGGTTGATGAAGAACTTTTTGATTTAATTTAGGTTTTAGTGGCGGCTAGGTTTAGATGAGAGTTTGGCGGCATGGAGGCGTCATGAGAGTGAATAATAGAATTACGGTTTAGGTTTGGATATGTATTTATAGGTGTGTTAGGCAAACCATGGCCTTTAGATTAGCATACGAGTCATCAGAGTCATCTAAACCAAAGAGACATGTCACCCAGCCAACCACAGTGCGACACATAAGCACAAAAACACAAAATTTCGTCACCGACCATTCTAGGCCGACGGGGTCGATTCGAAACACCCTGAGTTGACCTTGGGGTCGCTGGGTCGACCCATAAAATAGTTCGGTTTGGCGTTTTGCCTTACCGCTTCCGTTGTTTGGAATTTTTTACTTAATTTTAGGTTGATTTTTATTTTTTTAATTTATATATACACATATATTTCCCTTATATGTATACAAACTTCCAAGGTCTATAACTTTCTCATACATTATCTGTTTAATGCAAACTTTGGATCCATCTTGACCAGAATTTTAAGACGAACGCGGTGGTATAGTCTGTTTTACTTAATTCTCACTTTTAAAATTAAGTATTCTTTTAATTCGTCCATTAATATTCATAGAAAAATATGGGGTGTTACAAGCACCAATACAAACGATTTATCATCATTCATATTTGTCGATCTACCCCTACTATGCTTAAACTGCACCTACTTCTCTTTATACTTCAAAACAACCCTTCTTTTTAACCCTACCCCTAATTCTCTAAATAGCCCTTACCTCCAACAATTAACCATATTTTTTAACTACAGTGAAGGGTTGGTTTTTGAAGCACCCAATCTAAATGAGTCATCATCTTTCATATTTGTCAATCAACCCTTACGATGTTTAAACTACCCATACTTCTCTTAAAAATTCAAAACAGTCCTTCTTTTTAATCCTACCCCTAATTCTCTATATAGCCCTTAAATCCAACAAATACCCCTATTTTTTAACTTCTGTGATGGGTTGGTTTTTAAAGAACCCAATACAAATGATTCATCACCTTTCATATTTGTCGGTCTAACCCTACTATGCTTAAACTACCCCTACATCTCTTAATACTTCGAAACAGTCCTTCTTTTTAACCCTACCCCTAATTCTTTAAATAGCCCTTACTTCCAACAATTACCCCTATTTTTTAATTACCATGAAGGGTTGGTTTTTGCAGCATACAATCCAAATGATTTATCATCTTTAATATTTGTCGATCTACTCCTACTATGCTTAAACTACCCCTACTTCTCTTAATACTTCAAAACAACCCTTCTTCTTAATCATATCCCTAATTCTCTAAGTAGCCCTAACTTACAACAATTACCCCTATTTTTTAACTACTGTGATGGGTTGGTTTTTGCAGCACCCAAGCCAAACGATTCATCATCTTTCATATTTGTCGATCTAGCCCTACTATGCTTAAACTACCCCTTCTTCTCTTAACTACCCCTTCTTCTCTTAACTACCCCTAGTTCTCTTAATACTTCAAATCAGTCCATCTTTTTAATCCAATCCCCAATTCTCTAAATAGCTCTTGCTTCAAACAACTACCCCTATTTTTTAACAACCATGAAGGGTTGGTTTTTGCAAAACCCAATCCAAACGATTCATCATCTTTTGTATTTGTCGATCTACCCCTACTATGCTTAAACTACCCCTACTTCTTTTAATACATCAAAACAACTATTCTTTTTATTCCTACCCCTAATTCTCTAAATAGTCCTTACTTCCAACAATTAAACCTATTTTTTAGCTTCTGTGAAGGGTTGATTTTTGCAGCAATCAATCCAAATGATTCATCATCTTTCATATTTGTCGATCCAATCCAAATGATTCATCACCTTTCATATCTATCGATCTACCCCTACTATGCTTAAACTACCCATACATCACTTATAACTTCAGAACAACCCTTCTTTTTAATCCTACCCCAAATTCTCTTAATAGCCCTTACTTCCAACAATTCCGCCTATCTTTTTACTACTGTGAAGGGTTGGTTTTTGATGCAAACAATCCAAACGATTCATAATCTTTCATATTTGTCGATCTACCCCTATTATGCGTAAACTACCCCTACTTCTCTTAATACTTCAAAATAGTTCTTCTTTTTAATCCTACCCCTAATTCTCTAAACAGCCCTTACTTCAAAAAATTACGCCTATCTTTTTACCACTGTGAAGGGTTGGTTTTTTTGACACCCAATCCAAACGATTCATAATCTTTCATATTTGTTTATCTATCCCTACTACGCTTAAACTACCCCTACTTCTCTTAATACTTCAAAACAACCCTTCTGTTTATTCCTACCCCTAATTCTCTAAATAATCATTACCTCCAACAATTACCGCTATTTTTTTACTATTGTGAAGGGTTGGTTTTTTCAGCACCCAATCCAAACGATTCATCATCTTTCATATTTGTCGATTTACCCCTACTATTCTTAAACTACCCCTCCTTCTCTTAATACATCAATAAAGCTATTCTTTTTAATCATACCCTAATTCTGTAAATAGCCCTTCCACCAACAATTACCCCTGTTTTTTAACTAATGTGAAGGGTTGGTTTTTGCAGCACCCAATCCAAATGGTTCATCATCTTTCATATTTGTCGATCTACCCCTACTATGCTTAAACTACCCCTACTTCTCTTAGTACTTCTAAACAACCCTTCTTTTTAATCCTACCCATAATTCTCTAAATAGCACTTACTTCCAACAGTTACCCATATTTTTAACCTACTATGATGGGTTGGTTTTTGCAGCACTCATTCCAAATGATTCATCATCTTTCATATTTGTCGATCTACCCATATTATGCTTAAACTATACCTACTTCTCTTTATACTTCGAAACAACCCTTCTTTTTAATCCTACCCCTAATTCTCTAAATAGCACTTACTTCCAACAATTACCCCTATTTTTTAATAATCGTGAGGGGCTAGGTTTTACAGCACACAATCTTAACGATTCATCGTCTTTCATATTTGTCTATCTACCCGTACTATGCCTAAACTACCCCTACTTCTCTTAATACTTCAAAATAGCTCTTCTTTTTAATCCTTCCCCTAATTCTATAAATAGCACTTCCTTCCAACGATTACCCATATTTTTTAGCTAATGTGAAGGATTGGTTTTTGTAGCACGCAATCCAAACGATTCATCATCATTCATATTTGTCGATCTACCCCTACTATGCTTAAACTGCAAGAACTTCTTTTTATACTTCAAACCAGCCCTGCTTTTTAATCCCACCCCTATTTCTCTAAATAGCACTTACTCCGAACAATTACCCCTATTTTTAACTACAGTGAAGGGTTGGTTTTTGCAGCACCCAATCTAAATGATTCATCATCTTTCATATTTGTCGATCTACCCATACCATGCTTAAACTACCGACACTTCTCTTAATAATTCAAAACAGTCCTTCTTTTTAATCTTACCCCTAATTCTCTATGTATCCCTTAAATCCGACAATTACCCCTATTGTTTAACTTTAGTGAAGGGTTGGTTTGTACAGCACCCAATCCAAATGATTCATCATCTTTCATATTTGTCGATTTACCCATGCTATGCTTAAACTACCTCTACTTCTCTTAATACTCCAAAATAGTCCTTCTTTTTAATCCTACCCATAATTCTCTAAATACCCCTTATTTCCAACAATTACCCCTATTTTTAAATTATCGTGAAGGGTTGATTTTTGTAGCACGCAATCCAAACGATTTATCATCTTTAATATTTGTCGATCTACTCCTACTATGATTAAACTTCTCGTAATTCTCTTAATACTTCAAAACAGCCCTTCTTGTTAACCATATGCCTAATTCTCTCAATAGCTCTTACTTCCAACAAATACCCCTATTTTCTAACAACTGTGAAGGGTCGGTTTTTGCAGCACACAATCTAAATGATTCATCATCTTTCATATTTCTCGATCTACCCCCTATTATGCTTAAACTACTCCTTCTTCTCTTAACTACCCCTAATTCTCTTAATACTTCAAAACAGTCCTTCAATTTAATTCAACGCCTAATTCTCTAAATAGCACATACTTCCAACAATTACCCCTATTTTTTAACTCTTGTGAAGGGTTGGTTTTTGCAGCACCCAATCTAAATGGTTCAACATCTTTCATATCTGTCGATCTACCCCTACTATGCTTAAACTATCCCTACTTCTCTTAATACTTCAAAACAACCAATTTTTTAATCCTACCACTAATTCTCTAAATAGCCCTTTCTTCCAATAATTACCCCTATTTTTTAACTTCTGTGAAGGGTTGGTTTTTGTAGCATCCAATCTAAATGATTCGTCACCTTTCATACTTGTCGATCTAGCCCTATTATGCTTAAACTACCCCTACTTCTCTTAACACTTCAAAATAGTCCTTCTTTTTAATCCTTACCCTAATTCTCTACATAGCCCTTACTTCCAACAATTACACAGATCTTTTTACTAATGTGAAGGGTTGGTTTTTGCAGAACCCAATCTAAAAGATTCATAATCTTTCATATTTGGTTATCTTCCCCTAGTATGCTTAAACTACCCCTACTTCTCTTAATACTTCTAAACAAACCTTCTTTTTAATCCTACCCCTAATTCTCTAAATAGCCCTTCCAACAATTACGGCTATCTTTTTAGTACTGTGTATGGTCAGTTTATGCAGCACCCAATCAAAACGATTCATAATTGTAATGTCCCTCATTTTTCAGCGATAATAATTAATTTATTTAATTATTTAAAAAGGTGATTTAGAAGATTTAATAGTCGTTAAATTAAATTAGATGGAATATTAAATTAATTAAATTATTAAATAATATATTTAATTTCTGAAATAATCATAAATAGTGAATTGACAATATAAGGTGAACTGGGCAATTCAAATTATTTAATTCAGCTTAGAATTGAATTAGAATAACGAATATATTTAAATAACGACAGTTTGAACGTATAATTATAATATAATTAAAATCAAGCTCGAAATGGCGCGACAGTTCGCGATTTGGCGATTCAGACTTCAACTGAATTTACAGGGTTCGTTTTAAATCGGATTTCTGTGAAACAAGAAACGTACGGACCAGGTGGAGTATATCTTTCTAGTGGAAGAGAAAAATTTGGATTTCGTTGTGTAGGTTTTGATTTACGTCCAAATCAAATTTCAGAAAAGTCGCTGTGAAATTCCTTTATAATTTGCAACACTTTGTTTACGTTATAATTGGATTTTCAAAATAAATTGAATATCAATTCAACCTGGATTCGAAATATCAAGCTGGAAATTCATAAAGGAATATTTTAGAGCTGTATGGTATTCCACTGTGAATATATACGATAATATTAATTTATTAATATTTTATTTAATTATATTTAAATATATTTATATATTTAAACAGGTCATTCAGAGCTTTAAAAATAGCCACTTTTGCAAACGAAGTTGGAATTCGACAAAACTAATTTTTTTGGATCCGCAACATCAAATTATTGTTAGATTTCCATTTCCGTGATTTTTAGAGTCACTGTGTGGTCGTACGGATTTTTAGAGTGAAAAATAGTAAGTATTTTGACGGTTAAAAATATGATGCGTGAGCAAACGGAGTCGGAATTCGACGAAACCAGTTTCGTTGGGACCGTATTGTCGAACTCTAGCTGCATGTCAGTTTTCATGATTTTTAGGTATTGTATGTGTTCGTAGGAAATTTTAGAGTGCAAAACGAATATAAATGAATAAAAAAAATGAATATTAAATTATTAAAAATATTCTATAAATACTCACTAACTCCCTTAAACCCTAAATACATTTTCTGAGGTCAAAGGAAAAAGGCGTCGCAGGTTTTCATTCTTCCAGTAAAAGTTTTGATCTCAAATAGATCAAAAACAATCAAAACAAAAATCCATACATCCTTTGCTAATTATATTTGAAATCCTCGTTCCTTTCTCTTCATTTCTATGTATATATTATTGAGTTCTAACTTCATTTTGGTTCACGGGGAAATATCATGTCAGCTAGGGTTTTCTGTAAATTGGATTTGAAGCTACGATTTTGATTCTTGAGAGTATGTTCGGATTCGTCGATCATCTTGGGGTAGACGCGCACCTTCTGGTGATGTGCAGTGCTTATTGGGTGGTTGCGTATTCTTTATCGCAGGCTGATAGGGCATCTAGTTGGTCTGAGGGGGTGATGCAAGTTGTTGGATTTTGGTGTGAGGGAGTAGAGTTTTGGAAGAGGAGTCGATTGGGGTCTTCTGTGTGGATTTTAATGGATTGGTAAAAGAGTATGGAGGGAGCGGTTATGGTTGGGTGTTACTGAGGTGAAGTCCGGTTTTTCAGATCTCGGAAGGAGAAGGAAGAAGGTGAATTCGAGTCAAATGATTTTTGTATGGGAAGAAAGAGGATGAAAAGTTTGGTTTGAGTTTTGTTGAACAATGGGGGAAGGATGGACGTTTTGAAGTTCGACTAATGGTAAAAGGGGATACTGGAGCAGATTGGTTTAATGGTGTTGGGGAAGAGGCTTCACTGTTGGTTTTGAGCGGGTAACAGAATAGTGGGCTTTTTCAAATTGGTACATGGGCTGAGAAAGAGTGGTGAGGCCCAACTATAAATGTGATTAAGTTTATTTAAGTTATAAAATATATTTAACTTGTTAACCCGATATCTCTTTCATACATCATCAGTTTTACAAACCGTAAGTTGCGTTGGGACCTTATGGATGAGAGCTTCACAATGAATCTGACTAGGAGTGAATTGAAGCTCGGATGAATTTATGGCGAAATAAATTGTTTGATTTAAATCAAACAAACAGTTTATCATTCTTTAACGATGAACTGCAAATGTGAGTAAAACACACCAACTCTGAACAGTTATATTTTTATAGTATATTTTTAGAACTGTTAATCCTCTGTTGACTGTTGTGTGTTGATTTGGTTGATGGAACTGCTAGTCAGTTAGTTGAAATTATATATATATATATATATATACACACAAATATATATATAAACCGTTAAATATATGTTGATGTTGTTTATCAGAACATTTCATATTGAAATGAAATTGATGTATATTATACTGTGTGACATCTGTGGATGCATGGAGGCAGGTTGGAGGGACCCAACTTGTTTCATCAACATTTATAATATTGTTTTGTTTATATATTGTGTTATATGATGTGGTATATAATCTATTGTCGATTATATGTGTTTGGACGATATGGATCACCGTGATTTGATATGTTGAATACCATAACATACCGAAATGTTGATAAGGGAATGTTCAAAGTGATAGTGAAAATAAAATATTTATAACTTGGAATATTTATAAATAAGAAATATTTATAAATTGGAATATTTATAAATAGAAGGTATTTAGAAAGGGAATAATTATAAAATCAAAGAATTTTATAAAACGATTATTTACATAGCAAGTAAATAGAAGTGTAAAACGATATTTATTTAAGAAGTAAATAGAAGTATAAAGAAAAGATATTTACGTAGAAAGTAAATAAATAGAATAAAGGAATATATATTGGGAAAATAAATAGGATTATAAAAGGAAATTAACGAGATAGAAATAGTTTGTCGATTAGAGTTATCAAATAGAAGTCAATCAAATATAGTTTATTCGAAGAAGTTAGTCAAACATAGTTATTCATGATAAGTTACCATTTAGTACGACTGCTAGCGTAATTCGAAGAGCTGCAGATAGCCTACGGCGGTCGGATGTTTCCTGAGGGAATCAGGCGTAACCATTGTGATCGCTGCGATCTAGAGTCAAGCGAATGGAGTTAAATCAAATATAGTTATTTGAAATAAAGTTAAAACAGATACTAGTTATTCGAATTAGAGTAAATCAATTAGAGTTAATCGAATAGAGTTAAGCAAAATTAGAAACTGACTAGAGATTAGTAAGTTGAATGGTTTCCTGAGTATCGATCTGATGTTGGTTTCGGCCTTTGGGGTTTATACTTAGGGAATCGTTCTCATACTAGTTTACAGTTAGGGACTGATAGTTGTGGAAGGATAGTGATACGTACATAAGCTATGGAAATGTTTTCCAGTGTTAAATAACGTATATTTTCTAAAACATAGAAAATAAGGAAATGTGAATATATATATATATATATATGTTTGATGATTGGATCGATATTTCCATTTGGAAATAAGATCGTTGTGTATACACGGACATTTTTTCATTTGATAGTTAAATCACCGACTATCAAAGTTTTGACCATTTTAACATTGTTAATATGGAGATACCGGTTGGATTATTATCCGAAGAACCACTCCGTATTGGCATAAGCGTTGCGAATCAAGTATGTTGAATATATTGAAGACGGAGTAAAGTGCAAGGACTGTTGTATAAATCTTAGTTAAAGATTGCCTAAGACGGATATACCGAATAGTGCCTTCGGTTTGTCCAGTCCCAGGACAACTTGTATGGGCGAATGTCTGACAGAGTATTCCTAACGAATCATATATGTTGATCCCTTCAACGTATTACGTTTGGTGGTGGAGGAACTCGCTTCTCTTAGCTTCATACCCGTGATACCGTTAGGGAAATCGATACTGATTTGGAGGGTATGACGATGTGATATTCCAAGTAAATGAAGATATGATATGAAAAAGGATAAGCGTAGCTTCTAGCCTCACATCCGGTAAATGACAGAAATCTGGCAGGTAGCATGGCTAAGCGGTCGCTTCGAAGTAGGTGTATAATCACCTATCTAGAGAATATTCATTTGCGTCTTTAATCTATCAATGTTGTCCCATATATATATATATATATATATATATATATATATATATATATATATATATATATATATATATATATATATACGGGAACGGTTGCTGATCCCAACCGTTGGTGATATACATTCGATACACTCAAGCGAAATGAGTGGTCGGTCATGTGTGGCTGAGTTACAAGATGTTCTTGTTGAACTCCAGTGTATCGTTCCTAGAGTACACTGATCAGAATTTGGTTCCATACATTGTCATAGTTGGGAATCCAATCATCCAATAAGCACCTACGGTTTATGATTTTACATTATATATGTGGAACGTGAGATGAAGGCGTTTCTTCTAGATTGACATCTATTTGTACATAGACATTATTATAATATCAGAATGATATTGTTTACAAAGTTTTGTTTGGATTTTCATAAGGGAAAACCCATTCCGTTTTCACGGCGTGGTCTTGTGAGATATCCTTTATTAACCAAGTGTTGGAGTTTTATTCATACCAGTCCCATGACTGACCCGGAGTTTATTTTGTTTTGTTTCCCTAAACTCTTGGGTGCCTAAATTTGTACGGGCAGTCAAGTAGTCGGGACTTTACAGATACACTTGGGGAGCTTGGAGCAGGAGGCTTCAAGATTTTATAGCTATTGTTTTTCTGTTGTTGTTGTAAGTGTGGTACTCTGATAAGTGTTGTTGTATACATAACTGTTTTATTTCAAAAGTTATGTTATATTTTATTCGTTCTCCTGTGAGATTCGTGTTCACTCTGATGATGATGTTCTTCTACTTCTTCTATTCTATTAGTTCTATCTTATCTATCCTCACCCTCTATCTTCTTTCTATTAATTTCTTGAATTTCCAGTGCAATTTGCGGTTGGACATGTGTTATTTTGTCTGCTCAAATTGGACCCGATTTTCGGGTCATTACAGTTGGTATCTTTGCTTAAGGTAAAGTATTTACCTTGGCTCTATGGCGTAACTTAGTAGAGATGGTATTAGTAATACCCTAGATTGAGTTTGAGTGTATATATACGAGTGCGTATTTGTTATTCAATATAAAATTGTTTTAAATTGTGGAGATTTGTTGGTTGAGTTGTTTATGAATTCCGGTCGATCAGTTTGACCCACTGTATCGGTAGGAGTTTTATAAACACTTGAATACGATGAACCAACATGATATGTATTGAAATTAATATAGTATAATTAGTTGTGTTGGTTGTTATTATAATCGAGTAAGATTATAAAAGTAAAATGGTTATATATATATATATATATATATATAATCGAGTAGAATTCGTACAAATGTTACGAAATGAATTAAATCTAAATTTAAACCAGAAATTTAATTAAAATGGTTCTATATATGAATCTCTAAACCTAAACCCAAAATCATAACAATTCCTTACGACGCATCTATGCTGCTGAACTCTCAATTCTCTAAGTCGCCTCCTCTAAAAACCTTAATCAATTATAAGAACTTCAAATCAAAAGTCTACATCAAAGGATAAGCTAAAAAAATTCAGAAATCAGATCCCTAAATACAAGATCTCTTCTTTTTCTGTATGTTCACGTTATTTTTAGATTTAAATACCTAATAATAATCTTGGCATGTAATAAAATGAATCTAAGTCCATGCTTGATGATGAGACAATCATTTCAGATTTATCCCTATCTTTCTATTGAATCTATGATTTTACATGCCTAGGAAGTTATTATATCGATTAAATCATGCCTATCTTTGTTGAACGTCAGATATATAATCCTTTTAGGTTCATGATGTTATTCATATCCGATTTATATGTCTACAAGTTTATTTCTATCAGTTTATTTTAGATCTATCTTTGTTATATCTCAATTCTAACGGATTCGTTATCCTCTTAGGTCCATAATGTTATATTTGATAGATCTATCATTATAATGCCTATTTTTATGCCTACTCTCATTTATGTTCCTTCTTTCTTCCCCCTTTATTTTATGAATCTAGATTAATCTAGAATCTAGACTGAATCTTGTTATACGTGCGATTGGAATGCGGGGATATTGTGGAATATCTATTTGGTAATAGTGGAACATAATTTGTAACGTGTGATTTGGGGTATAAATTTAATTATTACGAACTTGGGGTAAATTGAAACATTAAATCTAGATTGGGAGGAAACTTTAAATTGGAATATTAAATCTAGATTGGGCATAACTAATGGTTGGGATGCCAAGCATAATGTATATTGCGATTTTGGGGCATGACTATTATTGCAAATTTTGGAAGATTGGGTGTAACCTATTTTGGGTAATAACTTGTAATTGAATTTGTTGGGCATAACTTAGGGATTGGAACCTGACTAGTTTTGTGAATTTGGGATAATTAGCATATAAAATCTAGACTTGGACATGTACAGTAAATATGTAAATTGGCTAAAGATGAACGTGCTTAGCCCGAGGTTAGATTGAGTTGCGTTATAAGACAGTCCGGAACCGCCTGGCACATCCAGCGACCGCAACAATGTAGATCTAATGTGAGAGGTTAGCGCATTAAGCCCAAAACCCGAGGTTAGAAAGAGTTTGCAGTAGAAGTCTGCCTGAAACCGCCCGGTACATCTAGCAACTGCAAACAATAGTTCTAATGTGAGAGGTTGAGGCACTAATTAATGAGTTAATGCTAATGAACGGACATGCTAAGAGTGTTAGGGTTAAGTTAACACAAGAGGGCAACACTTAACCAATATAACATGATGTGTGATAGGGTTAAGTAACACAAGAAGGCAACACTTAACCAATGTAACATGACAAGTGGTAGGGTTAAGTTAACATAAGTGGACAACACTTAATCAATATAACATGATCTGTGGTAGGGTTAAGTAACGCAAGAGGGCAACACTTAACCAATGTAATATGACAAGTGGTAAGGTTAAGTTAACACTTGACCGATGAACGAGTGGGGTTAAGCTAAGGGGAAACACTTAACCAATATAATATGATGATTGAACAAGGTTAAGTTAATAGAAAACACTTAACCAATTACAACATGATGAATGAGAAGGGTCAAGTTAATAAGAGGCACTTAGCCAACATGACATGACGTGTGGATAGGTTATGTTAACTTGAATGTATGGATAACACTTACCCAATTTGGAGGGTATACGAATAGAACCTTGAAAACCCTAGTAACGGGGACCCATTTTAGCAGTAACCCATACCCGGAACTAGGCAGATTGGGGCACTATTACTGTGTTGGTTATAAGCGGTCAAAATAGTGGCAGGGGATGCAGCAGTGTAGGTTCCGGTAGAGTATAGGCATGCACGTACTGCGGTGTGGATAAATCAGGCACAGGGCATCAGTAGTATACATTGTGCATCTTATATCGTGTCGGGTTGCTATCATAGGGATTGATACACGTTATGGTGGGACCAACATAGGGTATCTACACGCAAGTGAGGGCCGACTGACACAGACACAACGAAAATTAATACAAGTGGGGAGTCGATCGATAGGGTAGTAAGGGTACATCTAACATCTTCATGGCAATTAGGCTGATTGAGGTAAGATCCTCATAATATATGTACACCTGAAAGCTACCACAATTGCGGGGTTGGGATCACCTTATTATATAACATAGGATACTAGTTGGGACACTAGTACGGGATACAGATCCTTTTTCACAGGATACTAGTTGGGACAATAGTAGTGAATACGAATCGTTCTACAAAATAATATAGTTAGGATGATAGTTGGGTGGTGCAGAGAAAATAGGAAATCAGAGAAAGAACCGAAGCGCATTCAGTGTATCTTACCTTGTTATATCTAATGATCATCATTTGTTGTCTTTCTATGCTTATCATGATGGTTATGTCTGGTATCCAGTTTATTCATGTCATGATGCTTTTATCTATTTACATGTTGAAAGTCACTGGACTTACTAGGCTTTATGTCCGACTCTATTTTGTTTCACTTTCTTTTCTTCCGTTTACCCCCTCCCCCCAGGTTCACAAGAAGGGAATATTACCACTTAGCACAGTATTATTTCAAAGCTCGAGGATAGTCTATGTATTGTCTTGGACTCTCTTTTCCACTGCTATGGCTGGCTCATGCTTTATTGGGGAATATCATTGTCATTTTATGCTTCTTTATTTTGTTAAACAACATCGATGCTTTGTTGTAATGGGTAAGGGTGTTTTGGTGTTGGAAAACAATCTTTGTACAAGCTGTTGTTTCTCAATGAAATAAAGTTATATATATTTTCCGCTATTTAAAATTTTGTCTGTTTTGTGATTTATCTGTTCTAAACACTTATGATGCTCCACTGAAGTTAATGCATTCCCTTTGTGAGTGACCTTAACGGAGGTTGGGTGCTAGACGTGGTATAAGAGCTGAATGTTACCAGAACAGATAAAGCATTTTGAAACCCATTTTCAAAAGCATTTTTATAAAGAAGTATTTTCAAAAACATGTTTTAAAGAAGCATTTTTCAGGAGAAAAGTATTATTTTTAAAACGCATATTCCCCAAAGCCATATGCACTGCCTTTAAATTCTCTATTTGAATCACTTCTTCCTTTCTTTTCACCATAGTTTCATAGGCATACGGCACATGTTGAGGGTGAAGTAGTGCCCAACCTCCATCTATAGCCGTAGTAGTTTCACCTACGGCTAATCTTCTTTCAAGCTTTGTAGGTTGTCGTGCGATGGAGGTAGTTTCGAGAAACTTGTCAACAAGCTACACGAGGATAATAAGGATGAGAATAAGAGAGTATGGGCTATGGAGCATAAGCCCAAGGATAAGAAGCTTGTTGATATTGCCTAATCGATGCAGAAGGAGAAAGGTGAAAAAAGAGAGGCCAAAGTGGAAGAATCACAAACAAGGTATTGGAAAATAAGAAGGGTGGAGGAAATAATAGATCCCGCGTTAAGAGGAATTGTCTTTTCTATGGTTGTTTTTAGTATGGTGAAGCAGGGCATCTTATCAAGGATTGCCTGAACGACAAGGACAAGGGCAAAGGACATAATCTTCTAGAGGGCTGTTGCATGCTCTCACTACTAGTGTACCTAAGAGAGGTAGGAACGTTTCTGTTGAAAGTTTAGTCTTTCTTTTCAATCATCCTGTTAGAACTTTGTTCGATTCTGGCGCTTCACATTCTTTTCTATCTGCTTCTGCAGTTGAGTCTCTGCACCTTAGTACAAGTACGGTAGAGGATCCCATTGTAGTCCCAAATCCTATTGGGGGTTCGACTCATTTATATATGATTTGTTAGGATTTGGTAATATCTATACTAAGCTTTGAGTTTAAATATAATGCTTACGTTTTTGGTTTCATGGGCTATGGGTTGATTATAGGGATTGATTGGTTAGCCAGTAATGGTGCCATTCTCGATTGTGAAAGGAGGGTATTTAGACTTTTGACTCGCCCCGGTAATACCCTCGAAATCTCGTTTAACCCTAAGGGTTCTTTCATGCTTACTTACCTAAAATCTCTTGATACATCTGTTGATAATTTGCAATCGGTTCAAGTAGTCCATGAGTGTAATGACCCGTATTCTACACATCATAGGATCGTAGAATATTTATTTCTTTCCCATGTGAAGTTGTATGGTCATGTAACTTTGGGAAACATCTATTAGAGTCATTTCCCATGTTCATGATTTTTGTCGATTTTTAAATGACCATTTTGCCCCTAGTTGCTACTGTTTTGGCCATAACTTTTGATTGGAAAGGAAATTTTAACTGAAACCACTTCCATTTGATTCGATTGATTGTTTACCTTTCCGTAGAGTGGTCACAATAGCCAAACGGACTTACCATTTCGGAGATATTGCTGAAACAAGGTTTGGAGGGTGAAAAACTGCTTAACCGGGCCAAATCGGGTGATTAGTGAGTAGGCCCATAACCCATTTCGGGATTAGGGTTATGGGAGGGCTGAAATGAGATAGAGGATCATTCCATTTCAGTTTTCTAGCCTCCACTTATCACCAAGGATCCCTAAAAATGGCCTCTAACCTCTAAATCACCTCCAAATCATCTTTTGGTCAAGGATTTGGCTTAGCAACCCCTAATCAAGGAAGATCTTCACCAAATCAACATAGGAGCTGCTGTTGGCATTGAGATTCACATCAAATCAGAGAATCATTTCTGATTTTAGTTTATTTTGTGGCTAAGGTGAGTGATTTGCATAGTTTTGCAATAATTATGGCTAATTAGGGGTGATTAGTGCTAATTAGCGAATTTAAGCATGATAAAATTCTGGAAAAATGTTTATAAAATTTGGAATGATGTTTTAGGCCTCTGATATGAATTTGGGTTAATTTGGTTAAGTTTTGCTAATCATATCATAAGTTTCACCTAAACATGCTTAGGGGAAAGTAGGGGGTTTTGGGTATGTTTGATCAATTTCTACCGATCATATTGATGTTTTGATGTTTGTGGTTGATTATGTATGTTGCTATGACTGTATGAAATGCTTTGTGATTGGTTAGAATAGTTGGAATGGTCGAAAACGCAGTCGAGGGGCGTAAATAGCTCGCTGGACAAGGTGCAGGGATTCAGATCGCAAAGGGGATTGAGGGTCGATCGGATCGCCCTATGGGATCGTGGGACATCCCCACGAGTCGAGTCATCTCCTCCGAACCGAACCATCTGCGCAAGGCCCACGAGCCACAACCGTGAACCGCTACCCAATTTGATCCACTCGTGCTTCGTATCACGATCCGACTAGAGGAAAGCAGCATCCACGATCCGATGTACAACAAGACGCCGATCCGAACCAGGGGGAGCCACGAGCTGGAGGAGCGCGATCCGACCCGTATGGGGTGTTCCGATCCGAACCGAGGAGGGGAGCACGATCCGAAGCAAAGAGAAGGAGGACCACGACCCAATCCGACGTAGGTGGCGCGACCCGATCCGAGTGACTAAGGCCGATCCGATCCGATGAAGAATGGGAAGGCTGACCCGATCCGATTCGATTGTGATGACCAATAACCCGTGATGTAAAGGTAGTCCAAATGGGAGTTAGAGCTCAGGATCCCGGAACCAGTTGGGAACCAATGAGTTCACTTCATTGTTGGGCTTTGCTGCGGGACGTGTGCTAAGGAGTTGTCGACGTTCATAACTTCGATTCACCACTAAAAAGGAATGATGGACTACTTATCAGTGCAGTAGGGTCATTATGACCTGAGGGGCAAAGTGATGGTAGCAAGACTACGTTATCAGTGCAGTAGGGTCATTACGACCTGAGGGGCAAGGTGATGCGTAGTAAGACTATGAGCCAGTGCAGTGGGGTTCTTGTGACTCCATGGGGCAGAGTGGACATAGTAAGGATTAGTAAGGCTATGAGCCAGTGCAGTGGGGTTCTTGTGACTCCATGGGGCAAAGTGGACATAGCGAAGGATTTGTGGCTACGTTATCAGTGCAGTGAAGCCATTTATGACTTCATGGGGTAAAGTGATCGTAGCAAGGAATGTTGGGTGATTGAAGTGGTGAATATCGTATGCTTTAAGCACTGAGTGAGAGATGTGAGGATGGATGCTATGCTTGATTGTTGCCATCATTATGAAATGCACACCTCCCCCACCTCCGTATCTTTACACTGTTTGATATGATACCTTAGAGTGTTGTACAGTATGTAGTGCTAACTCTTTGGTTGTAGGTCCAGGTTCAGGTATGTTTTAGTCTACCTGTTATTGTTCACTTTAGATGCTTATCGCTCATACCAGGCTTTATGTCTGACCCAGAGTTTTATGTCTCCTCTTATTACTCTGGGTGCTCACACGAGCAGACTAGAGACAGGTTAGCTGATGATGCGCGAGTAGCTGATTCTGAGGCGGGCAGGAGGCTTCCACGTACTATATATATATATATACACATTCTCCCCGTGTCGTTGGTGGTCGCTACTTGGGCATTAGTAGTGTACCTCATTTATCTTACTTTGCTTTGAGATAGTTTGAAAAAGTTGTAATAAGCTGTATTTTGAATTTCCGCTGCTATGATGTTTAGTTCTGATTTTCAGCTTATGCACTGTCTCTCATGTTTTATGTCAAGTATGTTATTATTATATTTTGTTCGATGCGCTGTGAGACATTCTGCAGGTTCTTTGTATGTTCATTTCCTTCTTCCTTTTTCCCTTCTGGCGACCCGTTCCGTGCTAACTGGACATGTGTACAGCGCACTCTTGGGAATAAATGTCGGTTGGTGCGGGGCGGGCCGTCACACTTGGTATCAGAGCTCTAGGTTGCGTAGTTAACTAAGGGAAAGACACTAGGGAGAGATAGTACGTATATGAGAGCGCGTATTTGTGATTACTTTGGTTTTCAAAAGCTATGTATGTATATACTATTAGTAGTATAAAGAAGAAGTCGCACTGCACTAGCACCACTATGGGTTCGTTAATCGTTTCCCTTTTTACAGATTAACGATGAGCCGAGAGACGAGGGGTGCTGGTAGAGGGACCAACCAAGGGAATGCCGCTGACATGAGGGCTATGTTTACTAACCTCATGAGAGACATGCTTAGAGAAGTGCAAGGGGCAATTCCCAATCCCGGAGTTGGTGTTGGCCCAGTAGTGCAGGCGCCTAGGGTCGATTTCGCCAAGTTGTGCAAAGATTACACTAATCTTGGTGGGAAGCCGTTCCACGGAACGGAGTCGGCCACGGATGTTCAAGATTGGATGGATAGCTGTGACCGTATCTTCGATGACTTAGGTCTCGACGATGCGATGAAGAGAAGGCTAGCGTCTCGTCAGCTGCAAGAGCGAGCGATGAATTGGTGGAATGCTATTAGAACAGCTACTCCAGAGGATCAAGTTACTTGGGATCAGTTCAAGACTCGCTTTAGCGAGAAGTTCATTCCAGCTGCCCAGAAGTTAGTGTTGTTTAAGAGGTTCTTAAAACTCAAGCAGAACGGAAGGGCAGTTTCTGACTATATTGCTGAGTTCGACACTTTGTCGAAGTATGGACTGTCTCTCATTGATACTCCTAAGAAGAAAAATGAGAAATTCATTACTGGTTTGGATGGATACTTGGGGGAAAGGCTTATCAACCACATCGATGAGACTTTTGAATCGATTATGGGGAAAGCTTTGAGATCAAAGAGTCTTTACCCTAAGTCAAAGACTGAGGCTGCATCTGCAGAAGGGCCAAAGCCAAAAGCAGGCGGTGGAGGCAAGAATAATTCTCAGAATAAGAGGAAGCAGGACCAATCTAAGGGTGGCCAGAAAAAGAGCAAGAAGGATGTTGAGTGCTTCAGCTGTGGAAAGAAGGGCCATTATGCTAAGGAATGTCGGGCCAAGCCAGCGGAAAGGAAGTGCTACAACTGTGGTCAAGTGGGACATCAGAAGGATAAGTTTCCGCAACCTCTTAAGGAGAAGCAGATTGTGAAAGCATATGCTATTGATGTTGTTCCTTCTTCGTCGAATGCCCCAACTGCGGCGGAGAAAGGAAAGAATGTGGTTATTCAAGGTATGCTTTCTATTTATGATATACCAGTTCGAGTTTTGTTTGATACTGGGGCTTCCCGTTCCTTCATATCTAGTGACCTAGTAGATAGGTTGGGACTGGAACCCGAGATAGTCGATAGACCATTGATTGTGACGAACCCAATTGGTGGTTCGACTAGCCTTAGTATGATTTGCAGAAATTTGGTCTTATCGAGTCATGGATGTATGTTTGTATGTGATTGCTTTGTTTTGGGCTTCACTGGGTATGGCATTATATTGGGAGTCGATTGGCTTCAAAGATACGGGGTGGTGGTAGACTGTGAGGGCTTTTTGGTGACAGTCAGGGCGGATGATGGGCGGGGGGTAGTGTTTGGTAGTCTACCTAGTGATGGGGTTATGGCTAGTTTTGTAAATTCCCTCGACATCCCGCAGGATGAGTTGTCAGATGTGCTCGTGGTTGGCCAGTATCCGGACATCTTCGAGGAGGTGACCGGGCTTCCACCACACCGAGAGATTGAGTTCCGTATTGATTTAGTGAAAGATGCCAGACCTATAGTGATGCCACTTCGTCGTATGGCACCAAGGGAGTAGCGAGAGCTCGGGGTGCAAGTCAACAATCTTTTGAAGAAGGGATTTATTAGAAGGAGTGTCTCCGAGTGGGGAGCACCAGTTGTGTTTGCCACTAAGGCAGATGGTTCCCTTCGTTTGTGTGTGGACTATCGCGAGTTGAATAAGGTGACGAGGAAGAATAAGTATCCTCTACCGTGGATAGATGATTTGTTTGATCAGCTGGAAGGAGCTAGAGTGTTCTCCCAGTTGGACCTCGCGACAGGATTTCATCAGCTTCGAGTAGCAGATGAGAGTGTTCCGAAAACGGCATTTAGGATGCCGTCTGGATTTTATGAGTGGTTGGTCATGCCATTTGGGTTGACCAATGCACCAGCCTATTTTGTGGATCTTATGAATTGAGTATTCAGAGATCAGTTGAATAAGTTTGTTCTTGTGTTTGTGGATGATATCCTTGTTTACTCAAGGACAGAGGAGGAACACAAGGGACACTTAAGGATAGTGATGGAGGTGTTGAGGAAACACCAATTGAAAGCGAAATTCTCCAAGTGTCATTTTTGGAGAAGGGAAGTGAGATTCTTGGGTCATGTTGTTTCCGAGAGTGGTATTGTCGTGGACCCTGCGAAGGTGGCTACGGTACAGGATTGGCCTATGCCCAAGAATGTAACGGATGTAAGAAGTTTCTTGGGATTAGCTGGGTATTATCGTAAGTTTATCTAGGACTTCTCCAAGATAGCAGCACCGTTGACTCAGTTGACTAAGAAGAATCAGTCCTTCGTCTGGGACGGAGTGTGTGAGGATGCCTTCAAAAGTCTAAAAGAGAGGTTGACGCGTGCGCCAGTGTTAGTCATTCCTAAAGGGAATGAAGAGATGACGGTATACACAGATGCTTGTGGTACCGGACTGGGTGCTGTATTGATGCAAGGAGGTAGGGTTGTAGCTTATGCTAGTCGACAGCTAGAGCCGCATGAGAAGAAGTATCCCACCCATGATTTTGAATTAGCAGCGATTGTTTTTGCGCTAAAGATGTGGAGACACTATCTCTTGGGAGAAAGATTTGAGTTGTTTACTGATCATAAATCCTTAAAGTATCTCTTCTCTCAGAAAGATCTGAATCTCCGTCAGCAGAGATGGTTAGAGTTCTTGGCTTCGTATGACTTTGATATCGCGTATACACCTGGGAAGGGTAATGCGGTAGCCGATGCCTTGAGTAGGAGACATGCCAGCTTAGGGGCAATGTTTCTTGAATGGAAGCAACTGGAGTATATCGCGGGGTTTGATTTCAGACCAAAGTGCGAGTTGGATCCTGTTATGCTAGCTAGTTTGATGATCAGACCCACTTTGATAGAGCGGATTGGTTCTAGCCAGAGGGACGATCCTAATCTATTATAAATCATCTCCAAGTTAGAGATGGGTATCGATGAGGAGATGAATGTGTATAGGCTTGATCAAGATGGATGGCTTCGAAAGAATGGAAGACTAGTTGTGCCCAACGTGAATGGTTTGAGAGATGAAGTGCTTAGAGAATGTCATCACTCAAAACTGACTATACATCCCGGTGGTAATAAGATGTATCGAGACATGAGATAGACTTACTACTGGGAAGGAATGAAAAGAGACGTTGGGAAGTTTATATCCAAATGCATGAATTGCCAGCTAGTTAAAGCCGAGCAAAAGAAGCCTAGTGGGTTGTTGCAACCATTAGAAATTCCCGAATGGAAATGGGAGCAAGTCTCGATGGATTTCATCGATGGCCTACCAAGGACTAGATCGGGATATGATAGCATTTGGGTAATTGTGGATCGATTGACTAAGAGCGCAAAATTTATACCAGTCAAATCGACCAGAACGGCAGCCAAGTTGGCAGAATTGTATATGAAGTTAGTAGTGAGATTTCATGGAGTACCCAAAAGCATTGTGAGTGACCAAGACCCGTTGTTCACTAGTGGGTTTTGGAAGAGCTTACAAGAGGCTCTAGGGTCAAGATTACATCTCAGTACCGCATATCATCCTCAGACCGACGGTCAGACGGAGAGGGTGAATCGTATATTGGAAGATCTCTTGAGATCTTGTATATTGGATTTTGGTGGATCATGGGATGACCATTTGCATCTAGTAGAGTTTGCATATAATAATAGCTACCAATCCAGTATCGGTATGGCTCCATATGAAGCTTTGTACGGAAGACCGTGCAACTCACCATCATGTTGGATAGAGACTGGCGAGAAGTTTGTGCTTGGACCAGATGTGGTGAGGGAAACTTCGGATAAGATTAAGATCATTCAGCAACGAATGAAAGCTGCTCAGGATAGGTAGAAGAGCTATGCTGATAAGAGGAGAAGAGACTTGAAATTCTCCGTTGGTGACTTGGTGTTTGTCAAGAACTCTCCGTTAAAGAGCATGATTCGATTTGGCAGTAGAGGCAAGTTGGCACCAAGATTTGTTGGCCCATTCCCTGTTCTTGAACTAGTCGGGAATTTGGCATATAGAGTTGGCTTACCAGAGAAAATGGCGGGAGTCCACAATGTATTTCATGTTTCCCAACTAAGGAAGTTCGTTCACGGCTCTGATGTGACTATTTCACCTGATCAGTTAGAGGACTTCGAAGTAGAACCCGAGGCGGTTGGGAACCGCAAGCCGATTCGTATTGTGGGGCACGATACGAAGCAACTTCGAAGGAAGGCGGTGAAGCTAGTCAAGGTTCAGTGGGGCGAGAACGAGAATGATTGTACTTGGGAGACAGAGGAGAGCATTAGGAAGGCATATCCAGAACTCTTTGCCTGGTAAGATTTACTTTACAATTTAGTTTTCCGCATGCTAGGATAGATTTGCTTTGCTTGTTTGCAAGTTTGATTGTTGTTTTATGATTGATAGGCATGCGGGACTTTTATATGTGTTTGGAATAGGGAATTTCGGGGGCGAAATTTGTGACGGCCTGGAATTTCGCTCGATCCGAATCAGTCGTTAAACCGATCTAGACCATTCGAAATCCCTGACTATTGAGAACAGGACAAATCAGAATGCAAACAGAAGAACATTTCATTGTATATTACAACAATGCATCAGATTACAAGAATATACAGAGTATAAATGAATAAATATTACACAGAAATATCAGAGATTACAGTAAATTACATAGCAGCGGAAAATAATACAAAGCACAACTGAAGGTGATATACGGATACAGAGCTTTCCGGATATCATTCCAGCTGTAAACCAGGATCCTGTGAATATAAATCTGCAAAACCAAAACTACTAGCTGCCCGTGCGGAAAATAGGGGCACCCAGAGTTTAGGTTAAAACAATAAACTCCAGGTCAGTCATGTGACTGGTGTGAGAACTAAAACAGTTATTTAAAACTTTACTTTCAAAGAGAGTGATTCAAGGGACCACGCCGTATAACACGGAACGGGTTTCCTCCCAAGAAGATCAGTGCATAGAATAAACAGCGCAATGCTTTTTCGAAAAATGAAGCTATTATAAGACCCAGGTCCCATCACACAATGCAACGCAAGCCGGAGGATAGGGTTTTCCCTTATAATAGCCAAACATGCTTGGTACGTTTAAAACAAATCATTTGATACTATAATATGTGTATAGTGTCAAAACAATTTCAATCATAAATATAAATCATAGACGGCATAGTATCCCATGCTACTATGTCGCCATACTAGGCTCTACAAATAAAGCCGAAATATACGTATTGGAAGTTGGATTTCCGTCATGAGTCGAGGCAAGGGGCAAGCTCCTCTCCGCGTTCGAGACACTCTAGCAAATGCCTCAGGATTACGCACACTGGGTAACCCCTGGATGCTTCAGGGCCGGTCCTCACTTACGTTAGAGGATTAGTATTCCTGAACACACGTTTCCCGGTCCTTACAGACCTATAATCGAGGCGCCTCATCCAACAACCACAAAGGTGAAAAATATATATATGTCAGGGCTGGTAAGTCACTGACACCACCAAAGCTAGAAAGAAACGTGCGCTCTCCCTGCAGTCCGTATCCCGTTTTTAACTCATACCGAGGTGTGAGGCTCGCGAATACACGTTATACACAAAGCTGCCACGTAGGCGTGCTTTGATCATCAACCACAAGACTTTGCTTTTCAACAGAATCCTTGATCATTGCATCTTAGTATGCCACACAGGCAATTCATGCCATGCGACTGATGTCCATCGATATACAACCTCTGAGCTCGTACGTCTCAGAGAAGGGCGTTAAGCAAGAGAATAAATTCTCCGCCGCCAAACAGATGTATATTTAATAGAAATCAATCAACACAGAATAAAATCCAATGTCAGACACACAATCCATTTACAAGTCCGTTCTGGGTCTGAACGAAACCGGAGGCACTTTCCTCGCATATCCATCCATCTCCAGGTACGTCTGGACGACCACCAACTATTTCCATCCTCTTGGGTTTACAGCCCAATCAGGATCGTCAGTAATAATCCAAACGATGTGAAGACTTCCGGTCTTCGACCACCGTCTTCATCTTCGACTTATCGTCGAATCGGTTATTCAGAATGGGTATAAACCCGGACTTTCCGAACAACCCACGTATATTGAAAACAAATGTTACACAAACACAACATACGCCTCATTCCAATTCATTAGTCACTAACCGCAAATTAGCCAGAGAACAATTTCCCAAACATTAACCCCGAAGGCCGAAACCAACATCAGATCAATACCCAGGAAGCCATTCTTCTTAGCCAACCTACAACTAGTTTCTAAATTCCACATTCTTAGGGAAAGGTTCCCATTAATTTTATCCAAGATAAATTCTTTAAAATTTATCCTGTAATCTTCCTTTGGATGTCATTTAAAACCAAATTATGGTTTTTCCCAACTAGTCGAGATTAGCGAACCATAACGAAGTAGTTATTTATTTTATTTCCCAATCCCAACCTATTCATCCCATGAAGCAAAACTGGTAATACTCCATATCTAACACCGTGATGTTATCGGTAAAATTAATTACCATTTCACGTTCAAATCTAATTAAAGATTTAACTATCGCTTTGGAGCAAAACTGGTAATACTCCATTCTCGCTCATTTTCTAAATTTGATAATTTAGATTATCCATTTGCATTTCAATCTAATCGCAGATTGGTTAACTCCTTTTACTGGGTTAAAGAACTAGGTGTTATTTAAAACACAGTTCACGACAAACCCAAATCACATTCTATTTATTATCGGGTTAAAGAACTAGTGTTATTTAAAACACAGTTCACGATAAACCCATTTCAAATCCAATCAAATATATTAGAAATCCCGATAATTTAAAACCCCTTTTAAATCTAATTTCTTTATTTAAAAATAATTAGGTTTTAAATTTAGTTCAAAATTAGTTCATTTCGATAAAAACCATTTTATCTTTTCAAATGTGGAGTTTTTCATCCCAAAATTTCCCAAATCATTTCTTATGATTTTACATAAATTATTACTATTTTTAATAATTTTATCAAGGCCCGTACAGTCGATTTCCAACAACGGCCATCGAACTGCACCTATAGCGACCTTTTTCGAATTTGATTTGGACGTATCTCCAAATCCAACCGTTAGATTTCAAATTTCTAATATTCGTTAGAAAGCTCTTTTCGATACGAACCCAACGGTTCCGGTTTTAGGAGAATCCGACGGTCGGATCTCCCGTAATGTCCGTTTAAAATAAATGGTCGAAACTCGCGAACTGCCGCGGCGCGGCGCGTTCTATTCAGGCCATTATATTATATATATAATATATATTTCGTCGATTACTATTTAAAACTAATTATATAAATAGTTTTAAATTAGTTTCAAAAGCAAATTCAACTTCCATTTCAATTCGAATCAAAATTGAATTCTTCTTTATAAATTCGTTTTAAAATTCATTTCTATTCAATTCAAATTTCAATTCAATTTGAATTCATTTCAATTCGCTTTCGATTCAATTTGAATTCGTTTTCAATTCAATTCAAATTGGTTTTCTATTCGATTCAAATTCATTTTCTGTTCAAATCAAATTCGTTTCGTTTTCTATTTGAATCAAATTCATTATATATTCGATTGAAATCAAATTGGTTTTCTATTCCATTCAATTTGAAATCGTTTTATATTCAATTCATTTCGAAATCGTTATATATTCAATTCATTTCGAAATCGTTATATATTCAATTCATTTCGAAATCGTTATATATTCAATTCATTTCGAAATCGTTATATATTCAATTCATTTCGAAATCGTTATATATTCAATTCATTTCGAAATCGTTATATATTCATTTCATTTCGAAATCGTTATATATTCATTTCATTTCGAAATCGTTATATATCGATATAAATATCGTTCGCGTCAAAATGGCGCATCACTATTTAACACGGCTTTATATATTCTATTTCAAATATTTCTTTTTGTCAACACACGACTAATCTCAACGAATGAGTACCGTCCATGTGTGACTATTTTTGTTAAATTATTTCGTTCAACACATGACTAATCTCAACGAATGAGTACCGTCAACACATGAACCTTTATTTTATATTGATAAAGATGTAAATTTTATTATAAAAATAATTCGTTCAACACATGACTAATCCCAACGGATGAGTATAGTCAACACATGAACCTTTATTTTATATTGATAAAGATGTAAATTTTATTATAAAAATAATTCGTTCAACACATGACTAATCCCAACGGATGAGTATAGTCAACACATGAACCTTTATTTTATATTGATAAAGATGTAAATTTTATTATAAAAATAATTCGTTCAACACATGACTAATCCCAACGGATGAGTATAGTCAACACATGAACCTTTATTTTATATTGATAAAGATGTAAATTTTATTATAAAAATAATTCGTTCAACACATGACTAATCCCAACGGATGAGTATAGTCAACACATGAACCTTTATATTATAATATTCTTTATATTTCAAATTGGAATGAGGCCCAATCAATTACCATATAAAGTTAATTACATGGATTTTCATACAACACATGTATATAATAGCATTGAAAAATAATCAACCATCAACCAAAGTGCACTACACTGTATAAGCATCAAATATAGATATCTAACGCTTATAACAGCCTGTCAATCAATCGATCGACACATTTAATCGATTAGGATGAGTGAACTTCATATTTCATCCCAACACCCGTGTAGGGTTTCAAACAATCAAACACAAATTTTATTCGTGCAGTTGGGCGATGTGTAAAATTTATCGTCCCAATCAATGTCAGTCAAATAGGTGTACATAAACAAACCGTCCGGTTTGTAAATGAATATTTATTTTATTCACTTTCACTATATTCATATTCACGTTAAAAATTATATTTTTAACGATAAAATATTTTATTTCGACATATGAATATCTATTCAGTTCATTCCTTAAATAAAATGATATTTTTATTTTTCTAACATATTTTAGAAAATTTCGGCGGCATAACGGCACGATACTAGAAACGGGACGAGGCCTAGCCTTATCCCCGGTCTAGTGAAGGCCCACGCCATTCACATATCAATTTTAATCAATTTCCAATTCAACCAATCAATCAAATCCAAATCAAATAACCTAACCAACTACACAACCAAACAAACAAGTCCATGGTATGTGGACGGGTGTCGGGTGCTACTAAGCACCGTCTGCATCCTAGTATATATATATATAAATAGAAATGAAATTGAAAGGTGAGAAATTCCCACTTTTAGCTATCCAAACATCTTGACTCTTCTTTGATAGAAATCTTCATTGTTTTCGCATCTTCGTCAGCTTCGTCGTCCGTAGCCACTACATATATAAAAATCGAATTTTTACTTCGCTATTCAATATATAAAAATCCATTTTTCTATCGAAGTTCAATATATAAAAATTCTATTTTTACTATCGAAGTTCAATATATAAAAATTCTATTTTTACTTCAAAGTTCAATATATAAAAATCGACTTTTTATCGCTATGTCAAATAGATAAAAATTATATTTTTATCACGCTATTTTCCACCTAAAGATTTCGCCTTTATAAAAATAAAGTTTTCGCCTTTATAAAAATTACCACTTTATCTCAACATAATAAAAATCAGATTTTTATTTCGCTACATATACAAAGATGATATTTTTATATTCTCTATCCTATAAAGATTATATTTTTAATACTTTAAAAATATAAAAATCATATTTTTAATATTTCTATATAGTAAAGATTATATTTTTAATACTTTAAAAATATAAAAATCATATTTTTACTTCTTCTACTCAATAAAAATTCCGCCTTTTCTACTTTAAAGTTTAAACCCTTTTTTTCTATTTCAAACCTTTAAAATAAAAATCAATTTCAAAATTCCTTTTTAAATCAGTTTTTAAAACAAAATAAAATTCGGATTTAAGAGAAAAAAAAAAATCAGTTTTTATATTTTCTTTAAAAATCAGTAATTTAAAGTAACAAAAATCAGCATTTTATCACACGAAAAATCAGTCTTAACATTATTTAAATAAAATAAAAATAAAATAAATCAATTAAAAACGACTTACAGAGGGGGGGGGGGGTTTGGCAGTGGTCTTCGTCGAAGGGAGGAGCTTGGATGCTGGTCGGTGCTCGAGGCTCAGGCGCGAGGCTTCAGGGTGCGCTCAGGTGGGTCGACTTTGGGTCTGGCGGTAGCGCGAGTTCAATTTGAGGAGGGAGCGACGTCGGGATGGCATGGTGATGGAGCGAAGGAAGGAGATCAGTTGGTCGACGTGGTGAAGGGTGCGCAGCCTCGGAGGCGCGACGGAGATGATGGCCGAAGGCCATGGATTTTCCCTTCGAGTCCTAATTTGGGGGTACGGGCAAGTGATTGAAGAAAATGAATGAGGGGTTAAGTGAAAAAGGTTAATATATATTATATTTATATTAATTTAATTATCAACTAGGTTGACTTTTTATTCGAACTTCAAACGAGACCCAACGACTGTCGCCTCTAGCTTTTTACCCCCATTCTGAACACAATGGGATATGTACCGCAAGCTGAATCGACCGTTTCGATCAGTTTCCGTTGCATTTACATTTAAATCATTATATTGAATTTTAAACGTACATTTCAAATTACCGGGGCCCCATACTAACTTTAAAAATTCCAGAAAAATATTTTCTAGCTTCGTATTAACGATACGGTCCTAACAAAACTAGTTTCCTCGAATTCTGAGACCGTTAGAAAAATGGCCAATTTCCAGTCGATTAAAATCAACTGAAACTGGTCAAACGCGTTTTCTTTTGCCACGCTCACATATTGATTCGAAAAATTATGAAATTTCGAATCTAGCAATAATTTGACACTGCGGACCCAACAAAACTGGTTTCGTCGAAATCCGAGGTCGTTTGCAAAATGTCCATTTTTAAGGGCCTGAATTCCATAGCGACTATTCAGAATTTTCAACTGGACATATCTTTTGATTCCCACTATGAAATGTGGATTTGTCGGATTCGTTGGAAAGATATTATCAATTAGATCCTATTATTTTTGGTTTCACTAAAATCCGGATTGTTTTGCACCCGGTACATTCAATTGAAGTTCGAAATCAAATTATCGAACTACCGCGCCATTTTCAATTTTATTTATAATTATATATAATTATTTATATTCTAACGACGACGCGTATAAATATATTCGTTCGAATTATATTCAAAATAAATTTCTCGTCGATTTTATTTAAAATAATCTATTTTAAATAATCAAAATTCGCTAAAATTGCCAAAATAAAAATTTTAAACTGGCCCAGATTTTCCGGGTTATTACAATCTCCCCCACTTAAAACTTTTCGTCCCCGAAAAGGAACAAAGTCGAAAGTGGTTTGATTATTAAGCCCTATATTCGATCTGGCTTCCATTCTCCAACTTTTCAGTTTCTGAGAATTTTCAAAATTTCAAAAATTTGGCTAACACCCTAAATTTTTGAAAAAATTCGCCATAACCTCCCCTGCACCGGGAGCATCGGGGAATTTCAAATAGCTTCCCCGGTCCTTCAGATCTCAAAAAGAAAAAGAAAAAGCCAAGCGGCTAGCCAATAGGCTCACAAAATCATCATCACCCAAACAAAACAGGAAATTATGTAGTAAACATGTACCTATTTGTCGGGCAAACAAATTTTATTCTCTGCTCTAGCCTCCTTGCTATGACCTGTTCAATGTAAGTATATGTATATGGAAGCAAATGCGACCAATTTTCAATATAGTTCAATATTTGATTATATTAGGCATAAATGGTTCAAAATTATCAAACAAATAAACAAACAACACAAACATCAATCAATTAGTGAATTAGAGTTTCAAATTCATAATTTTGATATCTATATATAAAGAAAATCATGTTTTTGATGCCAATTCACAACAATGTGTTCTAACTATATATAAGTTTTGGTTCTCACACCAGTCTAATGGAAATATATAGAAATCACACCTTCGAAACACGAACACTAATTCTGATGATGATATATCAATCATCAGAACCATCTCCGGGTGTCTAGAATGTGTAACTATATCTATCCAGTATATTAAAACTTCGACTATACGTTCATGACGCGTATACGCGAAATCCATATATACTCGATTGTCCATATTCAAAATAAATAAATATTCAAATACGTATAAAATGGTTTAAATTTCAAAACAAAAATGTTTTCATTTGAAAAAAATATACTCTTCACACTCATTCTAGGATACTACTGATCCTATCTCTAACGAGTCATTCTAATTGGATATTACTAATCCAATATCTGATGAATTCTTTCGTAAGGTTCTAATGTGTCTTGTTCTCGAGCTCTGTAAACCAAAGCTCTGATACCAAATGTGACGGCCTGGAATTTCGCTCGATCCGAATCAGTCGTTAAACCGATCTAGACCGTTCGAAATCCCTGACTGTTGAGAACAGGACAAATCAGAACGCAAACAGAAGAACATTTCATTGTATATTACAACAATGCATCAGATTACAAGAATATACAGAGTATAAATGAATAAATATTACACAGAAATATCAGAGATTACAGTAAATTACATAGCAGCGGAAAATAATACAAAGCACAACTGAAGGTGATATACGGATACAGAGCTTTCCGGATATCATTCCAGCTGTAAACCAGGATCCTATGAATATAAATCTGCAAAACCAAAACTACTAGCTGCCCGTGCGGAAAATAGGGGCACCCAGAGTTTAGGTTAAAACAATAAACTCCAGGTCAGTCATGTGACTGGTGTGAGAACTAAAACAGTTATTTAAAACTTTACTTTCAAAGAGAGTGATTCAAGGGAGCACGCCGTATAACACGGAACGGGTTTCCTCCCAAGAAGATCAGTGCATAGAATAAACAGCGCAATGCTTTTTCGAAAAATGAAGCTATTATAAGACCCAGGTCCCATCACACAATGCAACGCAAGCCGGAGGATAGGGTTTTCCCTTATAATAGCCAAACATGCTTGGTACGTTTAAAACAAATCATTTGATACTATAATATGTGTATAGTGTCAAAACAATTTCAATCATAAATATAAATCATAGACGGCATAGTATCCCATGCTACTATGTCGCCATACTAGGCTCTACAAATAAAGCCGAAATATACGTATTGGAAGTTGGATTTCCGTCATGAGTCGAGGCAAGGGGCAAGCTCCTCTCCGCGTTCGAGACACTCTAGCAAATGCCTCAGGATTACGCACACTGGGTAACCCCTGGATGCTTCAGGGCCGGTCCTCACTTACGTTAGAGGATTAGTATTCCTGAACACACGTTTCCCGGTCCTTACAGACCTATAATCGAGGCGCCTCATCCAACAACCACAAAGGTGAAAAATATATATATGTCAGGGCTGGTAAGTCACTGACACCACCAAAGCTAGAAAGAAACGTGCGCTCTCCCTGCAGTCTGTATCCCGTTTTTAACTCATACCGAGGTGTGAGGCTCGCGAATACACGTTATACACAAAGCTGCCACGTAGGCGTGCTTTGATCATCAACCACAAGACTTTGCTTTTCAACAGAAGCCTTGATCATTGCATCTTAGTATGCCACACAGGCAATTCATGCCATGCGACTGATGTCCATCGATATACAACCTCTGAGCTCGTACGTCTCAGAGAAGGGCGTTAAGCAAGAGAATAAATTCTCCGCCGCCAAACAGATGTATATTTAATAGAAATCAATCAACACAGAATAAAATCCAATGTCAGACACACAATCCATTTACAAGTCCGTTCTGGGTCTGAACGAAACCGGAGGCACTTTCCTCGCATATCCATCCATCTCCAGGTACGTCTGGACGACCACCAACTATTTCCATCCTCTTGGGTGTACAGCCCAATCAGGATCGTCAGTAATAATCCAAACGATGTGAAGACTTCCGGTCTTCGACCACCGTCTTCATCTTCGACTTATCGTCGAATCGGTTATTCAGAATGGGTATAAACCCGGACTTTCCGAACAACCCACGTATATTGAAAACAAATGTTACACAAACACAACATACGCCTCATTCCAATTCATTAGTCACTAACCGCAAATTAGCCAGAGAACAATTTCCCAAACATTAACCCCGAAGGCCGAAACCAACATCAGATCAATACCCAGGAAGCCATTCTTCTTAGCCAACCTACAGCTAGTTTCTAAATTCCACATTCTTAGGGAAAGGTTCCCATTAATTTTATCCAAGATAAATTCTTTAAAATTTATCCTGTAATCTTCCTTTGGATGTCATTTAAAACCAAATTATGGTTTTTCCCAACTAGTCGAGATTAGCTAACCATAACGAAGTAGTTATTTATTTTATTTCCCAATCCCAACCTATTCATCCCATGAAGCAAAACTGGTAATACTCCATATCTAACACCGTGATGTTATCGGTAAAATTAATTACCATTTCACGTTCAAATCTAATTAAAGATTTAACTATCGCTTTGGAGCAAAACTGGTAATACTCCATTCTCGCTCATTTTCTAAATTTGATAATTTAGATTATCCATTTGCATTTCAATCTAATCGCAGATTGGTTAACTCCTTTTACTGGGTTAAAGAACTAGGTGTTATTTAAAACACAGTTCACGACAAACCCAAATCACATTCTATTTATTATCGGGTTAAAGAACTAGTGTTATTTAAAACACAGTTCACGATAAACCCATTTCAAATCCAATCAAATATATTAGAAATCCCGATTATTTAAAACCCCTTTTAAATCTAATTTCTTTATTTAAAAATAATTAGGTTTTAAATTTAGTTCAAAATTAGTTCATTTCGATAAAAACCATTTTATCTTTTCAAATGTGGAGTTTTTCATCCCAAAATTTCCCAAATCATTTCTTATGATTTTACATAAATTATTACTATTTTTAATAATTTTATCAAGGCCCGTACAGTCGATTTCCAACAACGACCATCGAACTGCACCTATAGCGACCTTTTTCGAATTTGATTTGGACGTATCTCCAAATCCAACCGTTAGATTTCAAATTTCTAATATTCGTTAGAAAGCGCTTTTCGATACGAACCCAACGGTTCCGGTTTTAGGAGAATCCGACGGTCGGATCTCCCGTAATGTCCGTTTGAAATAAATGGTCGAAACTCGCGAACTGCCGCGGCGCGGCGCGTTCTATTCAGGCCATTATATTATATATATAATATATATTTCGTCGATTACTATTTAAAACTAATTATATAAATAGTTTTAAATTAGTTTCAAAAGCAAATTCAACTTCCATTTCAATTCGAATCAAAATTGAATTCTTCTTTATAAATTCGTTTTAAAATTCATTTCTATTCAATTCAAATTTCAATTCAATTTGAATTCATTTCAATTCGCTTTCGATTCAATTTGAATTCGTTTTCAATTCAATTCAAATTGGTTTTCTATTCGATTCAAATTCATTTTCTGTTCAAATCAAATTCGTTTCGTTTTCTATTTGAATCAAATTCATTATATATTCGATTGAAATCAAATTGGTTTTCTATTCCATTCAATTTGAAATCGTTTTATATTCAATTCATTTCGAAATCGTTATATATTCAATTCATTTCGAAATCGTTATATATTCAATTCATTTCGAAATCGTTATATATTCAATTCATTTCGAAATCGTTATATATTCAATTCATTTCGAAATCGTTATATATTCAATTCATTTCGAAATCGTTATATATTCATTTCATTTCGAAATCGTTATATATTCATTTCATTTCGAAATCGTTATATATCGATATAAATATCGTTCGCGTCAAAATGGCGCATCACTATTTAACACGGCTTTATATATTCTATTTCAAATATTTCTTTTTGTCAACACACGACTAATCTCAACGAATGAGTACCGTCCATGTGTGACTATTTTTGTTAAATTATTTCGTTCAACACATGACTAATCTCAACGAATGAGTACCGTCAACACATGAACCTTTATTTTATATTGATAAAGATGTAAATTTTATTATAAAAATAATTCGTTCAACACATGACTAATCCCAACGGATGAGTATAGTCAACACATGAACCTTTATTTTATATTGATAAAGATGTAAATTTTATTATAAAAATAATTCGTTCAACACATGACTAATCCCAACGGATGAGTATAGTCAACACATGAACCTTTATTTTATATTGATAAAGATGTAAATTTTATTATAAAAATAATTCGTTCAACACATGACTAATCCAAACGGATGAGTATAGTCAACACATGAACCTTTATTTTATATTGATAAAGATGTAAATTTTATTATAAAAATAATTCGTTCAACACATGACTAATCCCAACGGATGAGTATAGTCAACACATGAACCTTTATATTATAATATTCTTTATATTTCAAATTGGAATGAGGCCCAATCAATTACCATATAAAGTTAATTACATGGATTTTCATACAACACATGTATATAATAGCATTGAAAAATAATCAACCATCAACCAAAGTGCACTACACTGTATAAGCATCAAATATAGATATCTAACGCTTATAACAGCCTGTCAATCAATCGATCGACACATTTAATCGATTAGGATGAGTGAACTTCATATTTCATCCCAACACCCGTGTAGGGTTTCAAACAATCAAACACAAATTTTATTCGTGCAGTTGGGCGATGTGTAAAATTTATCGTCCCAATCAATGTCAGTCAAATAGGTGTACATAAACAAACCGTCCGGTTTGTAAATGAATATTTATTTTATTCACTTTCACTATATTCATATTCACGTTAAAAATTATATTTTTAACGATAAAATATTTTATTTCGACATATGAATATCTATTCAGTTCATTCCTTAAATAAAATGATATTTTTATTTTTCTAGCATATTTTAGAAAATTTCGGCGGCATAACGGCACGATATTAGAAACGGGACGAGGCCTAGCCTTATCCCCGGTCTAGTGAAGGCCCACGCCATTCACATATCAATTTTAATCAATTTCCAATTCAACCAATCAATCAAATCCAAATCAAATAACCTAACCAACTACACAACCAAACAAACAAGTCCATGGTATGTGGACGGGTGTCGGGTGCTACTAAGCACCGTCTGCATCCTAGTATATATATATATAAATAGAAATGAAATTGAAAGGTGAGAAATTCTCACTTTTAGCTATCCAAACATCTTGACTCTTCTTTGATAGAAATCTTCATTGTTTTCGCATCTTCGTCAGCTTCGTCGTCCGTAGCCACTACATATATAAAAATCGAATTTTTACTTCGCTATTCAATATATAAAAATCCATTTTTCTATCGAAGTTCAATATATAAAAATTCTATTTTTACTATCGAAGTTCAATATATAAAAATTCTATTTTTACTTCAAAGTTCAATATATAAAAATCGACTTTTTATCGCTATGTCAAATAGATAAAAATTATATTTTTATCACGCTATTTTCCACCTAAAGATTTCGCCTTTATAAAAATAAAGTTTTCGCCTTTATAAAAATTACCACTTTATCTCAACGTAATAAAAATCAGATTTTTATTTCGCTACATATACAAAGATGATATTTTTATATTCTCTATCCTATAAAGATTATATTTTTAATACTTTAAAAATATAAAAATCATATTTTTAATATTTCTATATAGTAAAGATTATATTTTTAATACTTTAAAAATATAAAAATCATATTTTTACTTCTTCTACTCAATAAAAATTCCGCCTTTTCTACTTTAAAGTTTAAACCCTTTTTTTCTATTTCAAACCTTTAAAATAAAAATCAATTTCAAAATTCCTTTTTAAATCAGTTTTTAAAACAAAATAAAATTCGGATTTAAGAGAAAAAAAAAATCAGTTTTTATATTTTCTTTAAAAATCAGTAATTTAAAGTAACAAAAATCAGCATTTTATCACATGAAAAATCAGTCTTAACATTATTTAAATAAAATAAAAATAAAATAAATCAATTAAAAACGACTTACTGAGGGGGGGGGGGTTTGGCAGTGGTCTTCGTCGAAGGGAGGAGCTTGGATGCTGGTCGGTGCTCGAGGCTCAGGCGCGAGGCTTCAGGGTGCGCTCAGGTGGGTCGACTTTGGGTCTGGCGGTAGCGCGAGTTCAATTTGAGGAGGGAGCGACGTCGGGATGGCATGGTGATGGAGCGAAGGAAGGAGATCAGTTAGTCGACGTGGTGAAGGGTGCGCAGCCTCGGAGGCGCGACGGAGATGATGGCCGAAGGCCATGGATTTTCCCTTCGAGTCCTAATTTGGGGGTACGGGCAAGTGATTGAAGAAAATGAATGAGGGGTTAAGTGAAAAAGGTTAATATATATTATATTTATATTAATTTAATTATCAACTAGGTTGACTTTTTATTCGAACTTCAAACGAGACCCAACGACTGTCGCCTCTAGCTTTTTACCCCCATTCTGAACACAATGGGATATGTACCGCAAGCTGAATCGACCGTTTCGATCAGTTTCCGTTGCATTTACATTTAAATCATTATATTGAATTTTAAACGTACATTTCAAATTACCGGGGCCCCATACTAACTTTAAAAATTCCAGAAAAATATTTTCTAGCTTCGTATTGACGATACGGTCCTAACAAAACTAGTTTCCTCGAATTCTGAGACCGTTAGAAAAATGGCCAATTTCCAGTCGATTAAAATCAACTGAAACTGGTCAAACGCGTTTTCTTTTGCCACGCTCACATATTGATTCGAAAAATTATGAAATTTGGAATCTAGCAATAATTTGACACTGCGGACCCAACAAAACTGGTTTCGTCGAAATCCGAGGTCGTTTGCAAAATGTCCATTTTTAAGGGCCTGAATTCCATAGCGACTATTCAGAATTTTCAACTGGACATATCTTTTGATTCCCACTATGAAATGTGGATTTGTCGGATTCGTTGGAAAGATATTATCAATTAGATCCTATTATTTTTGGTTTCACTAAAATCCGGATTGTTTTGCACCCGGTACATTCAATTGAAGTTCGAAATCGAATTATCGAACTACCGCGCCATTTTCAATTTTATTCATAATTATATATAATTATTTATATTCTAACGACGACGCGTATAAATATATTCGTTCGAATTATATTCAAAATAAATTTCTCGTCGATTTTATTTAAAATAATCTATTTTAAATAATCAAAATTCGCTAAAATTGCCAAAATAAAAATTTTAAACTGGCCCAGATTTTCCGGGTTATTACAAAATTTCTTAAGGGGGGGAGAGTGTAATGACCCGTATTCTACACATCATAGGATCGTTGAATATTTATTTCTTTCCCATGTGAAGTTGTATGGTCATGTAACTTTGGGAAACATCTATTACAGTCATTTCCCATGTTCATGATTTTTGTCGATTTTTAAATGACCATTTTGCCCCTAGTTGGTACTGTTTTGGCCATAACTTTTGATTGGAAAGGAATTTTGACCTGAAACCACTTCCATTTGATTCGTTTGATGGTTTACCTTTCCGTAGAGTGGTCACATTAGCCAGACGGACTTACCGTTTGGGAGATAAGGCTGAAACAAGGTTTGGAGGGTTAAAAGCTGCTTAACCGGGCCAAATCGGGTGATTAGTGAGTAGGCCCATAACCCATTTCGGGATTAGGGTTATGGGTGGGCTGAAATGAGATAGAGGATCATTCCATTTCAGTTTTCTAGCCTCCACTTATCTCCAAGAATCCCTAAAAATGGCCTCTAACCTCTAAATCACCTCCAAATCATCTTTTGGTCAAGGATTTGGCTTAGCAACCCCTAATCAAGGAAGATCTTCACCAAATCAACATAGGAGCTGTTGTTGGCATTGAGATTCACATCAAATCAGAGAATCATTTCAGATTTTAGTTTATTTTGTGGCTAAGGTGAATGATTTGCATAGTTTTGCACTAATTATGGCTAATTAGGGGTGATAAGTACTAATTAGCGAATTTAAGCATGATAAAATTCTAGAAAAATGTTTATAAAATTCGGAATGATGTTTTAGGCCTCTGATATGAATTTGGGTTAATTTGGTTAAGTTTTGCTAATCATATCATAAGTTTCACCTAAACATGCTTAGGGGAAAGTAGGGGTTTTTGGGTATGTTTGATCAATTTCTACCGATCATATTGATGTTTTGATGTTTGTGGTTGATTATGTATGTTGCTATGACTGTATGAAATGCTTTGTGATTGGTTAGAATAGTTGGAATGGTCGAAAATGCCGTCGAGGGGCGTAAACAGCTCGCTAGACAAGGTGCAGGGATTCGGATCGCAAAGGGGATTGAGGGTCGATCGGATCGCCCTATGGGATCGTGGGACATCCCCACGAGTCGAGTCATATCCTCCGAACTGAACCATCTGCGCAAGGCCCATGAGCCACAACCGTGAATTGCTACCCGACCCGATCCACTCGTGCTTCGTATCACGATCCGACTAGAGGAAAGCAGCATCCACGATCCGATGTACAACGAGACACCGATCCGAACTAGGGGAGCAACGAGCTGGAGGAGCGCGATCTGACCCGTATGGGGTGTTCCGATCCGAACCGAGGAGAGGAGCACGATCCGAAGCAAAGAGAAGGAGGACCACGACCCAATCCGACGTAGGAGGCGCGACCCGATCCGAGTGACTAAGGCCGATCCGATGCGATGAAGAATGGGAAGGCTGACCCGATCCGATTCGATTGTGATGACCAATAACCCGAGATGCAAAGGTAGTCCAAATGGGAGTTAGAGCTCAGGATCCCGGAACCAGTTGGGAACCAATGAGTTCACTTCATTGTTGGGCTTTGCTGCGGGACGTGTGCTAAGGAGTTGTCGACCTTCATAACTTCGATTCACCACTAAAAAGGAATGATGGGCTACTTATCAGTGCAGTAGGGTCATTATGACATGAGGGGCAAAGTGATGGTAGCAAGACTACGTTATCAGTGCAGTAGGGTCATTACGACCTGAGGGGAAAGGTGATGCGTAGTAAGACTATGAGCCAGTGCAGTGGGGTTCTTATGACTCCATGGGGGCAGAGTGGACATAGTAAGGATTAGTAAGGCTATGAGCCAGTGCAGTGGGGTTCTTGTGACTCCATGGGGCAAAGTGGACATAGCGAAGGATTTGTGGCTACGTTATCAGTGCAGTGAAGCCATTTATGACTTCATGGGGCAAAGTGATCGTAGCAAGGAATGTTGGGTGATCGAAGTGGTGAATATCGTATGCTTTAAGCATTGAGTGAGAGATGTGAGGATGGATGCTATGCTTGATTGTTGCCATCATTATGACATGCACACCTCCCCCACCTCCGTATCTTTACACTGTTTGATATGATACCTTAGAGTGTTGTACAGTATGTAGTGCTAACTCTTTGGTTGCAGGTCCAGGTTCAGGTATGTTTTAGTCTACCTGTTATTGTTCACTTTAGATGCTTATCGCTCATACCAGGCTTTATGTCTGACCCAGAGTTTTATGTCTCCTCTTATTACTCTAGGTGCTCACATGAGCAGACTAGAGACAGGTTAGCTGATGATGCGCGAGTTGCTGATTCTGAGGCGGGCAGGAGGCTTCCACGTACTATATATATAAATATATATATATATATACACACACACATTCTCCCCGTGTCGTTGGTGGTCGCTACTTGGGCATTAGTAGTGTACCTCGTTTATCTTACTTTGCTTTGAGATAGTTTGAAAAAGTTGTAATAAGCTGTATTTTGGATTTCCGCTGCTATGATGTTTAGTTCTGATTTTCAGCTTATGCACTGTCTCTCCTGTTTTATGTCAAGTATGTTATTATTATATTTTGTTCGATGCGCTGTGAGACATTCTACAGGTTCTTTGTACGTTCATTTCCTTCTTCCTTTTTCCCTTCTGGCGACCCGTTCCGTGCTAACTGGACATGTGTACAGCGCACTCTTGGGAGTAAATGTCGGTTGGTGCGGGGCGGGCCGTCACAATGAGTATCTTGATGTCTTTGATGAAGTGAAGGGCTTACCCCTAAAACGATAAATAGATTTCCGCATATACTTGGTTGATAACGCCAACCCAGTTGCATTACCCGTACGACACATGGCTCCAAAGGAAAGGAAAGAGCTCAACAAGCAAGTTAAAGAGTTGCTTGAAAAAGGGTACATAAGGCGGTGTATTTCTGAATGCGTTGCTCTAGTAGTGTTCACTACTAAGGTGAATGGTTCACTTCGCTTATGCGAGGATTTTAGAGAATTAAACAAGCTGACTAAGAAAAATAGGCACCCACTTCCAAGAATAGATGATTTGTTTGACCAGCTTGTAGGTGCGTCTGTCTTCTCCCAACTAGATTTGGTTATAGGGTTTCATCAGTTAGGAGTAGCTGAGGACAGTATAGACAATTCTGCTTTTAGGACCCCTGACAGTTTCTTTGAGTGGCTCGTCTTGCCTTTCGGTTGGACGAATGCACCCACTTTTTTTGTTGACTTGATGAGTAGGGTGTTTAGGGAGTTCCTTAATAAGTTTATAGTAGTCTTCGTGGCCGATATCTAGATTTTCTCAAAGAATGAGGGAGAACATTCTTTGCATTTAAGAGAAGTCATGGATACACTTCGAGCACATCAACTTAAGGCGAATTTCTCCAAATTGTTATTTTTAGAGAGAAGAAGTGAAGTTTCTTGGGCATGTGGGGTCCAAAGAAGGGATAGCAGTAGATCCCGCAAAAGTAGTTGCGGTGCAAGACTGAAAGGTCCCAAGGAATGCAACAGAAGCAAGAAGCTTTCTTGGACTAGCGGGCTAATATAGGAAGTCCATTAAGGACTTTCCGAAGGTATTAGCCCCACTAACTGGATTAATGAAGAAGAATCTAACTTTTTCTCATGATGTTGATTGTGATGTCGCTTTCCGACGATCGAAGAGGGCTCTTACAATGGCACCAGTTTTGACTTTTACCTTATGGTAGTAAAAGGTTTACGGTATACACGGATGCATGCGGCATGGGACTAGGCGCCAATTTGATGTTAGACGAAAGGGTAAGGTCGTAGTGGATGCCTTAAGAAGAAAAAGGTTGACTTCGAGTCCTCTTTATGTGAAAAGGAAAAGTTCAGAATACATATCAACCCTTGATTTCAAAACCTTTGGTTAAGTTGGTAGTTGGCATCGCTAGGAGTAAGACCTACGCTTTTGAATCAAATAGGGACTTTACAAAGAAAAGAATCTCTGATAATGGACGAAGTGGATAACTTAAGTAGAGAAGAGACCTCTAATCACCTTAATAAATACACTTGGTAACATGGTTAGCATATGTTTATTTTCAATAGATAGTTCTTCTACATAGAATACCCTCTAGTGAAATTTGATGACCTTTTGAGGAAATGTTAGCATGACACAACAGAAGTTGTAGTCTCAAGTATACTAGAAGGAGAGGAGGTGGAATGAGAGGCGACAGTGTAATGAGTTCCAACTCATATTTTGGAAATAGAAATTAAGAAGCTACGCAATCGTGAAGTTAATACAGTCTGAGCACAACGGGGTGAAGCTCAAGAAGATGCGACTTAGAAGGCTGAAGACTAGATACACGCATCATACCCTTTTTGAGGGTATATACTTGATTTTTCTTTTTCTGTAAAGTTTATTTGCGTGCTAGTCTTTATCTTTTAAGTATATTATAACAACCCGTATTTTCAATAAACTATTATAACATAAATCAAGGCAGAATTTAATTCAAAAATCAGAATCAAGGGAAACGGGCTATGCCATTGCGTTCGTCTCGGAAAAATACGCGAAATAGAGCCCGAGTTTTCGAAAATCGGAGTCCGTATGACCCGGTTAAGGCCCATTGAAGTTTTCAGAAACTTCTATGCTAAAAACAGATTTAAATTTCAAATTAAAAACAGGGATTAGGGCTAATCTGGGTTAGGCGGGAAAATTCCCGCCAGGGGGCCCATGTCGACAGGCATGTCGACAGGGCACCCAGGGTGTCGACTGCCCTGTCGACAGCCCTGTCGACAGGGGGTGCCCAGGCAGTTCAGCCTGGTGCACCATTTCTGATTTGGGTTGGGTCATGTGGCTTGGTTCTGGAGAATTCTGAGATCTGACGGGCCAAACCTAATCTAGGGTTAATCCTAGGGCCTAAAACACTCTAATTCTCTATAAATATACCCCTAATCCTACCCTAAAGTCTCATTAATCAATCTTGCAACTAAACTATGTCAATTTGAATCCTCAAATGGCCTCCACCTAAAACCTAGCCTCCACCTTCCTCAAAGTTTAATCCTATGATGGTATGATGATCATACAACCTTTTCTATGTTGTATGAATGCTTAATAACTTGCATACTTCATTAAGATGCAAGTTTGATTTGCTAAAGTTTGTGTTTTTGGGATTTTGCAAAAGGGTTTTCTTATTTGAGGCTTTGTTTTGGTTTTTAAAAGGGCTTCTTCATCTTATTTGGTGGATTTGTGGCTTGTTTATATTTGTAAGCCCTCTTACCTTCACTTTACAAACTTTAAAGTTAATGTTTGGTGAAAGTTGAGATTTATGTGAGTTTAGTTGATTATGCATGCTTATGCGAACTCACTATGTCATGTCTTATATGATTCATAAGTTATGCATGCATATGCGAGATTTCTATGCCATGTTTTACATGCTTCACAAGTTATGCATGCTTATGCGAGCTTATTATGTCATGTTCTACATGATTCATGGGTTATGCATGTTTATGCAAGATCACCTTACCATGTTATGCAAGTTTAATGGATTATGCATGTTCATCTTACCATGTTATGCAAGTTTAATGGATTATGCATGTTCATCTTACCATGTTATGCAAGTTTAATGGATTATGCATGTTCATCTTACCATGTTATGCAAGTTTAATGGATTATGCATGTTCACCTTACCATGTTATGCATATTTAATAAGCTATGCATGTTTATGCGAATTCACCATGACATGATTTGCAAGTTTAACATGTATGCATGTTTATTATGACGTGTGAAGTTCACCATGTATGTTATGCCAAGTTACCTTTTATACCCTTATACGTTATGACGAATATGTAAGCGAGATAATGACGTTGGGAGGGCTTGGGTAAACTTAAAAATACATGAAACTAAAAGATTGGGAATTTACCTATTAAGTTAGGTCTACCCCTTGGGAATTTACCTATTAAGTTAGGTCTACCCAAGTATATGTTAACTTGTAAATATGTTTTGAAGTGGACATGACATTAGATAACATGATATGGCCAACTCGAGTTTAGACCTAGTTGTGGTGTAAATCTTCCCAGGTAACCACAACGTGGGGTCTAATGTGGGTAGTTGGTCATGTTGCACCATAAGACCCGAGGTTAGACCTAGACGTGGTGTAAATCTTCCCAGGTAACCATGGATGTCTAATGTGAGAGGTTGGGTGCGTTAAGTAATTAATGCCTCATGATTAGGGTTAAGTCATGGCCCACTAATACTTAACCAAAAATGGGGATGCGAGGATTAGATGGGGATAAGTGGTTACACTTAGCTAATCTAATCCGGGATTAGTGAGGGGTTAAAACCACATTTAACCCTCTTAGAAACCCTAGCAACGTGGTCTGTTCCAGCAGTAATCCCAGTTTGGTATCACTACAACCCTATAGCTAGGTTAGGGCGGGGCACGATTACTGGACTGATGTAAGCGACCAAAGCGACGGCTGAGTGGTACAGCGGTGCGGGTCCGGCGGGCTACGGACGTGCACGTAGTCCGATATTGGACAAACTCGAGGCACGGGTACCAGTAGGCTTGGGCTGTGCATTATTGCTTAGGTGTCTGGGGTTGACATCTTAGGGCTTGATACACCCGAAGGTGGACCCAGCACAGTCTGACTACATCCATGTGGGCCGTACGGACACCAACACTTGACGTGTTAGGTTTATAGGGAGCCGATCGACTAGACCGTTGGGCTGGGCCTTATACTAAGGTCACTTCATGTTATTGGGCCAAAGTCTGGGCTAAGGGATCAAAATCTGTTTTGTGAGTTTGCTAGTACACTGTGGTGCAAAGTTTAACCTCGTCTATGTGATGTCACCTTTATCAAGTGCCAGTATATTCATCTCAGTTTCCATCTTACGGTTAACTTTATTAGTTTATAGACTGATCGTAGTAGGGCTTACCAGTCTTTTTGACTGACCTGTTTTCTTTCGCTTCTTTTCTTCCGTTTCCCCCCCCCCCCCCCAGGTTCTCAGGGAGGGACTACTTCTGCTTAGTGGATCTTTGACTTGCTTGTTGGATAGCTCATGTATGGATCTGAGCTAGCTGTGGCTTATCTTTTATTTCTGGGGATTAGTACTGATGTTTTACCGTGTATTTTGTTATCACGTATCTAGACTTATGTTGTATTTTGGATCATGACATTTTGATATTATGTACTTGACTATGTTGGTTTTTCTGAGATGATGATGATGGGTTTTTATCTGCTACCGCTGCTTTACTTATGTTTATTTTGATATATTCTGTCTTGCGATATCTCTGTGCATGTTTACCTTCACAATAACGCCCCTCCAAAGCTAGTACATTCTAACGAGTGATCCTAGCGGAGGTGGGGTGTTACATATATCCTCTCGGTCCTATCCTCGATACTTAGGTAGAAGACAATGGATGTAAACATGTGTTTGAGGCATGTTATGTTTGGTGGATGCAAGTGGATGTAAGTGTTTGCTAGTGGTTGCTCGTGGATGCATATACACACACATTAGGCACTAGATCGGCTCCGTCACTTTCATATTGCATATGCATGAGTGGATTTTATATATATATATATATGAATTGAAACTTAATGTGTTATCATATGGATGTAGCATTTGAATGTATGGTTGTGCACTCATATAGAAATGATATGTATCAATAGGGTTCTTTTGCATACATAATGGACACATGGCACTATCATGAATTACATTAAGGAGGTCAACTGAATCAGTAGACCGCTTGATTTTGCATTTGGGCAAGGACATATACACACACTATGCATATATTCATGAGAAACATTAGAAACCTTTTTAAGGACAATGGATGCCTGTGATTGAATGGTTGTGTAGATTGTTGTTGGATGGTAGGTTATACATTCTTCTTAACTTGGAGATTTCGGGGACGAAATCCTTTAAGTAGGGGGGAATGTAACATCCCGTAATTTTAAAATGGGACATAAGAGACAATTAAAGAATAATTAATTATTATTATTTTGAAACAAAAATTTGTGATCTTCCGAAGAGAAGAGAGCACACATATATATAATAAAATCAAAGATACAGAGTCCGACTGTAGTACATAAGAATACAAGATAAAACCTAACACAGCTCAAGGAATGTAGAGGAACGTAGATAGATGAGCTCCGGATAAACCACCACCAATCTACTCCAATATCGAATTCCGGCAAGGCCACCACCCGATATTGAAGTATATCTACTCCAATATATTAACCCATACTCTCATGTAATAGCAAAAATAATGAAGTACAATAAAAAGACTCTCTAATAATAAGCCCAAAAGACTACAAATGAAATGCGAATCTTCAATCCAAACAGCAATCCTCTAAGCTCCACAATAATATCCATCAACCCGAATAACTGAAAAGTGCCAGCAACTGCAACCAATCCATCCAGTTATCCATTAAGTTCTACCTCTTAATCAACCACCTGGATTTGCTAAAAACTCAACAAACTATTAGTGATTTATCCCACATATATATATATATATATATGCAAAAATATATATGTATGGAAATATATATTATGGAACAAATATATATATACCTACATATATATACCATACATATGTGTGTAGAAAAAGATAGAAAGAAAACTAATGAATGAAATTAACAACCAATATGAAGTCTATTACGAAAAAATCTGCTGATTCTAATAAATAGATTCAAATTATATCTAACCTTACTCAAAAAACACTCAAAGCACAGTTTTCCGAATAGCTTGTAATGCGAATTAGACATCCACTCCAAACAAAAATAAACTATCTTAATAACTAAATTATCCGTAGACACTGAATTAGAATGTAAAAATCTCTGATTTCTCTCTAACCCAATGAACCAACATATGATAGTGACTAAAAAATCCATAACATATCTCTTGCTAACATTATTAACAAATCTACAAGAATTCCAATAATCAACACAACTACTGAAAGGATTAGGGCAATTAAAGACAAATATCCTTAAAACCATATTAAGGATAAAATTTGTTATATTACAAGAGAAAAATAAGTGATCAACATCTTCATTCAGAAGATGACATAAATAACACTTAACATCAAAAATAATATTCCTCTTCTTTAGAAGTTCGACCGTATTAAGCTTCTTATGAGTGATTAACCACATTAAAAATTTTGCTTTAGGGGGAGAATTAAATTTCCAAATAAACTTAAAATACCGAGACGAAATTCCCGAAAAATTTAATAAGTTATACATAGAATTAACCGAGTAAACTTGACTTTTATCCAAACCCCAATTAATAGAATCACTACACTCATCAATGTGATATAACGCTAACCTAGCCTTAAGTAAAGCTAATTGTCTTAACATTTCCCCTTCTATGATATTATCGAAAGAAAACTCCCATGAGGGAACCAAATCTCTTCAATAAACATCTTTAATCAACGCATTTTTAAAACTACAAATATTATAAAGCTCCCTAAATTCAATTTTAAGTGGTAAACGAGAAATCCACATATCATGCCAAAGTAAGTAATATTTTCCGAATGAACAATCACCTTTTAGCCTAAGTTAAAAAAATCAAAGCACTTTAATATTGATTTCCAAAAGTAAGATAATCTGTTATACCAACTGCCATTAGATCCAACAATATACTCTCCTCCTGAATAGTAGAGTTTAGATACAGTGACCTTCCACGTTGTCAAAACTTCAGGATCCCTATATCTCTACAACCATTTGGCTAATAAGGAAGAATTAAAATTATATAAATTAATAATCCCCAATCCCACATCTTTTTTGTATTTACAACATACCTCCCAGTTAACTTAACATTTAAAACTCCTACCAATATAAACACTACCCCCACTCCATAGATAATTATGTCTTATTATGTCAATTTTTTCAACAACCCATAGAGGAAATCTATGTACAGACATCCAATAAGCAGGGATAGCTGATAGCACCGAATTAACGAGAATTAATCTACCTGCTCTGGACAAAAATCTATTGTTCCAACTTGATAATCTATTATTAATCTTATCTATTATGACTGACCAATCTTCCTTCTTTAGTTTCGAAGGCCTAATCTTAAAACCCAAGTAATCAAAAGGAAATTTCATAATAGAACAGTTTAAGGTACTTGCCACCATGGCCTCTACATTAACAAAATCATTAAGAACCATAACAGAGCTCTTGTCAAAATAAATTCTAAGACCAGATAACATCTCAAAACAATAAAGAATAAACTTGAGAGCAATAATGTGTTTTGGTAGGTGAGAAGAAAATAATAAAGTATCATCCACAAATTGAAGTATAGATAGCTCATTGTTAAATTCCTCATTACCCACATTTCCTAACACACCTAATCTCCCAACTCTCTTAATAATTCTAGAAAAGATCAGCCGCTAAATTAAATAGAAGAGGTGACAGAGGATCTCCCTGCCTAAGACACCTTTTAGATTGGATCTTCTTTCCCACAACCCCATTGACAACAATATTAGAACTACCTGACCTAAGTAAGAGAAAGATCCAGTTTATCCGTCTGATACTGAATCCTCTAGCAAGACATAATTCACAGATGAAATCCCAATCAATAGAATCAAAAGCCTTCTCAAAATCTAATTTCAAAATAACACATGAAAAATTATTTTTAACACATAAATTAATGTACTCCTGTACTGCAGCCACTCCATCCACTATTTGTCTACTTTTAATAAAAGCAGTTTGTGAATTGTCTATAAGATCATTCATTTTCAAGCTAAGCCTATTCGCTAGAACTTTTGAAATAATCTCAAAAGAAACATTAATTAAAGAGATAGGTCTAAAATCCTTTAAAAATTTAGCCCCCTCTCTCTTCTTAATAGGGATAACATTTGCAAAATTAAAGCTACCTAAACACAAATCTCCATTATAAAAATCAGTAAATAGTTTAATAACATCAAATTTCAAGACCTCCCAAAACTGCTTATAAAAAAGAACAGAAAAACCATCTGGCCGCGGAGCTTTGTCAATAGGCATATCACAAACGGCCTTCCAAATCTCCTGCTAAAAAAAATGCTTATCTAAATCTACTAATTCGCCCTTAGTATCATTAGGATAAATGCTCTTCCAATTAACGTTAATTCTTCTCTTAAACCTTGTCCCAAAAATCTGCTTATAATAACTAGTGAATGCTTCATTTAAATCCTGTTGAACTGTCAATTCTACATCATTAATAAAAATAGAGTTTATCAAGTTATCCCGCCTCCTCTTATTCGCCACACTATGAAAAAATTTCGTGTTATTATCCCCCTCCTTAATCCATTGAACTCGGGATCTTTGCCTCCACATAGTTTCTTCCTTTTCCAATATCAATTTGAAATCATTTCTAAGATTAAAAAGTCTATCACTCTCAGCGAGATTAAGAGTCGTTAACTCACTTAACTTGTTTAAATCTAACAATTCGCATAAAATCTTATCTTTTTTAATTCTAACGCTTCCAAAAATTTATTTATCCCACCTCTTAAGAAAAAAACTCAATTAACCAAGTATTGAAACAAATATCTTCGCTGAATTACCATTGTACAAATTATTTAAATAGAATAAGGAATTCCACTTGACAGTGACAAGTTTAATGAAACTAGTGTCCAAAAGCCACATCTTTTTGAATTTAAAATTGTTACTAATTAAAATATTCGATTCACATGCAAGGATTAGTGGGCAATGATCTGAAAATAAAAAAGGTAAACCCTTTACTTTACAGATAGGAAATCTATCATCAACTTCAGTACTTATAAAAAATCTATCTAATAACGCAAAAGACGGATAATCTCTAGCACTAGACCAAGTGAATGATCTATTGCTAATCGGAACCTCAATCAGATTATTATCTAGAATAAAATCATTAAACTCCTCCATATTAGAGAAGTCACCTTCCCGAGGTGATCTCTCCAATAAAAACCTAGTAACATTGAAATCCCCACCTACAGTCCAAAGATTGGGGGCAAGGTTCCAAAAATCAGAACATTCAACCCACAAATTTCTCCTCTCAATCTTAGTATGAGGGCCATATACATTAGTAATACCCAGAATAGAATTATCAGTAAGGGGAGCTAATATAATATGTAGTGAATGTAACTTACGAAATTCCTATACAAGTCTATATTGGTTATCTTTCCAACCAATCATAAGCCCTCCCGCGGTGCCAACTGCCGGTAAACAGACCCAATTATGAAAAATGGATCCACCTAGCCTAGCATAAAAACTAATATCAGGACTCTCGATTTTTGTCTCTTGAAGCAATACAATATCAATATGATAGTCTACAAAGAAAGTCCGAACCTTAGCACATTTTTTGGGATCATTTAAACCCCTAATATTCCAACTAATAATTCTCATTTACACAAAGAAGAAACTCTCTCTAATTCCCTACTCCTAATGAAATCGGCATCTAACTCAATATCCGAAAAAATAAAGGTTGTATCATTGGCGAGCCGAAGCAGCTGACCAGTCGAAAGGCTACCCAAAGCATATGGAGAATAATCACTACCATAAATAGAAGTCATACCTGAGCCCAAATCCGAATTGCTAATATTAGCATTCGTATTCTGGGACCTACCTCGAGAAGAAGAGGAGCTAGATCTGATCCTGGCACCACGACGAACCAATCCAGAACTGGGAACTACTCTCCTACGCCTTCCCCTTCTAGACAATGAAGAGGTAACATCCCTACCCTGAATAAGAACCTCACTAGACTCTAACAATACTTCGCTACTCAATGGACTAGAAACGACTCCAGCGATTAGCACTGATCGAAATAAGTCACCCACCCAACTGGAAATACAATAGCTCGGTCTCAAATATAAGGAGAAAAGCTTCATAACCTTTTCCTTCACCAACACAGTACATGGATCCTTGTCCCATGAAATAATGAAGCCACATGAAAGACTGTCCAATAAAGGAGTAAAACAAAACATGTCGTTATCCACAAAAATCACATCCTCCCTGGCGATCAAACTGAATACTGAACATCCATTCAGTTCTACCACCGCCCTGTTCTGACCTGCCCGCCTATATCCATCTTCATCTTCACTATTAATGCCACCCAAAAAATTTGCATCATGCGACTCACATGCGCAATCAGCTTTAACATTACAACAAATACCCTCGGCCTTACTTACCTGATTCAACATCTTGTCCTTTCCACGCGCAAGTCTAGATTTCATCATCACCCTCATGTGAACCACCCTACCACATTTAAACCGGAATAGTCTAAAACCCTTCCTCGACATATTTCCAAACTTCAAATCAGCCACCACTTTAGAACTGACTTTAGAACCCCCTACCTCATCCATCGTCGAATCCAATCTATCTTCACAATTCACCAACACTTCAAACCTATTCGAGAGCTCAACATCCTTGGCCACCACCCAATTCATCCCCTCCTCCATACCAGTCACACTAACATGCTCAAAACCATTGACACTATTCGAATAGCCACACATATCCTCCTCATCCACCCCTATCATCATATCCCTGAATTTCTCATTATTAACAAATTTGTCGCCATTAAAACTGCCCTTTAAACAAGCCTCGACACAGAGACCCATACATTTCATCACACACGGATCAAGGGACATTGGATCACACAACAAAGGCCAATATACACCAACCTCATCCATCAATTCTTTTTCAAGAAAAACTCCACTGCCAACGCACGTTTATGAGTTAACGCCCATAGCCTCCACTGACTGAACACTATTTCCCATTTTGTCGTTAATCTATAAAGCACTTTCAGACTGAAACTGAAGATCCTCCTCACTATAATCGCAGTTGATGACAATATTTCGAATATCAAAGTGCTCAAGAATCTTATCTAATAATCGAAGAACAATCCTCATATTACTGGCATTAGAATCAACGTACAACCTCCTTAGCTTTATGAGATTTAGGCTGAAAGAGAAGGCATGATTTTTCCTTGTTAATGGACTAGGTAGAGGAGGATATATATTCACCAATACAACATGCTTACTCCACAGTATTCCATCCACCAATCCTTTTAGATTCCATCCCAATAACAAAATCAGATAAGCACCTTCGTTCTCACCATCAGGGAAATCTCTTGCATACAAATCCAGTAATTCGATCATTTTCAGATAAATCATCAGATAGTTGAAGTGCAACAGCTCCCTGACCGTTTTACCAGTATACCTCTGTGGATAGGAATATTTACGATGCCCCACTCTACCATAGTCGAAACATCTTAAACCATTACGACAATCCTTCACTATATGAAAGGAGTCACCGCAATGAAAACAAAAACGATCCCCCACATTTTTTCTAAAGCGAACATCATTAGACAAAACCGAGTTCCAATTAGGCATATAAGACATAGGTTGCCTTACAACGTCTGCAAAAGATCGATAAAACTTTGAAAAACTCTACTGCGAATGTCTGACAATACTAGTAGCAGAATTGAATCTCCCTTATTCATTTGAAACCTCACACTGTCTGAAAGTTAAATTCAGTCTACCCGCTTGTAAATTGGTCCTTTTTCTAAGCGAAACCGGAGCCGAATCTTTGTAAATGCCTGAGATACCATGGTAGATTCCTCTTGATATTCCTCCAAATATAAGAACATCACCAGATTCAAGTATAATTTTCCTGTCTAGTCCCTTGAATTTCTCATCCTTGAACAAAAACTCGGCCGAATCTCCAATAGAAAAAGAAACTACTGGGAGACCACGCAAAAGGCTTTCATTGCTTTCATCTTTATCCTGATGCAATCCTAGCTTCCCATCAATATTATAGTAGTTGACAATACAGACATCAGGACATAAAGATGGTAAATCATCAGCTTTCCCACCCATGTCTACTAATTCTTTATTCGCATACATCATGGCATCACTACCCAACTTTATGAAATCTGATGGAATTTCAAGAGGGATAACACCATCAATTATCCGCCTATCTTCATATAGTCTAGATTGTGGATTCCAATTTTTACCCTAACACATCATAGAAAGATTAAACTTTGCACCATTCTCGTAACATGGTCTATAGAATCCACCCTCCCCAACTCCTAATTCTTGGCATTTATTAAAGATTTGCACCTGATCATTAAGACTTAAAAAAATATTTAATAAGATCATACCAGAAATCAGGATAAGATATTTTACTTCTTTGAACTCTGTCTGTTTTAGCCAAGAAAAAGCTCCACTAGCAAATTCCGAACAATTGCCCCTTTGATGGCCTAATTGTCCCCAATTAAAGCATCTAATTTGATTTCTACAACTCCTCGCAAAATGATTTCCATCCCCGCATCGAAAACATCCCTCAGGACGATTCTGCAACCTCGCAGAATCCAAATCAGAACGATCTATTAAGATCGTCTTATTCCCATTGAACAACGTATTTGATTTGCCCAAAAAAGATTGAGAAATCAGTGGGATAGATCGAGAATTGTTCAGAGAGAAAGGAGAAGAAGTTACAGCCGCCACCGCCATGGATTTCGAATCAAGAATAATTAATTATAAAAAGAAGAATTAGATAAAACGGGTTACGTAATTGTGTCCGCTTCGGAATTCTGCTTGAGATAGAGTCCGAGTTTGAGTAAAGTGGATAACGTATGAAGGAGATATGGATGAACGAAGTTAGAAAACCGGAAACAGGCCAGAATGCATTGGCGCACCTGTGAAGTGCGCCAGTACAAAAATGCACTGGCGCACCTGCCAAGTGCGCCCAGGCCGAGGTCTGTCCAGCGCAGACTTCTGGAGTGTTCTATGATGACGTGTCTTCTTCTGATTTGTTGGATGACCTATCTTCGAGCTGTGTGGTTCTTACGATTTCCTAGTTCATCTAAAGGCTCAAATTGATCCTACACTTCTATATATACATCTCCGAACCTAAACACTAATTCATAACAATTCCTTATGACGCATCTATGTTGCTGAGCTCTCAATTCTCTTAGCCGTCGCCTCTAAAAACCTAAATCAATTAAAATAACTTCAAACCAAAGTCTACATCAAAGGATAAGCTTAACAAATTCAGAAATTAGATCCCATAATACAAGATCTATTCTTTTTCTGTAAGTTTCGCGTTATTTTTAGATGTAATTACCAAATAGTAATATTGGCATGTCATAAAATGAATCTAAGTCCATGCTTGATGATGAGACAATCTTTTCAGACTTATCCCTATCTTTCTATTGAATCCATGACTTTATATGCCTTGGAAGTTATTATATCGATTCAATCATGGCTATCTTTGTTGAATGTCGGATATATAATCCTTTTAGGTTCATGATGTTATCCATATCCGATGTATATGTCTACAAGATTATTTCTATCAGTTTATTTCAGATCTGTCTTTGTTATACCTCAATTCTAACGGTTCTTTAATCCTCTTAGGTCCATAATGTTATATTTGACATATCTATCATTATAATGCCTATTTTTATGCCTACTCTCATTTATGTTCCTTCTTTCTTCCCCCTTTATTTTAAGAACCTAGATTGAATCTTAATATATGTGCGATTGGAATGCGGGAATATTATGGAATAATCTATTTGGTAATAGTGGAACATAATTTGTAACGTGTGATTTGGGGTATAAATGTTACTCTTGCGAACTTGGGGTAAATTGAATTATTAAATCTAGATTGGGCGGAAACTGTAAATTGGAATATTAAATCTAGATTGGGCATAACTATTGGTTGGGATGCCAAGCATAATATATGTTGCGATTTTGGGGCATGACTATTATTGCAAATATAAAATCTAGACTTGGACTTGCATAGTAAATATGTAAATTAGCTAAAGATGAACGTGCCTAACCCGAGGTTAGATTGAGTTGTGGTGTAAGACTTCCCGGAACCGCCCGGCACATCCGGCGACCGCAACAATTTAGATCTAATGTGAGAGTTTAGCGCATTAAGCCCAAAACCCGAGGTTGGAATGAGTTTGAGGTAGAAGTCTGCCCGGAACCGCCCGACACATCCAGCACTCGCAAACAACAATTCTAATGTGAGAGGTTGAGGCGTTAATGAATGAATTAATGCTAATGAACGGACATGCTAAGAATGGTAGGGTTAAGTTAATACAAGAGGGCAACACTTAACAAATTTAACAAAATGTGTGATAGGGTTAAGTAACACAAGAAGGAAACACTTAACCAATGTAACATGACAAGTGGTAGGGTTAAGTTAACACAAGAGGACAACACTTAACCAATATAACATGATATGTGGTAGGATTAAGTAACACAAGAGGGCAACACTTAACCAATGTAACATGACAAATGGTAAGCGTTAAGTTAACACTAAACCAATGAACGAGTGGAGTTAAGTTAATGAGAAACACTTTACCAATATAACATGATGAACGAATGGGGTTAAGCTAAGGGAAACACTTAACTAATATAATTTGAAGAATGAACAGGGTTAAGTTAATAGAAAACACTTAACCAATTACAACATGATGAATGAGAAGTGTTAAGTTAATAGGAGGTACTTAGCCAACATGACATGACGTGTGGATGGGTTAAGTTAACTTGAATGTATGGATAACACTTAGCCAATTTGGGGGGTATACGAATAGACCCTAGAAAACCCTAGTAATGGGGAACCATTTCAGCTGTAACCCACATAGATGTATCACGATACCCTGAACTAGGCAGGGTGGGGCACGATCACTGGGTTTATTATAAGAGGTCAAAATAGCGGCAAGGGGTGCAGCAGTGTAGGTTCCGGCAAAGTATGGACATGCACGTACTTCGGAGTGGATAAAGCAGGCACTGGGCATTAGTAGTATACACTGTGCATCTTGAATCGTGTCGGTTGCTATCATAGGGATTGATACACCTTATGGTGGGACCAGCAAAGGGTATCTACACGCAAGAGAGGGCCGACTAACACAGATACAAGGAAAATTAATACAATTAGGGAGACGATCAATAGGGTAGTAAGGGTAAATCTAACATCTTCATGGCAATTAGGCTGATTGATGTAAGATCCTCATATTAGATGTACACATGAAGGCTACCACAATTGCGGGGTTGGGATCACCTTATTATATAACATAGGAAACATGTTGCGACACTAGATGGGAATACAGATCCGTTTTTATAGGATACTAGTTGGGACACTAGTAGGGAATACAAATTGTTCTATAAAAGATACTAGTTATGATGCTAGTTGGGTGGTGCAGAGAAAATTGGAAATCAGAGTAAGAACTGAAGCGCATTCAGTGTATCTTACCTTGTCATATCTAACTATCATCATCTGTTGTCGTGCTATGCTTATCTTCATGGTTATGTCTGGTATCCAGTTTATTCATGTCATGATGCTTTTATCTATTTACATGCTGAAAGTCACTGGACTTACCAGGCTTTATGTTTGACTCTATTTTGTTTCTCTTTCTTTTCATCCGTTTCCCCCCCCTACCAGGTTCACAAGAAGGGAATAATACAACTTAGTTCAGTTTTCGTTCCATGCTCGAGGATAGTCGATGTATTGTCTTGGAATCTCTTTTCCACTGCTATGGCTGGCTTATAATTTACTGGGGAATATCATTGTCATTTTATGCTTCTTTATTTTGTTAAACAAGACAAATGCTTTGTTGTAATGGGTAAGGGTGTTTTGGTGTTGGAAAACAATCTTTGTACAAGCTGTTTTACCAAGCTACTGTTTTATCAATAAAATAAAGTTTTATATATTTTCCGTTGTTTAAAATTTTGTCTGTTTTGTGATTTATCTGTTCTATACACTTATGACGCTCCACTGAAGTTAACGCATTCCCTTTGTGAGTGACCTTAATGGAGGTGGGGTGTTACTGATTGGGCACGACAAAAACCAACCCTTCACAGTAGTTAAAAAATAGGGGTAATTGTTGGATGTTAGGGCTATTTAGAGAATTACGGGTATGATTAAAAAGAATAGTTGTTTTGAAGTATTAAGAGAAGTAGGGGTAGTTTAAGCATAGTAGGGGTAGATCGAAAAATATGAAAGATGATGAATCGTTTGGATTGGGTGCTGCAAAAATCAACCCTTCACAGTAGTAAAAAGATAGGCGTAACTTTTGAAAGTAAGGGCTATTTAGAGAATTAGGGGTAGGATTAAAAAGAAGGACTATTTTGATGTATTAAGAAGAGTAGGGGTAGTTTAAGCATGGTAGGGGTAGATCAACAAATATGAAAGATTATGAATCGTTTGGATTGGTTACTGCAAAAACTAACACTTCACAGTAGTAAAAAGTTAGGCGTAATTGTTGAAAGTAAGGGCTATTTAGAGAACTACGGGTAGCATTAAAAAGAAGGGTTGTTTTGAAGTATTAAGTGAGGTATGGGTAGTTTAAACATAGTAGGGTTAGATCGATAAATATGAAAAATGATGAATCATTTGGATTGGATCGACAAATATGAAAGATGATGAATCATTTGGATTGGGTGCTGCAAAAACCAACCCTTCACATAAGTTAAAAATACGGGTAATTGTCAGAAGTAAGGGCTATTTAGAGAATTAGGGGTAGGATTAAAAAAATAGTAGTTTTGATGTATTAAGAGAAGTAGGGGTAGTTTAAGCATAGTAGGGTTAGATCGACAAAAATGAAAGACGATGAATCGTTTGGATTGGGTGCTGCAAAAACCAACCATTCACAGTAGTTAAAAAATAGGGGTAATTGTTGGAAGTAATGGTTATTTTGTGAATTAGGGTTAGGATTAAACAGAAGGGTTGTTTTGAAGTATTAAGAGAAGTAGGGTAGTTTAAGCGTAGTAGGGTTAGATCGACAAATTTGAAAGATTATGAATCGTTTGGATTGGGTGTTGCAAAAACCAACACTTCACAGCAGAAAAAAGATAGGCATAATTGTTGGAAGTAAGGGCTATTTAGAAAATTAGGGGTAGGATTTAAAAGAAGGACAATTTTGAAGTATTAAGTTAGTAGGGGTAGTTTAAGCCTAGTAGGGGTAGATCGACAAATATGAAAGATTATGAATCGTTTGGATTGGTTGCTGCAAAAACCAACCCGTCAAAGTAGTAAATAGATAGGTGTAACTGTTGGAAGTAAGTGCTATCTAGAAAATTAGGGGTTGGATTAAAAAGAAGTCTTGTTTTGAAGTATTAAGAGAAATATGAGTATTTTAAGCATAGTAGGGGAAGATCGACAAATGCGAAAGATGATGAATCATTTGGATTGGATCGACAAATATGAAAGATTATGAATCCTTTGGATTGGGTGCTGCAAAAACCAACCCTTCGCAGTAGTTAAAAAATAGGGGTAATTGTTGGAAGTAAGGGCTATCTGGAGAATTAAGGGTGGACTAAAAATTAAGACTATTTTGTAGTATTAAGAGAAGTATGGGTAGTTTAAGCATAGTAGGGGTAGATCGAAAAATATGAAAGATGATGGATCATTTGGATTGGGTGCCGCAAAAACCAATCCTTCACAATAGTTAAAAAGTAGGGGTAACTGTAGGAAGGAAGGGCTATTTACAGAATTAGGGGTAGGATTAAAAAGAATAGCTGTTTTGAAGTATTAAGAGAAGTAGGGGTAGTTTAAGCATACTAGGGGAAGATCTTCAAATATGACAGATTATTTATTGGGTTCCGCAAAAACAAACCCTTCACTGTAGTAAAACGATAGGCGTAATTTTTGTAAGTAAGGGCTATTTAGAGAATTAGAGGTAGGATTAAAAAGGACTGTTCTGAAGTGTTAAGAGAAGTAGGGATACATTATGCATTGTAGGGGTAGATCGATACATATGAAAGACGACGAATCATTTAGATTGGATGATGCAAAAACCAACCCTTCACAGAAGTTAAAAAATAGGGGCGATTGTTGGAAGTAAGGGATATTTAGAGAATTAGGGGTAGGATTAAAAAGAAGGGTTGTTTTGAGGTATTAAGAGAAGTAGGGGTAGTTTAAGCGTAGTAGGGGTTAACTGACAAATATGAAAGATGATGAATCATTTAGATTGGGTGTTGCAAAAATCATCTCTTCAAAGTAGTTAAAAAATAGGGGTAATTGTTGGAAGTAATGGCTATTTAGAGAATTAGGGGTAGGATTAAACAGAAGGGCTGTTTTGAAGTATTAAGAAAAGTAGGGGTAGTATAAGCATAGTAGGGTTAGATCGACAAATATGAAAGATTATGAATCGTTTGGATTAGTTGCTGCAAAAACCAACCCTTCACAGTACTAAAAAGATAGGCGAAATTGTTGGAAGTAAGGGCTATTTAGAGAATTAGGGGTAGGATTAAAAAGAAGGGTTGTTTTGAAGTATTAAGTGAAGTATGGGTAGTTTAAGCGTAGTAGGGGTAGATTGACACATATGAAAGATGATAAATCATTTGGATTGGATCGACAAATATGAAAGATGATGAATCATTTGGTTTGGGTGCTGCAAAATCCAACCCTACACAAAAGTTAAAAAATAGGGGTAATTGTTGGAAGTAAGGGCTATTTAGAGAATTAGGGTTAGGAATAAAGAGAAAGACTGTTTTGAAGTATGGGTAGTTTAAGCATAGTAGGGGTAAACCGACAAATATGAAAGATGATGAATCATTTGGATTAGGTGCCGCAAAAACCAATCCTTCACAATAGTGAAAAATAGGGGTAATTATTGGAAGGAAGGGCTATTTAGAGAATTAGGGTTAGGATTGAAAAGAAGAGCTGTTTTGAAGTATTAAGAGAAGTATGGGTAGTTTAGGCATACTAGGGGAAGATCGGCAAATATGAAAGATTATGTGTCGTTTGGATTGGGTTCTGCAAAAACCAACCGTTCACAGTAGTAAAAAGATAAGCGTAATTGTTGTAAGTAAGGGCTATATAGATAATTTGGGGTAGGATTAAAAAGGACTATTTTGAAATGTTTAGAGAAGTTGGGGTAGATTAAGTATAGTAGGGGTAGATCGACCAATATGAAAGATGACGAATCATTTAGATTAGGTGATGCAAAAACCAACCCTTCATAGAAGTTAAAAAATAGGGGTAATTGTTGGAAGTAAAGGCTATTTAGAGAATTAAGGGTAGGAATTAAAAGAAGGGCTATTTTGAAATATTAAGAGAAGTAGGTGTAGTTTAAGCATAATAGGGGTAGATCGACAAATATGAAAGATGATGAATCAATTAGATTGGGTGCTGCAAAAACCATCCCCTCACAGTAGTTAAAAAATAGGGGTAATTGTTGGAATTAATGGCTATTTAGAGAATTAGGGGTAGGATTAAACAGAAGGGCTGTTTTGAAGTATTAAGAGAAGTAGGGGTAGTATAAGCATAGTGGGGTTAGATCGACAAATATGAAAGATTATGAATCGTTTGTGTTAGTTGCTGCAAAAACCAACCCTTCATAGTACTAAAAAGATAGGCGTAATTGTTGGAAGTAAAGGCTATTTAGAGAATTAGGGGTAGGATTAAAAAGAAGGGTTGTTTTGAAGTATTAAGTGAAGTATGGGTAGTTTAAGCGTAGTAGGGGTAGATCGACAAATATGAAAAATTATGAATCGTTCGGATTGTTTGCTGCAAAAATGAACCCTTCATAGTAGTAAAAAGATATGCGTAATTGTTGGAAGTTAGGGCTATTTAGAGAATTAGGGGTAGGCTTAAAAAGAAGGGTTGTTTTGAAGTATTAAGTGAAGTATGGGTAGTTTAAGCATAGTAGGTGTAGATTGAAAATTTTGAAAGATGATGAATCATTTGGATTGGAATGACAAATATGAAAGATGATGAATCATTTGGATTGGCTGCCGCAAAAACCAACCCTGCACAAATGTTAAAAAATAGGAGTAATTATTGGAAGTAAAGGCTATTTAGAGATTTAGGGGTAGGATTAAAAAGAATAGTTTTTTTGATGTATTAAGAGAAGTAGGGGTAGTATAAGCATAGTAGTGGTAAATCGACAAATATGAATGATGATGAATTGTTTGGATTGGGTGCTGCAAAAACAAACCCTTCACAGTAGTTAAAAAATTGGGTAATTGTCGGAAGTAATAGCAATTTAGAAAATTAGAGGTAGGATTAAACAGAAGGGCTGATTTGAAGTATTAAGAGAAGTAGGTGTAGTTTAAACATTGTAGGGGTAGATTGACAAATATTAAAGATTATGAATTGTTTGGATCGGGTGTTGCAAAAACCAACCCTTCACAGTGGTAAAAAGATTGGCGTAATTGTTTGAAGTAAGGGCTATTTAGAGAATCGTGCGTAGGATTAAAAAGAAGGACTGTTTTGAAGTATTAAGAGAAGTAGGGGTAGTTTAAGCATAGTAGGGATAGATCGACAAATATGAAAGATTATGAATTGTTTGGGTTGGTTTCTGCAAAAACAAACCCTTCACAGTAGTGAAAAATAGGCGTAATTGTTGGAAGTAAGGGCTATATAGAGAATTAGGGGTAGAATTAAAAATAAGTGTTATTTTGAAGTATTAAGAGAAGTATGGTTAGTTTATGCATAGTAAGGGTAGATCGACAAATATGAAAGATGATGAATCATTTGGATTGGATCGACAAATATGAAAGATGATGAATCATTTGGATTGGGCGCTACAAAAACCAACCCTTCACAGTAGTTAAATAATAGGGGGAGTTTTTGGAAGTAAGGGCTATTAGAGAATTAGGGGTAGGACTAAAAAGAAGGACGGTTTTGAAGTATTAAAAGAAGCATGGGTAGTTTAAACGTAGTAAGGGTAGATCGACAAATATGAAAGATTATGAATCATTTGGAGTGGGTGCCTCAAAAATCAATCCTTCACAATAGTTAAAAAATAGGGGTAATTTTTGGAAGTAAGGGCTATTTATAGAATTAGGGGTAAGATTAAAAAGAAGGACTATTTTTAAGTATTAAGAGAAGTAGGGGTAGTTTAAGTGTAGTAGGGGTAGATCGACAAACATGAAAGATTATGAATTGTATGGATTGGTTTCTGCAAAAATCAACCCTTCACAGTAGTGAAAGATAGGCGTAATTGTTGGAAGTAATGGCAATTTAGATAACTAGGGGTAGGATTAAAAAGAAGTGTTGTTTTGAAGTATTAAGAGAAGTATGGTTAGTTTAAGTATAGTATGGGTAGATCGACAAATATGAAAGATGATGAATCGTTTGGATTGGATCGACAAATATGAAAGATGATGAATTATTTGGATTGGGTGCTACAAAAACCAACCCTTCACAGTAGTTAAATAATGGGAGGAATCGTTGAAAATTAGGGCTATTTAGGGAATTAGGGGTAGGAATAAAAAGAAGGACTGTTTTGAAGTATTAAGAGAAGTATGGGTAGTTTAAGCATAGTAGGGGTATATGGACAAATATGAAAGATGATGAATCATTTAGATTGGGTGCCACAAAAACCAATCCTTCACAATAGTTAAAAAATAAGGATAATTGTTGGATGGAAGGGCTATTTAGAGATTTAAGGGTTGGATAAAAAAGAAGAGCTGTATTGAAGTATTAAGAGAAGCAGGGATAGTTTAAGCATACTAGGGGAAGATCGACAAAAATGAAAGATTATGTATCGTTTGGGTTAGGTTATGCAAAAACCAACCCTTCAAAGTGGGAAAAAGATAGGCGTAATTGTTGGAAGTAAGGCTATTTAGAGAATTAGGGGTAGGATTAAAAGAAGGGTCGTTTTGAAGTATTAAGAGAAGTATGGGTAGTTTTAAGCATAGTAGGGGTAGATCGACAAATATGAAAGATTATGAATCGTTTTGATTAGGTGCTGCAAAAACAAACCCTTCACAGTAGTATAAAGATTGGCGTAATTTTTGGAAGTATGGGCTATCTATGGAATTAAGGTTAGGATTAAAAAGAAATGTTGTTTTGAAGTATTAAGAGAAGTATTGGCAGTTTAAGCATAGTAGGGGTAGATCAACAAATATGAATGATGATGAATCATTTTGATTGGATCGACAAATATGAAAGATGATGAATCATTTGGATTGGGTGCTGCAAAAACAAACCCTTCACAGTAGTTAAAAAATAGGGGAAATTGTTGGAAGTAAGGTCTATTTAGAGAACTAGGCGTAGTAACAAAAAGAAGGGTTGTTTTGAAGTATTAAGAGAAGTAGGGGTAGTTTAAGCATAGTAGGGGTATATCGACAAATATGAAAGACGATGAATCTTTTGGATTGGGTGCTGTAAAAACCAACCCTTCACAGTAGTTTCAAAAATAGGGGTAATTGTTGGACATAAAGGTTACTAGAGAATTAGCGGTTGGAATAAACAGAAGGGCTGTTTTGAAGTAGTAAGAGAAGTAGGGGTAGTTTAAGCATGGTAGGGGTAGATCGAAAAATATGAAAGATTATGAATCATTTGGATTCGGTGCTGCAAAAACCAACCCTTCACAGTAGTAAAAAGACTGGTGTAATTGTTGGAAGTAAGAGATATTTAGAGAATTAAGGGTAGGATAAAAAACAAGGACTGTTTTTATGTATTTAGAGAAGTAGTGGTAGTTTAAGCATAGTAGGTGTAGATCGACAAATATGAAATATTATGAATCATTTGGATTGTTTGCTGCAAAAACCAACCTTTCATAATAGTAAAAAGATAGGCGTAATTGTTGGAAGTAAGGGCTATTTAGAGAATTAGGGGTAGGATTTAAAAGAAGGGTTGTTTTGAAGTATTAAGTGAAGTATGAGTAATTTAAGCATAGTAGGGGTTGATTGACAAATATGAAAGATGATGAATCATTTGGATTGGATCGACAAATATGAAAGACGATGAATCATTTGGATTGGGTGCGGCGAAAACCAACCCTACAAAGATGTTAAAAAATAGGGGTAACTATTGGAAGTAAGGGCTATTTAGAGATTTAGGGGTAGAATTAAAAAGAGTAGTTGTTTAGATGTATTAAGAGAAGTAGGGGTAGTTTAAGCATAGTAGGGGTAAATCGAAATATATGAAAGATGATGAATCGTTTGGATTAGGTGCTGCAAAAACTAACCCTTCACAGTAGTTAAAAAATAGGGGTTATTGTTGGAAGTAATGGCTATTAGGAAAATTAGGGGTAGGATTAAATAGAAGGGCTGTTTTGAAGTATTAAGAGAAGTAGGGGTAGTTTAGCATGGTAGGGTTAGATCGACAAATATGAAAGATTATGAATTGTTTGGATTGGGTGTTGCAAAAACCAACCCTTCACAGTAGTAAAAAGATTGGCGAAATTGTTGGAAGTAAGGGCTATTTAAAGAATTAGGTGTAGGATTAACAAGAAGGTTTGTTTTGAAGTATTAAGAGAAGTTGGGGTAGTTTAAGCATAGTAGAGGTAGATCGACAAATATGAAAGATTATGAATCGTTTGGATTGGTTTCTACAAAAACCAACTCTTCATAGTAGTAAAAAGACAGGCGTAATTGTTGGAAGTAAGGGTTATTTAGAGAATTAGGGGGAGGATTAAAAAGAAGTGTTGTTTTGAAGTATTAAGAGAAGTATGTGTAGTTTAAGCATAGTAGGGGTAGATCGACAAATATAGAAGATGATGAATCATTTCGATTGGGTGCTGCAAAACCAACCATTCACAATAGTTAAAAAATAGGGGTAATTGTTGGAAGTAAGGAATATTTAGAGAACTAGAGGTTGGACTAAAAAGAAGGACTGTTTTGAAGTATTAAGAGAAGTATGGGTAGTTTAAGCATAGTAGGGGTAAATCGACAAATATGAAAGATGGTGAATCAATTGGATTGGGTGCCGCAAAAACCAATCCATCACAATAGTTAAAAAACAGGGGTAATTGTTGGAAGGAAGGGCTATTTAGAGAATTAGGGGTTGGATTAAAAAGAAGAGCTATTTTGAAGTATTAAGAGAAGTAGGGATTGTTTAAACATACTAGGGGAAGATCGACAAATATGAATGATAATGCATCGTTTGGATTAGTTCTGCAAAAACCGACCCTTCACAGTAGTAAAAAGATAGGCGTAATTGTTAGAAGTAAGGGCTATTTAGATAATTAAGGGTAGGATTAAAAAGAAGGACTGTTTTGAAGTATTAAGAGAAGTAGGGGTAGTTTTAAGTCTAGTAGGGGTGGATCGACAAATATGAAAGATTATGAATCGTTTGGATTGGTCGTGGCAAAAACCAACCCTTCATAGTAGTAAAACGATAGGCGTAATTGTTGGAAGTAAGGGCTATTTAGAGAATTAGGGGTAGGATTAAAAAGATGTGTTGTTTTGAAGTATTCAGAGAAGTATGGGTTGTTCAAGCATAGTTGGAATAGATCGCCAAATATGAAAGATGATGAATCATTTGGATTGGATCGACAAATATGAAAGATGATGAATCATTTGGATTGGGTGCTACAAAAACCAACCCTTCAAAGTAGTTAAAAAGTAGGGGTAATTGTTGGAAGTAAGGGCTATTTAGAGAATTAGGGGTAGGACTAAAAAGAAGGACTGTTTTGAAGTATTAAGAGAAGTATGGGTAGTTTAAGCATAGTAGGGGTAAATCGACAAATATGAAAGATGGTGAATCCTTTGGATTGGGTGCTGCAAAAACCAATCCATCACAATAGTTAAAAAATTGGGGTAATTGCTGGAAGGAATGTCTATTTAGAGAATTAAGGGTTGGATTAAAAAGAAGAGTTGTTTTGAAGTATTAAGGGAAGTAGGGATAGTTTAAGCATACTAGGGGAAGATCGACAAATATGAAAGATTATGTATCGTTTGGATTGGTTTTGCAAAAACCAACCATTCACAGTAGTAAAAAGATAGGCGTAGGTGTTGGAAGTAAGGGGTATTTAGAGAATTAGGGGTAGGATTAAAAAGAAGGACTGTTTTGAAGTATTAAGAGAAGTAGGGGTAGTTTTAAGTATAGCAGGGGTTGATCGACAAATATGAAAGATTATGAATCGTTTGGATTGGTTGCTGCAAAAACTAACCCATCACAGTAATAAAAAGACGGGCGTAATTGTTGGAAGTAAGGGCTATTTAGAGAATTAGGGGTAGGATTAAAAAGAAGTGTTGTTTTGAAGTATTAAGAGAAGTATGGGTAGTTTAAGCATAGTAGGGTTAGATCGACAAAAATGAAAAATGATGAATCATTTGGATTGGATCGACAAATATGAAAGATGATGAATCAATTGGATTGGGTGCTGCAAAAACCAACCCTTCACAATAGTTAAAAAATATTGTAATTATTGGAGGTAAGGGCTATTTACAAAACTAGGGGTAGGAACAGAAAGAAGGGTTGTTTTGATGTATTAGGAGAAGTATGGGTAGTTTAAACAAAGTAGGGGTAGATCGACAAATATGAAAGATGATGAATCGTTTGGATTGGGTGCTACAAAAACCAACCCTTCACAGTAGTTAAAAAATAGGGGTAATTGTTGGAAGTAGTGGCAATTTAGAGAATTATGGGTAGGATTAAACGGAAGGGCTGTCCTGAAGTATTAAAAGAAGTAGGGGTAGTTTAAGCATAATACGGGTAGATTGACAAATATGAAAGATTATGAATCATTTGCATTGGGTGCTGCAAAAACCAACCCTTCACAGTAGTAAAAAGATAGGCGTAATTGTTAGAAGTAAGGTCTATTTAGAGAATTAGGGGTAGGATAAAAACGAAGGGATGTTTTGAAGTATTAAGAGAAGTAGGGGTAGTTTAAGCATAGTAGGGGTAGATCGACAAATATGAAAGATTATGAATCGTTTGGATTGGTTGCTGCAAAAATCAACCATTCACAGTAGTAAAAAGACAGCCGTTATTATTGGAAGTAAGGGCTATTTAGAGAATTAGGGGTATGATTAAAAAGAAGTGTTGTTTTGAAGTATTAAAAGAAGTATTGGTAGTTTGAGCATAGTAGGGGTAGATCGACAAATATGAAAGATGATGAATCATTTGGATTGGATCGACAAATATGAAAGATGATGAATCATTTTGATTGGATCGTGGGTGCTGCAAAAACCAACCCTTCACTGTAGTTAATAAATAGGGGTAATTGTTGGAAGTATGGGCAATTTTGAGAATTAGGTGTAGGACTAAAAAGAAGGACTATTTTGAAGTATTAAGAGAAGTATGGGTAGTTTAAGCATAGTAGGGGTAGATCGACAAATATGAAAGATGATGAATCATTTGGATTGGGTGCCGCAAAAATTAATCCTTCACAATAGTTAGAAAATAGGGGTAATTGTTGGAAGGAGGAGCTATTTAGAGAATTAGGGGTAGGATTAAAAAGAAGAGCTGTTTTAAAGTATTAAGAGAAGTGTGGGTAGTTTAAGCATACTAGGGGAAGATCGACAAATATGAAAGATTATGTATCATTTGGATTGTGTTTTGCAAAAAACAACCCTTCAAAATAGTAAAAAGATAGGCATAATTGTTGGAAGTAAGGGTTATTTAGAGAATTAGGGGTAGGATTAAAAGGAAGGACTATTTTGAAGTGTTAAGAGAAGTATGGGTAGATTAAGCATAGTAGGGGTAGATCAACAAATATGAAAGATTATCAATCGTTTGGATTGGGTGCTACAAAAACCAACCCTTCACAGAAGTTACAAAATAGGTGTAATTGTTGGATGTAAGGGTTATTTACAGAATTAGGGGTAGGATTAAAAGAAGGGTTGTTTTGAAGTATTAAGAGAATTAGGTAGTTTAAGCATAGTTATGGTAGATCCACAAATATGAAAGATGATGAATCAATTGTTGATTCAAGGAATTTTGATTTATGTCAAAGTAATGCGCGATGATCAAGAAAAAGGCGACGTTTGTAACACCCCGTAAATTTTTATATTAATGTTAACAAATTAAAGAATAATTAATCTTAGATGTGAGAATTAATGGAAATGGGTTGCGCCATTGTGTTCGTCTCGGAATTTTGGTTGAGATAGAGTCCGAGTTTGCGTGAATTCGACTTCGTATGAAGAAGTTATGGCCATCGGATGTTTCATTAAAATTTAAACAGATTTCAAAAATTCAAATTCAAACTCAGATTGGGCTAGGCGGGGAATTTCCCGCCAGGGGCCAGGTCGACCAGGGGGTCGACCTAGGGGTCGACCTAACCATACAGGTCAACCAAGGGGTCCACCTGGGGGTCCACCTGCCCCCTCCTCCCCCCCTCCGAGCAGATTTGAGTGATGACGATTTTGTGACTGGTTGCTGAGTCATTAGGGTTTCTGGATAGTTCTGATCTGGTCTAAATGGTTGAGGTTAATTCTAGGTTGATCGGATGGCCTAAATTAATCCTAAACTCTATATAAACACATGTAGACTCAAACCCTAAAATCAAATAAATATTAGAACCATAGCCGTCATGCTGACACCTTGCAACCTAAAGTAGCCGTCACCAACTAGAGGAAAAGTGAAGCTAATCAACTCAATTCATTTCAACTCTAATCTAAACAACAACCAATTGGTCTACTTCAAAGGAGAGCTTAATCAATTTCAGAACTCAAGACCTTCTTTGAGTAGTGAGTTCGATTTCTTTAACAAAATAACCATTAAATTAATCATGATATGTTTATATGTTGGATTATAAGTTTGTGATTGTGAATCATTGACTGCTATGATATTATCTATGTTGTAAACCTATGTTAGTTGTTGGCTTATGTACAGTCGATTCATAATGATGCTTCATATGCTAGTTTTGTTATGTTAGTGGATCTAATTCATATGTTAAATCATGTTTAACACGATATGCAAGTTTGGATATGTTAATTTATACATGAATCATATGCTAGTTTAATGAGAATCATATGTAACTTTGTACGTTTAATTTGATTTATGACACCTTTTTTATATGTAAGTTTGGATCTAAAGTATATGCTAAGACATATGTGAGTATGATTTCACCAACAAGACAATTCTTAAATTAATATTGAAGGGTTTACATTTGGACTATGTGATTTTGTCTGTTGATTCATGAGGCATAGTTAGTTATTATCACTTATGTTGTAAACATATAAACAAGTTAGTTAATTTAGTGAATCTATTCCTTATGCCTAATCCTACATGTTTAATTTGATTATGTTAGAACATTGGAATTTTATGCAAGTGGGATATTAGTCATAAGCAAGTTCATTTGTGAATCATATGTAAAATTGCAATCATATATGTCAATCTTATGTTAGTATACATATGCAAGTATGTGATATTCAGATCTATGATTAGATCTATGTTTAGATCTATTGTAATACAAAGTTTATGCTAGATTGCGATTTATACATCTATACACTATGCATGTTTACCTTTATGCATAATAATCTATGCAAATCACACCGTGTACATAATATAGTCCATGCTAATTTGTTGCTACATATATGTTAGTTATGGATTATGCAAATTATGCCAATCATGCAAGTTTATCTTTTTAGATCTATTTTTATGTGACATGCTAATTGTGATATTTAGATCTATGATTAGATCTATGTTTAGATCTATTGTAATCCATATTTTATGCTAGATTGTGATTTATACGTCTATTGTAACGACCCAAAAAATCTGAACCAATATAAAATTTTTAAATTGGCTAAAATAATGGATTTTAAATATTTAAAATAAATGTTTTAAATAATAGCGATGAAAAGTGAGTTTGAATCGATAATTGAAAACGATATAATTAATTCTAATTATAAACAAGGCCTGAATTGGCACTGCAGTTCGTATTTTGAAACCGTGATTTCAAACGATTAGTACGGGAGATTCGACCATCGGATTTTCCTGAAATTGCAACCGTTGGGTTCGCTTTGGAAATATCTTTCCAACGGCACCAACTTTGTAAATAATCCAACGGTTGGATTGTCTGGAATGTTTAATTCAAATCTGAAGAAAAACAGCGCCAGAATCGATTATATTTATATATATATATATAAATATAATTATATTTAATCGAATAACGACGCTGCAGTTCATATTTTGAAACCGTGATTTCAAACGATTAGTACGGGAGATCCGACCGTCGGATTTTCCCGAAACTGGAACCGTTGGATTTGTTTTGAAAAGATCTTTCTAATGATGTAGATTTTGTGAAGATCCAATGGCTAGATTTTCAGATATGTGTAATTCAAATCTGAAGAAAAACAGCGCCACGGTCGCGTTATGGCCCGAAGCGTCGTTTTGAATAAATTGGCTATTTTAAAATAAATAAAAATAGCGATAAATCGTTATAAAATATTATAAACGATATGGATGTGATTTAGAAATTAACTGAAGGTTGGCTAAGTCGAATGGTTTCCTGGGTGTTTATCTGATGTTGGTTTCGGCCTTCGGGGTTAATATTTGGGAAATCGTTCTCTTACTGATTGACGGTTAGTGACTAATGAATTGAAATGATGTGTGTATATGTTAGTGTTGCACTTGTTTATTATATACGCGAGTTGCTCAGAAAGACCGTGTTTATCCCATTCTGAATAACAGAATCGACGATAAGAAATCGAAGATGAAGACGGTGGTCGAAGACCGGAGATCTTCACCTCGTTTGGATGGTAACCGAGGTCCTGATTGGGAGGCATCCCGAAATATGGATAATGAGTGGTGATCGTCCAGACGTACGTGGTGATCGATGGGTTTGCGAGGTATTTAGTGCCTCCGGTTTCGTTCAGACCCAGAACGGACTTGCAAATGGAAAGTGTGTCTGACATTGGAATTTATTCTGTGTGATTGATAGCCAACATTGCACGGTGTGAATTTCCTGTGTGGCATGCTAAGATGCAGTGATCGGGGCTTCTGTTGAACAGCAAAGTCTTGTGGTGATGATCAAAGCACCGCCAACATGGCATAGCTTTGTGTATAATGTGAAATCGCGATCCTCACACCCCGGTATGAACCAGAAACGGGAGCAGGACCTCAGGGGGGACGTGCGTTTTCTTTCTAGCTAGAAGTGGCGTAAGTGGTTTTACACACCCTGACAAGTTTGACTTATGTGGTTGTTGCTGTAGTGAGGCGCCTCGGTTAGATCGGACGATCCGGGTCCGATGGAGTCATTCGTTGGCTCATTTACACCCCAAAGGGCGGAGGGACGCATTGTTCAGGCATTATAATCCACTTCGTGTGGACCGGCCATGATGATCGAAGTACGGTTGCGGCCGTGCCTGAGACATGGGCTAGATTGTCTCGAATTCGGTAAGGACTATCTTTTGCCTTGGTTCATGATGGAAATCCAATTTCCAATTACGTGACTGTGCGGTTTTGATTGTATATATATATGGCGACATGATATATGGTACCCATGCCGCCTATGATTGATAGTTATGATTTGAAATTGTTTTTGAAACATGTAAATACTAGTAATAATATCAAATGCTTTTGTTTTATTCGTATCAATCATATTTTGGCCATTATAAGGTAAAACTCTATCCTCCGGTTTGCGTTGCATTGTGTGATGGGAACTGAGTCTTATAATGGCTTCATTTTTATAAAAAGCATAGTGATGTTTAAAAAGAATGATTTGTTTTTAAAGCACTGGCAATCCAATGGAGTAAACTCGTTCCACGAAAGTGGCATGGTCCTGTGATTAGCCATATTATAAATGTGTTGAGTAGATTTCTCATACCAGTCCCATGACTGACTCGTAGTTTATTTCACTTTCAAACTCGGGTGCCCCTTTTTCTACACGGGCAGCGTTGTATTCAGGTTTAGCTGGTTCTTTCTAGATAGCTGGAGCTGAAGAAGGATTCTATCATTTATCTCTTTTTATGATGTTCAGCTCCTATTGTACATTATGTTTGTTTTCCGCTGTAGACATATATATATATAGCTGAACTGTATTTGTACTAAGTATGATCCTGTATACTGTGTAACTCTGATGATTACGTTTATCCAGTATATTCTATTGTTCATTATCTGGTGTATTTATTTATTTCTGTTCTGCTATTATCTGTTAATGTGTTATATTCCACGGATTACCCTTGCCACCGTCAGTACGGGGTTTGGGGTCATCTCATTTGGTGTCAGAGCTTTGGTTAAGCTATTGAGCCAGTTGTGCTCCCACAGCCACAATCAGATATAGAAGTTCTATTCAAGAGATTTCGAAATCTGGGTGGATCGCCATTCTTAAGGCAAAGAGTCCATTATGGAAACGCAAGCTTGGATTCGTTCTGCAGAGAAAATCTTTGAGTGTTTATGTAACACCCCACATCCATTAGTGTCACTCACAAAGGGAATGCACTAAGTTCTGTGGAGCATTTAGGGTAAAGATGCAGATAAATTACAAGACAGACAGAAATTAAACAGCGGAAAATTAAACTTTGCTTTATTGATAAAATAGTTTGTACAATGGTTTCTTTACAATATTAGAGTATAATCTGTCTTACAAAATAAAGAAGCATAAAAACAACATTTATATTCCCCTGATTTTAGCAAGAGCCAGCCATAGCATCTGAAAAGAGAATCCAAGCAAACTTCGACAAATCTTCAAGTTGGGAAAGGGTTGCAGTCCAACTTAACCTGAGCTAAACTATTCCCTCCATTACTACCGGGGGGAGGGGACAGAAGAAAAGAAGACGAAAGAAAAAACAGAGTCAGACATAAAGCCTGAGTAAGTTCAGTAACTTCTAGCATGTGAACATGGAAAAACAAAACGACGTGAATTAACTGAATACAAGATTACACCATGGCGATAGGGTCAGCAAGATTATACAAGATTAATCACAAGATATGCTAAGATAAGATAAACTGGACATGCTCTAATACTTTCGCCGCTTCGCTCTAATACTTCACCGCTTCGCTATTTCCTTGTTATACTAGTTTCTATATCTCTGCACCACCTAACTATTGTCCCAACTAGTAACGCTAACGTGATCCCAATCCCTGTATTTTCCATCGCCTTCAGGCATCCATTTATTTATTTGTTACCCATATTTAATCTAGGGTTTTCTACCAAGTGCCTTCTAGATTCAACTAGAATTTACGCTGTCTGTTGAACGCTTCTCGGATTCAGGATTTATGCCACCTAGTTCAACTAGAAATTATGCTACCTGTCGAACGATGCCCCCAAGTCTAGGACACACTACCTAGAGTGGTATATGTTCCTATAATTCCCCACGCATGTATCGCGAATCGTTATCACTTGTCTAGATGCACATGTCCTGTATTGTGCGACCCGAGTCCTGTGACACGGCAAATCAAGGAATACAGAACTCGGTCGGGAGCTTTCAGATATCTGCCGATGCAGATGCTAAGGTCTGTTTTTATTCCAGTGGCTATGGTCCCACTTGACCCCTCCCTCAACTAATGAAAGGCACACCTTGTAAAATGAGAACTATACGCCGGCCCCCGGTGCCCCTCTATCCTATGGCCATCCTCACCCATAACTAGATAGCAAGTATATGGTCTTTTGGAGTTCTCCGCCTTTCCGCTTCACGTATCTCGATTGATACAAGATGGATTGTAGACGACGAGTCGCTATCACAGGGCTACCGTTTGCTCGCCGAATCACGCCGTTCCATCCTAGTCTTTAGGTTGCCATGTATTGCAACCAAGGCATACCCCTGGTTCTTCTACGCAGACCTTAACCTCTGTGGGCCCAGGCGGATCATCTGCAGCCTCATAGAGGGATACCAAGAGAACCCTCACGTCCCCTCGAAGCCTCGGGCTTCGTAACCCAATCCGATGGAGCCTTCTTTTTAAATCAGACGGACATTCGCTCCTCCTCGTGTTATACTAAGAATTACTACTTAGTTTTGTCAACTAAGGTTTACCACTTAGTTTCCAGAATCGTTGTTTTCTTAACTAAGGTTTACTACTTAGTTCTCTTTCCCGTCAACTCGGAATGGTTAAGTGTAATTAGTCAATTCCAGCTAACTTAACCCCCTTCATTTATCCTGTTAAACTGGTTGTGTGTTATCAGTAATTCATGTTGACTTAACCCTATCACAAACCAAGTTATATTGGTTAAGTATTCCTTATTACTTAACCCTACCCATTCATCCTGTATTGGTTAAGTGTTTCCTTTTAACTTAACCTTGCCCGTCTATTTTAACTACCATGTTATTAGTGGTTAAGTATTATCTCTTCATGTTTTAGACTTAACCCTACTCCTTTATCTCAATCTGATGGTTAAGTGTTCAAGTTTACTTAACCCTATAGTCTAGCCCAACTAACATATCAAATTGGCTAAGTGTATTAAATCTTACTTAACCCCAACCTCTAGTCCAGTTAACATGTTAATTTGGCTAAGTGTATTATTTTACTTAACCCCAACCTCTAGTCCAGTTAACATGTTAATTTGGCTAAGTGTATTATCTTTACTTAACCCCACCTTCTAGTCTAGTTAACATGTTAATTTGGATAAGTGTTTTCTTAGTTACTTATCCCCTACAAATCTTGTCTTGTTACGATGTTAAGTTTGGTTAAGTGTCCCTAGGACTTAGCCTCCCCATCCTAGCTTAACTGTGTTAAGTTGGTTTAAGTGTTCATATGGACTTAACCCTCCCATTCTAGCTTAACTGTGTTAAGTGTCAGTCTGAACCTAACCCCACCCATCAGTTTAGTTATCATGTTGAACTGGTTAAGTGTCTTAGTTAACTTAACCCTACCTTTCTTGTTCTAGCTTTAACTAAATAAATTAAAGCCGCGACCACTCACATTAGACAGATATTGTTGCGAATACTGGATGTGCCGGTTGGTTCAGGGCAAGTTTACATCGCAACTCAGTCTAACCTCGGGTTAGGCATATTCGTGTCTTCAAAGTTCAAAGGGTTTTGATTAGTTTTCAAATCAGGTTTTGAAAGTAACCATCCCGTCCGTCGGATCAGTTAGGGATAGCCAGGGAGAGCAGGAAACTTGTATTTTCCAAACCCAAGCCTAGACACTATCCTCTCTGTCACCCTAGAACTTTCTGGTTTATTGTTAAAAGAGATTTCGTTAATAAACCTTTCTTTTGTATATAAATAAATTGTTAACAATTTATCCTCAAAGCCCATTTTCCCTTTCTTAAAATAAATTTGGCCTATACCCTATACATTTGCCATACCTTCTAATGGACTTGTATTCTAGGCCCTAATCTTGATTTGCCTATCTTATAGTTTATAGCAATTTCGATCCAACATCCCCCATTTACAAGTTTATGCCAAAACTAGATTTTATATTCTAGTTTACAGTTTATGCCAAACTAGATTGCATACTCTAGTTCCCCGTTTATGCCAAAACTCAATTTGCATAACAACTACCTATTTTGTGGCCCACCAAACCCTTTTCCCTTTTACGCCCGACGTATGTAAATTATGCTAACATACTTATCTTGCTTAATTTAGCCAACCAATTCTAATTTAATATTCTAATTTTAGTTCATTACCAAAACTAGACTTGTTGTTCTAATTTTAATCAAATTACGCCAATTTCCAAGTTTAGTCAATTTCTTGTTTTCCCCAAAACGTATTCCCATCGTTCGCATAATCATGGTTCAACCTAGATTATAAATAAAGCTGGATTCGTGGATAGAAGGGAATGAGCCAAAATGCCATAAAAGAACGGACATAACAATTGGCATAAGATGACAATTCACAGACATATAGATATGGTAATATTACGACATGAAAAGGGTTGAATAACGACGTAGGTTCAGAACATGGGTAGACCTAACTTAATAGGTAAATTCCCAAGGTCTAACACCAAGAATAGACAGAGTAGGTTCAAGAACATGGGTAGACCTAACTGAGTAGGTAAATTCCCAAGGTCTAAAACCAAAGAAAACCAAGAACAGACAGAATAGATAATCGGGTTTAGACCCAATTTCATAGTCACAAAACTTAAGCAACACTTTCCTAGTCATGAATCACAGGTGTTTAATCACAGATGTCCTTGTTATGTCATAGGCAATAGTTTATGTTTTCTAATCAAAGGCATAGGTTTAGTCAAGGAAATAATCCTCATAGTCATAGTAACAGTCATAGGCAATGTTCATAGTCATAGGTAATGTCCATAGTCATAGGCAAATGTTCATAGTCATAGGCATATGGTTTTAAGGTCCATAGTTTCATAATCACGGTCTTATTTGTCCTCGAGTCATAACAGTTCTTAATTAGGTTCAAGAGTATTGGCACTGATTCGAATAGAGAGAGAGAGAGAGAGATTTGGCATATTCTTTTATTCCTTTAATTTCATGTCACGAACAGAGAAAAACGTTCAAATCTAAAAATAACTGACTTACAGAGATTAGATCAGAACAGAAAGATGGCGTTGCTAAGATTCGTAGAAAAACAGTCGTTGAAGTCGTTTGAACCTCCTCTTGAATTCTTGCTTGACTTGAACCTCTTCTTGAAAATCTTTTAGCAGCATTTCCTCGTCTTGATTTATTTTATATATATTATTTTACTCACTTATTTATTTATTTCTCATAGGCAGCATAAGGATAGAAAAGAATTGTGAATAGAGAAGAGGACCAGGGCTATTTATATAGTGTTAGACGGATGAACCTAGGCAGAAACGTGACCAAATACATCCGAACGAACCAGTGTAGAAAACTGGAAAAAGCAGGGGGGTCGACCCCTAGGTCGACTACCCAGTCGACCTGGGTGACCCAGGTCAACTACCCAGTCGAATTGGGTGCCCCAGGTCGACTACCCAGTCGACCTGGGTGCCTTGGGCGGGAAAATTCCCTCCCAGCCCAATCTGGGTCTATTTTGAATTTCGAACTCGTTTTTCTGAACTGTTTTGAAATTTGAACTTTGCTGAATCTTCCGGAGGCCATATCTTCCACATACGGACTCCGATTTACGCAAACTCGGACTTGTTTTCATGTAGAATTCCGAGAAGAACGCAATGGCGTAGCTCGTTTCCCTTGATTTTGAATTTAATATTTAATTCTGACTTGATTTGTGAATCTTAGTGTTAATTCGGGGTGTTACATTCTCCCCCCCCCCTTAAAAGGATTTCGTCCCCGAAATCTTCATGTTAGGAAGAATGTGTCCTACCATCCAATCACCCATCTACTCAACCATTCACTCACAGGCATTCGTTGTCCTTAAAAGATTTCTAATGCTTTCATGTTCATATGCATAGTGTGTGTATATGTCTTTATCTACTGTAAAATCAGGCGGTCTACTGATTCAGTCGACCTCCTTAATGCGAGTCATGTAAGTGCCATGCGTCCAACCATGTATGCAAGCATCCCTAGTTATGTAAATACTATATGCGTGCACGGCCATTCATCCATATGCAACACCCATATGATAACATATCAAGTTCAACTTACAAACAAATACATATCTGTAAATGCAAGATGAAAGCGTCCGAACTTGATCTAGTGCCTAATACGTATGCATATGCATTCACAGGCAACCATTTGCAACCACTTGCAACCATCAACCATAACATGTTTCAAATACATGTTTACATCCATTGGCTTCTACCTAAGGATCGAAGATACGACTTAGAGGATATACTTTGGAAAGAGAGAAACAATTATGCGTAAAGCTCCTACAAATAAAGAAATCAAGGATGCACCCTTAAGGAAAAGGGTATGATGCTAGTATCTAGCCTTCTTGAGCTTTACTCCACTGTATCTTAACTAATTTAACTTCACGATTGTGAAGTCCCTGATCTCCATTTCTAAAATAAACAGATGTCAATCACGGTACCAAGTATATGTACTAAGATGATTAGAGGTCTCCCTCTTGTCCGCCATGCCATAACTATAAGGGTCGAAAGGTTACTACGTGATTTTTAGAGTGCCTGCCACAACTATTCATGTCTCACGCAAACCATCCTAGTCGAACTTGACATTCCTCACGTACAAGCCCCAAAGGCCTAAACCAATATCAGACAAGCACCCAAGGAATATCTCCTCCGAATTTAGACGATCTACGTGAGATGATAAAAACAAACTCGATAGCTATTCTCAAATTCCTACTAACCCAAAAATAAACTGGTCGAACCACCAATTGGATTTGAGACTTTAGTGGGATCTTTCTACTATACAAGTACTATGGTGCAGAGACTCAACTATGGAAGTGGATATGAACAAATGCGAAGCGCTAAAACCAAAGGAAAGAGTACGAATAGCAAAACTAGACTCTTCCAACATAACTCTACTACCTTTCTCCTAGGTATGCTTAGTGGTGAAAGTATGTACTTGCCCTTCTGAAAATCTTGTTCCTCGTTCTTGCCCTTGTCCTTAATTACACCTTAGTAAAGATACCTCCTCTTGTCTTAGGTTTTATAATTCCTTCTTTGTGAGCAAAATCAACATCCATGAATTCCTCATCCTCTTCCGTGTGTAGTCATGTTGACAAATCTCTCGAAAGCTGCTTCCATCGTACAGAAAACCCTATAAGCGTGAAAGAAAACTGGCTGTAGGTGAAACTACTACAACCATAGATGGAAGTCGGGCACTACTTTGCCCTTCGATGAGGTTACATCCCAGAAAGCCAGGAGCCCCAGAGACTCAAGAAAGAAGGAGATAAGAATTCAAATAGAGGAAGAGAAGATAGTGTGTATGGCTTTGGGGAATATGCCTTTAAAACAAATCTTTTCTTTTGAAAATGCTTCTTTAAAACCGTTTGAAAATAATTTTTCAAACCCTTTATCTGATCCGGTAACCTTCAGCTTTAATACCACGTGTAAAACCCCACATCCGTTAGTGTCACTCACAAAGCGAATGCACTAAGTTCTGTGGAGCATTTAGGGTAAAAGATGCAGATAAATTACAAGACAGACAGAAATTAAACAACGGAAAATAAAACTTTGCTTTATTGATAAAATAGTTTGTACAATGGTTTGTTTACAATATCAGAGTATCATCTGTCTTACAAAATAAAGAAGCATAAAAACAACATTTATATTCCCCTGATTTTAGCAAGAGCCGGCCACAACATCTGAAAAGAGAATCCAAGCAAACTTCGACAAATCTTCAAGCTAGGAAAGGGTGGCAGTCCAACTTAACCTGAGCTAAACTATTCCCTCCTTTACTATCCGGGGGGGGGGGGGGACGGAAGAAAAGAAGACGAAAGAAAAACAGAGCCAGACATAAAGCCTGAGTAAGTTCAGTAACTTCTAGCATGTGAACACGGAAAAACAAAACGACATGAATTAACTGAATACAAGATTCACCATGACGATAGGGTCAGCAAGATTAATCACAAGATATGCTAAGATAAGATAAACTGGATATGCTCTAATACTTTCGCCGCTTCGCTCTAATACTTCGCCGCTTCGCTATTTCCTTGTTATACTAGTTTCTATATCTCTGCACCACCCAACTAATGTCCCAACTAGTAATGCTAACGTGATCCTAATCCATGTATTTTCCATCGCCTTCAGGCATCCATTTATTTATTTGTTACCTAGATTTAATCTAGGGTTTTCTAATAAGTGACTTCTAGATTCAACTAGAGTTTACGCTGTCTGCTGAATGCTTCTCGGATTCAGGATTTATGCCACCTAGTTCAACTAGGAATTATGCTACCTGTCGAACGATGCCCCCAAGTCTAGGACACACTACCTAGAGTGGTATATGTTCCTATACTTCCCCACGCATTTATCGCGAATCGTTATCGCTTGTCTAGATGCACATGTCCTGTAAGGTGCGACCTGAGTCATGTGACAGAGCAAATCAAGGAATATAGAACTCGGTCGGGAGCTTTCAGATATCTGCCGATGCAGATGCTAAGGTCTGTTTTTATTCCAGTGGCTATGGTCCCACTTGACCCCTCCCTCAACTAATGAAAGGTACACCTTGTAAAATGAGAACTATACGCCGGCCCCCGGTGCCCCTCTATCCTATGGCCATCCTCACTCATAACTAGATAGCAAGTATATGGTCTTTTGGAGTTCTCCGCCTTTCCGCTTCACGTATCTCGATTGACTCAAGATGGATGGTAGACGACGATTCGCTATCACAGGGCTACCGTTTTCTCGCTGAATTACGCCGGTCCATCCTGGTCTTTAGGTTGCCATGTATTGCAACCAAGGCTTACCCCTAGTTCTACGTAGACCTTAACCTCTGTGGGCCCAGGCGGATCATCTGCAGCCTCACAGAGGGATACCAAGAGTACCCTCACGTCCCCTCGAAGCCTCGGGCTTCGTAACCCAATCCGTTGCAGCCTTCTTTTTAAATCAGACGGACGTTCGCTCCTCCTCGTGTTATACTAAGAATTACTACTTAGTTTTGTCAACTAAGGTTTACCACTTAGTTTCCAGAATCGTTGTTTTCTTAACTAAGGTTTACTACTTAGTTCTCTTTCCCGTCAACTCGGATTGGTTAAGTGTCATTAGTCAATTCTAGCTAACTTAACCCCCTTCATTTATCTTGTTAAACTGGTTAAGTGTTATCAGTAATTCATGTTGACTTAACCCTACCACAAACCAGGTTATATTGGTTAAGTATTCCTTATTACTTAACCCTACCCATTCATCCTGTATTGGTTAAGTGTTTCCTTTTAACTTAACCTTGCCCATCTGTTTTAACTACCACGTTATTAGTGGTTAAGTATTATCCCTTCATGTTTTAGACTTAACCCTATTCCTTTATCTCAATCCGATGATTAAGTGTTCAAGTTTACTTAACCCTACAGTCTAGCCCAGCTAACATATCAAATTGGCTAAGTGTATTAAATCTTACTTAACCCCAACCTCTAGTCCAGTTAACATGTTAATTTGGCTAAGTGTATTATCTTTACTTAACCCCAACCTCTAGTCCAGTTAACATGTTAATTTGGCTAAGTGTATTATCTTTACTTAACCCCGCCTTCTAGTCTAGTTAACATGTTAATTTGGATAAGTGTTTTCTTGGTTACTTATCCCCTACAAATCTTGTCTTGTTACGATGTTAAGTTTGGTTAAGTGTCCCTATCGACTTAGCCTCCCCATCCTAGCTTAACTGTGTTAAGTTGGTTAAGTGTTCTTATGGACTTAACCCTCCCATTCTAGCTTAACTGTATTAAGTGTCAGTCTGAACCTAACCCCACCCATCAGTTTAGTTATCATGTTGAACTGGTTAAGTATCTTAGTTAACTTAACCCTGCCTTTCTTGTTCTAGCTTTAACTAAATAAATTAAAGCCGCGACCACTCACATTAGACAGATATTGTTGCGAATACTGAATGTGCCGGTTGGTTCCGGGCAGGTATACATCGCAACTCAGTCTAACCTCGGGTTAGGCATATTCGTGTCTTCTAAGTTCAAAGGGTTTTGATTAGTTTTCAATTCAGATTTTGAAAGTAACCACCCCGTCCATCGGATCAGTTAGGGATAGCAAGGGAGAGTAGGAAACTTGTATTTTCCAAACCCAAGCCTAGACACTATCCTCTCTGTCACCCTAGAACTTTCTGGTTTATTGTTAAAAGAGAGGTCGTTAATAAACCTTTCTTTTGTATATAAATAAATTGTTAAAAATTTATCCTCAAAGCCAATTTTCCCTTTCTTAAAATAAATTTGGCCTATACCCTATACATTTTCCATGCCTTCTAATGGACTTGTATTCTAGGCCCAAATCTTGATTTGCTTATCTTATAGTTTATAGCAATTTAGATCCAACATCCCCCATTTACAAGTTTATGCCAAAACTAGATTTTATATTCTAGTTTACAGTTTATGCCAAACTAGATTTCATACTCTAGTTCCCCGTTTATGCCAAAACTCAATTTGCATACCAACTACCTATTTTGTGGCCCACCAAACCCTTTTCCCTTTTACGCCCGACATATGTAAATTATGCTAACATACTTATCATGCTTAATTTAGCCAACCAATTCTAATTTAATATTCTAATTTCAGTTCATTACCAAAACTAGACTTGTTGTTCTAATTTTCATCAAATAACGCCAATTTCCAAGATTAGTCAATTTCATGTTTTCCCCAAAACGTATTCCCATCGTTCGCATAATCGTGGTTCAACCTATATTATAAATAAAGCTGGATTCGTGGATAGAAGGGAATGAGCCAAAATGCCATAAAAGAACGGACATAACAATTGGCATAGGATGACAATTCACAGGCATATAGATATGGTAATATTACGACTTGAAAAGGGTTGAATAACGATGTAGGTTCAGAACATGGGTAGACCTAACTTAATATGTAAATTCCCAAGGTCTAAAACCAAGAATAGACAGAGTAGGTTCAAGAACATGGGTAGACCTAACTGAGTATGTAAATTCCCAAGGTCTAAAACCAAAGAAAACCAAGAACAGACAGAATAGACAATCGGGTTTAGACCCAATTTCATAGTCACAAAACTTAAGCAACACTTTCCTAGTCATGAATCACAGGTGTTTAATCACAGATGTCCTTGTTATGTCATAGGCAATAGTTTATGTTTTCTAATCAAAGGCATAGGTTTAGTCAAGGAAATAATCCTCATAGTCATAGTCACAGTCATAGGCAATGTTCATAGTCATAGGCAATGTCCATAGTCATAGGCAAATGTTCATAGTCATAGGCATATGGTTTTAAGGTCCATAGTTTCATAATCACGATCTTATTTGTCCCCGAGTCATAACAGTTCTTAATTAGGTTCAAGAGTATAGGCACTGATTCGAATAGAGAGAGAGATTTGGCATATTCTTTTATTCCTTTAATTTCATGTCACGAACAGAGAAAAACGTTCAAATCTAAAAATAACTGACTTACAGAGATTAGATCAGAACAGAAAGATGGCGTTGCTAAGATTCGTAGTAAAACAGTCGTTGAAGTCGTTTGAACCTACTCTTGAATCCTTGCTTGACTTGAACCTCTTCTTGAAAATCTTTTAGCAGCATTTCCTCGTCTTGATTTATTTTTTATATATATTATTTTACTCACTTATTTATTTATTTCTCAGAGGCAGCATAAGGATAGAAAAGAATTGTGAATGGAGAAGAAGACCAGGGTTGTTTATATAGTGTTAGGCGGACGAACCTAGGCAGAAACGTGACCAAATACATCCGAACGAACCAGTGCAGAAAATTGGAAAAAGCAGGGGGGTGGACACCCAGGTCGACTACCCAGTCGACCTGGGTGCGTTGGGCAGGAAAATTCCCGCCCAGCCCAATCTGTGTCTGTTTTGAATTTCGAACTCATTTTTCTAAACTGTTTTGAAATTTGAACTTTGCTGAATCTTCCGGAGGCAATATCTTCCTCATACGGACTCCGATTTACGCAAACTCGGACTCGTTTTCATGCAGAATTCCGAGACGAACACAATGGCGCAGCCCGTTTCCCTTGATTTTGATTTTAATATTTAATTCTTCCTTGATTTGTGAATCTTATTGTTATAGAATTCGGGGTGTTACAGTTTAAAGCTGAGAGACGATCAGAAAAGACTACTGGCGTTTTGGGCACTCAAAGAAGAAGCTTTGTTTTGGTGGAATTCAGTTGTTAAAGATAACCCAAAAGGTGATATCACCTGGGACAGATTCAAAGTGATATGACCATCCCGGAATATCATAAGAAATTCAACGAACTTTCTCACTTTGCTCCTCATCTGATTCAAGATCCAAATAGGAAGAATCTGAGATTTATTTATGGCCTGCAAAGAAAATATCAGAACAGTGTAATGAGGAATGTGAAGCTCCCCTTCTCTGAAATGATATACATGGCTTACCAGTATGAAGATCTCGACAAGAAAGGTATGTTTCCTTACGAAGAAGAGGTCATCTCTAGTAAGAAAGTTGATTTTGAAACTGATCGTCAGGAGGCCAGTACGATGTCTGAGGTCAGTAACAAACCCAAAGTCAATCGGAAGAGGGCCAGATCTGGAAAAGAACCAGCTACGACTGCCATATGCAATAACTGCCATAAGCAAGGGCATTTGCAAGGAAAATGCAAATCTCTAAAGAAACAAAAGAATGATGGGTTTAAATCCGGCAAGAAGCTCCAGGAAAGTAAAAGATGCAATCAATGCCATCGGTTTGGTCATGTAAAACAAGAGTGCCGGCTGTTAAAGACAACCAAAGAAGCTCAGGTAAATGAATTAGCCGAAGAGCCTACATCTTCGTCTGCTCAAGAAAGGCCAGATGTTTTAGAAGGCACGCTAACTGTCAAAGATATCCCAGTTAAAGTACTGTTTGACACAGGCGCGTCACGAAGCTTCATTGCCAAGAGTGCAGCTAAAAAGCTGGATTTGAATTTGAAGAAGCTCAAGGAACCAATGACTGTCCAGAATCCGGTTGGGGGTTCCATCGATCTCAGTTGGGTTTGTGGAGTGCCGGTTTCCTTCTCTCGTTATCGGTTCCCTACCTTCGCGGTCGTCATGAATTTTAAAGAGTTTGATCTTATCTTGAAGTTAGACTGGTTGACCAAATATGAAGCTGAAGTTAAATTCGTTGATAGAGTCGTAAAGGCGAAGATTAAATCAGGTAATTATATAACCATTCCTTGTGAAAGTCAGAATGCTAATAGAAAAGACTTCTGGGCATCTCTCGATGTTTCTCCAGCCCAAATAGAAAATACCCCTGAATTAGCTGTGAGAAGAGAGCCGCTCAAGATCATCGGCAAAGAAACCAAAGAGCTGAGGAACAAGAAGGCTCACTTAGTCAAAGTGCAATGGAGTGGAGATCCACGAGATTGTATTTGGGAAAATGAGGAGAGCATTCAGAAAGCTTATCCTAGATGCCGAGTGGATATCTCTGATTGACTCCGGTGCAAGGTATATTTACCATACTTTGCATTACCAATTAGTTCTCTACTCTGTTGTTATTTTCTTTCCATGGATGTGCACTATTAATTCTATAGTCTGAATTATTTTAAAAGAATATAGAAAATGATTTGTATGATTTTGAAAAGTTAAAAACAATTTGATTGTTGTTTGTGTTGTGTGATTGTAAATTTTATTAATTGAATTATTGAAACCATAGTTAATTTAATCAACAATAGAATAATGGTAGGATTTATTCATTTAAATCACACATTGAAATGATTAGAAAATAGATAGGAATATATATACATGTGCATTATATATGTTTGAACAGGTAAATGGATAGCTGTTGAGTAAAGATTTTATTTGCGTGCCCGACAAATAGGTAAACCTTAATGAGTTAGATGCGAAATATTATTATATCAACTCCTGTGAATGCCATTGGATGCGTAGTGCTGGTTTTTCTATGTGAAATAATAAATGTCGCCATAGGATAGTAACAATTAATTTTGAACTACATTACATGGCATACTTCTGGAAGATAGGCATACTTCATCATATACCACATAAGCATTTGGAGCTTGTGTGACGAGGTGGAGGATTTACCATACGAGCGAGAGGCTTGTATGGCGATGACTATATTTTACAGGTTGAACTGATGACTGATATGGGTTATTTAAATTGTAACGATAAAATTGCCAGATTAATAAAAACCCCACACGGGTCTGGAGTTGACAATAATCACGTCTCTCTTGTTATTAGATACGGCACATGGACTATTTATTTCCCACACGGAACAGGGTGACGAGAATTTATTCTCTGGAGTTATTATCAATACACGCTCCCCTGTAAACACCAGAATATATCACTATAAATATGTGTATGCTTATTAGGATTTATTGGGTACCTAATATGGCCCAATAAATTTCCAAACCCCTCCCCGTACAAAGGAGGTTATGGCGAAATTTTTCGAAAATTCCGGGTGTTAGCCAAATTTTTGAAGAATTTGAAAATTCTCAAAAACTGAAAAGTTGGAGAATGGAAGCCAAATCGAACGTAGTGTTGATTAATCAAACCACTATCGACTTTGTTCCTTTTCGGGGACGAAAAGTTTTAGGTGGGGGAGATTGTAACGACCCAGAAAATATGAACCAATTTAAAAAAAATTAATTGGCTAAAATAATGGATTTTAAATATTTAAAATAAATATTTTAAATAATAGCGATGAAAAGTGAGTTTGAATCGACAATTGAAAACGAATATAATTAATTCTAATTATAAACAAGGCCTGAATTGGCGCTGCAGTTCGTATTTTGAAACGGTGATTTCAAATGACTAGTACGGGAGATCCGACCATCGGATTTTCCTGAAATTGCAACCGTTGGGTTCGCTTTGGAAATATCTTTCCAACGGCACCAACTTTGTAAAAAATCCAATGGTTGGATTGTCTGGAATGTTTAATTCAAATCTGAAGAAAAACAGTGCCAGAATCGATTATATATATATATATATAAATATAATTATATTTAATCGAATAACGACGCTGCAGTTCATATTTTGAAACCGTGATTTCAAACGATTAGTATGGGAGATCCGACCGTCGGATTTTCCCGAAACTGGAACCGTTGGATTCGTTTTGAAAACATCTTTCTAGTGATGTAAATTTTGTGAAGATCCAACAGCAAGATTTTCGGATATGTGTAATTCAAATCTGAAGAAAAACAGCGCCACGGTCGCGTTATGGCCCGAAGCGTCGTTTTGAATAAATTGGCTATTTTCAAATAAATAAAAATAGCGATAAATCGTTATAAAATATTATAAACGATATGGATGTGATTTAGAAATTAACTGAAGGTTGGCTAAGTCGAATGGTTTCCTGGGTGTTGATCTGATGTTGGTTTCGGCCTTCGGGGTTAATATTTGGCAAATCGTTCTCTTACTGATTGACGGTTAGTGACTAATGAATTGAAATGATGCGTGTATATGTTAGTGTTCACTTGTTTATTATATATGCGAGTTGCTCAGAAAGACCGGGTTTATCCCATTCTTAATAACGGAATCGACGATAAGAAATCGAAGATGAAGACGGTGGTCGAAGACCGGAGATCTTCACCTCGTTTGGATGGCAACCGAGTTCCTGATTGGGAGTCATCCTGAAATATGGATAATGAATGGTGATCATCCAGACGTACGTGGTGATCGATGGGTTTGCGAGGTATTTAGTGCCTCCGGTTTCGTTCAGACCCAGAACAGACTTGCAAATGGAAAGTGTGTCTGACATTGGAATTTATTCTGTGTGATTGATAGCCATCAGTTGCCCGGTGTGAATTGCCTGTGTGGCATGCTAAGACGCAGTGATCAGGGCTTCTGTTGAAAAGCAAAGTCTGGTGGTGATGATCAAAGCACCGCCTACGTGGCGTAGCTTTGTGTATAACGTGAAATCGCGAGCCTCACACCCCGGTATGAACCAGAAACGGGAGCAGGACCTCAGGGGGGACGTGCGTTTTCTTTCTAGCTAGAAGTGGCGTTAGTGGTTTTACACGCCTTGACGAGTTTGACTTATGTGGTTGTCGCTGTAGCGAGGCGCCTCGGTTAGATCGGACGATCCGGGTCCGATGGAGTCATTCGTCGGCTCATTTACACCCCAAAGGGCTGAGGGATGCATTGTTCAGGCATTATAATCCACTTCGTGTGGACCGGCCCTGACGATCCAAGGTACGGTTGCGGCTGTGCCTGAGACATGGGCTAGATTGTCTCGAATTTGGTAAGGACTATCTTTTGCCTTGGTTCATGACGGAAATCCAATTTCCAATTACGTAACTGTGCGGTTTTGATTGTATATATATATATGGCGACATGATATATGGTACCCATGCCGCCTATGATTGATAGTTATGATTTGAAATTTTTTTTGAAACATGTAAATACTAGTAATAATATCAAATGCTTTTGTTTTATTCGTATCAATCATATTTTGGCCATTATAAGGTAAAACTCTATCCTCCGGTTTGCGTTGCATTGTGTGATGGGAACTGAGTCTTATATCGGCTTCATTTTTATAAAAAGCATAGCGATGTTTAAAAAGAATGATTTGTTTTTAAAGCACTGGCAATCCAATGGAGTAAATTCGTTCCACGAAAGTGGTGTGGTCCTGTGATTAGCCATATTATAAATGTGTTAAGTAGATTTCTCAAACCAGTCCCATGATTGACTCGTAGTTTGTTTCACTTTCAAACTCGGGTGCCCCTTTTTCTACACGGGCAGCCTTGTATTCAGGTTTAGCCGGTTCTTTCTGGATAGCTGGAGCTGAAGATGGAATCTATCATTTATCTCTTTTTATGTTGTTCAGCTCCTATTGTACATTATGTTTGTTTTCCACTGTAGACATATATGTATAGCTGAACTGTATTTGTACTAAGTATGATCCTGTATACTGTGTAACTCTGATGATTACGTTTATCCAGTATATTCTATTGTTCATTATCTAGTGTATTTATTTATTTCTGTTCTGCTATTATCTGTCTATGTGTTAAATTCCACGGATTACCCTTGCCACCGTCAGTACGGGGTTTGGGGTCTTCTCATCTATACACTATGCAAGTTCACCTTTATGCATAATAATCTATGCAAATCACGCCGTGTACATAATTTAGTCCATGCTAGTTTGTTGCTACATTTATGTTAGTTATGGATTATGCAAATTATGCCAATCATGCAAGTTTATCTATTTAGATCTATTTTTATGTGACATGATAATTGTGATATTTAGATCTATTTTTATGTATTGTGCAAATTGTGACGTTTTATAAATTTAGGCAATTTGGCTAGCCTAATATATTCCATAAATTTCGCGTACGAATAACGTGGGGATTGGGTAAATATTAATATTTGACACTATGAAATTGGTGTAAAATTGCCTTAAAGGCATAGAATTAAATTAAGGGATTAATTAGTAATTAATGTGCATTAATGGAAATAATTTAAGTGGAAATTAGGGACATTATTTGAAATAGAAATTTTGAATAGGGATATTAATCCATAATGGGGTGAATTAATTAAGATTAATTAATTAATCGCCTAAGACACGGGGTTAGGCTCGTTTGTGCTATAAGACTGCCCGGACCCGCCCGACAAATCCAGCAACCACAAACGTCAGCCTAATGTGAGGGGTCAAAGGCATGAATAAAATGCGTGATTATTGCAAAGACACGAGGTTAGACTCGTTTGTGGTATAAGATTGCCCGGACCCGCCCGGCAAATGCAGCAGCCACAAATGCCAGTCTAATGTGAGAGGTCTTGCAAGGTTGCGGTCTAAATGAAATAAGAAACACTTAACCAAGATAAACATATAACTGGGACATGGGGGTTAAGTGGGTGCCTTGGGTGGCTTGTGAAATACGAGTAGAAACACTTAACCAGATTGAAACATGTAAGAAGACATGATTAAGAAGGGGTTAAGTAGGAAACCTTAGTGGGGACCAAGCTTAGGTGGAAAGCTGGTGTCAATTAATGGGGGCCCGTTTCAAACAAGTAACCCATAAGTATCTTTGTGAGCTCGACCCAAGTCGAGGACGGGACACACTTACTGGGCTTGACTATAAGTGGCCAAAACGGGTTAGCGGTGGCAATGCAAGTCTAACGGGGTCATGTGTGTGCGTGGGCCCGGCCTGGTAGGTAAGACGTTGTTGCATCATGTAGGTATAAGTCGTGCATCCTTAAGTTGTATCGGGTTGCCACTTTGGGGAGTGATACACCCCACTATGGGACCAGCACGGGTATCTACGAGTTATGGAGCCGATCGCATGGGGGTAGTGGGTACAACTAGTGGAGATAGGAGCATGCGGCACATGTAAAGACAACTAGGGGTACACGAAACTACCGTTATGATTATTAAGTTCTGTAGGCGGGATCATCTTTAGGTGTGACTAGTATTAGGGGTGCAGTATAGTAATTACCCTATAGTAATAGGGAAGTGCAATTAAAGTTATCTTTTTCCTCTCGTTTACTTTGGCATGCCCATGTGGTTCACACAGTCATTCTTTATTTTCCAGCTTATATCTTATCGTATTACTTTAATAATTATGTTGTTAGAGTTATCAGACTCGCCAGACTTTATGTCCAACCCACTTTGTTTTCGGCTCTTTTCTTCCTCCCCCACCCCAGGTTCTATAGGTGGGACTTGTACTAGTGGAGCTTGATTTGGATCTCTTTTGGAAGCACTTGGATTTGGATTGCTGAAGTAAAGTTCAGCCTGTCTCTTTTATGGCTATTTATGTTGGGGTTATGCTTTTTATTTTATGTACTCAGAGAACAATTTGTCAAGATGGATATTAAGTGTACTTGATATTATGATTGGGTTTTTGAGGTTGATGTAATCAAACTATTTCTCCGCTGCAATAAAAGTTGTTTAAAATTTTTCAAGTGCCAATATTTATATCTGTCTTGTTATTTTCTGTTCTATACACTAAAAATACTCCATGAAAGTTAATGCATTCACTTTGTGAGTGACATTAATGGACGTGGGGTGTTACAACGTTCATTGATAAGGAGCTTCATATGGTATTAGTCATTAGAAATTGATTATTTGGTATGATAATAGTGTTCATTATTGTTAAAATCTATCCTCAAATAATCAATGTTTATATATGCACACTTCTTTATATGTATGCACATAAATTGTGCAAACTAGGCTATACCGGTCGACCGCCCAAAATAGATCGGCCGACCGTTTTTACCCAGTTTGCACAATGAACGTGCACACATATACATATAATGTATATATATATATATTTAAATTCCTGTCTGCTTCTCCTTTTTTGACCTGTCGACCGTTTTTAAATAGAAGCAACTATTTGAATAGTCACTTCCATTCCTCCAAGGGTTGCTTCTCCTTCCTTTCATCAATGATCATATCTATTGATTGTAACTCTTTACCAAAGGTTACAAATAATTATCTCCTATATAAACACTTTGAAATCATCAATTCTAATCACCAATTCTTTATATCTATTCTCTATATTGTTGATTTCATTTTTGAACTCTCAAGCACTCAAACGCTCATATTCTTCACAATATCGTTCTTGAATCACTACTATAAAAAAGGTCTGTTGCTTCGCCTCATTTGCTTCGGTTGTTCTTATAACAGAAGCAAATAGTATCATTTGCTTCTGTTCTGTTAACAACAGAAGCAAACGCACGAAGAAAATGGTATTACTTGCTTCGGTTATGCCAATAACAGAAGCAAATAGTATAATTTGCTTCTATTGTACCAAAAACCGAAGCAAATGCACCGAAGCAAATTGTATTGATTGCATCGGTTGCTTTAAAACTAAAGCAAATGCACCGAAGCAAATAATGCATTTGCATCAGTTCCATAAGAACAGAAGCAACTACACTGAAGCAACATCGAATTATTTTACCAAAGGAAATGCAAATATCAATAATCGAAGACAAACTTACATATGTCATTATTTATAATTTATTATAACAAATGATTGTTAATAAATAATTTATAGTTACAAATTATTAAAATAACCAATAATTATATTTAATAATTTATTGTAGTTAATTACTAATATTTAGTATGTTGTCGTTAACATTTATTAGTTTCATTTTAGTGAAAATTAGGCACACATCCCTAAAACGAAACTTAATTAGGCTCACATCCGGTCTAACCTTTCATGTAAATTAGGTCCCTATTTTTAAAAACATTAAAAAAATATAAAAAATTCATGAAAATTTATTATTAAATAAAACATGTTCACGCCAAAAAAATCAGGTGGAAAAACAATCGATAAACAAGTCAAAATCAAAAATACACAAAACAGCGGAGTATGCAGTAAAATGCATGAAAACATGCACATATTTCAAATATTTGCATACATGTATGCACATATTGCCATGCCCTCTGCCTTTCAACGGATTACTGCATACAAGTATACAACTATTCTGAATAGTAGCATATTTGTTTGCAAATATTCAGCAGGTTTGTGCTTTTTTTCGCATGTGTATTTAAATAGTTGCATACATGTATGCAACTTTTTTTTTGATTTGCGTGGATTAATGGGAATAATTCCAGATTTTAGAATTTTTTTTTAATGCAAGAGCGCATTTTTTTTGTGAAAAATGGAAAAGGCGAAGTGGAAGGAGGTGGAAGGCGGAAGGGACAAAAATTATTAGGCGGCAGCTCGAAAGGAGGGGGCGGAAATGAATGGAAACTTCATCTCTTTTTTTATTCCGCCTTTTCTTTATATTTAAAAAAAAAGCGCTACAATGTTAAAAAAAAAACTCTAAAATCTGGAGATATTAACAGTAGTTCACGGAAATTTAAAAAAAAAACTTGCATACATGTATGCAACTATTTGAAATACTTGCACACATGTATGCAAGTATTGCATGTAAAAATATGAAGCGAAAATTTTGCCTGAAGATTGTTGCACACTTGTATGCAAGGATCTGTTTACCTTGCGTACATGTATGCAAAAAAACAAACGCAAATTCAACATTTGAAATACTCGCACAGATGAATGCAAGTATTGCAAATATATACATGATTTGATGCAAATCACTGCATTTTTCGCTGTTTTATTGTATTTTTTGATTTTGATGCATTTTTTGATTTTTTTATGGGTTGTTTTTTTCGGTGAGTACATGTTTGATTTAAATAGAATTTTCGTGATTTTTTTATATATTTTTTTTGTTTTTAGTGTATTTTTGAAAAATAGGAACTAAATTTACATGAAAAGTTGGACAGGATGTGAGTCTAATTTTGAAACTTAATAGGGACTTGTGCCAAACGGACCCTTCATTTAATAATTAACAAATGAATTAATAATTAATACAAAATAATTAACAAATAATAGTAAATATTAAGCGTTTAACATTTATTATTAAAATAATTAGTATTAGTTAATAATTAAGAAGTATTATCTAATAATTAGTTTTTGATAATTATTTAATAATTAATATTAATTAATTGATTATTATTACCAAAAATTTAATTAACAATAATATCATAATATTTAAAATTGATATTTAATAATAATTAATTACTAATAAAGTTTACTACTTATGAAGTGATGATATTTAGTATCTAAAAGATAATTTTATATAATTATTATTTTTTGCAATGCTAATTTTGTATAATTATTAATTAATAATGACTATTTAAAAATTAATGATTAAACAAATATTTAATAGTTCAATTATTAACAATTAATAATCGGTATTTTTTATAATTAATTTTTAAAATTCAATATTTAATTAACACATAATATTTAATCATTTAATAATTGTTAACTAAAAATTGATTATTATATATTATATAGTAGAATTCTAATAATTAATTAACATAATTTAATACTTATGAAGTGTACTTAATGATTAATATTAAATAATCATTCATCAATAATGATTTTCAACACCTTAAGGCAAATCCCAAATTATATATTAATTAATATTAAATAATAATTCATTAAGAATCATCAATAATATTTAATGTTTTGTATTTACTAATTAAAAAGTTATATTTAATATTCGGTAATTATTTTTTAGTAATTACCCCTGAATAATTAATTTTTAATAATTATGTAATAGATAGAACACATCATTAATATTAATAATATATTATTAATTATTAAGTAAAATTTAAAAATAAGAGATAATTGTTAATATTAATATTAAATGATTAAGGAGTAATATTTATTATAATGAATGATCAATAATGAATTATTTATAATCACTATCTATGATAAATAATAAAAAAATATTATTATTTATTAATATCCCGTATATAATTACTGATAATTAGTAAATCATAGTTAATATTTAATATATTGCATTTAATAGTTAATAATTTTTTTAATAATCTATATATACAATTAACGTTTAAGATTTAATATTTAGTTAAAAGTAATATTTATTAATTAAGAAGTAATATGTAGTAATTAATTTCTAATAGTTGTTAACTAATAATTACTATTAAATAATTAATTTTTAATAGTTGTATAATTTGTAAGACTAATATTTAATAATTATTATTTAATAGTAAAATTTAATATTTATGAAGTGATAATTAGCATAATAATTAATTTTGACTAATTATTAATCAATGCTGGTTTTTAAAATTTTCTTAGTAATGATAAGCTACCATCTCCGTTCTAGTGGCAAATTAACGCAAGCCTTTCAATACCCAGGTTTATTGTACCTGAGTTCACAAAATATATTACAATCAAATTCCAACCGCTATACAGGTCGAAATTTAAGCAGGTCAGTTTCTAACCGCAAATCAGTCTACTCGTCCTTGTAATTGCGAATACGTTCTTCAAACTCTAGGTTTTCATATACTTTTATTCTTCCGCCTTCTTTCTTAACCTTTTTTTCTCTTCGGCTGTTTTCCTTCTTGGTTTGAGATTCATTATTCAGAATAATTTATTTGATGGTTATATTGATTTCGTTTCAGTTTGGTCAACCTAATCTTGTAACGTTGATCTGAAGCACCGAGATTCGAAGCTTTTATTGTTTTGATTGTTTCCGATGGTGTGAAAACAATGGCTTGTGCAGCCTGTATCTGAAGCTTCGATTGCTCCTGACGGTGATAGTAGCAGCCGTCGCGTGTCAAAGTGCGACCTTTATGTATTCTTATTGGATATGAAATAATATCTTAGTTGTATCTCTGTACGTGCTACCAAAGTAAAGCGATCGATATGGAGGCTAAGTACTATTGTCCATTTGTTCAAGTCCATTATTAACTTCATTTCAGTTTTTGTTCTTACATGTTCTCGGTAAAACTTTGAACTTCTGTTGCTTTCTTTTTTCGTCGGAAAATGTTTCCTTTCTTAGCTAATGGAGTAATAAATTTCCTTATCGTGTAGATGGACAAGACAAACAAATACTAGAAAAGGTCCGGTTCCTTGAAAAAGTGGGATGGTGCGCCAAGTGGTGGGCGACCAGGTGGCCCATCTGGTGGAAGTTTATGTAAGGCAGAAGGAGCCTTTATCATCTATTCTGGTGTTTATTCTTGTCCTTATTTTCAACTTTCTATCCGTTTTCGTTATCCTAAAAAAGTGCTAATTTTCACATTTCTTATCACTTCATAAGTATACTTAATTATTTCGTTTATGTATTGTTGCCTTTACATTTCAGAAAATGGAAAATCCTAGAAACTGTTATGTACATTTGTGTCTTCCAATTCCCTGTTTTCTGTGCACATTGAAATTGCATTTTCTTAATTCACATTTCACTTTGGGAAAATTTTATTCCAACCCCCGAAACTAGGTAGTATCCCCCCGTTTTCTTTAGAAAATACCAGGACAAAAATGCCCTTTTTATGTTATATTTTTTTTTCCGGTTTTCAGGGTACCTCGTAGAAGCCCTATGTGGTTCCTCAGTGTACCACGCAGTATACCTACATGGTTTTCCAAGGAACCACGTAGGGCTACTGCGTGGTATACCGAGGAACCACGTAGGGCATCTACGAGGTACCGTGAAAAACCACGTAGAACCCCTACGTGAAAGGGTATTTTTGGATATTTTTTTTAATTCAGCAGGGGGCTACTTTCTAAAATTGGGGGTTTGCTGTTTTTTTCAAATGTTTTCTTGTTACAATCTGGTATCTGTTAGTTTACATTTCTATTATTATTTTGTCAATAATTTTTACATATCGTCCCCACTATAGCTTCATCCACACTGTTTTTTCAACGACCATCAACAGTAAAACACTGTAGTTATTTACTCCCCTGCACACGCATTAACCTGCAATCCATCACACTTAAGCGCTAACCACCGACACCTACTACATCATTTCTTTTTACAATTTTATTTTAGTTAAATATGGTTTAGTCAGGTAAAAATTTATAAAGCAGGTTGCTAGAAGTAGGATACTAATAAATGCAATTGTTATTAGACAAACAAAGATGTCTATCTAGTTCCTATTCAATTTACCATTAAAAAGTATTAATCAGGTTACTAGTTAAATAAATTTTTTAATCTGTGTATGTTTTTTAATTAACATTTTCAGATTTGTTTCAATATGTTACTGTTTGTTTTGCTCAATTGACCATAATAAGATTTTTTTTAATCTACGTGGGCGTCGGTTTATGTCTGATATCCGCTCTAATGACCATAGTAAGATTTCGTTGCAATTTAATCATTATTTTCTCCTTACTGGATGAATTTAGTCAGGAAATGTATCTTTTTATTTCAGGTTCACTTCCTGCATGTGGATCGTGCTGCCGCTAGTACTACTGCAATGACCACGTGATGGTTGAATGTTATAATTTTATCTATCTTTTATTTTTTTTAAATAAAATATATAAATCTTGCGCTCATAAGATAATTTCTTAGTAATAGCGAGTCTGATTAATGTGTGTAAATTGTTGTCATATCTGTGTGTGCAGTGAATGAGTTGGGTCATGGAGTTTTCAGTGCAGAATGATTATAGCGCTCATGAGTTTTCATTGTGCTAAAGCATTATAGATAGATTAAATTGTTTCTTTGGGTTTTTAGAATGTTCTTGACAACTATTTACATTATAAAATGATAATCAATTCGTTGTGCATTTGTCATTCTGTGTGGTCATTTCATTTTTTTATGATAATAGGACATGCTCCTGCCTCTTGTTAGGGTGTATTTAAAGTGTAATTGGGTTTAAAGAAATTAGAATGCAATAATAATGATGCTGATAGTCATATTACATTTTCTATTTTATCGATGTTAAAAGTTTCTGTTGTTAGTGTATGCATTGGTAATAGCCAGATGAAGGCAGCCTCCTTATGTACGTTTATTTCTTGCGTAATCAAAAAGCGGATGACCTCTGAAGACTTGGGATGGTATAATATGCTGAAGCTGCATGCATTTTCAGTTCGGTGCGTGTTACTTCTGAGCTGCTGTCTCCACCAAGTGTCCATGGCTAATTTAATTAAGGGTAAGTATCTTCCATACCAGACAAATCGTTAGTTCAAGGCACTGTACTTTTTTATCTGAAATATCACCTATTGACTTGATATATGAAACTTCACTGATTTATTTTCGAATATGGCACTCACACAGTTGTGATATTATGGTTTTTTTTCATGTTATTATGTTAAATGTTAAGCTTCGGTTCATAGAAGTTCGCAGGTTACAAAATTGGAGTTGAACTGATATTTTGGAACAAATTTAGTTTTTATTTTTTTACAAAATATTTTGGAAAAGCCTTTAGAATTAAAATGAAATATTGGAGATTGTAGTGTAGAAGATATACTCATCCAATAGCTATTTGCAAAAAAATGGAAGTGATACAAAATTGCAGGTCATTAGTATCTGACCTTAGACTTAATACCCGCCCAATTGCATGTGAGTTCTTTTTTCTTCTTTTTTCTGAAATTGAACACTGTTTTTAATTATTGTTTCCATTTTCCATCCCGCTATATTTCATCTTTGGTTCAAAGAATTATTATCTGTAAGATATCATGGTTTGTATAATATTGATACGCATGCGGCACATAATTATGGACTAGAAGATGTAATTAAATGTGAGAATAATTTTGCAGGACCTGGTTGCTTTTTGATTGGTTATAGAGACTAGGGGGTCAGAATAATTTGGGCCTTTCTAATGCAGAAAGGTGCTTTTTAAATTTACAAAGCATACGGATTCAGTAATTTATTACCCAGCAATATATAAACAGGTTGATATAAAAAATATTGTATCATTGATTGATATTTTGCAAGAAATTGGTCATGAGTTATGTTACAGTTTTCTAAGTTGGTTTAATTGATTAACCAAAAACACTACTCAGTTGGAAATTTAATATTTATGTGGTCTCCAGTTGTAGGGTTCTTTTACACAATGAGCAATCCAATGTAGAATGACTACTTTTTATGCTGGTGTCCCTGGTACACATCAATTACTATTTCATATAATTGAGCACTATCCATTTATATTAGCAAGAGTAAACATGTGATAAAATAATAGTTCATTCATTTTTATTTGTCTTATGTTGCAGGCCCATTTGGTTTTGGAACATACAAGAGTAAGCGTTTTGTCGATGTATATGAGAGTGCTCCTTATTTGTACAAAGTAATCAAGTACATTTTGATTGTTCTTAAATTGTAAGTATTTGAAATATGTTATCTTAGAAATAAATATAGTTGCAGCATGATTTCCTTTTAAAAAATTAGTCAAATTTGTTTTTAATTGCATTTGTATTCATCTTACATTTATATTTGCTGCATTAAGCTCATAATTGTTTTATTTGCATTTGTGGAACATACGATTCTCTTGACATTCACGTGCTTATACCCTGAATTTATTTTTCTATTTTCAGCAAATAACAATGCGATGTGTGTTGTGTATTGGCTGAATTTGATACTGCAGTTAGTCTTATTTCACTTTGTTCTACTATTTAGTTTTATTTTGTTGTGTAACATTGAAATTTAGTTAGAATTCAATATTATATGTAGATATAACATTGATATTTAGTTTTATTTCAATGTTTTATATTTATATTGAATCAGGTTTATTGATATTGCCGTGTTTTCTATTCTAACTTTGAATGTAATTTGATGCTGCTTCAGGTTTTAATTAAAACCTGAAGCAGTATTATTTTTTCTACTTCAGCCACTTTTTGCTTCGGTTGTTTGGAGCAACTGAAGCAAAATATTGGCCATTTGCTTCTGCGTAGAATAGTAGCAACATGTGTAAACTTGTTGCGTCTTCGGTTATTGAACTGAAGCAATAGGGGGTAGACAACCGAAGCAAAAAATTATTATTTTCTTCGGTTCTTTGTCCGAAGCAACAAAATTTGTTCTGTTGCGTCATCTGCAGTAGCTTCGGTTCCAGAACCGAAGCAACAGGGGGTAAACAACCGAAGCAACTGACCTGTTTTGTAGTAGTGAATCCTAGAATTTATATATTATTCTTTTGATTCAAACATGATATCATCTTCCAAATCTTCACAAACACAAATTCTATTTGAGGATAAGATTATAGGAAGCTTGTACAAGAATTGACAAATTCATGTTATTGAGAACACACATTGTTAAATTACAAGTCTACTCGTCTTGTTTGAAGTCGTCCGTGTTGTTAGAGGCAAGTATTGAAGTCCTCATGTTGATAGAGGCATGAAATCCCATTCGGCTGCTCGGGTGTTGTGAACCTGTTTCCTCTGGGTTAAGTGAGGTTGTTGATTAGTGAAATTCCAGATAGAAGTCTGAGACTGGACATAGGACGGTGCTCCGAACCAGTATAAATATCTCTGGTGTGATTTTTCTTTTACTCGATTTACTTATCTGTGATATCTTATTCTACTTTATATTTATTTGCATAACTATTGTATTAGACAAGTAATTGCGTGTTATTCCATATACACGATCCGAGTGTACTATATTATACTAGGAAAGTACATGCACACATTTTCATCATTTAGAATGGGTGCTACAAAAACCATCCCTTCACAGTAGTTAAAAAAGGGATAATTGTTGTAAGTAAGAAATATATGAAAGATGATGAATCATTTAGATTGGATGCTGCAAAAACCAACCCTTGACAGTAGTTCAAATACAAGGGTATTTGTTGGAAGTAATGGCTATTTAGAGAACTAGGGGTAGGATTAAAAAGAAGGGCTATTTTGAAGTACTAAGAGAAGTTGGGGTAGTTTAAATATAGTAGGGGTAGATCGGCAAATATGAAAGATTATGACTCGTTTGGATTGGGTGATGCAAAAACCAACCCTTCACAGTAGTAAAAAGATAGGCTTAATTGTTGGAAGTAAGGGCAATTTTAGGAATTAGAGGTAGGATTAAAAAGATGGACTATTTTGAAGTATTAAGAGAAGTAAGGGTAGTTTAATCATAATAGGGGTAGATCGACAAATATAAAAGATTATGAATCGTTTGGATTGGGTGCTGGAAAAACCAACCATACATAGTAGTAAAAAGATAGGCGTAATTGTTGGAAGGGCTACTTAGAGAATTAAGGGTAGGATTAACAAGTAGGGCTGTTTTGAAGTATTAGGAGAAGTAGGGGTAGTTTAAGCATACTAGGGGAAAATCAACAAATATGAAAGATTATGAACCGTTTCTACAAAAACCAACTCTTCACAATAGTAAAAATATATGCGTAACTGTTGGAAGTAAAGGCTATTTAGAGAATTAGGGGTAGGATTAAAAAGAAGGACTGTTTTGAAGTGTTAAGAGAAATAGGGGAAGTTTAACTAATAATTACTATTAAATAATTAATTTTTAATAGTTATATAATTTGTAAGACTAATATTTAATAATTATTATTTAATAGTAAAAATTAATATTTATGAAGTGATAATTAGCATAATAATTAATTTTAACTAATTATTAATCAATGCTGGTTTTTAAATTTTTCTTAGTAATGATAAGCTACCATCTCCGTTCTAGTGGCAAATTAACGCAAGCCTTTCAATACCCAGGTTTATTGTACCTGAGTTCACAAAATATATTACAATCAAATTCCAACCGCTATACAGGTCGAAATTTAAGAAGGTCGGTTTCTAACCGCAAATCAGTCTACTCGTCCTTGTAATTGCGAATACGTTCTTCAAACTCTAGGGTTTCATATACTTTTATTCTTCCGCCTTCTTTCTTACCCTTTTTTTCTCTTCGGCTGTTTTCCTTCTTGGTTTGAGATTCGTTATTCAGAATAATTTATTTGATGGTTATATTGATTTCGTTTCAGTTTGGTCAACCTAATCTTGTAACATTGATCTGAAGCACCGAGATTCGAAGCTTTTATTGTTTTGATTGTTTCCGATGGTGTGAAAACAATGGCTTGTGCAGCCTGTATCTGAAGCTTCGATTGCTCCTGATGGTGATAGTAGCAGCCGTCGCGTGTCAAAGTGCGACCTTTATGTATTCTTATTGGATATGAAATAATATCTTAGTTGTATCTCTGTACGTGCTACCAAAGTAAAGCGATCGATATGGAGGCTAAGTACTATTGTCCATTTGTTCAAGTCCATTATTAACTTCATTTCACTTTTTGTTCTTACATGTTCTCGGTAAAACTTTGAACTTCTGTTGCTTTCTTTTTTCATCGGAAAATGTTTCCTTTCTTAGCTAATGGAGTAATAAATTTCCTTATCATGTAGATGGACAAGACAAACAAGTACCAGAAAAGGTCCGGTTCCTTGAAAAAGTGGGATGGTGCGCCAAGTGGTGGGCGACCAGGTGGCCCATCTGGTGGAAGTTTATGTAAGGCAGAAGGAGCCTTTATCATCTATTCTGGTGTTTATTCTTGTCCTTATTTTCAACTTTCTATCCGTTTTCGTTATCCTAAAAAAAGTGCTAATTTTCACATTTCTTATCTGTAACACCCCACGCCCGCTAGGGTCACTCACAAAGGGAATGCCATAGCATCGGTGGAGTATTTTAGTGAATATAGAACAGAAAAATTACAACAAGACAGATATAAATAGTACTTGAAATTTTAAAACAACATCTCATAACAGCGGAAATAAACATGTCTGGTTACATCATAAAACCATGATAAAAGTCAAGTACAATATCCATCAAAATAAAGAAGTACATAATCCCACTCTCTCATACAATAGCCATAACAAAAGAAAAGATAACTAGATAACTGGAGATTTACATCTACCCAAGCTCCTAAAGACTGGAACAGCAATTCGATCAAGCTCTACTACCGCTAGGATCCACCGTAGGACCTGAGGGTTGGGAAAAGGATAAAAACAACGGGGTCAGACATAAGTCTGAGTGAGTCCTATAACTTTAACAATACAATCATTAAAGTAACCAGAGAAGACATAAACTTGACCTACGGTAATATCTGGGGATGAATGGCTACACTAAGCAGCTTGGTAGACTTAGGATAAACTAAGATAACCGTCAGGACGCATCTACCCACCCAAAGATAATTACTAACTGCACCACACCAGTCATTCCTACTTAAAGGTTGATCCCTTCCAAGGACTTAGAAAATTTCCCCAGCAGTTTCATGTACCCCTAGCCCACTACATAGGTGCCGTCTGCCCCTATCTCCACTAGGTGTACCCGGTAATTCTTACCCAGTAGTTTCGTGTACCCCTACATAGGTGCCGTCTGCCCCTATCTTCATTAGGTGTACCCACTACTCCCCATCGATCGGCTCCCTACCGTAGATACCCGTGCTGGTCCCACAGTGGGGTGTATCACTCCCCTAAAGTGGCTACCCAATACTAACGGTGCACGGCTTTATATCTACACGATGCAACAACGGCTTATCTACCAGCCCGGGCCCACACACGCATATGAAACCCGTTGGACTTGCGTTGCCACCGCTAACCCGTTTTGGCCTCTTATAATCAAGCCCAATATGCGTGTCCCGTCACTCGATATGGGTCGAGCCCACAAAGATACGTTTGGGATATTGGTTGAAATGGGCCCCCACAAGCTACCCACTTAAGCTTGTCAAATATCTAGTGTATCCCACTTAACCCTTTAATCATGTTTAATTACATGTTTCCACTTGGTTAAGTATTCTAATCGTATTTTCTATTGCCACCCAAGGCAACCCACTAGATTCCACATGCCACCCAAGGCAACCACCAAATTTCCTCATGCCACCCAAGGCACCCACTTAACCCCTCATGTCCCACTACATGCTATTATGGTTAAGTGTTTCTTAATTAATTAAGACCGTGATCTCCCGTAAAGACCTCCCATATTAGACTGGCTGTTATGACCGCCTGGTTAAGCCGGTAGAATCCGGGCAGTCTTACGTCATAACAGAGTCTAACCTCGTGTCTTTACCTTAATCACGTATTTAATTTATGGCTAAGACCTCTGACATTGGGCTGACATTTGTAGCAACTGGTTAAGCCGGTCGGGTCCGGGCAGTTTTACACTACAAATGAGTCCAACCTCGTGTCTTAGTCGATTAATTACACCTAATTAATCACCCCCATATTAATTATCCCTAATTAATATCAAGTTTTCCATAACATGGGTAGACCTAACTCAATAGGTAAATTCCCATGGGGTAGACCTAACTCAATAGGTAAATTCCCACTTATGGTAATTTATTTTTATTGTATGCTTAATCATACCCAAACATTCATTTATTAATATATTTACCAACCCCATCGTTCCCCACGTAAATCGTTCTCGTCACATGACATAATAAGGGGAAGATCATCACAAATATCATGGGTTTAGCATACAACTTTGTCATGGGTTAAGAGGATGTCAACTTGCATATATGAGCATATATTAACCCAACTACATACAACCCCAAACTTGCATATTATCATACACATGATTTGCATAACATGTTGCATATGAGCTTGCATATTATCATACACATATCTTGCATAACATGTTAAAATTGCATATAGGCATTCTCAATCTTGCATAACATGTTAAACATGCATTTAAGCATACACATAACTTGCATAAGCATTCACATACTTGCATAAGCATCCACATACTTGCATAAGCATTCACATACTTGCACAACTTGCATATCATGTCATTTAAGCATATACATATCTTGCATAAGTATTCATATACTCGCATAAGCATGCATAACTTGCATATCACATAAATCTTGCATTTAAACATATACATGACTTGCATAAGCATCCATACACTTGCATAAGCATGCATAACTTGCATATCACTTTCAACTTGCATTTAAACATATACTTAACTTGCATATCACTTTCAACTTGCATTTAAGCATATACTTAACCTGCATATCTCACTTTGCTAAACATGCATAATTCCACTTATTAAATATGCATAAATCCACTTGTTAAATATGCATATATCAACTTGTTAAACATGCATAAATCAACTTATTAAGCATGCATAAACCAACTTATCAAATATGCATAAACATAGAACAACATAGAGTAACATATCATTGTACATGATTCATACTCACTAATCCGCATTTAAGACCATAAGTCTCATTACACCCAATCTACTTACTTTAACAATTGATGTTAAAGTGATAGAAACTCACCAAACTCAAGATTAGCAACCTTATGAAGTAGAATTAGTTGCTAACTATGAAGATAATGATGATTCAAGATTGATTAGAGAGGAATTAGCTTGCAACTTTCTTCTTAGATTAGTGGAGGCTTCTCTTAGGATTTAATTTGGCGGCATGAGGCCATTATTTCTATTTTTGGTAAGGATTAAGGTAGGTTTAGGGTGTATTTATAGATTAAGAGTGTGTTTTAGGCCCTTGGATTAACCCTAGATTAATTTAGGTCCATTAGATTTAGGAAACCTCTAGAACCAGCCCTCCTAGCCAGCCTGAAACCCAACCTAGTGCAACCTGGTGCACCCAGGTTCACAGAACGGTGCCACCCTGTCGACAGGCAAGTCGACAGGCATGTCGACACCTCTGTCGACAGGCCTGTCGACAGCCCTGTCGACATGGGTTGGGCGGGAAGCTTCCCGCCTGACCCCGCCTGGCCCATTCCAAATCTGAATTTAAATTTAAATTCCTAAATCTGTTTTTAGCACTAATTTTTCTGCCAACTTCATTGGGCCATAACCGGGCCATACGGACTCCGATTTTCGAAAACTCGGACTCTATTTCGCGTATTTTTCCGAGACGAACGCAATAACGCAGCCCGTTACCCCCAATTCCCACATCTGAGATTATTTATCCTATAATTAGTGAATTTTAGTATTAACTAAAATTCGGGGTGTTACATTCTCCCCTCCTTAAAGGATTTCGTCCCCGAAATCTCTAGGCTAAGGAGAATGCATATCCTACCATCCAAACAACCATCTACTCAAATCATCAACCACAGGCATCCATTGTCCTTAAACAGTTTCTAATGATGTATGAGCATATGCAAAAAGTGTGTGTATATGTTTCCTATCTAATGTATGAACATATGCAAACCATGATAGTGCCATGCATCCATTATGTATGCGAGAAAACCCTATCGACACATACAATATCTACATGAGTGCACAATCATTCACCAAAATGCATCATCCATGTGATAACACAACCATTATACATCCATAAATATATTTTCCTACACACAATTTTATGCAATATGCAATATGAAGTGACTGAGCCGATCTAGTGCCTAGAGTGTGTGTATATGCATCCACGAGCAACCACTAGCAAACACTTGCATCCACTTGCATCCACCAACCATAACATGTCTCAAACACATGTTTCAACTATAGGTTTACCCTATCTAAAGGTCAAAGGTACTAACGAGAGGACATACTAAAGATAAGATAGGTACTAGACAAGTGAGAAAGTAAAGACATACCCTCAAAAAGAAATGGGTACAATGAACGCATCTTCGCTTCCGTCTCCCAAGTCGCGTTGCTCTCATCTTCTCCCCATTGCACTTTGACTAGCTGAACCTCTCGATTCCTCAATTTCCTAGTCTCTGACCCAAGGATACGAGTAGGAGCTCGTCGAATCGTCGCATCACGCTCAACCTCTACATCTCTAAGCAAGCTTGGCTCTACCACCTCTGCGGTCTCATGTAAGCACTTCCTCAGATGTGATACATGGAATACATCATGAACACCACTAAGTCTGTCGGGCAACTCCACCCTATATGCCATCCGTCCAATCCTTTCCTTGATAGGAAACGGCCCAACAAACCTTGGTGCTAACTTCCCAACGGATCCGAAGCGAACAACATTTCTCAACGGAGATACCTTAACAAAAACCATGTCCCCAATCTCAAACTCAAGATCCGTCCTTCTCTTGTCCGCATAAGATTTTTGCTTATCCTGCGCTGCTTTCATCCTTCTTCGAATCAAGTCAATCTTCTCAGAGGTCTCCCTAATCATCTCGGGCCCAAGCAAGATCTTATCCGTAGATTCCCACCAACATGTAGGTGATCGACAAGGCCTTCCATAGAGAGCTTCGAAAGGAGCCATACCAATACTGGACTGAAAGCTGTTATTATATGCGAACTCCACCAATGGAAGATGTTCTTCCCATGTACCTCCAAAATCTAAGATACAAAGCCTCAAAAGGTCTTCTAGAACACGATTCACCCTCTCAGTCTGGCCGTCTGTCTGAGGATGATATGCGGTGCTCAGACACAATTGAGTCCCCACTGCTTCTTGCAAACTTCTCCAGAACTCGCTAGTGAAGATAGGATCTCGATCACTAACTATGCTAGAGGGTACCCCATGCAATCGAACTATCTCTCGAAGATATACAGAAGCTAGCCATGGAGCGGTCCTCTTGCTCTTCACAGGTATGAAATGGGCGCTCTTAGTAAGTCTATCTACCACCACCCAAATTCCTATATTACCCTTCCTCGACCTGGGTAACCCGTCAATAAAATCCATCGAGACGCTATCCCACTTCCATTGCGGAACCTCCAATGGGTGAAGCAACCCACCTGGTTTCCTTTGCTCCGCCTTCACTTGCTGGTACACCAAACATCGAGCGACATACTCGGCCACATCTTTCTTCATACCGGCCCAGACGAAAACCCTCTTCATGTCTTGGTACATCTTATCCCCACCGGGATGAATGGTCATCCTAGAACGGTGTGCGTCATCAAGAATAGCCTTCCTTAAACCCTCGTCCTGCGGTACACAAAGTCTACCGTCTCTGCGCAAGTATCCCTTATCGTCTAGGGTGTACCTACTCAAATGGCTGGACGACTCCCCCCTTATGAGCTTCCCTATCAACTCAACCAACTGTGGGTCGTCCCTCTGGGCTTCCCCAATCCGCCCCAAAAGAGTAGGCCTAACTTCCAAGGAAGCTAGCAAACCGGGTACATAATCAATGGAAGGTCTGAAATCAAACATCGAGATAAATTCCAAGCTTTGTCGTTCCACGAACAATGGACTCAAGGACAACCTCTTCCTACTCAAGGCGTCCGCCACCACGTTACCCTTGCCAGGGGTATACGCTATCTCGAAATCATAGGATGCTAAAAACTCCATCCACCTTTGCTGTCTCAAGTTTAAATCCTTCTGAGAGAACAAGTACTTCAATGATTTATGGTCAGTGAACAACTCGAATCTCTCACCAAGAAGATAATGGCGCCAAATCTTAAGCGCAAAAACAATAGCGGCCAGCTCTAGATCATGGGTAGGGTAATTTTTCTCATGTGCCCTCAACTGCCTTCCACCATAGGCTATTACCCTTCCCTCTTGCATTAAGACTGCGCCAAGTCCTGTCCCACAGGCATCGGTATAGACAACAAATGGCTTGCTCCCATCTGGCAACACTAAAACTGGAGCGGTGGTTAAAGCTCTCTTTAACCGTCGGAACGCATCATCACAATCTACGTCCCATGTGAAAACAAGATTCTTCTTTGTTAAGCGGGTTAATGGGGCTGATATCTTCGCGAAGTCTTTAATAAACTTCCTATAATAACCCGCCAACCCCAAGAAACTTCTTACTTCGGTAGCATTCTTCGGAACCTTCCAATCTTGAATTGATACTACCTTCGCGGGATCCACAGCTATCCCTTCCTTGGAGACCACGTGCCCCAAGAACCGTACTTCCTTCCTCCAGAAGTGACATTTAGAGAATTTAGCCTTAAGGCTATGCGCTCGAAGAGTCTTCAACACTTCCCCAAGATGTAGGGCATGCTCTTCTTCACTCTTAGAAAACACTAAGATGTCATCCACAAAGACCACCACGAATTTATTAAGGAACTCCCTGAACACCCTACTCATCAAATCAACAAAGTATGTAGGGGCGTTCGTCAACCCAAATGGCATCACCAGCCACTCATAGAAACCATCCGGAGTTCTAAAGGCAGTCTTGTCTATGCTATCCTCAGCCACCCTCAACTGATGAAACCCCGTGGCCATGTCCAACTGAGAAAATACTGAAGCGCCAACCAACTGATCGAAAAGATCATCTATCCTCGGCAATGGGTGTCTATTCTTCTTTGTGAGCTTGTTGAGTTCTCTATAGTCTACACAAAGTCTGAGGGACCCATCTGCCTTCGTAGAAAATACTACTGGAGCACCCCACTCCGATATGCTTCGTCTTATGAACCCCTTCTCAAGCAACTCCCCTACTTGCTTATGGAGTTCCCTCCTCTCACGAGGAGCCATGTGGCGCACTGGTAAAGATACCGGTTTAGCATTATCCACCAAATATATTCGGAAGTCAATCTCCCGCTTCGGAGGTAAGCCCTTCACCTCCTCAAACACATCCGGATATTCCCGGACCACTCTCATAGATTGCAAACTCTCGACCGAAGCGTCAAGCGATTCAAGATAACTTAGCATAAAAGAGTCCATGGGATTACAAGAAATCTCGAGAGTGTTACCCAAGCGGGTCATCAGCCTAACAACTCTCCTTTCGCAATCAAGAACGGCACCATTACTGGATAACCAGTCCATGCCCAAAATCAACCCATAGCCCGTGAAGCCCAATACAAAAGCATCACATCTAAACTCAATGCTAAGTATAGAAATCTTCAAACCCAAACATATCATGGACAAATAAGTGGAGCCCCCAATTGGGTTTGAAACAACCAAGGGATCATCTACCAGACTGGTGTCTAAGTGCAGTGACTCAACTAATGATGATGAGATAAACGAATGCGATGCGCCTGAATCAAACAATGTACGGACAGGATGGTCAAATAGAAAAACCAGACTTTCAACGGAAATAGTTCTACCTCTCTCCTGAATCGGTGGAACCGCGAGAGCCTGTACTTGCCCACTAGCCTGACTCGGTGCCATAAGAGCTTGCACCTATCCTCCTGAGGTAGATCCCGTCCTTTGCCCCTTCTTAGGGCAATCCTTCACTAAGTGCCCTGCTTCGCCACAGTGGAAGCAGCCGGTCTTCTTCTTCTTGCGACAATCCTTGCTTAGGTGGCCAGGTGTCCCACAATTGAAACACTTCTTCTTCTTGCCCTTGCCACCGTTGCCTTTCCCACCTTTGCTTTGCTGTTGTTGAGGTCTCTTTTGATCTCCCTTCTTCTCGGGTGCCTTATTAGCATTAGGACCCTTCTCTTCCTCATACATGAGTGCCATGTCAACTAGCTTCTCAAAGGTGGCCCCCATAGGGATGTGAGTCATAGCCAACCCATGCATAGGTTCATTCAAGCCTTTCACGAACCTCAAAGCCTTCTTCTCCGGTGTATTCACCATGTCTAGGCCAAACCTTGCCAATTGATTAAACTTGTTAACATATTCCTTCACCGAAAGATTTCCTTGCTTCAGAGTCAAGAATCTTTCCATATACAAGTTTTCCTCCGCCCTTGAGAGAAACTTTGCCACAAATCTTTGCCTAAAATCCGCCCAAGAGTCAATGGGGCGTTCTCCATTAGTAACCTCCCACCAGAATGAGGCCTCTCCCTTCATTAACCAAGCAGCCAACTTGACTTTCTTCCCTTCTTCCATATCAAAGATATCTATCAACTCTTCCACCTCTTTAAGCCAATCTCTAGCCTCCACAAAGGTTTCAGATCCTTGAAAAGGTTTCCCTCCCATAGCTTTAAATTCCTTGCAAGTCTTAGCAAAAGTATTCGTGCGAGGAGGAGGGGGAGGAGGAAGATCGGGTGCTACGGTTGGTGGAGGAATATTTGCTGGACCCGCAGTGGTGGCCCTAGCCTCCATCAATCTCCTATACCATACTGGTAACGTCACACCCTCCGGAAGATTAAGATTCTCGGTCATGCTGAAACGAAAAAGGAAAGATTCAAAACGGAGAATTCGAAGGATATAGATATGGCTATTGGGAATTATGCTTTTCTTTCAAAAACTTTTCTCTTAAAAGACATGTTTTTGAAAATATCTTTTCCAAAAATGTTTTAGAAAAATAGTTTTCTAAAAATTTTATCTGTTCAGGTAACCTTTGCTCTGATACCACGTGTAACACCCCACGCCCGCTAGGGTCACTCACAAAGGGAATGCCATAGCATCGGTGGAGTATTTTAGTGAATATAGAACAGAAAAATTACAACAAGACAGATATAAATAGTACTTGAAATTTTAAAACATCATCTCATAACAGCGGAAATAAACATGTCTGGTTACATCATAAAACCATGATAAAAGTCAAGTACAATATCCATCAAAATAAAGAAGTACATAATCCCACTCTCTCATACAATAGCCATAACAAAAGAAAAGATAACTGGATAACTGGAGCTTTACATCTACCCAAGCTCCTAAAGACTGGAACAGCAATCCGATCAAGCTCTACTACCGCTAGGATCCACCGTAGGACCTGAGGGTTGGGAAAAAGATAAAAACAACGGGGTCAGACATAAGTCTGAGTGAGTCCTATAACTTTAACAATACAATCATTAAAGTAACCAGAGAAGACATAAACTTGACCTACGGTAATATCTGGGGATGAATGGCTACACTAAGCAGCTTGGTAGACTTAGGATAAACTAAGATAACCGTCAGGACGCATCTACCCACCCAAAGATAATTACTAACTGCACCACACCAGTCATTCCTACTTAAAGGTTGATCCCTTCCAAGGACTTAGAAAATTTCCCCAGCAGTTTCATGTACCCCTAGCCCACTACATAGGTGCCGTCTGCCCCTATCTCCACTAGGTGTACCCGGTAATTCTTACCCAGTAGTTTCGTGTACCCCTACATAGGTGTCGTCTGCCCCTATCTTCATTAGGTGTACCCACTACTCCCCATCGATCGGCTCCCTACCGTAGATACCCGTGCTGGTCCCACAGTGGGGTGTATCACTCCCCTAAAGTGGCTACCCAATACTAACGGTGCACGACTTTATATCTACACGATGCAACAACGGCTTATCTACCAGCCCGGGCCCACACACGCATATGAAACCCGTTGGACTTGCGTTGCCACCGCTAACCCGTTTTGGCCTCTTATAATCAAGCCCAATATGCGTGTCCCGTCACTCGACATGGGTCGAGCCCACAAAGATACGTTTGGGATATTGGTTGAAATGGGCCCCCACAAGCTACCCACTTAAGCTTGTCAAATATCTAGTGTATCCCACTTAACCCTTTAATCATGTTTAATTACATGTTTCCACTTGGTTAAGTATTCTAATCGTATTTTCTATTGCCACCCAAGGCAACCCACTAGATTCCACATGCCACCCAAGGCAACCACCAAATTTCCTCATGCCACCCAAGGCACCCACTTAACCCCTCATGTCCCACTACGTGCTATTATGGTTAAGTGTTTCTTAATTAATTAAGACCGTGATCTCCCGTAAAGACCTCCCACATTAGACTGGCTGTTATGACCGCCTGGTGAAGCCGGTAGAATCCGGGCAGTCTTACGTCATAACAGAGTCTAACCTCGTGTCTTTACCTTAATCACGTATTTAATTTATGGCTAAGACCTCTGACATTGGGCTGACATTTGTAGCAACTGGTTAAGCCGGTCGGGTCCGGGCAGTTTTACACTACAAATGAGTCCAACCTCGTGTCTTAGTCGATTAATTACACCTAATTAATCACCCCCATATTAATTATCCCTAATTAATATTAAGTTTTCCATAACATGGGTAGACCTAACTCAATAGGTAAATTCCCATGGGGTAGACCTAACTCAATAGGTAAATTCCCACTTATGGTAATTTATTTTTATGGTATGCTTAATCATACCCAAACATTCATTTATTAATATATTTACCAACCCCATCGTTCCCCACGTAAATCGTTCTCGTCACATGACATAATAAGGGGAAGATCATCACAAATATCATGGGTTTAGCATACAACTTTGTCATGGGTTAAGAGGATGTCAACTTGCATATATGAGCATATATTAACCCAACTACATACAACCCCAAACTTGCATATTATCATACACATGATTTGCATAACATGTTGCATATGAGCTTGCATATTATCATACACATATCTTGCATAACATGTTAAAATTGCATATAGGCATTCTCAATCATGCATAACATGTTAAACATGCATTTAAGCATACACATAACTTGCATAAGCATTCACATACTTGCATAAGCATCCACATACTTGCATAAGCATTCACATACTTGCACAACTTGCATATCATGTCATTTAAGCATATACATATCTTGCATAAGTATTCATATACTCGCATAAGCATGCATAACTTGCATATCACATAAATCTTGCATTTAAACATATACATGACTTGCATAAGCATCCATACACTTGCATAAGCATGCATAACTTGCATATCACTTTCAACTTGCATTTAAACATATACTTAACTTGCATATCACTTTCAACTTGCATTTAAGCATATACTTAACTTGCATATCTCACTTTGCTAAACATGCATAATTCCACTTATTAAATATGCATAAATCCACTTGTTAAATATGCATATATCAACTTGTTAAACATGCATAAATCAACTTATTAAGCATGCATAAACCAACTTATCAAATATGCATAAACATAGAACAACATAGAGTAACATATCATTGTACATGATTCATACTCACTAATCCGCATTTAAGACCATAAGTCTCATTACACCCAATCTACTTACTTTAACAATTGATGTTAAAGTGATAGAAACTCACCAAACTCAAGATTAGCAACCTTATGAAGTAGAATTAGTTGCTAACTATGAAGATAATGATGATTCAAGATTGATTAGAGAGGAATTAGCTTGCAACTTTATTCTTAGATTAGTGGAGGCTTCTCTTAGGATTTAATTTGGCGGCATGAGGCCATTATTTCTATTTTTGGTAAGGATTAAGGTAGGTTTAGGGTGTATTTATAGATTAAGAGAGTGTTTTAGGCCCTTGGATTAACCCTAGATTAATTTAGGTCCATTAGATTTAGGAAACCTCTAGAACCAGCCCTCCTAGCCAGCCTGAAACCCAACCTGGTGCAACCTGGTGCACCCAGGTTCACAGAACGGTGCCACCCTGTCGACAGGCAAGTCGACAGGCATGTCGACACCCCTGTCGACAGGCCTGTCGACAGCCCTGTCGACATGGGTTGGGCGGGAAGCTTCCCGCCTGACCCCGCCTGGCCCATTCCAAATCTGAATTTAAATTTAAATTTAAATTCCTAAATCTGTTTTTAGCACTAATTTTTCTGCCAACTTCATCGGGCCATAACCGGGCCATACGGACTCCGATTTTCGAAAACTCGGACTCTATTTCGCGTATTTTTCCGAGACGAACGCAATAACGCAGCCCGTTACCCCCAATTCCCACATCTGAGATTATTTATCCTATAATTAGTGAATTTTAGTATTAACTAAAATTCGGGGTGTTACATTATCACTTCATAAGTATACTTAATTATTTCGTTTATGTATTGTGGCCTTTACATTTCAGAAAATGGAAAATCCTAGAAACTGTTATGTACATTTGTGTCTTCCAATTCCCTGTTTTCTGTGCACATTGAAATTGCATTTTCTTAATTCACATTTCACTTTGGGCAAATTTTATTCCAACCCCCGAAACTAGGTAGTATCCCCCCGTTTTCTTTAGAAAATACCAGGACAAAAATGCCCTTTTTATGTTATATTTTTTTTTCTGGTTTTCAGGGTACCTCGTAGAAGCCCTATGTGGTTCCTCAGTGTACCACACAGTATACCTACATGGTTTTCCAAGGAACCACGTAGGGCTACTGCGTGGTATACCGAGGAACCACGTAGGGCATCTACGAGGTACCGTGAAAAACCACGTAGAACCCCTACGTGAAAGGGTATTTTTGGATTTTTTTTTTAATTCAGCAGGGGGCTACTTACTAAAATTGGGGGTTTGCTGTTTTTTTCAAATGTTTTCTTGTTACAATCTGGTATCTGTTAGTTTACATTTCTATTATTATTTTGTCAATAATTTTTACATATCGTCCCCACTATAGCTTCATCCACACTGTTTTTTCAACGACCATCAACAGTAAAACACTGTAGTTATTTACTCCCCTGCACATGCATTAACCTGCAATCCATCACACTTAAGCGCTAACCACCGACACCTACTACATCATTTCTTTTTACAATTTTATTTTAGTTAAATATGGTTTAGTCAGGTAAAAATTTATAAAGCAGGTTGCTAGAAGTAGGATACTAATAAATGCAATTGTTATTAGACAAACAAAGATGTCTATCTAGTTCCTATTCAATTTACCATTAAAAAGTATTAATCAGGTTACTAGTTAACTAAATTTTTTAATCTATGTGTATGTTTTTTAATTAACATTTTCAGATTTGTTTCAATATGTTACTGTTTGTTTTGCTCAATTGACCATAATAAGATTTTTTTAATCTACGTGGGCGTCGGTTTATGTCTGATATCCGCTCTAATGACCATAGTAAGATTTCGTTGCAATTTAATCATTATTTTCTCCTTACTGGACGAATTTAGTCAGGAAATGTATCTTTTTATTTCAGGTTCACTTCCTGCATGTGGATCGTGCTACCGCTAGTACTACTGCAATGACCACGTGATGGTTGAATGTTATAATTTTATCTATCTTTTATTTTTTTAAATAAAATATATAAATCTTGCGCTCATAAGATAATTTCTTAGTAATAGCGAGTCTGATTAAGGTGTGTAAATTGTTGTCATATCTGTGTGTGCAGTGAATGAGTTGGGTCATGGAGTTTTCAGTGCAGAATGATTATAGCGCTCATGAGTTTTAATTGTGCTAAAGCATTATAGATAGATTAAATTGTTTCTTTGGGTTTTTAGAATGTTCTTGACAACTATTTACATTATAAAATGATAATCAATTCGTTGTGCATTTGTCATTATGTGTGGTCATTTCATTTTTTTTATGATAATAGGACATGCTCCTGCCTCTTGTTAGGGTGTATTTAAAGTGTAATTGGGTTTAAAGAAATTAGAATGCAATAATAATGATACTGATAGTCATATTACATTTTCTATTTTATCGATGTTAAAAGTTTCTGTTGTTAGTGTATGCATTGGTAATAGCCAGATGAAGGCAGCCTCCTTATGTACGTTTATTTCTTGCGTAATCAAAAAGCGGATGACCTCTGAAGACTTGGGATGGTATAACATGCTGAAGCTGCATGCATTTTCAGTTCGGTGCGTGTTACTTCTGAGCTGCTGTCTCCACCAAGTGTCCATGGCTAATTTAATTAAGGGTAAGTATCTTCCATACCAGACAAATCGTTAGTTCAAGGCACTGTACTTTTTTATCTGAAATATCACCTATTGACTTGATATATGAAACTTCACTAATTTATTTTCGAATATGGCACTCACACGGTTGTGATATTATGTTTTTTTTCATGTTATTATGTTAAATGTTAAGCTTCGGTTCATAGAAGTTCGCAGGTTACAAAATTGGAGTTGAACTGATATTTTGGAACAAATTTAGGTTTTAATTTTTTACACAATATTTTGGAAAAGCCTTTAGAATTAAAATGAAATATTGGAGATTGTAGTGTAGAAGATATACTCATCCAATAGCTATTTGCAAAAAAATGGAAGTGATACAAAATTGCAGGTCATTAGTATCTGACCTTAGACTTAATACCCGCCCAATTGCATGTGAGTTCTTTTTTCTTCTTTTTTCTGAAATTGAACACTATTTTTAATTATTGTTTCCATTTTCCATCCCGCTATATTTCATCTTTGGTTCAAAGAATTATTATCTGTAAGATATCATGGTTTGTATAATATTGATACGCATGCGGCGCATAATTATGGACTAGAAGATGTAATTAAATGTGAGAATAATTTTGCAGGACCTGGTTGCTTTTTGATTGGTTATAGAGACTAGGGGGTCAGAATAATTTGGGCCTTTCTAATGCAGAAAGGTGCTTTTTAAATTTACAAAGCATACGGATTCAGTAATTTATTACCCAGCAATATATAAACAGGTTGATATAAAAAATATTGTATCATTGATTGATATTTTGCAAGAAATTGGTTATGAGTTATGTTACAGTTTTCTAAGTTGGTTTAATTGATTAACCAAAAACACTTCTCAGTTGGAAATTTAATATTTATGTGGTCTCCAGTTGTAGGGTTCTTTTACACAATGAGCAATCCAATGTAGAATGACTACTTTTTATGCTGGTGTCCCTGGTACACATCAATTACTATTTCATATAATTGAGCACTATCCATTTATATTAGCAAGAGTAAATATGTGATAAAATAATAGTTCATTCATTTTTATTTGTCTTATGTTGCAGGCCCATTTGGTTTTGGAACATACAAGAGTAAGCGATTTGTCGATGTATATGAGAGTGCTCCTTATTTGTACAAAGTAATCAAGTACATTTTGATTGTTCTTAAATTCTAAGTATTTGAAATATGTTATCTTAGAAATAAATATAGTTGCACCATGATTTCCTTTTAAAAAATTAGTCAAATTTGTTTTTAATTGCATTTGTATTCATCTTACATTTATATTTGCTGCATTAAGCTCATAATTGTTTTATTTGCATTTGTGTAACATACGATTCTCTTGACATTCACATGCTTATACCCTGAATTTATTTTTCTATTTTCAGCAAATAACAATGCGATGTGTGTTGTGTATTGGCTGAATTTGATACTGCAGTTAGTCTTATTTCACTTTGTTCTACTATTTAGTTTTATTTTGTTGTGTAACATTGAAATTTAGTTAGAATTCAATATTATATGTAGATATAACATTGATATTTAGTTTTATTTCAATGTTTTATATTTATATTGAATCAGGTTTATTGATATTGCCGTGTTTTCTATTCTAACTTTGAATGTAATTTGATGCTGCTTCAGGTTTTAATTAAAACCTGAAGCAGTATTATTTTTTCTACTTCAGTCACTTTTTGCTTTGGTTGTTTGGAGCAACTGAAGCAAAATATTGGCCATTTGCTTCTGCGTAGAATAGTAGCAACATGTGTAAACTTGTTGCGTCTTCGGTTATTGAACTGAAGCAATAGGGGGTAGACAACCGAAGCAAAAAATTATTATTTTCTTCGGTTCTTTGTCCGAAGCAACAAAATTTGTTCTGTTGCGTCATCTGCAGTAGCTTCGGTTCCAGAACCGAAGCAACAGGGGGTAAACAACCGAAGCAACTGACCTGTTTTGTAGTAGTGAATCCTAGAATTTATATATTATTCTTTTGATTCAAACATGATATCATCTTCCAAATCTTCACAAACACAAACTCTATTTGAGGATAAGATTATAGGAAGCTTGTACAAGAATTGACAAATTCATGTTATTGAGAACACACATTGTTAAATTACAAGTCTACTCGTCTTGTTTGAAGTCGTCCGTGTTGTTAGAGGCAAGTATTGAAGTCCTCATGTTGATAGAGGCATGAAATCCCATTCGGCTGCTCGGGTGTTGTGAACCTGTTTCCTCTGGGTTAAGTGAGGTTGTTGATTAGTGAAATTCCAGATAGAAGTCTGAGACTGGACATAGGACGGTGCTCCGAACCAGTATAAATATCTCTGGTGTGATTTTTCTTTTACTCGATTTACTTATCTGTGATATCTTATTCTACTTTATATTTATTTGCATAACTATTGTATTAGACAAGTAATTGCGTGTTATTCCATATACACGATCCGAGTGTACTATATTATACTAGGAAAGTACATGCACACATTTTCATCATTTAGAATGGGTGCTACAAAAACCATCCCTTCACAGTAGTTAAAAAGGGATAATTGTTGTAAGTAAGAAATATATGAAAGATGATGAATCATTTAGATTGGATGCTGCAAAAACCAACCCTAGACAGTAGTTCAAATACAAGGGTATTTGTTGGAAGTAATGGCTATTTAGAGAACTAGGGGTAGGATTAAAAAGAAGGGCTATTTTGAAGTATTAAGAGAAGTTGGGGTAGTTTAAATATAGTAGGGGTAGATCGGCAAATATGAAAGATTATGACTCGTTTGGATTGGGTGATGCAAAAACCAACCCTTCACAGTAGTAAAAAGATAGGCTTAATTGTTGGAAGTAAGGGCAATTTTAGGAATTAGAGGTAGGATTAAAAAGATGGACTATTTTGAAGTATTAAGAGAAGTAAGGGTAGTTTAATCATAATAGGGTTAGATCGACAAATATAAAAGATTATGAATCGTTTGGATTGGGTGCTGGAAAAACCAACCATACATAGTAGTAAAAAGATAGGCGTAATTGTTGGAAGGGCTACTTAGAGAATTAAGGGTAGGATTAACAAGTAGGGCTGTTTTGAAGTATTAGGAGAAGTAGGGGTAGTTTAAGCATACTAGGGGAAAATCAACAAATATGAAAGATTATGAATCGTTTCTACAAAAACCAACTCTTCACAATAGTAAAAATATATGCGTAATTGTTGGAAGTAAAGGCTATTTAGAGAATTAGGGGTAGGATTAAAAAGAAGGACTGTTTTGAAGTGTTAAGAGAAATAGGGGAAGTTTAACCATAGTAGGGGTAGATCGACAAATATGAAAGATGACGAATCATTTAGATTGGATGATGCAAAAACCAACCCTTTACAGAATTTAAAAATTAGGGGTAATTATTGGATGTAAGGGCTATTTAGAGCATTAGTGGTAGGAGTAAAAAGAAGGGTTGTTTTGAAGTACTAAGAGAAGTAGGGATAGTTTAAGCATGGTAGGGGTAAATCGATAAATATGAAAGATGATGAATTATTTAGATTGGGTGCTGCAAAAACCAATCCTTCACAGTAGTTAAAAAATAGGGGTAATTGTTGGAAGTAATGGCTATTTAGAGGATTAGGGAATGGATTAAAAATATGGATTGTTTTGATGTATTAAGAGAAGTAGGGGTGGTTAAGAAAAGAAGGTGTAGTTTAAGCATAGTAGGGGGTAGATCGAGAAATATGAAAGATGATGAATCATTTAGATTGGGTGCTGCAAAAACCGACCCTTCATAGTAGTTAAAAAATAGAGGTAATTGTTGGAAGTAAGGGATATTTAGAGAATTAGGGGTTGTACTAAAAAAAGGGTTGTTTTGAAGTATAAAGAGAAGTAGGTCCAGTTTAAGCATAGTACGGATAGATCGATAAATATTAAAGATGATAAATCATTTGGATAGTGTGCTGCAAAAACTAACCCTTCATGGTTATTAAAAAATAGGAGTAATTGTTGGAAGAAAGGACTATTTAGAGAATTAGGGGTAGGATTAAAAAGAAGGGATGTTTTGAAATATTAAGAGAAGCAGGGTAGCATAAGCATAGTAGGGGTAGATCGACAAATATGAAAGATGACGAATCATTTGGATTGGGGGCTGCAAAAACCAACCCTTCACAGAAGTAAAAAAATAGGGTTAACTGTTGGATTTAAGGGATATATAGAGAATTAGGGGTAGGATTAAAAAGAAAGACTATTTTGAATTATGAAGAGAAGTATGGGTAGTTTAAGCATGTAGGTGTAGATCGACAAATATGAAAGATGATGAATCATTTAGATTGGGTGCTGCAAAAACCAACCCTTCACAGTAGTAAAAAATAGGGGTAATTGTCGGAAGTAAGGACTATTTAGAAAATTAGGGGTAGAATTAAAAAGAAGTTCTGTTTTGAAGTATAAAGAGAAGTAGGTGCAGTTTAATCATAGTAGGGGTAGATCGACAAATATGAATGAAGATGAATCGTTTGAATTGGGTGCTGCAAAAAACAATCCTTCACATTAGTTAAAAAATAGGTCCAGTTGTTGGAAGGAAGGGCTGTTTGGAGAATTAGGGGTTGAATTAAAAAGAATAGTTGTTTTGAAGTAATAAGAGAAGTAGGGGTAGTTTAAGCATAGTAGTGGTAGATCGACAAATATGAAAGATGGTGAATCGTTTAGATTCGATGCTGCAAAAACCAACTCTTGACTGTAGTTCAAACATAGGTGTAATTGTTGCAAGTAATGGCTATTTAGAGAATTAGGGTTAGGATTAAAAAGAAGGGCTATTTTGAAGTATTAAGAGAAGTTGGGGTAGTTTAAGCATAGTAGTTAGATCGACAAATATGAAAGATTGTGAATCGTTTGGATTGGGTGATGCAAAAACCAAACCTTCACAGTAGTAAAAAGATTGGCATAATTGTTGCAAATAAGGGCTATTTAGAGAATTAGGGGTAGGATTAAATAGAAGGACTGTTTTTATGTATTAAGAGAAGTAGGGGTAGTTTAAGCATAATAGGGGTAGATCGACAAATATGAAAGATTATGAATTGTTTGGATTGGGTGCTGCCAAAACCAACCATACACAATAGTAAAAAGATAGACGTAATTGTTGGAAGGGCTACTTAGAGAATTAGGGGTAGGATTAAAAAGAAGGGATGTTTTGAAGTATTAAGAGAAGTAGGAGTAGTATAAGCATACTAGGGGAAGGTCAACAAATATGAAAGATTATGAATCGTTTGGATTGGGTTCTGCAAAAACCAACCCTTACCAGTAGTAAAAAGATATTCATAATTGTTGGGAGTAAAGGCTATTTAGAGAGTAAGGGGTAGGATAAAAAAGAAGGAATGTTTTGAAGTGTTAAGAGAAGTAGGGGTAGTTTAAGTATAGAAGGGGTAGATCGACAAATATGAAAGATGACGAATCATTTAGATTGGATGCTGCAAAAACCAACCCTTCACAGAAGTTAAAAAGTAGGGGTAATTATTCGAAGTAAGGGCTATTTAGAGAATTAGAGGTAGGATTAAAAAGAAGGGTTGTTTTGAAGTATTAAGAGAAGTAGGGATAGTTTAAGCAAAGTAGGGGTATATCGACAAATATGAAAGATGATGAATAATTTAATTGGGTGCTAAAAAACCAATCCTTCTCAGTAGTTAAAAAATAGGGGTAATTTTTGGAAGTAAGGGCTATTTAGAGAATTAGGGGTTGGATTAAAAAGAAGGACTGTTTTGAAGTATTAAGAGAAGTAGGGGTAGTTATGAAAAGAAGGGGTAGTTTAAGCATAATAGGGGATAGATCAAGAAATATGAAAGATGATGAATCATTTAAATTACGTGCTGCAAAAACCAACCCTTCACAGTAGTTAAAAAATAGAGATAACTTTTGGAAGTAAGGGCTCTTTAGAGAATTAGGGGTAGTTTTAAAAAGACGGGCTGTTTTGAAGTATGAAGTGAAGGGGTGCAGTTTAAGCATAGTACGGGTAGATCGACAAATATTAAAGATGATAAATCATTTGGATTGTGTGCTGCAAAAACCAAACCTTCATGGTAATTAAAAAATAGAGGTAATTACTTGAAGTAAGAGCTATTTAGAGAATTAGTGGTAGGATTAAAAAGAATGGTTGTTTTGAAGTATTAAGAGAAGTAGGGGTAGCTTATGCATAGAAGGAGTAGATCGACAAATATGAAAGATGATGAATCATTTGGATTGGGTGCTGCAAAAACCAACCCTTCATGGAAGTAAAAAAATAGGATTAATTGTAGGATTTTAGGGCTATATAGAGAATTAGGGGTAGGATTAAAAAGAAAGACTTTTTTGAGTTATTAAGAAGGGCTATTATGAACTATAAAGGGAAGTGGGTGTAGTTTAAGCATAGTACGGGTAGATCGACAAATATGAATGATGACGAATCGTTTGGAATGGGTGCAGCAAAAACCAATCCTTCACATTAGTTAAAAAATAGGGTTAATTGTTGGAAGGAAGGGCTATTTAGAGAATTCGGGGTAGGATTAAAAAGAAGGGCTGTTTTGAAGTACCAAGAGAAGTAAGGGTAGTTTAGTCATAGTAGGGGTAGATCGACAAATATGAAAGATGATGAATCATTTGGGTTGCTTGCTATAAAACCCAACCCTTCACAGTTATTAAAAAATAGGGGTAATTGTTGGAAGTAAGGGATATTTAGAGAATTAGGGGTAGTATTAAAAAGAAGGGTTGTTTTTAAGTATAAAGAGAATTATGTGTAGTTTAAGCATAATAGGGGTAGATCGACAAATATGAAAGATGATGAATCATTTGGATTATTGCTGCAAAAACCAACCCTACATAGTAGGTAAAAAATAGGAGTACTTGTTAGAAGTAAGGGCTACTTAAAGAACTAGGTGTAGGATTAAGAAGAAGGGTTGTCTCGAAGTACAAAGAGAAGTAGGGGTAGTTTAAGCATAGTTGGGGTAGATCGACAAATATGAAAGATGATGAATCATTTGGATTGGGTACAGCAAAAATCAACCCTTCACGGTAGTAAAAAGATAGGGGTAATTGTTGTAAATAATAGCTATTTAGAGAATTAGGGTTAGGATTAAAAAGAATAGCTATTTTGAAGTATTAAGAGAAGTAGGGATAGTTTAAGCATAATAGGGGTAGATCGACAAATATGAAAGATGATGAATCTTTTGGATTGGGTGCTGCAAAAACCATCCCTTCACAATAGTTAAAAAATAGGGGTAATTGTTGTAAGTAATGGGTATTTAGAGAATTAGGGGTAGGATTAAACAGAAGGGCTGTTTTGAAGTATTAAGCGAAGTAGGGGTAGTTTAAGCATAGTAGGGGTAGATCGACAAATATGAAAGATTATGAATCGTTTGGATTGGGTGCTGCAAAAATCAAACCTTCATAGTAGTAAAAAGGTAGGCTTAATTGTTGGAAGTAAGGGCTATTTAGAGAATTAGGGGCAGGATTAAAATGAAGGATTGTTTTGGCATATTAAGAGAATTAGGGGTAGTTTAAGCATAGTAGGGGCAGATCGAAAAATATGAAAGATTATGCATCGTTTGGTTTGGTTGCTACAAAAACCAACCCTTCACAGTAGTAAAAAGATAGGCGTAATTGTTGAAAGTAAGGGCTATTTAGAGAATTAGGGGTAGGATTAAAAAAAAGGGTTGTTTTGAAGTATTAAGTGAAGTATGGGTAGTTTAAGCATGGTAGGAGTAGATCGACAAATATGAAAGATGATGAATCATTTGGATTGGATCGACAAATATGAAAGATGATAAATCATTTGGATTGGGTGCTGCAAAAGCCAACCCTTCACAAAAGTTAAAAAATAGGGCTAATTTTTGGAAGTAAGGGCTATTTAGAGAATTAGGGGTTGGATTAAAAAGAATAACTATTTTAATGTATTAAGAGAAGTAGGGATAGTTTAAGCATAGTAGGGGTGGATCGACAAATATGAAAGATGATGAATCGTTTGTATTGGGTGTTGCAAAAACCAACCCTTCACAATAGTTAAAAAATAGGGGTATGTTGGAAGTAATGGCTATTTGGAGAATCAGGGGTAGGATTAAACAAAAGCGCAGTTTTGAAGTATTATGAGAAGTAGTGGTAGTTTAAGCATAGTAGGGTTAGATCGACAAATATGAAAGATTATGAATCGTTTGGATTGGGTGCTGCAAAAATCGACCCTTCGCAGTAGTATAAAGATAGGCGTAATTGTTGGAAGTAAGGGCTATTTATAGAATTTGGGTTAAGATTAAAACGAAGGACCATTTTGAAGTATTAAGAGAAGTAGGGGTAATTTAAGCATAGTAGGGGTAGATCGACAAATATGAAAGATGATAAATCGTTTGGATTGGGTGCTGCAAAAACCAAACCTTCATAGTAGTTAAAAAATAGGGGTAATTGTTGGAAGTAATGGGTATTTAGAGAATTAGGGGTAGGATTAAACAGAAGGGCGGTTTTGAAGTATTAAGAGAAGTAGGGGTAGTTTAATCATAGTAGGGTTATATCGACAAATATGAAAGATTAAGAATCGTTTGGATTGGGTGCTGCAAAAACCATCCCTTCACAGTAGTAAAAAGATAGGCGTAAACTTTTGAAGTAAGGGTTATTTAGAGAATTAGGGTTAGGATTAAAAAGAAGGATTGTTTTGACATATTAAGAGAAGTCGGGGTAGTTTAAGCATAGTAGGGGTAGATCGACAAATACGAAAGATTCTGAATCGTTTGGATTGGTTGCTGCAAAAACCAACCCTTCACTATAGTAAAAAGATAGGTGTAATTGTTGGAAGTAAGGGTTGTTTTGAAGTATTAAGTGAAGTATGGCTAGTTCTAGCATAGTAGGGGTAGATCTACAAATATGAAAGATGATGAATAATTTGGATTTCATCGACAAATATGAAAGATGATGAATCATTTGGATTGGGTGCTGCAAAAATCAACCATTCACAGAAGTTAAAAAATAGGGGTAATTGTTAGAAGTAAGATCTATTTAGAGAATAGGGGTTGGATTAAAAAGAATAGTCGTTTTGATGTATTAAGAGACGTAGGGGTAGTTTAAGCATAGTAGGGCAGATCGACAAATATGAAAGATGTTGTATCGTTGGATTGGGTGCTGCAAAAACCAACCCTTCACAGTAGTTCAAAAATAAGGGTAATTGTTAGAAGTAATGGCTATTTAGAGAATTAGGGGTAGGATTAAATAAAAGAGCTGTTTTGAAGAATTAAGAGAAGTAGGGGTAGTTTAAGCATAGTAGGGGTAGATCGACAAACATGAAAGATTATGAATCATTTGGATTGGATGCTGCAAAAACCAACCCTTCGTAGTAGTAAAAGATAGGCGTAATTGTTGGAAGTAAGGGCTATTTAGAGAATTAGGGGCATGATTAAAAAGAAGGATTGTTTTGACATATTAAGAGAATTAGGGGTAGTTTAAGCATAGTAGGGGAAGATCAAAAAATATGAAAGATTAGGTATCGTTTGGTTTGGTTGATACAAAAACCAAACCTTTATAGTAGTAAAAAGATAGGCGTAATTGTTGAAAGTAAGGGCTATTTAGAGAATTAGGGGTAAGATTAAAAAGTAGGGTTGTTTTGAAGTATTAAGTGAAGTATGGGTAGTTTAAGCATGGTAGGGGTAGATCGACAAATATGAAAGATGATGAATCATTTGGATTGGATCGACCAATATGAAAGATAATAAATCATTTGGATTCGGTGCTGCAAAAGCCAACCCTTCACAAAAGTTAAAAAATAGTGGTAATTTTTGGAAGTGAGGGCTATTTAGAGAATTAGGGGTTGGATTAAAAAGAATAACTATTTTAATGTATTAAGAGAAGTAGGGGTAGTTTACGCATAGTAGGGGTGGATCGACAAATATGAAAGATGATGAATCGTTTGTATTGAGTGTTGCAAAAACCAACCCTTCACAGTAGTTAAAAAATAGGGGTATGTTGGAAGTAATGGCTATTTAGAGAATTAGGGGTAGGATTAAACAAAAGCGCAGTTTTGAAGTATTATGAGAAGTAGGGGTAGTTTCAGCATAGTAGGGTTAGATCGACAAATATGAAAGATTATGAATCGTTTGGATTGGGTGCTGCAAAAATCAACCCTTCGCAGTAGTAAAAAGGTAGGCGTAATTGTTAGAAGTAAGGGCTATTTATAGAATTTGGGGTAAGATTAAAAGGAAGGACCATTTTGAAGTAATAAGAGAAGTAGGGGTAGTTTAAGCATAGTAGGGGTAGATCGACAAATATGAAAGATGATAAATTGTTTGGATTGGTTGCTGCAAAAACCAAACCTTCACAGTAGTTAAAAAATAGGGGTAATTGTTGAAAGTAATGGGTATTTAGAGAATTAAGGGTAGAATTAAACAGAAGGGCTGTTTTGAAGTGTTAAGAGAAGTAAGGGTAGTTTAAGCATAACAGGGTTATATCGACAAATATGAAAGATTAAGAATCGTTTGGATTGGGTGTTGCAAAAACCAACACTTCATAGTAGTAAAAAGATAGGCGTAAATTTTTGAAGTAAGGGTTATTTGGAGAATTAGGGGAAGGATTAAAAAGAAGGACTGTTTTGAAATATTAAGAGAAGTCGGGGTAGTTTAAGCATAGTAGGGGTAGATCGACAAATACGAAAGATTCTGAATCGTTTGGATTGGTTGCTGCAAAAACCAACCCTTCACAGTAGTAAAAAGATAGGTGTAATTGTTGGAAGTAAAGGTTGTTTTGAAGTATTAAGTGAAGTATGGGTAGTTTTAGCATAGTAGGGGTATATCGACAAATATGAAAGATGATGAATAATTTGGATTTGATCGACAAAATGAAAGATGAGAATCATTTGGATTGGGTGCTGCAAAAACCAACCATTCACAGAAGTAAAAAAATAGGGGTAATTGTTAGAAGTAAGGCATATTAGGAGAATAGGGGTATGATTAAAAAGAATAGTCGTTTTGATCTATTAAGAGATGTAGGTGTAGTTTCAGCATAGTAGGGTAGATCGACAAATATGAAAGATGTTGTATCGTTTGGATTGGGTGCTACAAAAACCAACCCTTCACAGTAGTTAAAAAATAAGGGTAATTGTTAGAAGTAATGGCTATTTAGAGAATTAGGGGTAGGATTAAGTAAAACGGATGTTTTGAAGAATTAAGAGAAGTAGGGGTAGTTTAAGCATAGTAGGGGTAGATCGACAAACATGAAAAATTATGAATCGTTTGGATAGGGTGCTGCAAAAACCAACCCTTCGTAGTAGTAAAAAGATAGGCATAATTGTTGGTAGTAAGGGATATATAGAGAATTAGGGGTAGTATTAAAAACAAGGACTATTTTGAGGTATTAAGAGAAGTAGGTGTAGTTTAACCATGGTAGGGGTAGATCAACAAATATGAAAGATGATGAATCTTTTGGATTGGGTGCTGCAAAAACCAACCCATCACAGTAGTTAAAAAATAGGGGTAATTGTTGTAAGTAATGGGTATTTAGAGAATTAGGGGTAGGATTAAACAGAAGGGTTGTTTTGAAGTATTAAGCGAAGTAGGGGTAGTTTAAGCATAGTAGGGGTAGATCGACAAATATGAAAGATTATGAATCGTTCGGATTGGGTGCTGCAAAAATCAAACCTACACAGTTGTAAAAAGGTAGGCTTAATTGTTGGAAGTAAGGGCTATTTAGAGAATTAGGGGCAGGATTAAAAAGAAAGATTGTTTTGACATATTAAGAGATGTAGGGGTAGTTTAAGCATAGTAGGGGTAGATCGAAAAATATGAAAGATTATGTATCGTTTGGTTTGGTTGCTACAAAAACCAACCCTTCACATTAGTAAAAACATAGGCGTAATTGTTGAAAGTAAGGGCTATTTAGAGAAGTAGGGGTAGGATTAAAAAGAAGGGTTGTTTTGAAGTATTAAGTGAAGTATTGGTAGTTTAAGCATAGTAGGGGTAGATCAACAAATATGAAAGATGATGAATCATTTGGATTAGATCGACAAATATGAAAGATGATAAATCATTTTGATTGGGTGCTGCAAAAACCAACCCTTCACAAAGGTTAAAAAATAGGGGTAATTTTAGGAAATAAGGGATATTTAGAGAATTAGGGGTAGGATTAAAAAGAATAGCTGTTTTAATAGATTAAGAGAAGTAGGGGTAGTTTAAGCATAGTAGGGGTGGATCGACAAATATGAAAGATGATGAATCGTATGGATTGGATGCTACAAAAATCAACCCTTCGCAGTAGTTAAAAAATAGGGTTATCTTGGAAGTAATGGCTATTTAGAGAATTAGGGGTAGGATTAAACAAAAGCGCTATTTTGAAGGATTATGAGAAGTAGTGGCAGTTTAAGCATGGTAGGGTTAGATCGACAAATATGAAAGATTATGAATCGTTTGGATTGGGTGCTGCAAAAATAATCCCTTCGCAGTAGTAAAAAGATATGCGTAATTGTTGGAAGTAAGGGCTATTTAGAGAATTAGGGGTAAGATTAAAAGGAAGGACCATTTTGAAGTATTAAGAGAAGTAGGAGTAGTTTAAGCATAGTAGGGGTAGATCGACAAATATGAAAGATGATAAAATGTTTGGAATGGGTGCTGCAAAAACCAAACCTTCATAGTAGTTAAAAAATAGGGGTGATTATAGGAAGTAATGGGTATACAGAGAATTAAGGGTAGGATTAAATAGAAGGGTTGTTTTGAAGTATTAAGAGAAGTAGGGGTAGTTTAAGCATAGCAGAGTTATATCGACAAATATGATAGATTAAGAATCGTTTGGATTGGGTGCTACAAAAACCAACCCTTCACAGTAGTAAAAAGATAGGCGTACTTGTTTGAAGTAAGGGTTATTTAGAGAATTGGGAGTAGGATTAAAAAGAAGGACTATTTTGACATATTAAGAGAAGTATGGGTAGTTTAAGCATAGTAGGGGTAGATCGACAAATATGAAAGATTCTGAGTCGTTTGGATTGGTTGTTGCAATAACCAACCCTTCACAGTAGTAAAAAGATAGGCGTAATTATTGGAAGTAAAGGTTATTTAGAGAATTAGAGGTAGGGTTAAGAAGAAGGGTTGTTTTGACGTACTAAGTGAAGTATGGGTAGTTTTAGCATAGTACGGGTAGATCGAAAAATATGAAAGATGATGTATAATTTGGATTTGATCGACAAATACGAAAGATGATGAATCATTTGGATTTGGTGCTGTAAAAACCAACCCTTCATAGAAGTTAAAAAATAGGGGTAATTGTTGGAAGTAAGGGCTATTTAGAGAATATGGGTAGGATTAAAATGAATAGCCATTTTGATGTATTAAGAGATGTAGCGGTAGTTTAAGCATAGTAGGGTAGATCAACAAATATGAAAGATGTTGTATCGTTGGGATTGGGTGCTGCAAAAACCAACCCTTCACATTAGTTAAAAAATAAGGGTAATTGTTGGAAGTAATGGCTATTTAGAGAATTAGGGGTAGGATTAAATAAAAGGGTTGTTTTGAAGAATTAAGAGAAGTAGGGGTTGTTTAAGCATAGTAGGGGTAGGTCGACAAATATGAAAGATTATGAATCTTTTGGATTGGGTGCTGCAAAAACCAACCCTTCATAGTAGTAAAAAGATAGGCGTAATTGTTGGAAGTAAGGGCTATTTAGAGAATTAGGGGTAGGATTAAAAACAAGGACTGTTTTGAAGTATTAAGAGAAGTAGGGGTAGTTTAAGCATGGTAGGGGTAGATCGACAAATATGAAAGATTATGAATCACTTGGATCGGTTGCTGCAAAAATCAACCCTTCACAGTAGTAAAAAGATAGGCGAAATTGTAGGAAGTAGGGGCTATTTAGAGAATTAGGGGTAGAATCAAAAAGAAGGGTTGTTTTAAAGTATTAAGAGAAATATGGTAGTTTAACCATAGTAGAGGTAGATTGACAAATATGAAAGATGATGAATCATTTGGATTTGGATCGACAAATATGAAAGATGATGAATCATTTGGATTGGGTGCTGCAAAAACCATCCCTTCACAGTTGTTAAAAAATAGGGGTAATTTTTGGAAGTAATGGATATTTTGAGAATTAAGGGTAGGAATAAAAAGAAGGGCTATTTTGAAGTATAAGGAGAAGTATGTGCAGTTCAAGCATAGTAGGTGTAGATTGACAAATATGAATGATGATGAATTGTTTGGATTGCGTGTTGCAAAAACCAATCCTTCACATTAGCTAAAAAATAGGGGTAATTATTGGAAGGAAGGGCTATTAAGAGAATTAGGGGTAGGATTAAAAAGAAGAGATGATTTGAAGTATTAAGAGAATAGGGATAGTTTCGAAATAGTAGGGGTAGATCGAAAAATAGGAAAGATGATGAATCATTTGGATTGTGTGCTGTAAAACCCAACCCTTCACAGTTATTAAAAAATAGGGGTAATGAAACGCCCTGCATTTTTAATGAAATTAAAAATATGGAAATATGTATATATATTATATGCATTGATATACTTAAGAGAAAAATTAAATAACGACAATTAAATTGTATGTAATAAGTTCATGAAGTGAAATAAAGAAAAAGATTAATAAAAGAAATAACATGCAATACATGAAATGTGAAGAAATGAATGCGAACATTTAAACGAAAGTGTAACGACCCAGAAAATCTGAACCAATTTAAATTTTTTAAATTGGCTAAAATGACGATTTTTAAATATTTAAAATAAATATTTTAAATAATAGCAATGAAAACGGAGTTTGAATCGATAATAGAAAACGAATATAATTAATTCTAATTATAAACAAGGCCTGAAATGGCGCTGCAGTTTCAAAAATTGAATTCAAAATTTGTCGGACTGTACCGGGTGCAAAACAAAGCGGATTTGAGCGAAACCAAAAATATTTAAATCTGTTAATGAATACCTTTCTAACGAATCTGAAAAATCGAATTTTCATAACGGAAAGCAAAAGTTAGGGCCATGTGAATTTTCAGAAAGGTCGCTATGGAATTTATATACCCCGTGAAATTGGCCATTTTGAATACAACCTCGGAATTCGATGAAACCACTTTTGTTGGATCCGGAATGTGAAGTTATTTCTAGGTTTCAAATTTCATAATTTTTGAAGCTAGTATGTTAGCATGGCAAAGGAAAATGTGTTTTGGTCAATTATAGTTAAATTGGATTGACCAGAAATGGGACTTTTTGCAAACGGTCTCGGAATTCGACGAAACTAGTTTTGTTGGGACCGTATCGTCAAAACATAGCTAGATTTATTTTTCTAGAATATTTCGAATTAGTTTGTGGCCCGGGCAAATTGAAATGTACGTTCAAATTGAATATTGAATGTTATATATTTTAATTTGAAGGAAAACTGACTGAAACAGTCGAATGGGCCTACGAAACATATCCCATTGTGTTCAGAGTGGGGGTAAAACGCTAGGGACGACAGTCGTTTGGTTTAGATTGGTGGTCGTTTCAGGAAACCCCTTTAAAACTCCCCCGACCAATCATAATTAAAAAAAAAAACCTTTCTCTCTCCCCGAACGAACGGCGCTCCCACTTCTTTCCTTCTCTCCTCCTTCGCCACCGCTACAGGCACTTCCAGCCTTCGCCGCCGCCACCACTGGAAGCATCGCTCCCTCCTCTTCCAATCCGACCCCACCACGACCCCGACCGACGCCCCCATCGCCGGAATCGGCCCTCCAAAGTTCCGATCTTCCTGGCGCCGCCGACGACAGATCCGACCACCGTACACCCTCAAACCACCATCGACCGACAGCCCTCACCTCCCTCTACGACGCTGCAGCCAACGATCATCCCCGTTCTTCCCGGATTACGCGAATTTCTCCAACCTAGTTTTGAAGAAAAATAGAGGTATGCGGCCGTTTAATTTAAAACTGTTTTTAACACTTTAAAACCGTTGCAAACTTTGAAAAATCATATCTTTTTCGATTCTTGACGAAATTCGATGAAACAGGAAGCATCGTGACCATGTGGACGTCTCCTGCATTCTAGAAGAGACCACATATTTTTCTGAGCCTTCTGCTATTTTTGGTGGAGTGGAACCCAATGTGAGATTTCTAATTTATAAACGATATGGAAAACGACGATGTATAAATTATATAGTCGATGTATGGGTTTTATAAGCGTTGTACACCTCATGTATAAGCGTTGTATAAGTTGTACATTCTATGTATAAGTTATATATGCGTTGTAAAAATTATATATGTATTGAAATAGAAGTCAATTGCTATATATATATATATATATATATATATATATATACACACACACGCCCCTCGTCCACAAACCATGGACGATATTTATTGGTTGTGATTGGTGTGAAATTTGATTGATAGCGAATGATTGTTTGGGATTGTTTGTGGTTGATATTGATTGATTGTTGTTGAGAAATATTTGGTTGAAACCTCATAGGATTGGTTTGTGGAAATAAATATATACATGTCGCCTGCGTGCGAACTAGATGCATGATCCCCATTGTCAAAAACCGCGAGCTTTTAAGGTAGAGTGAGGAGCCGTACTAGTGACGGTCCCGGTTTTAACTACCGTGTCGTTATGCTGCCGAAATTTTGAATAATATTCATGTGTTTGAATTATTTTCATTTGTTTAAACTATATTTATTCGTTGTATAAAAAACCTTCATGTGTTTAATCAATATTCATTCGTTGAATTGAAATTCATGTGTTGAATGGTATTCGTGTTTTAAAATATAAAAATCACATTTTTATCTATATATATAAACTATAGAAAACCTTCATGTGTAACCTTCATGTGTTGAATCGATATACATTCGTTGAATTGAAATTCATGTGTTGAATGGTATTCGTGTTTTAAAATATAAAAATCACATTTTTATCTATATATATAAACTATTGAAAACCTTCATTTGTTGAATCAATATTCATTCTTTGAATTGAAATTCATGTGTTGAATGGTATTCATATTTTGAAATAAATTGTTTTATAATAAAAATCCTATTTTTATCACCTATATTAACTATACGAAATAGTAGTGTTTTGAAATGAATTGTTTTACAATAAAAATCACATTTTTATTATATACATGAATTGTTAAATATAGTGAAGTGTTGAAATAGAAGACAGTTAGATAAAAATTTCATTTTTATCAAATGTATGAAAAGAATGTAGCTTTGAAATCGAAGAATCGATATATATATATTTGAATAGAATTCAAATATATCGAATAACAACGCTGCAGTTCATATTTTGAAACCATGATTTCAAACGATTAGTACGGGAGATCCAACCATCGGATTTTCCTGAAATCACAACCGTTGGGTTCGCTTTGGAAATATCTTTCCAACGGCACCAACTTTGTAAAAATCCAACGGTTGGATTGTCTGGAATGTTTAATTCAAATCTGAAGAAAAACAGCGCCAGAATCGATTATATTTATATATATAAATATAAATATAATTATATTTAATCGAATAACGACGCTGCAGTTCGTATTTTGAAATCGAAACTTCAAACGATTGTACCGGGAGATCCGACCTTCGGATTCTCCCGAAACTTGAACCGTTGGATTCGTTTTGAAAAGATCTTTCTAATGATGTAAATTTTGTGAAGATCCAACGGTTAGATTTTCAGATATGTGTAAATCAAATCTGAAGAAAAACAGCGCCACGGCCGCGTTATGGCCGAAGCGTCGTTTTGAATAAATTGGCTATTTTAAAATAAATAAAAATAGCGATAAATCATTAGAAAATATTATAAACGATATGGATGTGATTTAGAAATTAACTGAAGGTTGGCTAAGTCAAATGGTTTCCTGGGTGTTGATTTGATGTTGCTTTCGGCCTTTGGGGTTAATATTTAGGAAATCGTTCTCTTACTGATTAACGGTTAGTGAATAATAAATTGAAACGATGCGTGTGTATGTTAGTGTTGCACTTATTTATTATATACGCGAGTTGCTCAGAAAGACCGGGTTTATCCCATTCAGAATAACTGAATCGACGATAAGAAGTCGAAGATAAAGACGGTGGTCAAAGAGCGGAGATCTTCACCTCGTTTGGATGGTAACCGAGGTCCTAATTGGGAGGCATCCCGAAATATGGATAATGAGTGGTGATCATCCAGAAGTACGTGGGGGTCGATGGGTTTGCGAGGTATTTAGTGCCTCTGGTTTCGTTCAGACCTAGAACGGACTTGTAAATAGACTTTGTGTCTGACATTGGATTTTATTATATGTTTATTGATCTCTGTTAAATATATATCTGTTTGGCGGTGGAGAATTTATTCTTTTGCCTAACGCCCTTCTCTAAAACGCACGAGCTTAGAGGTTGTACATCGATGGACATTAGTCGCTTGGCATGAATTGCTAGTGTGTCATGCCTAAGTGGCAAATGATCAGGGCTTCTGTTGAAAAGCAAAGTCTTGTGGTGATGATCAAAGCACCGCCTGTGTGGCGTAGCTTTGTGTATAACGTGAATTCGCGAGCCTCACACCCCGGTATGAACCAGAAACGGGAGCAGGACCTCAGGGGGGACGTGCATTTTCTTTCTAGCTAAAAGTGGCGTCAGTGGTTTTACACGCCCTGACAAGTTTGACTTATGTGGTTGTTGCTGTTGCGAGGCGCCTCGGTTAGATCGGACGATCCGGGTCCGATGGAGTCATTCGTTGGCTCATTTACGCCCCAAAGGGCGGAGGGACGCATTGTTCAGGCATTATAATCCACTTCGTGTGGACCGACCCTGACGATCCAAGGTACGGTTGCGGCTGTGCCTAAGTGGCGGGCTAGAGCGTCTCGAATCGGCAAGGACTATCTTTTACCTTGGTTCATGACGGAAATCCAATTTCCAAATACGTGACTGTGCGGTTTTGATTGTATACCTATATATGGCGACATAGTGGTATGGGGCATTAATGACGTCTATGATTAATAGTTATGATTTGAAATTGTTTTTAAAACATATAAACAGTAGCAATAATATCAAATGCTTTTATTTTATTCGTATCAAGCATATTTTGGCCGTTATAAGGTAAAAACTCTATCCTCCGGTTTGCGTTGCATTGTGTGATGGGAACTGAGTCTTATAATGGCTTCATTTTTAGAAAAAGCATTGCAATGTTTAAAAGAATGATTTGTTTTAAAGCACTGGAAATCCAATGGAGTAAACCCGTTCCACGAAAGTGGCGTGGTCCTGTGATTAGCCATATTTGAAATGTGTTGAGTAGATTTCTCATACCAGTCCCATGACTGACTCGTAGTTTGTTTCACTTTCAAACTCGGGTGCCCCTTTTTCTATACGGGCAGCCTTGTATTCAGGTTTAGCTGGCTTTCTCTGGATAGCTGGAGCTGAAGATGGATTCTATCATTTATCTCTTTTTATGTTGTTCAGCTCCTATTGTACATATTATGTTTGTTTTCCGCTGTAGACATATATGTATAGTTGAACTGTATTTGTACTAAGTAAGATCCTGTATGCTGTGTAACTCTGATGATTACTTTTATCCAGTATATTATATTGTTCATTATCTGGTGTATTATTTTAATTTTGTTCTGCTATTATATGTTTCTGTGTTATATTCCAAAGATTACCCTTGTCTCCGTCAGAACGTGATTTGGGGTCGTCACATAAAGAAAAAGGAAAATTTGAAGAGCTTCCAAAATTTGGTCATGGGATTAGCGTCATTGCATTCGTGGCGATTTTCTGGGAAATTTAGACCTCTGGTTTGCAGAAAACCGATTTAAAATGAAAGAGATATCTTTAAATTAAATATTGCAACAAAACATGAAATAGAGGAATGAGAAAAGAATAATGGTAACCATTGTCCTTAGCCTTGTTAACAGAAGACTAAGTAGCCTAATTGGTTAGAGAATGCGACTTGCATACATGAGGTACAGAGTTCTATCTCAGCCAGCGCCATATTTTTTGTTTTAGGGGAATGGCTAAAAAGTGGCTTAGTGTGAACGAAGTTTAATTAAAAGATGATGTGTAAAAAGGAGAAGGTAATGACCAATAATGAAAAGACTTCCTGAGACGTTAAAGGTGCTCCTAGTGGTCCTCTGCGTGGTGGCAGATGTTTAAGGCTATGCCCGCAGAGGTTGGGACTGCGCATAACTACTAGGTGAGTGTGCCTTTACTGCAAGAATAACTTGGCAGTCATAATGCTGTACGCGGTAACGGAAAGGGTGGTACGGCGGCAGCCTCAACGGAGGTGGAGGGTCAGGACCAACAAGGATAGTAGGTCGTCGAGTGCCTATCACCACAACAAGTAGGATGCGGAAAGACTAGAGCTAGACCCAAGATACTATTAACCATTCACTATCGCGGGACGGTGGTTGAGGGGAGACGCCTGATGGATGTTTAGATTGTTTGCTTAGAGGCTTGTCGCTTAGCTCTTGTATTCTTTACTAGTTGAGGGAGGGGCTGAGGTGGGGCCATAGCCACCACAGAAAATAGACCCTATGGATACTTGTGTGAGAGGTTCTTAAAGGCAGGCCTGCACAGATATGGGGAAAGCTCCCGACCGTGTTCTGTGTTTCTTGTGTAGCCCTGCCACGGAACTCGAGCTCGCACACGAAAGGTGTGCAGGTTAGGCATCGAATACGTTTTACGATACATACGTGGGAAAGTTTAGATACATGCATGTCTGCTCTGGGTGGTGTATCGTAGACTCTGGGGCTTTACTCGATGAAGGAATCTAACTCGATGAAAAGTTTTTGGATAGTAGTCGGTGCGCTTACGTAGTACGGCGATAGTGGTTCTGTGCGGATGTAGCGTTGTTATATATGTAAAGAGATATGTACGTTACTATGGCATAAGATGAGGGACTGCGCACATAAATGTGGTGTTACAGAGGAGACCATGCGAGTGGGGTACCATGGGGTGTACCTCTGTCTAGTGGTAGCTACATATACATTATATTAGTTAATCTACTAGAGAGTAGATGGGTGCGACGTGTGTGTGTAAACCTTGAGCAATAATAACACAGATAACCTAATAAATAAGAAATGTGTTTGAAAGGTATATGTAGGATTATCTAGAAGTGTAATTTAAGTCCAATCACCAGAACTTATGTACTTACCCGTCCTCCTCATAACATTCGCAGGTTAGGTTCATGACAGAGATTGTATAGCTTTGGATACTGTTATAGAAGTATTGTTATTAAGATAAAGCTATGTTTTAATTACATTATATTTTATTCCTTCCATTGTGGGATATTTTTCGAACTCTGACATGTATTATGTCTCTGTATTTTCTACATGATACCAGAGCAAACCAACTCGTGTTTCAATGGATTGGGTTTTTGAAAAAAAAATCGGTCCGTCGGAATTCGGGTTGTTACATCTGGTATCAGAGCTTCGGTTTAGGATCCTATATAGATAATGAGTGAACGTATTTATGTTTTCAAAATATAAATATTATATATATAACCTATATCCATATAGGAACCCACTAAATAGAAAGAGGAAAATGGATTAGGAATACATATAGTTGAGAGAATTGTATTTGTGGGGGTGTCTAGGAAACCCTAGTTGAGTTGGAGACCCACTTTGAGTCTAACCCAATGATTAACTTTTAAGAACTTGAAATTATAAAAGTTTTGGCGAAAGAATTTTTGGTGTTTTCAAGTTTTAATCTTAAAAGTATTTTTGATGTTTGAAATAGGTATGTAAGAAACATGTTTGTAACACCCCACATCTGTTAAGGTCACTCACAAAGGGAATGCCTTAACTTCAATGGAGTATTATGGGTACTGGAACAGAAATATTACAAGACAGACATATATAAAACAGCGGAAAATAAAGTGGAAGTACTTACTTCAAATCATTTATTAAATATAAATGTTTACAAGGAAAGCCCATCAACTTCCAATACCCAATTTCATAGTTAAAATATTTGTCTTGGTCAAAAACAAAGAAGCATAAAAACAAACTGCAGTATTCCCCAATAAAGCAAAGCAAGCCATAGCCAAGAGAAATCCAAGCCATACATGAAAGAGCCTTGGAGCTTGGCAAGATCCGAACTAAGCTGTATTCCCACCCTGTGAACCTGGAGGGGGGGGGGACGGAAGAAAAAGGGGCGAAACAAAACGGGACAGTCATAAAGACTGAGTAAGTCCCAGTGACTTTCAACATAAAAATGAGTAAAGATAACATGGCATGAATAAACTGAAAGTAAACATAAGCATGATGACAAGGTAGGCAAGATAAACTAAGGTAACAAGATAAACTTCGGGCACGATGAAACAAGTATAACATCCCATAATTCCTATCAAGTATCCCACCGCATGGTTTCTATCAAGACTAACATCGCAAGGTTTCTAAGCTTTACCATTAAAACGATATCCATTTGTTCTGCACCACCTAACTAGCATCCTCATAAATGTCTTTTATGGAATGATCTGTTCTCCTACTAGTATCCCAACTAGTGTCCTGTGTAACAAGGATCCGTACCCCCTACTAGAGTCCCAACTAGTAGCCCGTGTTATATAATAATTACAATGTGATCCCAATCCCCGCAATTATGGTAGCCTTCAGGTGTACATCGATTTTGAGGATTCCACCTCGATCACACCAATGGCCACGTATATATTCGATGCACCCTTACTACCTTATCGATCGGCTCCCTACTTGACCTAGTTCTCGTTTGTGTCATGCGGCCCCCTACTTGTAGATACCTTTGCTGGTCCCACCATTGGGTGTATCAAGTCCTATGGTGGCAACCCTGACACAATCAAGATGCACAACTTTATACCTACTGATGCCCAGTGGCTAAATTTTCTGCGCCGAAGTGTGTGCACGCCCACACTACGTTAGAACCTGCACTGCTGCACCAACCGCCGCTAATTTGACCACTTATAATCAGCCCAGTAATCGTGCCCCACCCTGTCTAGCTCAGGGTTCCGTTGATACCTAATGTGGGTTACTGCTGAAATGGGTCCCCGTTACTAGGTTTTTCTAATGGTTAAGTCTGTGGGCCTATATTCTCTGATATTACCCACCAATCCTGATGTGTACTTAACCCCGCTACTGATTCAAGCATGTGTATTTAATGGTTAAGTGTATGTGGGCCTATATTTACTAATATTACCCACCAACCCGATATGTACTTAACCCTTCTACTCGTTATGTTACCATGGTTAAGTGGTTGCCTTAGTTAACTTAACCTTTCTCGCTTATTATGTTTGATTAGTTATGTGTGGTTTATTAACTTAACCCCATTCGTCTATCTAGTTACATTGGTTAAGAATTTTCTTGTTAACTTAACCCCATGTGTTACTTAACCCTACCACACATCACATCAGATTGGTTAAGTGCATGTTAACTTAACCCCATCCACTAGTCATATTATAATGGTTAAGTGTTATCAACTTATTCAAGTTAACTTAGCCCACCCGCTTGTCCTGTTATGTTGGTTAAGTGTTACTACTTAACCGCAACCACTTGTCTAATTAACCCATTGTATTAGTTAAGTGTTCTCATTAACTTAACCTCACTCTCTAGTCCAGTTTAATCATGTTATAATGGTTAAACATTTGCTTCACCTTACCCACTCCCGTAGTCAACATATTAAATTGGTTAAGTGTCTAAATTAACCTAACCCTACTCACCAATTTAGTTAACATGTTGAAATTGGTTAAGTGTTCTAGTTAACTTAACCCTACTCACTAATTTAGTTAACATGTTGAAATTGGTTAAGTGTTCTAGTTAACTTAAACCTACCAACCCTAGCTCAGCTCTAGTTGTCTTATTAGGACACCAACCTCTTACATTAGACAGATATTGTTGTGGCTGCCGGTGTGCCGGTCGGGTCCAGGCAGTCTTACGCCACAACTCAGTCTAACCTCGGGTCTTTATTGGGCCAAATGCTTAGCCTCCCACATTGGATATGTATTGCTGTGATTACTGGATAGCCGGGCGGGTCCGGGCAAGTTTACATCACAACTCAATCCAACCTCGTGCTAAGCATATTCGTATTTTCCAATTTACATTAATTATGTCAATTATTCAAATTCAAATTACTGCCCAATTTGTTTCCAATCAATCTCATTAAATTAGGTGTATAATTAATACCATTTTATGCCATAATTCTAATTTACATTTTAATTATGTAAATTGTTCAAATTCAAATTTACTGCCCAATTTGTTTCCAATCAATCTCATTAAATTAGGTATATAATTAATAACATTTTATGTCATAAATCACTTATGTGATAAATGACCAACTTATGGCAAGTTTTCCTATGATTAATCATTTTAACCCACCGTTACCCCGTCTAATATTAGGTTTATTATCTTAGCCTAATTTACTTTCGTATGATATAAAGTTTAGGCTAAAAACTTAGCCTAATTTAATGTACACAAATACACAATCATAAACATGACAAAGGTATAATTTTGGCATTGATGGCATAATTAATGGGAACATAATGGGATGAACTTGCAAAATGACATCATGAACATTACAGGGGTGAACTTGCAAAATAGCCATTATGGACATTATAGTGTCATAAGTGTGAACTCGCAATTATAAGCTAATTCAACATATATGTGTATTTTTAACATAGGCCATATTAACATACATACATGAGAATTAGAAATATGAACTAATCAATATACATATGTTAATTTGCAACATAGGCAAATCAACATACGTATATGCGAGTTAGCAACATAGGCTAATCAACATACACATGCGTTACTTGGTAACATAGATTAAATTAACATACTCACAAGCCAATCACAAATATATGATAAGTGTGGCATAGGTTTTTCCTATACATAAACATGTAGATTTGACAATTTGTCGCATGAATCTACAACATAAACTTGCATAATAAACTTATCAATAATTCCCAATTAAACATGATAATAGAATCAAATCACTGGCATAATATACAACATGACAAACATTGTACTTAATAATTCCCAATCCAACATGATAATAGAATCAAATCACTGGCATAATATTATACAACATAAACAAACATTATAAGCATCGTACTATTTTCATTTGATCGCAAAACATGATTTTAATCTTAATTCACATTCCGCAAATACAGCTAAACTTACATCAATTTCACTTTATTTCATCGCCATATTATAATAAAATATTTATATCTGAAAATAACTAGAACTTACAATGTGTAGATCGAGAATTAAGAACAGAGATTGTCGTAGAATCGTTATAGTGATGTTGATCTATTCTCTTGAATTGTTGTAGAAAGCTTTCACCTTCGATTTAAATCCAATTTGAATGCATAAGCTCTTGAAGTTGGAGATGGAGGCCATGATCAAGAGAGATTTGGGCAGCACTTCATTGTTAGGATGAATTGTAGTGAATTAAGCTAGGTCTTAGGGTGTTTTTATAGAAGTAGGAGCTAATTTAGGCCATTAGATAAACTGTAACACCACGTATTTTCTGAGAATATTAAAAAAAATGGTTAATTATGAAGAAGTTATTAAGCCTTGAAGTTTGTATGCATATGAGAGAAATATATATAGATAAATATAAAAATTAAATAAATAAACATGCAAAAAAGGTTCAAAACAGCGAATTGGGAGGGGGAATAAACGAACCAACCCATTTTTGAGGTCGACCCGAGCTCCGCTTGGTCGACTAGAGGTTAATCTAGGGTGTTTGGCAGTCATCCCGTGGGCCGATTCGCTCAAATGCAGATTTTGCATTTGAATGGTTCTCATGATTCAGGGTTAATCTAATGGTCCTAAATAACTTCCTACACCTATATATACATCACTAACCTAAAGCTAAATCTCATATACAATTCTCTAGCCTCCATTGCTCTCTTCCTCTCTAAATATAAATAAATCAATGGCGTCTCTACTCTGCTGAAACCTAAGCTAGGACTTGTGCTTCTTCTTCCTCCAATTCTGATTAGGATTAAAAGAGAACAGCTACAACACCTTTTTCTTTTAGAATCCAACCAAGGAAAGTGCAGTTATTTTCCGATATAAACTTTAATTATAATTGTGACATGATTGTAAATCTGAATTTGAGATTGCGTATGTTCTGTTCTGATCTATTTTATTCTATATCTCTTTCTTCTTTCTGTTCTATAGCCAGGCTACCCCGAGCTTGCGCCAAATCTCATAAGAGATTAACGCACGAACGTTAAACTTTGGGACAAATAATGAATGATGGCATAATTGGACATGGCTAATTTGTGACTAAAAGGACATAGCTTGTAAACTAGATTTAAATCTGTGCATATTCTGTGAATTGGAAGAAGAGGAACCATTGTATATTAACATGTGACTTGAGACATTGGACATAACGCATATTTTTGAATTAAAGATCTGTTATAATTTAAAATTCTAGATTGTTGGGCATATTGTTTATATAGAGATTCATGATTTGGGATAAAAAGGGAATATGACTTAGGTGTGAAGATTTATGTTAAGATTTGATAACTCTTAAATGTGAATAACACCTAAGTGGGAGATTTTTGAATATATGACATGCATTGAAATCGATGGCTATATTTGGTATAATTTATATGTGAATATTTTGTACTAGGCAAGTTTAACTAAATTTGAGATGTGTGTTATATGGTAAATTATGACCATAATCTGTGCTATGTAAATTCAATGCAAACGTGGGGTATATGATCATAATGTCAATCATGACAACTATTTAGGCATGCAAACTTATGCCAAAATTATAATTAGGCAAGATATGTTTATGAAACTTTAAGGAATGATTAAATCTGTTATATGGCCTAATCTGCTAGTTCTGTTATGTTGCCTAATTTGCTAGTTCTATCATATTGCCTAATCTGCTAGATCTGTTATATTGCCTAATCTGCTAGATCTGTTATATTGCCTAATCTGCTAGTTCTGTTATATTGCCTAAACTACTAATTAGATTGATTTGCCTAATCTGCTAATTACGTTAATTTTGCCTCATCTGCTAAATCTGTTAAATCGCCTAATCTGCAAGATTTGTTATCTGTTTAATCTGTTGAATGGCGTAATCTGTTGGAACTGAAACGCTTAAATTTGAAGTATGTAATCCTGTAGGCTCGATTTAAAATTGAGCAAAACTTGTTAATAGAACCTCGAATAATCTGCTGTAACTTGTAAAGAAGTTAATTTGTTAAAATCTGTGAATGAGCACATTTGTTAAACATAAAACATGGCTAACTCGAGGTAAGAATGAGTTTGCGGCGTAATTCTGCCCGGAACCGCCCGGCACATTCCAGTGGCCGCAAACAATAGGTTCTAATGTGAGAAGTTAGTCATAACGTTCTTAAAACCTGAGGTTAGACTCAGTTTGCTGCTGAAACCTGCCCGGAACCAACCGGCCTAACCAGTGGTCGCAAACTGTCAGTCTAATGTGAGAGGTCTGAGCATTAATGAAAATCTGAGATAAATATGATGTCTAAAATGTGTTAGGTGTATAGGGTTATACCAACTGGACGGATAAATCTAACAAACCCGTTTCGTGAATCTGTAGGCCCAAATACAAAATTAGACAGTATGTAAGTCTGCTAAAACAGTACATCATATCCGTTAGTCCGAAAACTTGTTAACTTGAATGTTTGATCTGTGAACTAGTAAATCTGAACTCTGTATGTCTGAAACCTATAACAAGTTAATCTGAAATCCGTTAATCTGGGGACACAATGTTAGGAGTGGAAATACTTGTGTCATCTGTTGTTTGGGACCCATATTATTCAGTAACCCTTTCTGGTATCAAAACTTTGACCCAACAGTAGGTAGGGTCCGGGCACGCTTACTGAACTAATTATAAGCGGTTCATTCTGATAATGGCGAGGGGTGTTGATGGTGCGTTCCAACCGGGTCATGTGCATGCATGGATCCCGGTCTACCTCTGAGGATGTAAGACGCCGTTACATCTGTAAATAAGTCTGTGTCATTCAAAGGTTGCCACTTTAGGGAATGATACACCCTTCAGTGGGGCTGGCACAGGGTATTTATGTATTAGGGAGCCGATCGCTTGGGGTAGGGTTTTAGGGTACACTTAGTTCTATCTATTTCTGTTGGTACCGTCTGTTTCTATTGGGTGGTAACACCTGTCTGTTTCTGCGTGGAACCGTCTGTTCGGGTGGTAAAGGCCCATTTACTAGTGTACAACTAATTCTACATTCTGTTTCCGTGGGGATTAATCTGACTGTTTCTGTTCGGGTGGTAAAGGCCCATTATTAATATTCTTTTTCTGTCTGTTTCTATTTGGGTGGTAAAGGCCCATTATCAGCATTCTGCTTCTGTTTGATTCTATTGTGGTGGTAAAGGCCCATTACTAGCATACTCTTTTGTGGAAATTATTCTGTACCCGTTTCTGTTTCAGTTTAGACATTAGGGTGACACCTAATCCTGTTATACTAGTATTATTGCAGAGAAGTGTAAAGCAATAGCTTATATCATTCTGTTCTTCTGTCATATCTGCTACATCTGTTACAGTTATCTCTCATTCAGTTTTATTTTCATGTCATTTTATTATTATCTGTTCATAACTGAAAATCACAGGACTTGCCAGACTTTTGTCTGACCCTTGTTGTTTCGCCTCCTTTCTTCCGTTTCTCCCCCAAGTTTTGTAGAAGGAATACTCTTGCTTGATCCAGATTTCTTCCGCTTGCAGTGCTTAAAGTATGGCTCATCTTCTTCTGTGGGGATTATGATTTTAAACTATGCATTTCGAAGGCTTTTGTACAAGACTGATATTTTTTACTTGAATTCTGATATTGTGATTTGAAAGGATGTAACCAAGCTTCCGTTGAAATAAAGTTATAAATTTTTCAAGTACTTTTTTATCTGTCTTGTAAGTTTCTGTTCTGTTTACTAAAATGCTCCACCAAAGTTAAGGCATTCCCTTGTGAGTGACCTTAACGGAGGTTGGGTGATACACTTGGTATCAGAGCTGAAGGTTACCAGATTGGGTAAAGTTTTTGAAAACTATTTTCAAAAAGGTTTTGAAAGGAAGTATTTTTAAAAATAAAGCTTATTTTGAAAGACATGATCCCCAAGAGCCATATATCTTTCCTTCAGTCCTTTTTTTTGGTATCGAATCTTTCCTTTTTTTTTCTTTTCGTTTCAGCATGTCTGAAGCATCTGAAATACCAGAGGGTGTTCACTTACCCGGTTGGTTTCATCAATATATTGAGGCTAGGACCGCCGCCGCAGGTCCAGCAAATGATCCTCCTCCTCCACCCCCTCCTCGTGCAATTACTTTTTCAAAGATCTATAGAGATTTTAGGGCAATGGGTGGGAAGGATTTAAAAGGAACTGAATCATTCGTAGAAGCGAGGAACTGGCTCAAAGAAACTGAGGATCTATTCGTTATCTTCGAGGTGGACGATAGGCAGAAGGTATAGTTGGCGGTATGGCTGCTCAAAGACGAAGCTTCCTACTGGTGGGAAGTCACTAACGCCGAGAGGCCGGTTGAGACATGGATGGATTTCAGAACAAGGTTTGAGACAAAATTCCTCTCGCAAGCCGAACTAAGTTTACAACTGGAAAAGTTCTTATCTCTTAAGCAAGGAAGCATGACGGTCAAGGAATACGGCAACCAGTTCAACCAACTAGCTATGTTCGGATTGGATTTAGTCAAAACTCAGCATAAAAAGGCTCTCCGCTTTGTTAAAGGATTGAACAAGCCACTGCACAGCATAGCCGTGACTCCTGTACCCATAGGAGCGACTTACGAGAGATTGGTGGACATGGCACTACTGCACGAGGAAGACAAAGGCTCGAAAGAGACAAAGAAGGAAGAACCACAGAATAAGAAAGCAGGGCCCAAAAAGGAAACGCAAAGGAAGGATGAGAAGTCTGAAGATAAGAAGGAGAAAAAGTGCTTTACTTGTTGAAGCTTGACTCATCTGAACAAGGATTGCAAAAAAAGGAAGGGCGCTTGCTTCAACTGTGGGGAGATGGGACACTTGACTAGGGACTGCCCGAAGAGACGAGGACAAGGAGGGCAGGCGAACATTCTTGAGGCTAGTGGCTAGGATAGAAGTAGGAAAATTCCTATAGTAGGTTTAATTTCTTTATCTGATTATAGAGTTAAGACTCTTTCTGATTCTGGTATTTTGATTTTTTGTAATTGATACTCTGCACTTTAATACTAGTATTGTTTCTGATTCCGTTGTAGACTCAAACCTATAAGGGTTATGACTCATCTGTTTATGATAGATTGGGGTTTGAGGGATATCTGTGTTAGACGTCAAGTATGACGCATACATTCTGAGTTTCTGTGGGATATGATTTTATCATGCTTAGCTTCCTAAGAATCATTAGGGAACCTGATATGTACCAGTAGTCTATAAATATTTGAATAATTCTGCTTTCCAGTTTTGACATTGTCTAAAGTAGGTAATCCTCTGGGTGTCAATCTGATGTTGATTTCGGTCTTCAGGGTTGATACTTAGGGGAATTATTTTCTCAAACAATGTCTAATGGGAACCAAGTCTTTGTCTTATCTGTACTCGCTTCCATCATTCGATTGTATCCTATCGATCGAATCTTCGAACTTTAGGTAGAAACTAATGGGTGTAAACATGTGTTTGAGACATGTTATGTTTGATGGTTGCAAGTGGATGCAAGTGGTTGCTAGTGAATGCACATACACACACCAGGCACTAGATCGGCTCAGAAACACTCTCATACTGCATATGGATGTGTGTGCATTTTTCAATTTTTGTGGATGCAGAATGATTGACTCCTCACATGGATGTTGCATTTGGATGAATGGTTATGCACTCATATATAAATGATGTGTATCAAATAGGATTTCTTGCATACATATTTGGACTCATGACACTAACATGATTCGCATTAAGGAGGTCAACTGGATCAGTAGACCGCCTGATTTTGCATTAGATAAGAAACATATACACACACTTTGCATATGTTCATACGGCATTAGAAACCTTTTAAGGACAATGGATGCCTGTGATTGAATGGTTGAGTAGATGGATGTTGGATGTTAGGATACATTCTTCTTAACTTGAAGATTTCGGGGACGAAATCCTTTAAGGAGGGGAGAATGTAACACTCAATATTTTCTGAGAATATTAAAAAAAATGGTTAATTATGAAGAAGTTATTAAGCCTTGAAGTTTGTATGCATATGAGAGAAATATATATAGATATATATATATATAAATTAAATAAATAAACATGCAAAAAAGGTTCAAAACAGCGAATTGAGAGGGGTAATAACCGAACTGGCCCATTTTTGAGGTCGACCCAGGTCCCGCTGGGTCGACTAGGGGTTAATCCAGGGTGTTTTGCTGTCATCCCGTGGGCCGATTCGCTCAAATGCAGATTTTGCATTTTAATGGTTCTCATGATTCAGGGTTAATCTAATGGTCCTAATTAACTTCATACACCTATATATACATCCCTAACCTAAACCTAAATCTCATATACAATTCTCTAGCCTCCATTGCTCTCTTCCTCTTTAAAGATAAATAAATCAATGGCGTCTCTTCTCTGCTGAAACATAAGCTAGGACTTGTGCTTCTTCTTCCTCCAATTCTGATTAGGATTAAAAGAGAACAACTACAACACCTTTTTCTTTTAGAATCCAACCAAGGAAAGTGCAGTTATTTTCCGATATAAACTTTAATTATAATTGTGACATGATTGTAAATCTGAATTTAAGATTGTGTATGTTCTATTATGATATATTTTATTCTATATCTCTTTCTTCTTTCTGTTCTATAGCCAGGCTACCCCGAGCCTGCGCCAAATCTCATAAGAGATTAACGCACGAACGTTAAACTTAGGGACAAATAATGAATGATGGCATAATTGGACATGGCTAATCTGTGACTAAAAGGACATAGCTTGTAAACTAGATTTAGATCCGTGCATATTCTGTGAATTGGAAGAAGTGGAACCATTGTATATTAACATGTGACTTGAGACATTGGACATAACGCATATTTTTGAATTAAAGATCTGTTATAATTTAAAGTTCTAGATTGTTGGGCATATTGTTTATATAGAGATTCATGATTTGGGATAAAAAGGGAATATGACTTAGGTGTGAAGATTTATGTTAAGATTTGATAACTATTAAATGTGAATAACACCTAAGTGGGAGATTTTTGAATATATGACATGCATTGAAATCGATGGCTATATTTGGTATAACTTATATGTGAATCTTTTGTACTAGGCAAGTTTAACTAAATTTGAGACGTGTGTTATATGGTAAATTATGACCATAATCCGTGCCATGTAAATTCAATGCAAACGTGGGGTATATGATCATAATGTGAATCATGACAACTATTTAGGCATGTAAACTTAGGCCAAATTTATAATTAGGCAAGATATGTTTATGAAACTTTAAGGAATGATTAAATCTGTTATATGGCCTAATATGCTAGTTCTGTTATATTGCCTAATTTGCTAGTTCTGTTATATTGCCTAATCTGCTAGATCTGTTATATTGCCTAATCCGCTAGATCCGCTATATTGCCTAATCTGCTAGTTCTGTTATATTGCCTAAACTGCTAATTAGATTGATTTGCCTAATCTGCTAATTATGTTAATTTGGCCTCATCTGCTAAATATTTTAAATCGCCTAATCTGCAAGATTTGTTATCTGTTTAATCTGTTGAATGGCGTAATCTGTTGGAACTGAAATGCTGAAATTTGAAGTATGTAATCCTTTAGGATCGATTTAAAATTGAGCAAAACTTGTTAATAGAACCTCGAATAATCTGCTGTAACTTGTAAAGAAGTTAATTTGTTAAAATATGTGAATGAGCACATTTGTTAAACATAAAACATGGCTAACTCGAGGTTAGAATGATTTTGCGGCGTAATTCTGCCCGGAACCACCCGGCACATTCCAGTGGCCGCAAACAATAGGTTCTAATGTGAAAAGTTAGTCATAACGTGCTTAAAACCCGAGGTTAGACTCAGTTTGCGGCAGAAACCTGCCCGGAACCAACCGGCCTAACCAGTGGCCGCAAACTGTCAGTCTAATGTGAGAGGTCTGAGCATTAATGAAAATCTGAGATAAATATGATGTCTAAAACGTGTTGGGTGGATAGGGTTATACCAACTGGACTGATAAATCTAACAAACCCGTTTCGTGAATCTGTAGGCCCAATTACAAAATTAGACAATCTGTAAGTCTGTTAAAACAGTACATCTGATCCGTTAGTCTGAAAACTTGTTAACTTGAATGTATGATCTGTGAACTAGTAAATTTGAACTCTGTATGTCTGAAACCTGTAACAAGTTAATCTAAAATCCGTTAATCTGGGGACACAAGGTTTGGAGGGGAAATACTTGTGTCATCTGTTGTTTGGGACCCATATTAGTCGGTAACCCTTTTTGGTATCAAAACTTTGACCCAACAGCAGGTAGGGTCCGGGCACGCTTACTGAACTAATTATAAGCGGTTCATTCTGATAATGGCGAGGGGTGTTGATGGCGCGTTCCAACTGGGTCATGTGCGTGCATGGAACCCGGTCTACCTCTGAGGATGTAAGACGCCGTGACATCTGTAAATAGGTCTGTGTCATTCAAAGGTTGCCACTTTAGGGAATGATACACCCTTCGGTGGGGCTGGCACAGGGTATTTATGTATTAGGGAGCCGATCGCTTGAGTTAGGGTTTTAGGGTACACTTAGTTCTGTCTATTTCTGTTGGTACCGTCTGTTTCTGTTGGGTGGTAACACCTGTCTGTTTCTGCGTGGTACCGCCTGTTCGGGTGGTAAAGGTCCATTTACTAGTGTACACCTAATTCTACATTCTGTTTCCTTAGGATTTAATCTGACTGTTTCTGTTCGGGTGGTAAAGGCCCATTATTAATATTCTGTTTCTGTCTGTTTCTGTTCGGGTGGTAAAAGCCCATTATCAACATTCTGCTTCTGTCTATTTCTGTTGGGGTGGTAAAGGCTCATTACTAGCATTCTCTTATGTGGAAATTATTTTGTACCTGTTTCTGTTTCTGTTTAGACATTAGGGTGACACCTAATCCTGTTATACTAGTATTAGTGCAGAGAAGTGTAAAGCAATAGCTTATATCATTCTGTTCTTCTGTCATATCTGCTACATCTGTTACAGTAATCTCTCATCCAGTTTTATTTTCATGTCATTTTATTATTATCTGTTCATAACTGAAAATCACTGGACTTGCCAAACTTTTGTCTGACCTTTGTTGTTTCACCTCCTTTCTTCCGTTTCTCCCCCCTACCCAGGTTTGTAGAAGGGAATACTCTAGCTTGATCCATATTTCTTTCGCTTGCATTGCTTAAAGTATGGCTTGTCTTCTTCTGTGGGGATTATGATTTTAAACTATGCATTCTGAAGGATTTTGTACAAGACTGATATTTTGTACTTGAATTCTGATATTGTGATTTGAAAGGATGTAACCAAGCTTTTGTTGAAATAAAGTTATAAATTTTTCAAGTACTGTTTTATCTGTCTTGTAAGTTTCTGTTCTGTTTACTAAAATGCTCCACCAAAGTTAAGGCATTCCCTTGTGAGTGACCTTAACGGAGGTGGGGTGTTACATAAACCCTAGAACAGATCTGATCCCTCAAAATCCATCATAGGCCATCAGAACAGAGCACAAGGCCAAGCAGGTGCACCCAGGCCAAATAGGCTTGACCAGGCAAGTCGGCACCCATGTCGACTGCCCAGTCGACATGGGGGGGTGGTGTCGACTGTGCAGTCGACACCTCTGTCGACTTGACCTGGGCAGGAATTTTCCCGCCCTGCCCCCTGTGTGTTTGAATTCGAATTTGGCTCTAGTTTTAAACTGTTTTGAACTTGAAATTTTCTGAAAACTTTGACGGGCCATAACTTGGTCATACAGACTCCTATTCTCGAAAACTTGGACTCTATTTCGCGTATTTTTCCGAGACAAACACAATGGCACCGCCCATTTCCCTTGATTCAGATTTTATAATTTAATTCTGCCTTGATTCTTGTTTTAACATGTTATTAAAATTCGGGTTGTTACATTCTCCCCTCCTTTAAGGATTTCGTCCCCGAAATCTCCAAGTTAGGAAGAACGTATCCTACCATCCATCATCCATCTACTCAAACATCATCCACAGGCAACCATTGTCCTTAAAAGATTTCTAATGTTGTATGAACATATGCAAGAAGTGTGTGTGCATATTCCTTGTCTAATGCAAATGATCAGGCCTGATTGATCTTCTAGATGCAAAATATGTTTAGTGCGATGAGTCAAACATGTATGCAAATAGTCCTAGTCACATAAAGACTATATGTGTGCAAAAACATCCATCCATATGCAACATCCACATGATAACACATTCAATTTCATCCACAAACAAGTCTAAACACTCATGCATATGCAATATGAAAGGTGATTGAGCCGATCTAGTGCCTAATGTGTAAATGCATCCACGAGCAACCACTAGCAACCACTTGCAGCCACTTGCAACCATCAATCGAAACATGTCTCAAACACATGTTTAACCCAATTGTTCCTATCTAAAGGTATAGTCGAATGATAGGAGCAAGTAAAAACTTTGTGCCCATTAGGCAATGTCAAAACTAGAAACCTATGCCACATATATATTGATTAGGAGAAGAACTCTCTAAGCATCAGCCCCGAAGACCGAAATCAACATCAGACCGACACCCAAAGAATTACTCATCCCAACCAACATATATGATTCTAGGAAACTAAGCATGATGGACTCCTATTAGGTCACAAGGAAATCCCTTCCTAAGACCAACCCGTATCCTATAAAACCCAAAAAAAATTTAGTCAACCCAACGAACACCCTCAAGCCCCAACATGTGTTACTAACAGATGAGTCATACTCCCTATGGGGTTTGCAACAGAAATTAGATTGAGGATAGGACCGAGAGGATATACACAAAAGATAGCATGTGAGTAAGCTCTATAGGAAAAGAGAGATCATGGATATACTCTTAAAAAGAGATATGATGCGCGAATCTAGTCTTCAATCTTCCAAGTCGCATTTCTTTGAGCTTAACTCCATTGTGCTTTGACCACCTTTAACTTCACAATTCTGTAGCTTCTTAATTCTTGTTTCCAAAATATGGGTTGGAATCCATTTCGCTTTTGCCTCTCGTTCCACTTTCACTTATTCTCCTCCTAGTATACTCGGCTCAAACATAACTGCGTACTCATGGTTTCATGTAAGCTCTCCAAAATTCACTAGTGAATCTTGCATCCCGTCCACTTACTATCAGGTATTCCACGCAGAAGAACTATCTTTTGAAATAAATGCCATGTTGCCAAATGTACTTACTAAGGTGATTCTCTACAACTCATGCATAAGCGAAATGACCCATCCGCCTTAGTGGCGAACATTACTTGAGCGGATTACGAATTTCCAATAAATGTGTCAAGAGATTCTAGGTAACAAATCAAGATAGAACCCAAAAGGTTACATGCGACTTCGAGGGTATTACCGAGGCAAGCCAAGAGTCTAACTACCCCATTTTTTTCAAAATCGAGAAGGTCACCCTTACTGGATAACCACTCCATTGCTAGAATCAACCCATTGCCCAAAACATAAACATTACTTCTAGACTCAACACTTAGCATAGACATTCTCAAATCCAAACAAGTCATGAATAAATGAGCCGATTTCCCCAACAGGACTTGAGACAAAAATGGGATCCTCTACTATGCTAGTACTAAGGTGCAGAGACTCAACTTTCGATGTAGAATTAAAAGGATGCGATGTACAAAAACAAAGTTCTAGTGGGATGACAGAAAAGAAAAGCTAAACCTTTAACAGGGACGTTACCACTCTCTTAGGTACGCTAGTAGTGAGAGCATTCAATTGCCCTCTCGATGATCTTGTCCCTTGCCCTTGTCCTATAATACTTAACTACATCTCCCTTCTCACTAAAGATACTCTCTCTTGTCACGGGTTTTACTATTCTTTCACTTTGGCCTCTTTCCTCTCACCTTTTTCCTCCTTCGTGGATTAAGCTATAACAACTAGCTTCTTGTTCTTACTGTCCTTGTATAGTTTGTAGACAAGTCCCTCGAAGCTGCCTCCAACACACGACAATTCTACACAGCTTGAAATACGATTAGTCGCAAGTAAAGCTATTGTGGCTACAGATGGAGGTTGGGCACTTCTTTGCCTTTCGACATATGTCGGATGCCTACGAAACTATGGTGAAAAGAGAGAGAAGAGATTTCAAGAGAGAATCAAAAGATAGTGCATATGGCTTTGGGGAATATGCCTTTTAATTAAAACAAAATTTTCTTGAAAATTTGCTTCTTTGTAAATATTTTGAAAATAATTTCAGAAGGTTTTTGAAAACTTTTGCCCAGTCTGGTAACCTTCGGCTCTGATACCAAATGTAACACCCCACATCTGTTAAAGTCACTCATAAAGGGAATGCCTTAACTTCAATGGAGTATTATGGGTACTGGAACAGAAATATTACAAGACAGACATATATAAAATAGTGGAAAATAAAGTGGAAGTACTTACTTCAAATCATTTATTAAATATAAATGTTTACAAGGAAAGCCCATCAACTTCCAATACCCAATTTCATAGTTAAAATATCTGTCTTGCTCATAAACAAAGAAGCATAAAAACAAACTGCGGTATACCCCAATAAAGCAAAGCAAGCCATAACCAAGAGAAATCCAAGCCATATATGAAAGAGCCTTGGAGCTTGGTAAGATCCGAACTAAGCTGTATTCCCACCCTGTGAACCTGGGGGGGGGGGGGGAACGGAAGAAAAAGAGGTGAAACAAAACGGGTCAGTCATAAAGACTGAGTAAGTCCTAGTGACTTTCAGCATAAAAATGCGTAAAGATAACATGGCATGAATAAATTGAAAGTAAACATAAGCATGATGACAAGGTAGGCAAGATAAACTAAGGTAATAAGATAAACTTCGGGCACGATGAAACAAGTATAACATCCCATAATTCCTATCAAGTATCCCACTGCATGGTTTCTATCAAGAATAACATCGCAAGGTTTCTAAGCTTTACCATTAAAACGATATCCATTTGCTCTGCACCACCTAACTAGCATCCTCATAAGTTTCTTACATGGAATGATCTGTACTGCTACTAGTATCACAACTAGTGTCCTGCGTAACAAGGATCCGTACCCCCTACTAGTGTTCCAACTAGTAGCCCATGTTATATAATAATTACAACGTGATCCCAATCCCCGCAATTATGGTAGCCTTCAGGTGTACATCGATTTTAAGGATTCCACCTCGATCACCCCAATGGCCATGTATATATTCGATGCACCCTTACTACCTTATCGATCGGCTCCCTACTTGACCTAGTTCTCGTTTGTGTCATGCGGCCCCCTACTTGTAGATACCTGTGCTGGTCCCACCATGGGGTGTATCAAGTCCCATGGTGGCAACCCTGACACAATCAAGATGCACAGCTTTATACCTATTGATGCCCAGTGGCTAAATTTTCTTCGCCGAAGTGTGTGCACGCCCGCACTCCGTTAGAACCTGCACTGCTGCACCAACCGCCGTTAATTCGACCTCTTATAATCAGCCCAGTAATCGTGCCCCACCCTGCCTAGCTCAGGGTTCCGTTGATAATTAATGTGGGTTACTGCTGAAATGGGTCCACGTTACTAGGTTTTTCTAATGGTTAAGTCTGTGGGCCTATATTCTCTGATATTACCCACCAATCCTGATGTGTACTTAACCCCGCTACTGATTCAAGCATGTGTATTTAATGGTTAAGTGTATGTGGGCCTATATTTACTAATATTACCCACCAACCCGATATGTACTTAACCCTTCTACTCGTTATGTTACCATGGTTAAGTGTTTGCCTTTTTTAACTTAACCTTTCTCGCTTATTATGTTTGATTGTTTATGTGTGGTTTATTAACTTAACCCCGTTCGTCTATCTGGTTACATTGGTTAAGATTTTTCTTGTTAACTTAACCCCATGTGTTACTTAACCCTACCACGCATCACATCAGATTGGTTAAGTGCATGTTAACTTAACCCCATCCACTAGTCATATTATAATGGTTAAGTGTTATCAACTTATTCAAGTTAACTTAGCCCACCCGCTTGTCCTGTTATGTTGGTTAAGTGTTACTACTTAACCGCAACCACTTGTCTAATTAACCCATTGTATTAGTTAAGTGTTCTCATTAACTTAACCTCACTTTCTAGTCCATTTTAATCATGTTATAATGGTTAAACATTTGCTTCACCTTACCCACTCCCGTAGTCAACATATTAAATTGGTTAAGTGTCCAGATTAACCCAACCCTACTCACCAATTTAGTTAACATGTTGAAATTGGTTAAGTGTTCTAGTTAACTTAACCCTACTCACTAATTTAGTTAACATGTTGAAATTGGTTATGTGTTCTAGTTAACTTAACCCTACAAACCCTAGCTCAGCTCTAGTTGTCTTATTAGGGCACCAACCTCTCACATTAGACAGATATTGTTGTGGCTGCCGGTGTGTTGGTCGGATCCGGGCAGTCTTACGCCACAACTCAGTCTAACCTCGGGTCTTCATTGGGCCTAATACTTAGCCTCCCACATTGGATAGGTATTGCTGTGATTAATGGAAAGCCGGGTGGGTCCAGGCAGGTTTACATCACAACTCAATCCAACCTCGTGCTAAGCATATTCGTATTTTCCAATTTACATTAATTATGTAAATTATTCAAATTCAAATTACTGCCCAATTTGTTTCCAATCAATCTCATTAAATCAGGTATATAATTAATACCATTTTATGCCATAATTCTAATTTACATTTTAGTTATGTAAATTGTTCAAATTCAAATTTACTGCCCAATTTGTTTCCAATCAATCTCATTAATTAGGTATATATTTAATACCATTTTATGTCATAAATCACTTATGTGATAAATGACCAATTTATGGTAAGTTTTCCTATAATTAATCATTTTAAACCACAGTTACCCCATCTAATATTAGGCTAATTATCTTAGCCTAATTTACTTTCGTATGATATAAAGTTTAGGCTAAAAACTTAGCCTAATTTAATGTACACAAATACACAATCATAAACACGACAAAGGTATAATTTTGGAATTGATGGCATAATTAATGTGAACATAATGGGGTGAACTTGCAAAATGACATCATGAACATTACAGGGGTGAACTTGCAAAATAGCCATTATGAACATTATAGTGTCATAAGCGTGAACTCGCAATTATAAGCTAATTCAACATATATGTGTATTTTTAACATAGGCCATATTAACATACATACATGAGAATTAGAAATATGAACTAATTAATATACATATGTTAATTTGCAACACAGGCAAATCAACATACGTATATGCGAGTTAGCAACATAGGCTAACCAACATACACATGCATTACTTGGTAACATAGATTAAATTAACATACTCACAAGCCAATCACAAATATATGATAAGTGTGGCATAGGTTTTTCCTATACATAAACATGTAGATTTGACAATTTATCGCATGAATCTACAACATAAACTTGCATAATAAACTTATCAATAATTCCCAATTAAACATGATAATAGAAACAAAACACTGGCATATTATACAACATGACGAACATTGTACTCAATAATTCCCAATCCAACATGATAATAGAATCAAATCACTAGCATAATATTATACAACATAACCAAACATAATAAGCATCGTACTATTTTCATTTGATCGCAAAACATGATTTTAATCTTAATTCACATTCCGCAAATATAGCTAAACTTACATCAATTTCACTTTATTTCATCGCCATATTATAATTAAATATTTAGATCTGAAAATAACTAGAACTAACAATGCATAGATCGAGAATTAAGAACAGAGATTGTCCTAGAATCGTTGTAGTGACGTTGATCTATTTTCTTGAATTGTTGTAGAAAGCTTTCACCTTTGATTTGAATCCAATTTGAATACATAAGCTCTTGAAGTTGGAGAAGGAGGCCATGATCAAGAGAGATTTGGGCAGCACTTCATTGTTAGGATGAATTGTAGTGAATTAAGCTAGGTCTTAGGGTGTTTTTATAGAAGTAGGAGCTAATTTAGGCCCTTAGATAAACCCTAGAACAGATCTGAACCCTCAAAATCCGTCACAGGCCATCAGAACAGAGCACAAGGCTAAGCAGGTGCACCCAGGCCAAATAGGCTTGACCAGGCAAGTCGACACCCATGTCGACTGCCCAGTCGACATGGGGGGTTGGTGTCGACTGTGCAGTCGACACCCCTGTCGACTTGACCTGGGCGGGAATTTTCCCGCCCTACCCCCTATTTGTTTGAATTTGAATTTGGCTCTAGTTTTAAACTGTTTTGAACTTGAAATTTTCTGAAAACTTTGACGGGACATAACTTGGTCATACGGACTCCGATTCTCGAAAACTTGGACTCTATTTCGCGTATTTTTCCGAGACGAATGCAATGGCACAGTCTGTTTCCCTTGATTCAGAATTTATAATTTAATTCTGCCTTGATTCTTGTCTTAACATGTTATTAAAATTCGGGTTGTCACAATGTTTGAAAAATGCATATTGGGTTTTAAAGTAAAGTAGGGGTATACTTTTTAAAATAATGATTATTGTTTTAAAAAGAAATTTTATTGGGTGAACAAAATAATTTGTAAAGAGTAAGAATAGAGTAGTTTTTTTTCACACCTTGTAGAAAGTAGTCAAAATCAACATTGTAGGTATAAATAATGTAACGCAATAGTTATCCTTGTCTACTCCAGTTTTTCGATTTGAAAAAAAGTTTTGCATTTTTTATATTGTGACATGTTTTTTATGGTTTGGCAAAAGCAAGTTTTGGAGAAGAGAATAAAGTTTTAAAACTTTTAATTTTTGGAAGGAAATTGTTTAAAAAAAAGAGAGAGGCCAAACCATGTTTTGAAAAGTATGGAGTAGGTAAGAATTAGGGCCTAGAAAGAATGAGAAAAAGTTTGAGGCTAAGAAGTAAATAGCAAGGGTTATCTTGGAATAATGGAAAATTGCCTGTAGAACGCATAAGCATTGTGAGGCCTAGAATTGTTGCTTGAAAAAATTGTGTAGGCTAGTAATACACAGAAAGGACTAGTAGCGACTACTAGGTGGTGAAGGGCAAGTAAGAATATAGATTATGTTGTTTGGACTTGTGGTTATCGGAAGTGACATACTCCTAAGATTCTTGGCCCGTGGTAGTAGCTGTGTATTATTTTGTTTAAATTGAAAACAGAAAAGCTTATTTGGAAAATAAATTTAAGTAATTGGATCAAGTCAAATAAGCTAAGAAAGAAAATAGCCT